>CM074196.1:11802925-13024175 GCA_037179385.1 Holothuria scabra | reverse complement strand
TATTTATAGGGCCTAGCCTACGTTCATTTTGACAACCATACGGTACCAGATAGGCCTAGCCTAGGTCTATAAAATTTCGTATATATTAGGGTAAGATTATCTGTACCTTAGTTTATGACATTGGGTCTAACTTTAAAGGCATATTTTTCATCATCCCAAACAGTTCCAATTCTCCCAACCTATTTACTTCTAGCCCCTCCCACATTTATCTGAAACTCATCTTTATCCAGACACAATCCTAGTTTATTGCTTCATGGCTTGTCCCAGTGGCCATTACAAGTCCATAGCCTAATGTGTAAGACACTCTCAGTGCCCATGCTGTGTAATTTAGCTATGATGCATTGTTTGAATGTGATGCCAATCAAAGAGCTGTACCAATTGAGAGTTTTGATATATGTATACTGAAACTGTAGTTTTGGGTGACGAATGACTGCATTTAAAAGGCCTAGCCTAGGCCTAGGACCTAGGCCTAAGTTAGGCTAGGCTTCGAATGCAATCCGAGTTGTCATAACAAATGTTGGCCTATTGACTAGGCCCATACTCCATAGCTAGGCCTATATCATTACTCGCGAATAGCAATTACTAGGCTAGCATGTAAAAAATAGCCTAACGTTAGGCCTAAAACTGAAAGAAATCTTATTTAAATTTGGCATTGTTTGCCTTGTTGATAACAAGGTACCTGCAAATATCAAGAAAATGGCAAGTCCGGTTGGTTCAAATAAAAGAGACTGCTAGTGCTACCGTGAGACGTTCAACGGGAGATGGCCGTGAACACTGTAACTTCTATTAAGTGTAATTAACAACTGCTTGGTCCATGTGAAACTCACTTGCACAAAATTTATCATAGGCCTGCCGAACGCTACATTCACAGTAGAATTCACCGAGAACAGTCCGTGCGCTACCATGTGAACAGTGATCTTAGTTCACTCTCTCAAAGCATGACCAGCTGACCTGAATAACCCAGCAAAGCGAACATGTGCAAGTCAATCTCGTCCCAGTGTAACTTACCTAGCACTGTATTTATAAAATCAAAGATCTGATTTGCAGCTAAATTGAATAACGCCTGTACATACTGGAAGTACCTTAATGACCTTTACATTGTCGCACAGAACTCAGTCTAAATCCCATGATCAGAACAACAATAAGCGATTGCTTACTGAGGATCGAAATCTCAAATCGAAAAGAAAATTCCCGCATGTTCCATGATTTGAATGTGACTAATTTACCATCATAAATAATAGTAGCTGTCCTTGAACCGACGTCGGTAGAAATTCAAGGACTCGCACGTCAAGTAGCTACGTTATATCGCACCGAAAGAGCTAGAGAATGCCGTGGTTATTATCTCATCGCTGCGTGAGGAGGATGAGATATTGTAGTCACTTTGCCTATGGGGCTATGTATAATAATAATAATAATAATATAACAGTTCTTATATAGCACCTTACACAAGAAGTCTCAAAGCGCTAGTATGGCAATACCAGCGTAAATCACAATGGTTGCCATGGTAACGGTAAATTTTTCCAGGTTTCTAGTCTCGAGGTCTAACCCATGGTGAAGTACCCCGGGGTGACTGAAGGTCCAGGGCTGAGAGAGGGGTCAAAACCTGTCCGTGTGTGTGTATTTTGGTGGGTGTGTGTGTGTGTGTGTGTGTGTGTGTGTTTCCAATTTTGTTTTCCTAATATCTTGTAAACGGCTGGGCCGATTTTCTTCAAACTTGGTGGGATGGTACTTTAGGTGGAACGATTGCATTTTAGTACACAACCGGAAGTGAAGGTAGAAGGTTACAGGTCAAAGGTCAAATTTAGTAAAATCACATTTTCTGCTATATTTCGAAAACAAAACGTTCTCCAGACACGAAACTTCACACATATGATGATTCCATCTTGACCTGCCAAAATATGTGGTTGTCATAGCAACGAGGTTAAAGGTCAAAGTGGTAGAGTGGTACAAAAAATTTTCAAGTGATAATTTGTTTGTAAAACCACATTTTTGTCTTTTAAACTCCTCCTAGTGGACTGGACCGATTCTTTCCAAATTGGTAGGTGGGTACCCCAGGGTGGGAACTTATGTCTCCCAGATCCTCGGAAGTAAAGGTCAAAGATCAGAGGTCTAGGTCACATTTTGCAAAAAAAACACTTTTTTTTACTATTTTGTACTAAAACGTCAAAAGAAAACCTTCATTTTACATGAAACTTCACAAGTATAATACGGTAGACTAGTTCCATCCTACGGCGCGCATCTAGATGTGGAACAAAGATATTATAAACGTACCCTTATAGCATTCCCATATGGGCCCCATATAGACAAACATATGGGGCCCATATACCTTTTGCACCCAAGCTCCATATGGGAACCATATGGGCCAGCCAAGGAAACCCATATGATGCATATGGGATAGTGCTGGGACCCATTTGGGCAATTGCCCCATATGGGACCCAGTACTATCCCATATGGGCATAAGGGCATACCGAGCTGGCCCATTTGGGCCCCATATGGGTCTTGGGTGCAAAATAATATGGGACCCATATGGTTTGACGTATATGGGGCCCACATGGAAATGCTACCTGGGTAGATACCAAACTCCTATCCCTTAACTGTTAGACGCGCTGACTCCTCATGGAGGCTCAATCGGAGGGTCAGAAGTGTCCATTGACATGCGCACAATTCTATTCGATTATCTGCGTGCACAATTGTGCATGCGTAACAGAAAATCACATTGTGACGAGATGTCAGCGTGCGTGCATTTTCAAAGCAAGTTCTGTACGCTCACAATGCATTTCTCCGTGTGAGGTCCGGAATAATTGACGGAATAATTACTTCCGCGTGCTTGGAAAAAGAACGCAGTAGTTGATTTTGTGTTGTAAACGCGTTAGAATGTTAACGCGTGCATGGATGTGAGCTTATGAAGATACCATAGGAACTCACCAATCAGCAAGTCAATGAACTTCAAACCAGTCGTTGTGTGTTAAAGTTCAAATGTTCTTAAGTAGAAAGGTGTGGAAGAAGTCTAAAACTGTTTCATGTAGGTGAAATTTATTGAAGAACGGTGTTTGCAAGAATTGCAATGTTATAATACCACACGTATTTATAGTACCAAAAGATCTCCATTAACTGTTAGCTTTCAAAACGACTGATCAGTGATCAGCCCCTCCGATTCGGTCTCCGTGAGGAGTCACCGCGCCATTTTAAGTTTGATATCTATGTTTATAATATCTTTGATGTGGAACTAATGTAACGCTCGGTAAAGTTATCTTATCTTAGCAACCTCATGAAAACAATTGCATCACAATAGAGGCTTTTCACATGACGTCATAATACTCTCCAGCGGCCATGTTGGAGTACAAGTAACTACGTAGTAAACCATTCCAGACGCGCTGGCTCGTTGAATTTGTATACATCGTGCATGTCATAGTGCACACTGTGCAGTGCGTTCGGCACAAAACCACGTGTATTTGGCATGAATGTCCTCCAGCATGGCGGTTCCGTGACGTAATTGCAAAGCCTCTATACAGAGTCCAGCCAAAGGCGCGGACCATGGTGGGGATTCGGAGCAAATTATTGGTCAATATGTTCGCGTGTATATGCGTGCGGGTAAAAAAAGTTCTGTTTTTGTGCAAGAAAGACGCGGCTCGGGAGCTATAAAGAACAGCTAAGAATATGTATGGACAGACCACAACAAGCGCGTCCCCACTACGAGCGCGTCTTTACTGTATGAGCTGTTTGGTGAAGATGCTATTGCGATTACTAAGCAGTAACCGTGCAATGCACAATGCACAATGTCAGTGGCCACGCTCACTGCTATTGTAGCTAGCACCGGTACGTGTATGGTTGGCCACAGTGGACATAATTCCTTATTTAATGCTGACATTAATTCGATTTTATGTCAACATTAATTCGATTTAATGCAGACATTAAATCGATTTAATGCTGGCATTAAATCGATTTAATGCTAGCATTAATTCGATTTAATGTCAGCATTAATTCAATTTAATGTCAGCATTAATTCGATTTAATGCCAGCATTAAATAATTAATGCTGACATTAAATAGAATTAATGCTAGCATTAAATCGATTTAATGTCAGCATTAAATAATTAATGCAGACATTAAATCGAATTAATGCTGACATTAAATCGAATTAATGTTGACATAAAATCGAATTAATGCCAGCATTAAATGATTTAATGCCGACATTAAAATCTGTGGTGTGATTGGTCAATACTGAAACTTATTTAATGCTGACATTAAATCGAATTAATGCTGACATAAATTCGATTTAATGTCAGCATTAAATAAGGAATTATGTCCACTGTGGCCAACCATAGACGGGGACAGGGGAGCGGAGGGTGTACAGATACGTGTTTGCAATTACCGTATGTATGCGCTAACACTCGTTGCCATGCGCATGATTCGATGATTGTGAGCTCTCTGGTACAGTGTTGCTAACCGTGCCTCCAATGACGTCACCATTTTTGAGACGAGTTCACATACGTTTTTCGCTTTCGAATTTCAAATGGGCTGAGCCTGGTTTGTAATTGGGAATTCAAAACGTCGTATTTCGGTATTTATGGACATAATTTACGGTAGGGAAATCATTCACTTTATATCAAGGTGTAGGCCTACCCAAAGAACAGTTACCGAGGAACTTACTTTGGCCGTGTCATGCCCACTTTAATATTTTGTAATAGCCTATTTTTCATCAATTAATATAAATAAGCTAGACTTCTAGGTTAGTACTTCGTAGTAGCAGTCTCGTCTTCACAACTCAAATTCTTTTTTCACTAGCTTGTATGCTGCAGTGAGATTTTTAAGTTCCTGCTCGCACTTCACTTTGATAGCCCTTATCATCTATAGAGTGTTCTCGTATGGTCTATGCAGACAGTTGTTTTCACTCCAAAGTATAACTGTTAGGCCTAGAAGTATGAAACTTAAAGTCAAACCTAGGGCTAGACTTGAAATCTGAAGCTGGTTAACGGTATGTAGGCTAGGTCTGGGGCTAGACCTACGCCATTCATAGGCTTGAGTTATAACCCAAGAAATGAAACTGTGGGTGACTAACATTAGGTTAGACATAGGGCCTACCTATCTTACATATTAGTGCCCTTAAAACCTGGCAGTTCTGAAGCATCGCCAAAAACAAGAACGTGACAATTTCCTTGCCACGGGCTAGGATTTGCCACAGGCCAGTACGCAGAAAAGGTTTGTGCGTCGGCCGAAAATCTTCTAACGCCACACGTTCAACATCGCGCACACGCCCAGTTTTTGAGACGCACTTGATGTGCATATCAGCTCGACACACATGAAGTTTGCCGTTGCGTCAAAATGGAGAATACGCCCAACTAGCGTCTGAATAATAACAATTAAGCACTTGTCTAAAGCATCCTCGAAAGCGTCTTAAGCCCGGGTCCCACTTA
Organism: Holothuria scabra; assembly: GCA_037179385.1. Lineage (NCBI taxonomy): Eukaryota > Metazoa > Echinodermata > Holothuroidea > Aspidochirotida > Holothuriidae > Holothuria > Holothuria scabra. Next base: position 13,018,762 of record CM074196.1, on the reverse strand, counting down.
CGCGATTCAACTTGCGATTCAACTTTCAACCAAGTTGATACAAAAGTTGCGTAGTGGGACCGGGAATCAACTTTACAATCGATTCAATTCGGTCGAGTTGATTCATAGTTGCAGGAAATAGAACATGTTCTATTTTGCTGCAACTTAACAATCAACTTTCGAACTGCGCATGCGTTGAACTGTAAGTTCCGCGAAATTTGACTGATCAAGCGAACACAAGTTGGTAAATATGGCAGTAAAGACAGCCCATTAAGTTCGCATTTAGAGAAGGCGCGTGTGCTTTGACAAGTTCTCTGGCAAACGGACTCGAAGGATTAACAGTTAGCAGACCTATTAAAGACAAGCTTTGGAAAATTTTGCCACGAAATTTGGTACAGCAGGTACAAATGCGATCGAAAGGTGAGTTCGAGCAGCGAGTGTACAGCCTAGCATACATACATAGTGTACACAATGATCAGTACAGCCTAGCTATTGTAACGTTGTCGTTGTTTACAACATATCAAGCCAGCACTAGGCTATATCGTTCCTGCACTTGGCCTAAACTCAGTCTAGTACAGGCGGCTGATTTTTGTGGTGCTTGGAAAAGGGCTACTTAAACTGTTAATTACACGTTGTACCTTGCGACTATGACCGATCTTGACATCAGAACACACATCTTATGTTACCAACGTCATAGTTTACCTCAGGGTCTACAATTATATGATGATACAGTAAACCTTTTAAAGTCACACAAAACACAAGTGTTTTTAAGTGCATGAAAGCAAACTTGATGACACTAGCTAGCGTTCAATTCAGCTTTAGAATTTACTAGTTAGACGTGAGATAAGACTAGTACTAGTAGTACTAGCCAGACTACAGTACTTACTGTCGGCAAGAGGACGGTATACAAGTCAAGTCAAAACCAATTAGTATTCACAGAGAGACTACAATCCTGGACAAATTATCTGGGGCAAATTCAAACGCCCAACCGAAATTTATGTTGTTTTTGAGGGTGAATAAAAGTTGCGACAGGTCCAAAAGTGTCCCAATAATTTTGTCAACTGAATGTAGACCTAGACCCTATAGGGTGTGAATGTGATAATCCAGAATTTAGATCGCAATGGTTTCTTTTTACAATTAGGCCGTTCTTACCCCAGTTTACCCTATTAGCCTAAGAATCGACCACGGGTGCACCGGAATCGAAATTTTGTAATTTGGAAACTGAAACAGTCAGGGCTTGAACATTCCCAATGCATATACTGTAAAAAAAAGAAATATAGTTTTACAAACGCATAGGGCACGTTAAAATTATATTTCTTCTTTTGTCTACACTGCAAAGAATTAGGTAACTAATGGACCGTCTTTGAAGTGTAAATTTTGCAAGGACAATCAATGTACCCCTAGTCCTCAATCAGGCCCTACACACTACGCTCCATTAGCACTTTGCTTCGTGCATTCGGAGCGTAGTCTATGGAGCGTATTAGCATATAACAAGGTACTGATTGAGGGCTAATGTACCCCCAATCTTGTGCACCATTCCATTGATCCGCCTATATCTGCCCCATACTTGAACTTAGCAAAGAATTTCCCCACACCGTGGTGCCGTGTATGAGTGATATCGTTGAACTCCCAACCTAAAGTTTGCGTAAATGACATTTACCAATCTTTGTGTCTTGTTATAAACAATGTTATTCTCATTTTCCAGGTTTTCATGCATAGCCCCATTGTTATAGCTTTAGGCCTACGACTTCTTTCCTTCATCATAACTCCCCATTGGTCCCCGTTTATGATCGCCGTCCTGATGCACGGAGGGCTATGAGGGGACTTCATTCCCGGTGTTTTTTTTTTTTCTTTGCCGTCTCGAAGGGTCTTGATGCAAAAAATACCATATTTTGCTCATTGATTCATGAACTCAGGCTGAAAATGAGTCCCGAGCCTCATAATCTTAACAACTAATATCACCTATAGAGGCGGCCATTTCGTTCTCGGTATATAGGGTGGGGGTTATTACCTCATTTAAAAGAAAATACTTTGTGGGTAGTTAAAGTTACCGGTAATGGGCGAATTTTCAAGTATTGGGGGACATGTCCTCTGGTCCGTTTCTTGAGAATCGGCGCTCACGATATTACCCAATTTTGACAAATATACGAAAAGGGACCGCGGAGATGAAGGGGGGGGGGTAGGGGGGCTTTAGCCCCCGTCCTTTTTTGCTGTGGGTATTTTGGGCCGCCTGAAACTGCATTTTGGGCCGCCTCAAACTGCATTTATTTTATTGGACGTATTGGGCCGCTTCGATGATTAGCCCCCGCACTTCAAAATTGGCTCCGCGGCCTCTGCGTCGAAGTACGATATGACGTGGGAGCCTGCATTTTCTGTTAATCTGTTTCGTTTAAATTAAAACATCACACTTATTATGCCACTATTACTCATGAGATAGATTTTGATTGATTCGTTACGGTAAAATTTGGGTTACAGTATAAACGCTCACTTCTGTCCTTGTAATCTGACATTGGAAAACAACGTCCATCTGTTTTGCAACGATCACCCAAATGTTCTGTTTACCATTTCGAAAAAAAAATTGCCTACGTTAATGAAGTGGGGTGAGAAAAATTGTTTGATTTTACCCAGTTTAAGCTGTGTCGAATATTTGTATAATCTTTTCTATTTTTCTTGAAGATTTAAATGTGACTATGAAGGATGACATTTTATTTTGGGGCAAATTTTGAAAGCACGATATTGGGATATTTTAGAAAGTTGTGTTGCGCAACACTATATACAAAGTAATGAGAGATAATTATTTTTTATAAGCTTCTCACCTAATGTCTCACGAATGTTTATTTCCTGTTTTTTCATGATTAAATCTGACCTTGACTGTGATGCTTTTCTATTCTTCTGACAAATTTTTTGAGAAAAATTGGAAATTCAACCATTTCGAGAACTTACCGTAGTACGTTGTGAAGGAATATGAATTTAAGCTCAGTGATGATTGCTTTTCATAAGTTGTTATAGAATATACGTATAATTACTTATGCTAAACTTTTTTAGACGCGAATTTTTCGAGACACTTCCACAAAACTCATATTTTGTAAATATTGGGACTGGCCTCCCCTCGTTATTCCCCGCGCCTCGTACGCCATGCCCACTAGTCTGATAATTATGTCCTATTCAACTCAGTCTGGCCGACAGGTCATGGCAGGCATGTGTTCTATGATTTATCCGCGGTAGTTCTTCCAGAGAGGTGTTACTTCTATGATACGGTCCACGCACCTTCGTAGGCCTATAATCAAATCTCTCAGATTTCTTTCGTCAAATGACAAGGAGGGGAACAAATGCCTTCTTCCGGGAATCTTCACCATCACCTATATTATTATTATTCCAGTCGGGTGACCTCTCCATAGGCAACACAAAATAATGTTGCACGAGAGTTGCGCCTGTGGGAACACCACACAGTTGCGATGAAAGTTGCTTGAAAAATCGCGCAACTTGTTGAAAGTTGAATCGCAAGTTGAATCGCGTAAGTGGGACCCGGGCATTACTTTTATAATCGTTGCGTCCATATCCGTATCAGTTTAGTGTAACAGCCAAGCTCGTTGTTTTTTTTTCATAGTGTTGCAAGGGGATAAAAAAAAATAAAATTTGTTCCAAAATCTTAGATAGGCCTACTGGATTAAAAGAGCAAGCGTTACAAAGATTGGGTGACCTATTTCTCCAGTTCTTTCATAATCCAGTGTCAGAATTTAAATATCCAAATGATTTGCTTTTTCGGAATAAGGGGCGCGCCTATAGTTCCAAGAACTTGATTAATCTGTGCCATATTCTTTCCCCTCGCTATCTTACGAAAAAAACTTCCGTCCCTTGGAACGAAAAAAATCGCTTCCCTTGGACTTCAAACAGGAATTTGAAAGGATTGTGGCGTGGAGTTTTAGTACATGGTAATTTTGTCAATGACATTGTACTGTAGCATAAAACAGCACAGATAAAACTTCTAGCACATAAATAGTTCAAGTTCTGTAACCAACTTGCGCACATGTTAGCGATGAGATATGCAACTCCGTGGATTGCCCTCTTGTTATATGGTTCGAGAGAAAGAAATTTGTTACTAAAGACTAATCGTTTTCAAGTTTTGTTTTGTACTTAATGAATGTATTTCACTGTGTACCTCACTACTACAATGCAAATTTAGCTTCTACATTGGAAATTTCTAAAATTTCTAAAATGCAACACCATCGGGCAACACGGGCTAAACTTACTTTGGCAATCTTATCATAGGCGGCGGAAGCGGGGACCTTCCCTCCCCCCAGATAATTTTTTATGAGATTTTGGGGGCATATGGCCCCCCAATAACCGAATGTCGCAAAATAAATTTTTAAAGAGTAATTAAACAAATTTAAGTTGCTTTTATTACATTTCGGCTATTCTTTGGCTCAAATATTACTTTTCAGAGTGCAAAAGTTGCAAAGCTTCCGGGGGTTTCGCCCCCTGAACCCCCACATTAACGATAACCTGTAGGATAGTTTATTTTCGCCCTTCAAACAGTTGCAGAGTATTATGCAATTGTGCCCCACTCTGAACTTCGGAATAAATTCAGGTAGACTGTGACAAGCTTCATATCCTCGGAATGTCTTGACTTTTTACTCGTCGGGTTTCTGGATGGATAATTTTCTAACAGATATGGAGTGGCTAAAATTGGCTACCTTGGTGTGGATTAAAGTGTGCTCCTAGCATCTGACATGTTTCTACCTCCTGTGGGGATTTTTTTTTCAATTCCTGGGGATGCACAAAATCGTTCCCAAATCATACTTGGTGTGGTGGGTAGAATATTTGGGTCTATAATGGTTGGAAGGAAATTTGCACGGCCATTGCTGCCAGTCATTGGCCAGTGCAACCACCAAACCCATGTTGGGTCAATGCTGTCTCAAGGGTCGCAACCTTGCTGCCTTACTACTATTACCTTACAGAACCTCACTTAGCTCTTGGCTGAAGTGGACATACCCAGTGGCGTACGAGACGGGGCAGGGGGAAGACTGCCCCAAATTTCCGCAAAATCTAAATTCGGGCAAGAATTTGGGAAAAATTCGGACAGGAATTTGGAAATAATTCGGACAGCCCTTAATTTTGAAAAAATGGGATGGTTTTTCACAAAATTCCTAAATGTGGCCGAAATCTCAAAAAGATGTACCGGGAAAAAGGAAAGAAACGTCATAAAGTCGCAATAAAAATTTTCATGAAAAACCAAGTCAAGATTCCAAAAAGTCGCTACACCTCCGGGTAGCTCAAAAAGCTATTATTCGTGACCGTTACTTCACAGATAATGACAACACAATGCCCGAAATTGTCGAATATCCAAATTCTTTCAAGCATTTGCCCGAAAATGGAAAAGTATCATAGTAAGGGTAACATAGTTTCGAAAAATTAAAGAGATAAAAAATCGCGACACATTTGGGAAGCCTGTGGCTGAACAGAAACAATTATTCTTGAGGCTTTTTAAATCTTGTGTAACACAATACACGAAAAGGCCGATTATTTTAATAGCTTCAAATCTTTGCCGAAAAACAGAAGACGCTATTAAATATAGCGTACAATTTTCATGGAAAATAAAAAAGATCTGGGACACATTTGGGTAGAATGTGAAAGAAAGGTTTTCATCATCCCAACTTCACACTGTAGTCTTGCAAAAAGTTTGCCCGAAATGGTCAAATATTCGGGGAAAGGTTAAAAAATGCTGGGACGTTTTCAATTGTCAAATTAATTCAACGGATAGACAGGAGGGTGTTCAGGTGCCCAAAAGTTTGCCATCTATCCTGCTCTAGAGCCAAATACGGGCAATGGTTATGAAAATCGGGTATTTTTTCCGATACTTTAATGATGCAGGCTGAGAATGTCTTCCTGTAAGTCCTCCTGAATGAATGTCTTCCTGTAAGTTGAAAATTCATTTCAACACACCTTGGCACGTGACAATTCTGTCAATAAGTGTTACTAAAAGAAGAAAAATCATCTACGTCATTTCATCAATTGGTAGTGGTACATTTTATCTGATTCTTCTGATCAAAATAGTGACTGCTCAGATCCCCATAGGCCTACTTTTTTCAAAAGCAAAATCTTATAATAGTCTGAAGTTCGGGCACACAGTTTTTTCAATATACATTGAATTTAGCCAAGAGTCGCAATAGAGTAAAATTCATAAGCATGTTTTCAATTCCGTTTTGTAGTTTCCCCCGAAAAAATGCGGGACCATTTCATAGACTGGTAGTAATACATTTTATCTGGTAATTTTCTGATCAAATAGCGACTGCTTAGATCCCCTAAAGCCTGGAAAATGTCATTTTCGACTGTCTCGGGGGTCCGTTTTTTCAAAATTTTCTGTTCGCTTCACGCCAACCAGTGGTAAAGCTCCGCGCAGATAGTCTTCCTGAATTTCAGTTTCAGGTGAACATTTTTTGTACGAACAGAACCTCCAATTAGCGACTTCTAAGACCCCCTATAAGCATAGGAAATAACATTTTTGACTGTCTGAAGGGTCAGATTTTTCAAAATTTCCTGTACGTTTCGCCCCAACTTATGGTGGTGCTCCACTTAGACCGCTTCATACCAGAATTTAAGTTTCAAGTGAACATATTTTACAAAAGGAAACTCAAAATAGCGACTGCTTAGATCCCCATATAAGCCCGGGAAATGCCATTTTCAACTGTCTGGGGGTCGGATGTTTCAAAATTTTCTGTGCGCTTCGCGCCAACTAATGGTGGCGCTCCGCTTGGTCTTTCTGGCTGAATTTTAGTTTGGAGTGAAAGTTTATTTGCAATTGAAACTTAAAAAAACGACTGCTTGGATCCCCTTTACAAGCCTGGGAAATGTCATTTTCGACTGTCTGAGAGATACGAATTTTCAAATTTTCTGGACGCTCCGCGCCAACTAGTGGTGGCGCTCCGGTTTGACTGTTCGGGCAGAATTACATTTTTCGGGCAAAAATGTTCTGCCCCCAAACTGAAATGCATGACAATTTTGTTGAATATATGACAAGGCTTTTAAAATATATGACAATCTTTCAATGATGTACGAGAATGGTGGTATAATTTTAATTGATTATTTAGATGGAATTTACGGCTCACGTGTATAGTTTCTAAGGCTCCACTTGGTTTAAAAGAATAGTTCAGAACCAATTAAATCTATGGTTTGATATGATATACCGTACTAGGGGAACATGTTCTAAGCATTCAAGTAAAAGTTACACTCATTCCTCATGTTCGATTCTCGAGTCTATTTGAAGTTGACCAATTTTCTATGAAAAGTGAACTTGAAGCAAACAGGTGTGATGTCATATGGATTCACATTGTTGGCAAATGTTTTATTTTTCTTTATTTTTCATCCTATTACTTATTTGACTTTGAATTAATTAGGGGTGCTGTAGACATAAGAAGTTATTGAAATTCCATCGCTCACGATGCACCTATGGCATCAATATATGAGTTTTGTTGCATAAAATTGGTGGTTAATTAGGTGAGATGAAAACGACACATTTGGCTAACAATGTGAATCCACCGACATTTCGCCTGCTTGCTCCAAGTTCATTATGAAAATTTGCCACATTCAATTGCTACCTAATATCTTGAGAACTGAACAAGGGAAATGAATAAAAATTTCACCGGAATACTTAGAGTATGTTTCTCTTTAACATATCAAAAAAATGTGGCATTGGACTATTCTTTTAACATTTTGATGGAAACTGGTGTTACTTAGGGGTGTCAGAGTGCGAAGTGGGGCGTGGAGTGTTATTACGGGGTGGTTGAGTTTGGTGAGAGATACAGTGTTTTTTGTGTTTTTTTTTTATTATCTTTTTTATTTTGTCCCTTCATTCCCCTCATTCCCTTCATTTCGTCCATTACTTCTCCGATATTTTTTTTTGAGTGGGGGGGGGGGCTATGTGCACCATCTGATTGCGACTGCGACACTGATAAATTCATGTACCAACATTCAATTGAGCAACATGGACTAAAAAAATGTTCTTCTATGCTTGGTTGATTGAAACGACAACAGAATTGAGACAACGAAATTGAAATAGTTCAGATGGAGTTTCTACCCAATTTGTTTAATTGATAACATAGTTATGTCTGTGACTCTTTTGGGACTCAGTATCGACAGTTTGGCTTCCCCTTAAAACATATTTGAAAGTTTATCGATTACACTGGAGAAATTTAATGGCAGAAAATTTGAAAAATTGTTTGTTTTTTTTTCGCAGCGGGGAATTGAAAAGTTAGAGTCTTTCTTGAAAATAAATCTGCCCAAGTTCATTTGGGCAAAAGCAAGAAGTAATTATGTGCAAATAAATATTATTTACTTTCTTTTCAGAATGTTCTAACGTTTATGTCGATAATTTTCATTTTTGTAAAGAAAATTGGGAATCTGGAGAGTTTACTTGAAGAATACGGTCTTCTCGTAAGCAAAATCAAGAAGATAATTTGGGCGTGGGGTAGGAGAGAATGACGTTTACAAGGTTTACATCCTTTAACGTATGGATGAAGGCTCCCAAACGAAATTGGAACTTCTCTCCGACGGCGACATTGGGCAGAATTCCCGACGTGAAGGCATGGTCCAACCCCACCCCCGCCCCTAGCGCCATCTTGAACCCGGATAGCCGGAAAAGTCATTTTGAGGAATTTCAAGTAGAATCAAATCAATCGTTATTTTGAGCTCCTTTTTGCGTCGAAAAGTCTCTTAATAAAACATGAGCTAATTGCAAAATGATCAGAAAATTACCAGGAAATATGTACCACTACCATTTTTCTTTGTATACTAAGAGTTAACTTGGAGCGCAGGGGATTTTCTCTGACCTTTTTTCTTTCTTTGCCTAAAATATTTGCATGCCAGATCATTTGAAATGATACTTCCCGATTAAATTAATTTTTCCTGTTAATTTACACCTCGCAGTACCTACAAGTACACGTCGCTTGATTGCGTTGAAGTAAATTTACATTTTGGGTCAAGCTGTGATTTCGGGCAGCCCATGCTGTCTACCCCACCACGTGGCGGCGCAACAGTTTTAAATGTACCTGTGCCGTCCTCCAGTCCCATCTTTCCATGTTATCTGACAACTGAAAACATTAACTCTTTTTCAACTTTCGCAACTTTCTACCACTCCAGGTAAAGTATTGTGCAAGACTGTGAAGTGAGCTTGCACATTGTTTTTCCGTGCACAAGCTGTGAGAATGCGAACAGAAATTTTGTGATCCTTTGAATTTTACAGTGACTATAATTGTTTTTCTTTTGTTTCTTGAGCAATTTTTGAAAGAATCATGGGACGCTGAAGACTTTTCTGTGTAATTAATAATAAACATGCCAAATTTGTCCTAGTTTTCCAGACACTGTCCGAAATTCAAACCTTGCGGAAGTTTGACCCGGGGATGGAGCAGTCTGCCCCCTCCACCCCTGCCTCCTGAGTGTATGGTCTAGGCCCTTTATATTACAATGTATTGCCATTTGAAAATATGAAGCCATGTGTACTTTAAAATATATGTACAAACGAAAGGAAAAAATAAAGCCTTGGAAAATTTAGGGGGCGAGGACGTCCTCATCTTTATCTGCTCCTGCATATTATTTCAAAGCGTAAACGATTTAACTTACCTTAATTCAAACAATTTAAAACTGTCAGTATGAAATCAGCAGATGATCTTTTGTGAATTAACTTTGCGTTATGCTTCCCCGGATTGAAGGAGTCACTGAAGAAGCTAGTTCTGTAATTTGTTCTGGCACAGCAGGGGATCTGTGCGGCATTCCCTTGTTTTCGTGCAGTACGTGCATGCAACACTTAGCATAAATCTGAATAGCCAACTCGAACAAAATAGGGACTCAACTTTTCTAAACAGCAGATTAAAATATACACTTTGTCACCAAAAAAGCAATGGAGACAAAGTCCAGTGCACAAAACCACACTTATGGTTATTCCATATGTTATATGGTTGGATTAAGAAAGGATGGTGTCACCAAATTTTCATGTAAAGTCAAATTTTGGAACACGTATTATAGGTGCTTGATTGGTCCGTTTTCCCGACGATTTGGTATGATATGCTTTTGTGGGGAAAGCCGTGTTATTTGGACCGGTGTGTAAATTGAACCGCCGGCATTATTCCAACACAGAAGGAGAAGGTACCTTACTTTTATCTGTCATTGATACCTTACTCAGAACACTCACGTTTGACTTCGCAATCGATGATGATTTCCACAATTCTGTATGGTTTTTATTAAAAACTGGTGACCTGATCTTATTTTCGAGTTGACCCTTTGTTGGGTTTTTACTCGGAAATGATTTGTTCACCCCCAAGGCATAATGATTATGACAAAATATAATAATTCCTTTTGAGTGCTGGGCTGTTACATTTCGGTAAAACCTACACTTGGCTACTAGAGGAGGTTGGGTAAAATTAGTAACATCGTGTAATTTGAACCACCCATGGTATGTAATATGGACAGCTCGTCCACATTAAACGATATGATGTGTAAAATGGACCGGTCCAAATTACAAACACGTGGGCCCGGGTGCTTCAATTAATTACACACATGGAAATGAATAGACAGTAGGAGTACCCTACATAGAAGAATTTGCTCACCCTTTCATTCCTCTTTGCAGTTTGTATTAGTAATAAGCTTGGGCATATGCGTAATTCCCATGCCATGAGCCAATTACTAAACTTGGTCTGTGCCTACTTGGTACGTTGCGGCGCCTGACTTTGGGATGGGGAAGGCAAGCAAAGGGCAAGTCATTTTAAGGGGAAATAACATCAATTAGGCCTAAAATATAACACTAAGCAGAAGGGTGTGAGAAGTGTTTCTGTTATCAATTCACATGATGATTTGAGAAATTTTGCAGCAATATTTTGCCCGGTCATTTTACACGGCAGGTGGTTCATTTTACACACACCTTGTTGGTTCAAATTACACATGGGTGGTGTAAATTGGACCACTTTCAAAATTTTCTTTTTTTAGCGATAACTTTCCCTGGGAAAATGTAAGGAGAGTTTCTACTCTCCTAAAAAAGAATATCCCATTAATCTCCCAATAGTGCCCCTTAGAGCGGCGGTTGGTTGCGCTTATCTCTGATTTTGTGGGGCTTTGTAATTAGGGGGTTCAAATTACACGGCTTTCCCCTATATAGACCCCAGTGGCGTAGCTAGGATTTTTTCCAGAGGGGGCAAAGGTATGAAATTTCCCCAAAACTTTTCCCGGTCAATGTGTATGTTTTTCATATAAAATATGCAATTTTACAAGTATTACAACATTACCATGTCATTATGTAATAGGCTGTTACCTGCATTTTAATCTTAAAGTATAACATAGAGCAATTGGAAATAACAACTCTTAGTATATTATTTTGGTCAACAACGTCTGGTTTATTTGTATGTACTAACGCAGGGGCGTACGCAAGATTTCTCTGAAGGGGGGGGGGGGCATGCAGTATGGTCAAAGGGGAAGGGTGTCCGGAAATTTTTTTGACGTTTTCAAGGACCCTAGATGCAAAATGGTGCAAGATTTTCAACTTTGACAAGAACAGTGTTACATGTTGAATCGTGGTGGTTCATGAGGATAAAACTGAAACTTTTGTGTCTTTACATATGCATTCTTATGCCATTTAGGCTACTTTACGAAGTAAAACTTGTCATTAAATTTGCACACTTTTAGGAGTCAAAATAAAAGAGCATTGATCGGTTAAGGATTTGTGGTTTTTCTTGGCCACAAAACGTTATTTTGTCATAAAGATTTTCTAAGCGGAGCGCCACCATTAGTTGGCGCGGAGCGTAGAGAAAATTTCGAAAAATCAGACCCCTCAGATGGCCGGAAATCGCATTTCCAGGGCCGTCGGAAGCGGGGGGGGGGGCTGGGGGGGCTGGAGCCCCCCCAATAATTTTGCCATATATAGTTTTTTTTTTTTTTTTGGAAGTGAGCATTTTATTACAACGAAAGGTCAAAATAAGGACTGCTTAGATACTATAAACAAGCCCAGGAAATTCATTTCCAGCTGTCTGAGGGGTTGGGATTTTTCAAAATTTTCTGTACGCTCCGCGCCAACTGATGGTGGCGCTCCGCTTAGATAGTCAGCCCGAGTCAGCCCCCCCAATCGAAAATACCTTCCGACGGCACTGATTTCCAGACTTATACGAAGAATCTAACCAGTCGCTATCTTCTTTTGTCGTTTGCAATACAATGCTTTCTTCAAAATATGTTCGCAAACTGCAAAGTGATCAGAGAGTTAAGAGCTATTTTGACCCCAAAAATGTAATTTTGCCCAAAAGACTGAGCGAAGCGCCACCATTGGTTGACTCGGAGCTTAAAGACAATTTCGAAAAATCAGACCCCTCAGATGGTCAAAAATAGCGTATTCATGCTTGTAAAGAGAATCTAAACATGTAGTCTTTATTTTTATCGATGCCACCAGGAGGATACAGAGTCTACCTTTTCAAGTAAAAGTTGGGATTTGACAGAATTTGCCTATTTGTAGGAATTAAAAAAATTGGCATCACTGAAGGACCTTGCAGAGAAAATCCTTCCCCTTTGAAAGTTTTTGAAAAATTGGGTGTCCTTTCATGCAATCTGGTGCCACATATGCTATCTTTTGAAGTAAAATCTGTGTTACTAAAGTTTGACTACGTATTTTTAAGAACAAAGAAAAAATGCCATCTGTGAGGGGGGGGGGCATGGCCCAATGTCCCCCCCCCCCCCCACCTTCGTACGCCACTAAAAGGAGGCCTAATAGTGGCTTTTTCACACAGGATATCCTGCTAGAACAGCAGTCTGTTAAGTGTAGAAGGCTACAAGGTACTCATGGACCCGTTTATTGTTACACCCCAGGTGAGCAGAAAGCTATTTTCCCGAACTAGCCTGTAAGCCTCCAAGGATTAGGCTAAGTATCAAAATTTAAGTATGCCAATGAATCCCGTTCATTCTAATTTCTAGACTAACTTTAAGTTTATCGTTGGCCATGGGTTGTTTCAGCCCCATCCATCGTTATGTACACAGAGTAAAATCGGTATAGCTTCTACTAGCTTAGGACAATTTAATGACCTCGGGGGGAATCTACGTTAGTGACTTGTCAGTTTTCACATCCTTTTACTGAATTCCCAAAGTGTACAACGCAGAGACTGTGTACAAGGGGATAAGTTCGGGTTTACAGCCTTTCAATGTTAGTTGTACTGTATCAGCTGTTGTTAAATTCCTGAATAACACTGTTAACAGCTTCCCGTGCACTGAAATGCACTGATCATAACACCCGCGCGTATACAGGAGAACATTTAATCTGCGACGCGGCGAGGACGTTCCTGTGGAACGCGAGTAGGGCCGGTTCATGCGACACTGACGAAATCTGGGTTAATTTGTTGCATGAAAATACGAACTAGCCTATGTATGAGAAATGTCTCGCAATTTCTTACTCTAACAAAAATTTTGAGAAATTTTTGTTAGAATAAGAAAATTCATCACAATTTCATCCAATTTCACCCAATTTCATCAAATTTCCCCAAATTATTTTCCAGGGGGGCAACATGCCCCCCTAACCCCTAGTAGCTACGCCACTGATAGACCCTCAAACGAATTATCGAACTCGCATATTGATGGAACGGGCGTATGGCTGTTCGAAATCTCCATTGTAAATATTTTGCTACAATCATTTTTTAGAAAAAAAAGACAGTTTTTTTTATAAATTTTCATGCAGAATTATCACAATACGCGCAAACCTTTTCTCGGACCAAATCCAAGGCTTTAATTGCACAAACTCAAAACCTGCAGTTCCCCAAATACTTTTTTGATCCGCTGCGCGATCTATACTCTTCAGCATGATTATTGTATTGGTAGTATTATTTTTACACATTTAACGGATATGGCATATGGCATGTCATTGCAATATTTTCGACATTGTATCCTGTCGTATCACTGTTAAAAATATGTCTGCAAATTTACAGAATATCAGATAAAAAAGAGCCCATAAAAGTGCTGTCATCTCATTGACAGCACTTTTTATGTTTTCTTTTTGTATCTCTTTATTTTTTCTTCTTGTAATTTTTCAAAAGTTTTTAATATTACAGACATTTTTACAGTGCACACCCTCCGTACAATCCCATACAAACCCTAGGTGAAATCTGGCCATTGAAAACATCCTACATTGTTTTTGTTGCAACTGTTACTTGAATATTCTAATATTTCGGGAAAGGTCTGTGCGTGCATATATCGAAAAGAGCCTGGCCAAGGAGGAATTGTTTCTTCTATAAGCTGGCAAGCTGTCCGAACGTGTCAGTCACAAATTTTAAATGTTTTTATTTGTCACGGAAACTGTCCCTTGACTGCTAATTTTTGTGGCGTTTGAATGAAACTATAGGCCGAGGATTAATTGTGTTTTTATAAACTGCCCGAATGTGTCACGAATTTTTGAATTTTTTTTCTTCCATGAAAATTTCATCAGGTTCACTCTGATGATTTTGGGGCATTTCTTTTTTATTTAAAGTACGTCGGTCTCATAAAAACATGCCGAATGCACAAATTTGTTCCCAAATCAAACTTGGCGTAATGGGTAGAATATTTTAGGCCAGTGGCGGCACCGGGATAAAAAAGTGGGGGGGGGGGGGGCAAATGGAGGGCAAAAGAAAATGCTGGGGGCATAAAAATTTCCCGCGAAGCGCGAGCTGTAACGGGTGGGGGTTCAGGGTCCAATAAATAAAAAACAAAACAAACCACTGACCATCAATATGAATACATGATATCGCACCTGCTTGGTTCAAGTTTAATTTTTGTTGAGAATGTGTCAACTTCAATTGCTAATATCTCGAGAACGAACATGGGAAATGAATGAAAACTACACCAGAGTGTTTAGAATATGTTCGTCTTTAACATATTAAACAAAAATTTGGTTCTGGTCTATTCTTTTTAATGGAGATTCTACTTTGCGACAACAAAAATGATAAAATGTTCGTCCTGTTACGGAGCCAGTTCATTTTATCTGGTGATTTTCTGATCATTTTGCAATTTGATCATTTTCTTTTTATTAAAATGAAGATTTTATTGCAAAGGGAAGCGCAAAATAACGACTGCTTAAATTCTGCTTACAAGCCTGGCAAATGCAATTTCCGGCTATCTGAGAGGTCGGGATTTTTCAAAATTTTCTGTACGCTCCGCTTAGATAGTCTTTAGGGCAGTCAGTCACCACTTCTCATGCCCCCAAAACAAAGTATTTTTGCACGACATCCTCTGATACTATGTGAGACGTCTTGGTCGCAAGTTGAGTTTGCCTCCCAAACAAATTTCCTGAAATCCGCCTTGCCAACAGCTCTAAAAGCCCACCTCGTGTCGGACATCCCCTTAAACTCCACGGGCTGTTCATCGGGGTACATCTTCTGCTGTAATTTTATCCAGACCATTGCTCGTGTGGACATGTGAACCACTTAAAAAATTGTAGGCGGATTGTAAAACGGCAAGAAGTCAGCAACAGGAACAACGGATTTGACTGTCTCTACAATTACTAAATTTAAACGGTGGGCAAAGCAGTGGACATTGAACACGCCTGTGGAATTTTACGGAGGATCCGTTCTTGTACACCTGACAGTTTTTCACTCAGGACACTTGCAATGTCATAGCCTTGTCCAATAAGATTATTGATGTCGATGCCTATAAATTTCAGTTCATCTAAAATGCTCTCCGAGAGTGACGCAGCATCAAGGCCTCGGCGCATCTGAATCCCATGAACTCTCTCATGGACCAGTGGCGTAGCCAGGATGGGATTTTTTTTTTTTGGGGGGGGGGGGGCTAGGTAACAAGTGGGAGGGCCTGGTACCTCCGAGGGTCAAGCACGGTAAGACTATCTAAGCGGAGCGCCACCATCAGTTGGCGCGGAGCGTACAGGAAAATTTTGGGCTTTAAAACACCTCCAGATGGCCGGAAACGGCACTTCCCATGTGTTTTAAGCTGCATTTACCCAGCCTTGAAATACGAATCTCATGTCTGCGACTTCTCAAATAAAGGGAATAAAAAATCAATTCTATGAAAAATGGTAATACATACACTTTTTAGGGACCCCAAAACTGGGCACTTCTGATCTGTGGCCTGGGGGATGAGACTAAAGGGAACCGGTATCTCCCTTTCCATTGGGAAATTGTAAACTTCAGAAGGACGTAGATCGCAAATGCGGCAATATTTGAATCTAAGCGGAGTGCCACCATCAGTTGGCGCGGAGCGTACAAGGAAATTTTGGGCTTAAAAACCCCTCCAGATGGCCGGAAACGGCACTTCCCACGTGTTTTAAATTGGATGTACCCAGCTGCATATGCGGCAATATTTGAATGGATTTCAGCTTACCTAAGGCAGTACCTTACCCTTTAACAGGAAAACCAAAAGTAGTTGTGTCCCCTTCTGAGAAACTTTCTTTGCGTTAGATTTCCTAGATGCAAAATGGTGCTATGTTTGGCAAACTTTGAACTGATTATAGGCCTAAGTTTTAGGATTTGCCCTTTTTGGGAAGCATGAAAAATATCAAAATATTTTTAGTTTTTGTAGAGGTTTTACAAGAGACATACATACTGCCAAAGAAACAATATGCAAAATGGTGCAGTATTTGTTCATCGGTACATTACGTAGTCAAAATTAAAATACTACGAATAAATCTCTCAAAATAATTGAACCGCAAAGCAGAAGTATGGATCATGTAGGAAACACATGAAATCCGGACCTTGTTGACATTTAGTCCCCCGGACGCCAGTGCCAACTAGTGAAAAGAGGACTTGTCGAAAAAAATCGTCCTACAGTGGCACTTGTCATGGGCAGCAGTGAGGCACGACATAGGCCTACTTGTTAAGGATGGAAGGGAAGAATTATCCGAAGGCAGTACCTTACCCTTACCTGCTTACGGCATATTTTGTGTATGATAAAGTATAGGAATGGTCGTGTAAGAGTGGTCTCCAGTGTACGATTGCCTTCAGTAAATCAATCAGCCATCCGAAAGGCAGAAAGGGTCTTAGCCTATGTCAAATAAAAGTTTGTCGTCGAGACTTTCGTTTCATCTTCGAAGTGAAATGTAATAAACCACAGTGCAGATCACAAACGGTATCCAATTTAGTGAAAGTAGGCATTTTGAAGTTATAACTTGATTTCATGCGTGCGCACAAAATGTGTTTTACACACATTCATCCCTGTTTTTTTTTTTTTTTTTTAATTTTTACACATTTTATTTATTTACTGTTTTGAAGGAAATACTTCAAAGTTTATTTCCGTTCAAACATTTTATTTTTTTCAATTATTTTATCAGGACGCCAAAAATCTGGGGGGGGGCTGAAGAAAATCTGGGGGCCTAGCCCCCCACGTGGCTACGCCACTGTCATGGACTTCGTTATCATAAAGGTAAGGTATGACAAAACTCATCTGCTCCTGTTTGGACATATCTTTCGTCTCATCAACAAGGACTGCAAAATTTTTGCATTCTCCAATTTCTTCTTTAATTTCATCCAAAGTTATGTCACAAAAAATGTCTAATATGGCATTTTGGATGTTGTGATGGGTATACTTAGCGTTTCCAACTGCCCCTGTGAACTTCTCATGTATGTCATACTTCTTGAGGAAGTTCAAAATTTCTAGAAAGTTGCCTTTGTTGTTCTCTGGCCCTCGCTCATATTCATTATGTCCCCTTTGGACAATGTTCTGAACCGTTGTCAATCGCAGAGTATCGGCCAAGATTTTGATGTACTCTCTGTTGCGTTGTAGAAGTTGGCGGTGCGCTATACTGATGTGATCTATGAACGTTTTGTTTTGCTGCTTAGATACAAGGTAAGCTTTGTACCTGGCTGCGCTGTTCACACGTTCTTCCGAGCGTTTGTGCTTCACTAACTTATTGTTATTTGCCGATCCCCAACTGCATTTCTTCCACGTGTCAAATCCATCGGTAGTGAAGGCTTTCTCAGTACATTCGCTAACAGAGAAATGACGGCACACAAAACAATAGACTTTGTTCTCAAAGGCGGAAAATTCCATCCAGGGATATGCATTGTACCATTCTGGCCTATATTTTCTACCATTAACTTTCTTCAGGGAGTTGCTGGCAACTCCCTGCTTTCTTTAAGTTGAAGTGCTCAGTTCGTCCAGGTTGGACAGGTCCATCATCTGGTGAGTGTGAAATATCAGCTGGACCTGGTGCATCACGATCCTTCATGTGGGTAGATTTTGCACCTGATTTTGCTTCACTATAGTGACGGTATTACCCAACAAATCACCATTATCTTGACCATCAGCATCATAAACAACAGCAAAGTGATCTGAGGATGGCGGCGGTCTTTGGTCACTGTGGTGTGATGTGCCTGAGCCGGTGTGTGCCTTTGGTTCACGTTCTACCAACACCTCGGTACTGCCAAGTCTCTTGCGTTCCGTGCTGGGTTCGACTGATCCTTCCCTTCCCTGACTTGGTACTTGCACCAACGTTTTTTAGGTTTAGCAAATCTAATATCCATCTCACAATCCACAATAATATTGAATCCGCATGAACATGGCGTAACCAGACCTGACTGTCCGGGGGGGCAATATCATAGAGGTTTCCAGATTTTGTACTAGTTGAGCTGTTGAGTTGATGTACGCTGTGTTTGTTTGTGGGTGTCTTACGGCCTTAAGGGAAGAGCTGTGTTCAGTGGCGTAGGAATCAATATGAAAGTTGGGGGAAGGGGGCAGAACAATTTTGGACCATGCAACTCACCCTACCCAATTGACCAAAAGGTACATTTTTATGCTTTTTTTTTTTTTTTTTTGCTTTTTCTACGACCAAGAACAACTTTTTTTTAAAGTAATTCTGATTTTTTTTCTTAACTGTGAACACTACTGTATTAGGTACGTACCGAAAATTTGGGTCCTTTTACACATTTGTAAATATGGAGCTTGTATTGCAGGAAAGAGATTAGATTCAGGGTTTCCTGTACGGAAATTTGCATATTTTATGGGGGATTATCCAAGAATCTGCGTTTCTTATTAGCATATATCTGAGATAGCATGTCGACTGAAGATCGTGTTATCTAAGGAGTGCGGATTAAGGCTTCTCGGCGACATTCAAAAAACTCTCGAAACTTTGTTACCTTTCATAGACAAAAATGAAAGCCTATATTGATGAAAATTGTAGGGAAACGGCACTGTAGCGGGTCGGAAAACTGTTCCACTGACCGCTTATGAGCGATCACTTACTGCTTTAAGGGTGGCAATTTAAGGCGCGCGAAGCGCGCGGAAAATTTTGCCTTTTTTTTAAAACTAATAATTTCAAATATAGAACTTTTATTATAAGAATTCGGAATTTTATGAAGGAAAACTTAGGAAAACCGCACTGTATTTCACTGGTGTCTCAAATGGCAAATTTTCGAATTTTTCACTTTTCGAGCAAGGGCGCAATCGCCACTGCTCTGCAACATTGAACATTGATAAAATATTGACACTTCAATAACTAAAGAATCCATCTACAAAGACTACACAGCTGACAGGGTTGAAAGGTATCTGATGACAGGTGTGTATGAGAGCATTTGAGTACGGTAGGCCAATGGTTCCCCTCCCTAGAATATCATCTTGCTAGAAACTGACTGACTAAACTGACACTTTACGATGACATTTCAAAAGTTTCCCAAACTATTTACACAAAATATTTCAAAATCAAGAGCTTTCATTGAAGAAAAGTTGTATTTCTATGAAAGACAGTATACAAAAATGGCAATATAGCTGCCGGTGTCTCTTGATTGGTGTGGTGTCACATATGGTAAATATCCGATTTTGTCATTTCCAGAGCTCGGAAAAGTTTTTGCTCCTTTTGAGATTTTGAACAATGAAAAAAGGGTTTTTTTTACCCGGGGGGGGGTGGAAGCATGCTTCCGCCCCTCATTTTTAGCGGAGGGGGGTTGTCGCCGCCCCCAGCCCAACGCTTCCTACGCCTATGGTTGTGTTGTGGACCGCTCCCCCCTCAAACACCACCATCTGAATATTGCCAGAGAGTCGTGAGGACTTAAGAAAAAGATTACTTTTCACATCCCAAATGCGAGCAAATTTTATGCAATATGATCAACACTTACATGATTTGGTGTCTTCAGGTAAAATGGAAAATTTACACGAACTCGAGTTTAACAATTCATATGTCAACATGAAAATATATCTGATATATAACATCCAAATAAACATTTTTTAAACGTTAAAGGAAAAGATACACGCTTGATGTTCTTGGTCCCCTTGCAAGAACGGTCTTTAAATGTGGGCTGTGTTGTCCTATAATTAAAGACACGGTATCGTGGCGGGAAACGGGGGAGATATTTGGACAGCCTTCAAAAAATTTGTTATCCTACCCAAAATCCCGGATGTAGCCCATAGAGACCGTATGATAACAGTTCATACGATTGGGTGGGATAGCGTACTGCTGCATACGGTATGCTTGTTTGTGTGAGCGTTAACAGGCGTACAATAGTATCTGTGTTAATTTGTATGTAGCAGGGAGTTGTTTTCCTGATACAAGTGAGTGCCTTGCTCAGTGACAACAGAGAGACCCTTGGGAATTTTCACAATATCTTGGGAATTTTGAATCGTCTCGATCATTCTTTTCCTTCCCACTTTGAAAAAAGAAATATTGTGTGATTGTTTCTTTTTTCTTCTTTTTTAAGTCACTTATTAATTAATTATGAAATATGTGAATAAGTTCTAATAAGAATGCCAAGGTGGCTAATTTGTATTAAATTTCCGGCTCAATTGTTTTGTGTTTTAATCATCAGTTTGACTTCGATGCTATAGGCTATTATTACTGTACGTAGTTCAACGTTGAGAGGCTATCCGTTGTTATTCGAGACGTGATCTTGGGAATTTCTAAAAAGACGAACTGGCCTAGGAAACCTGCATTGAACTTGAGAGATTGGTCGAAGCGAAGGGGCTAGTCTTAGTCTTACGACAGCAAAATGTCTTCCTGTGCAGAACTTCAGAAAGAAAAATCGAAGGACAGCGTTTGCACACGTTGTCACGAGAAGGAGAAATCAAACGAGAAAAATACAGTAGCAAACGAAAGTCGGGGGTTCCCTTTCCCATTCTCACGCGGAATAGGCCATACCTAACGTTAGATCGCCGCAGAAAAAGCAGGTTGGTTAATTGGGGAATGGCAAGTCTCTTGTTTATAACGGCGATTTTGCGAAACATCATCTCACAGATCACGTTCAAAGGTAAGTGAAATGTGTTTGTTCAGCCCACTGATAGTAAAAAGTAAACAGGATTCCCGTCTCGTTAGTGATCCACATACCCATCCCACACGCGTTTTAGCATATGTACAGTACAGAGTATGCATAGGCCTAACGTTAGGACAATTTTATTAGTAGCTAGGCTTTTGACGAGCTGGCACAGGTTACAGCAGAAGTGATCAGCACTACATTTACCACTTCATCAAAATCGTAACCCCAGAATAAGCCACACTACTCTTGAAAAATCTGACTAGCCTATGTCCTCAGTTTGCTCATATACATGCCCTGTCTTAGTTTACCCTTATGATCTCTCTGAGGGCCTGGTGCGGAGTTTGCACTTTCCCCAATATTGTCTTCTCAAAACTTTCTTATCAAGCATAGACCTACAGTACAATATGCTATCACTAAGATAATCCTAGCTGTTTCATTAGCCTGCAGACCACAGTGACAATGGGTAAGTGCTCAGCTTTGCTGGATCAGTAATTTGCCAAAGATTTGACTGGATGAGAACAGCAGTCTGTAAGCCTGAGCATGTTGGATTTATAATATAAATGAAGATTATCTGGTGCAATCAGGTGAGCAGGATCAAGGCACCATTATCCAGTAATTGATTTCTGTAACTAATTTGCTTATGCTTGAGTGCCCTCCAACTGCATAGTATGTAATTGATACTAGTTATATGAATTGCAAAAAAAGGAAATGAAGGCTTTGATAAGCATTATTCATGTGTGAATGCATTCCAAAACATTAAAAAACTAATGAATGCATTCAAACAGTAACTGAAGGCTTGGTAGACTTCAAAGGAAATTATGAAGGCTTATTCAGAATGCAAGGAAGACTTCATTTGAGGAAGAAAATAAGCATTCCAACTCACTGACAGCTTAATTTAGTCCTTCGAATGCTAAATGATACATTCAGAAGACATAATGAATGCTTATTGAATGCTAGTAAGCATTCAATAAGGGTGATGAGGGTCCCCATCCAAACGCTAGTAGTGGTTTGCCAAATTGCCAGGTATATGTGGGTAAAAAAAAATTGAAAGGCAACTGCCTTCCTAATGTAAGGTAAGGCCCCATATAGGCCTATAGGCTTTCAAGTACGTACATCATAAATTTCCCCCCATGTGTGGAACAATGCTATAGTATAGAAAGCTAACTACGTCAGTATATATGTAGGCCTTCATCAGTCGCCTAAGAAGACCTGGATCTGCAGATTTTGGGCTCAGTCACATATCCAGGATTTTGAGAAAGGGGGGAATTAATACACCATCAACAAACCAGACACCGGGGCATTGGGGGTCACCTCCAATAAAAATTTGAATTCTGCTTATATGCTCATATACAATTTGACATAAATAATTACCAAATATTCAACAATTGGTTGTACCTGTATGCAATTGAAAACTGATGCAGATCTCCTTCCCCTCAATCACTGTGCACCACCCCACAACCCCCATCCTCACAAGGGAAATAAGAAATCTGCATTCTAAATTCAGTTCAAGCCAAAGTACTGTAGGGCTACTACCAGTAACCAGTTGGGCTACAGGAATCGATTTTCATGGTTGTCAGAATATCTGGGACAACAAAAATTCCATACGGACAACCAATACATTAAGGGTTGGTTGTCCCATGGACAACCATTTTCCTCTCGGACTGAAAAAGTATACTGCTGATTGATAAATTCTTTTACCTTTTTCGATAATAGTTTCATAACCATATTTCAGACTTGGAGTGTTCCTAGCTGTCTCTCAAACATCACATCTTTTTATTCTTCAAGACCAATAATGCATGAACATCAAGGGCGGATCCAGCCCCTAGCTGAAGGAGGGGCAGTTTGAAAAGGGGGCGCCAACATCATACAGGGGCCGCATGCATACTTTTGAATTTGACCGACCTCATTTCTCAGACCAACTCCCATTGCCACAGTTATATATAGCTATATGGTTCGAAATTCTGGGGACCTTTATTTTTTTTTTTTTTACTTTTCGTGCAGTTTTTACTTTACTTAAAGACTCAGGGGTTGCATTTTTCTTGTATTGAGGGGCTCTAGACTGGTCATAGGGGGGGCAGTTGACCCTACTGGCCCCCCCCCGATCCGAACTTGATGAACATAATTAGCCTTCTGTTTTGTAATTGTGTGAAAAATATTTTGGACAACCAAATTTCCTTCTGGACAACTAAAATGAGTGAAATGGTTGCCCCAAGACAACACTAAATATTTTAAAAATGGAGGCCTGGGCTATGAGGGGTACTGTAAGGTAGGCTAAGCATAGTACAGCTGTTGTACCTGTACATATAGTATGAAAAGTTGTTTTCCCCAAGATCTAGGCAGGACTGCATATAAATGCTATTTCTGGGTTAGGTTTCCAACCAAGTAGTTCAAGTCAAGCTAGTCTTGACCTTTTTTTCTGTTTTGGTTCACAGGCTTGTTTTCCCTACTCTATTGCTTTTGCAAGCACAATGGCAGTAGGTTCCATTTTTAAAGTCTTCAGTGAGACCGGACCCGGAATCTGTATGTTGAGTGTAAATGGAATGCCAAATGCAATAAAAATTAATGCCTGAGCAAAATTTATGTCCTCGGTTATTGACTTTTTCATCGGGAGAGGGAAAGTACTGAAGTGGTGGGGCAAACGAAAATGCTCCTACTGTCGCCTATCAAGTGCCACTATTGACCAGCACATTGCGTATAGAGAACACGTTGCCTGAAATGTGTTTCAGATTGCATAAAATGGTACTTCCCAGCTGTTGTTTTTACTACTAAAAAGTGCTGCTTTCAAGAGGTGTTTGTGAAGTTCTTACACATTTTGCCCAATATACTTTTTACATGAGGGGGGTATACAAGAGCCACTGCTGATGCCACTGGTAATCGGTAGGTTGATTTAAAATTCCTTTAGACAGAATAGATTGCAATCCCCCTCCCCCCTTATCCCTTTCTGTTTTAATGGGGACTAGTGTTCACATCATCATCAATCATCGTAATTATGACTCTTATAACAACCAATTTTGACACCACCCATTAATCATTTAGGGACATGTGATTTGAAATCATGGAAGTCTGTAATATGCACTCTTCCCTAAGATAAAATACTGTTTCATATTGCAAATAGTCTTGATTTACTTTTCAGGTGTTCTTCAAAGTACTGTACATGCAGTGGGCCACACATACAGAGCCAAGTGAATGACCAACCCCTCAGTTGCTAGCTGTTACACCCATAGGTGAGTGAAAATAACTGCAAGATGTATTAAAACAAGTCTTTCAATTTCCAAAAGCATGTTTTCCCAGCTTACTTCCAGGTAGTACTTCCATGGTTCACAACACTATAGCACAGAACAGTCTACCTTGTGCTGTGCAGAAGTGCTCGTAACGTTTTCACGGCTTTAATTAGTACCATGAGTGGTGGCTCTATGTTGGGGCAAGAGGGGGCATTTGCCCTCCATAGATTTTGTCCTTGGCCCCCCTCACTCCCCCTCCCTCTGCCCAAATGTTAGCTGGTCAGAAAGGAGTTGGGTTTGGGTTTACTGAAAAGAATTTAAATAACATACCTCTCCAGAGACTACATTTTTCATTCAGAGATACAGTATGCTAAAACCTCAGAGCTTCCAGGGGAGAAGCCTGTTTGATCCTGCCTACTGTAAGAGGTGACGAAAGGGAAAACTAACTTGTACTTGAACTGTACTTGAAATTAAATTTAAACTTTGAACTTTTTATTGAGTTGACTGACACAATACTGTACGTGACATGTTCATGTTGGGTATAGTTAAATCTCATCTTTACTATCTAGAAACTTTATACAGTACCTATATTTACTAAAATATTGCACAGTTTATGAGCATTGTTAGGCCTTTATCCAATATCTTGTTTGATAATGATGCAGAGTTGCAGTATCAATTAGTTGTCCACAAAGCCTGAGTGAATATTATTTTCTCCCAATTGCACAATATACCCAGCACTATGGTAATGTTTTGCATGCTGCTTCGATTGCGGTAAAAAAGTTGATTTTCTAACCTCAGTAATCTATTGTTCAACTGAGGTATATCAAGTTTCCAAACCTACTGCTAGAGGTGTATTATTACCACTTCACCGAGCTCCTAGTCCACTTAGGTTGCAAAAAATTTCACAGTTCTTTGGGCAGGATTGTAATCAAAACCCCCTCAATGTGCTCTGCATACTGTGGCTAGGGTTTCTTGACTTGGATTAAATGGCTTTGCATGGAGTGTTAATGTCTGTCAATCATCAAATTGTGTAATTGGGCAAGGAGGAAAATCAAATGCAATTTTTTACCGCAACCATTACATCATGGACGTTGCCAACATTTTCAGAATTGTAATTGTAATGTGCTTGATTAGTTTACCTTTACAAATTGGGCTAGTTGCTATATTGATATGATGTGCTCTCTTCCTTGAAGACGAGAGCATTCACCCCAGTATACAGTACAGTAGTGTACAGTAGTTTGACTGCCCTGTTTCATGATTGGCTATAGAGTCAAGTGACAATATTCTTTCCTGAAATGTGAAATTTACTTAATTGCTTGGTTTGCCTGAATATCATTATGGAATGAGAAAAAAATTGTGAGATACCTCCTTAAAAACAAGCAATGAGAAGAAAATTGTGAGATACCTCCTTAAAAACAAGCCATATATTATCAAATTTACAGTAGTTAGAAGTGTGGTTATAATAATTGAAAACCATGCATCCATACAGTTCATCATGTGCTGCAAACTTGCATCACCAGCTGTAAATATGATATTCCATTGAATTGCAGCATGATCTACTACTGTCAAGGGCCACTATGACATATATTAGAGCCAGTTTGTCCCTCATCAGCAACTACAGGTAATTATGGAAGCCAAACACAGGGAGGATTGCAAATGGCTGTTCAACTTTAAACCAATAGTTATTGCCTAAGACTAGCTGAACTTTCATCGAGTTCAGACAAACGTCATAAATGTCCTATATGCACGATTCCCTTATACAACATGACAGACGGTGTGTGTTTGGTCTAACGGTAGAGCATCCACCTCTCACACGGAAGGCTCACTTCCCAGGTCAAGTCATACCAAAGACTCTAAAAAAGGAACCTACTGCCATTTTGCATGATCGCTGCTCTGTATAAGCAGTGGGGTAGGGAAAACAAGCCAGTGAGCCACAACTGGAAAAAAGGCTGTGGGTGGTTCGACTTGAACCAATAGGATGGAAACTGGGCCATAAGACTCCATCTAACTACAACATGTATTACAGCCAGGGCTGGAAAAAATATTTATTTTCCAGGGAGTTGCATTATTTCCCAGGAAGAGAGTAAAAGTTCCCACAATTCTCCCTGCATTTTCATGAAAAGGGAAATTTTCCTCCAGATGTCCAAATTTTCTGGGAAGGAGCTTCTCAGCTTCACAACTCTTTTCACCCATGATTATAGTATTGTAGTACATGCTGTAAGAAGTCACAACATCCGGCATGGTGCCATGCAGTCTCTTTCCAAGGGAATGATGAAATCCTGCATAAGAGGCACAAGCAACCCAAATCTATGGCCAAACCCAGAGATTTGTCTGGGAATTATTTTGAATAAAATGTTATGAAAGAAAAGTTGAAAATTTGGATTTTAAATTCAATGTTTATTTGGGTTTGAAAATTAAATTTCAACTTTTGGGGTTTTTAAAGGACAATTGCATTTCCTTCAAGAATTAGAAGGAAGTACACAATTGGAATGTTACTTGTCACTTTCTGGACAATAAATAACATACCCATCTATGCTCCCTTGAAAAGAATGGAAATTGTTTCCTAAAATGTTTCCCATATACAGTGGGGACCATCCATCATAACTGGGAGATGAATCCCCTGTCGCACCTTGCTCCCCTTAGCACCTCTCTGGCCCTCCTGGTTTTACTGAACACATATGGCAAAATAAATTGCCAAAACACAAAGGGTCATTCAAGATTTTAGTTGTTTTGCCCTCAACCTAAACAAAAAGGGATGGGGGTATTGGATGCCAGTCTTCCCTTGTCTTTAAGTTCTGCAGTGGAAGTGTGATGTCTTTGTCACAGTGTGGGAGGAAGGTGCAATATTTACTGTAATTGTCAAATTGAGTTCTAAAGCTTTGACTATTTTCATGACAGTAAGCATTTCTTCTGGGATACAGTACCGTAGCTTGACTGTCAGACATGCATCTCTCTTCTACTCACAGTAGTTGTATTTCCTTTTATTTTTTAACCTAGCTAGGCTACTCTAATCATTTCAAAATGGATTTATGAAGTCAGAAGTCCTATGTTTTTTTATTATTACTTACTTTATCTATTATTCCAACAACTTAATATACTACCCAATCTGTTTCTTTGGGTGTTAATTCTGAAAATTCAAGTTTTTTCTAGTGATAACTGGTTGACCATTTTCAAATGCAGTCACATGCTTGCAAAACATAATTACCTGCTTTCCAACGTGCTTTTGAAATGTCGGATATTAACATCAAAAAGCTGACCAGAAGAGAAAAAAATCCTTTGTTAAACAGAATTTGTTTTGTAATTTTTTAATGTGCTGTATAGGCTCAGTCCTGGCAGATCTGCAATTACAGGGTCTTCCCATTTTAACCATACTACTCCAAGGCACATGACTGCTGTTGTCATTTTTCCACATTGAAAGGCAAAAACAGTCATCCCAAACTTACTGTATTTCGAAGCAAAGGCTAAAGCTCACAATTTTCTTTTCACTTCTTTTAATTTCTTAAAAGTATCTTTAATAATTTTTTAGGACTTCAATATTACATATTCTAGGAAAACCAAGCAGTGACTCCCCCAAAAATGGCACATGACCGTGAAGAGCCGATCATGAAACAGGGACGGTGTACTACACTACTTTTAGTTGGGGAGACTGCTCTTGCCCTTTAAGCTTTTCATTAATCATGCTTTGATATCAAAGGGCAGAAAGGAGGATCTGAGATTTCTCTAGATTGAAACAGTATCATTAAATTGCATGGTAGGAACATTTACCATTTGCATTTGGCATGAACATATCCATGGAACAAAAAATACCTTTCCACAAGTTACAAATTTTTTGCCATTTGTCAGTTTGTTAGTTTTTTTCTTCATTCATTTATCTTCAAAATATGATGTAAAGGATAAAATGTAGTTTCCAAACTTTGCTAATTGCTCCATTATTGTTGCCTGCTTGGACAAGAGGTGACTTGAAGTACAGGTCTAAGTGCAGTACAATCTACTTTGTCAACAGTTCAGTTGAAGATTTCCTGGATTGCCACAATGAAAATGACACTGATGAGGCAGAGGCAGACAATATAATGTGGGAGGAAGCAGTCAAGTCTAAACATGAAAGTAGACTATCTAGGTAAATTCACTATGCATTGGTTTCAGTTTCTTTGAAAAGAGAATCCTTGTACCTGATGGAAAAATATCAAGTTTTTGTTACATCTTTTGAATTTCCATTGTGATCTGGATTCTGCTCTAAATATTCCCGGAATGGTAGTATGCCTATCCCCAGTTCCAAGACCTACTGACAGTAATACCAACTTCACCTCTGAAGCTCTGGCCTTGTCCAGTTAATCAAGTTTTGGCACCACAAGTTTGAAAGAAATCTTTTATGAGTAGCTCTCTCTTCAAGAAAGTGAGAAATATGAGAACAATTTCATCTTTTTGGAATTTGTGACAAGGAGAATAAAGAAAAAAATTATAAGTGTTTTTCGTAGTTCCATTTCTAGTTCCAGCTGAGCCTGCTTATTACATTTAATTTGAAGAAGTACCAATGCAGATTACTGAGCAATCCAGAAAAATTTCAAGTAAGCAAGGACAGAGCAAAAATATTTCTGTGGGCATTTCATATATTATTCTGTTTTTTATTTGGCACAGGAGGACCAGCCCAAGGATGCACCCAAAGTTGTCAAGTTCACCTCTGCATATGCTAGTCATTTACGGTGTCATGTTCAACTGGACTGAAGATTCAAAATCTCAGCTACAATTGGGGTGTAAAAGGCACCTGGTTGATGCTTCCCAACCAGGATGGATTTATGCATGATTTTGAGTATCCTGGCAGAACCCAGAAAACCACATCAATACTGGAAAGATTGCTTGCCTTGCTTGCCATGTAATGGTTTACATCACAAAAGCAATTTTTATTGGCCAAATGTGTTTTGTCAACTTTTGTGTATGAAGTTTTGTGAATAGGAAGATGGTGTGATACCTGAACAGTATTGCCAACCAGCTTGTAACTGTATTGAAGCTTTTCATTTATATGTCAGCATCAGCTATACCTGAAACTTTAGGTCTGAATTTTATTCCAGTTTAACAAAAAGCATGAAAGAAATAATGGGACTATCATATCATGCACAATAAAGACAACAAGAATATAGGAACAATTTTTGGTGCACTCAGTGGAGCATGTGTCTTTTGTAAGCTTCAAATGAATCATAAGTTGAAGCAGGGTTCCTACATTTCTGGAAACTAATTTTTCACTTTTCCAGGACCAAATATTAAAAGAATTTGCACAACCTTTTTTTTTTTTTTTTTTGGGGGGGGGGGCTGTTACATCAAATTATGAAAATTTGTGAAAATTTCCATGAATTTTTCATGACTTGGTTAGCACATGTTTTTGAATTGGAAAACTTTACCAGGCCCTGGAAAATATTTTTTCAGTGATGGCAGGAATCCTTCTAAAGGTGTTTAAGTCATTTGTTTAATAGAGATGTTGGTATGCCAAAGGAAGTGGAAGTTTGAAACTGCATGTTCAGGATATTCAGATTGATAATTATAGATTATTTATTTGTAGTAACTGTCAGTGTTGTAACAAGTCACGACTCAAGTCACTTTCTCTCAAAATGATAGTGACTTGATAGAATTCAGGAGTAATATCCCCATTGAAATAGTACAGTGACTTGAGTCACATAAAAGTTTGAAAATTGGTGACTCGAGTCACTAATCTAGTGACTCAATTTCAACACTGGTAACTGTACTGTGTAAGAAATACCCATGCATCATGCTGATATCAAATTCAAGAAGGCAGAGTGGCTCATATTCCGGCAGATAGTGCAGTCTGATTCAACAGGGTTTTGTGTGCTCACTTTGATGATATACCCTTCAAACAGTAGACCAGGATTGTGTCTGCACAATGAAAAGTTTTAAACAGCTGTGGGTGGCTAGAATTAAAAAGGTTGGGAGACCAGGGAGAATGTATGAAGTAGTGAGAGGACTTGGCCTAGCTTGAATATTCTACCTCCAGAAGTAGACCCTAATTCACATTTAAAAGATATCCTGTGAAAAAATGTTTCAAATAAATTTATGTTTAATACGTCGAAGTAGAATGTTCTGATAAAATTCTTAACTCAATTCTTCAGATGCTCAAAATATATGCAAGTAAAGTTATCAGATTTTAAATTCAATTTTTGTGAACTTAGAGCAAGCTTTTGTTACATATCCTACCCTTGCACTGATCAAATGTGTTTTCTTAAACTTCTTTTGCAAATGATTGAAATATTTCTTTTCTTAGATTTGAATATGCCATGAGCAAGGGTGCCAGTGGAAAATCCAGCAAAATGGGAAGCTCCTTGCCAGGAATTGTTGAAAATTTGGAAGAATATTTTTTTTTTATAGACGAACATTTAATTTCCAGTGTAAATTTTATTTGTGATGAAAATACACATTTCCTAGCTATCATTATGTTTGGAGCCCTCGCCATGGTTAGTGGGACACAGAAATTTTCCAATCTTGAAATTTTCTATTAATGGGTAAAACCAAATCCCTGTGTTTCATTTTGAATAAAAGCAATTGTAAAATCAGGACTTTATACTGTAAGCATTGCCCATCTGTGCTGAAACATTGACATCACTCCTTGAACAGTACTTCCTTCAGGTGCAGTCATGACATGCTTTGGGTCTATGTTGCCACATTCATGTACCTTATTACCTTATGCCAATCTTATGCCAACATTATGACTTGAATAAAACTTTTGATTACATTTAGTTCAAGCATTGAACAATCCATGAGAACTTTTTTCTCAGCTCTCTTCCACTGATTTGGTTTAATCCTACACCTGATCCACAAGCTTGTTTATATGTGATATTGTGCAGTACTTTATGTGCCCCCACCTGAGTGCCATTTAGAAACCAGCCTGGTAGTAAAGGTGCATGCTGGTGCATGCATGGTGCCTCTTAAATTGGAGACTGTGGCACTGCTTCGATGGATCTCATATATGTCCTAGCATCATCATTGTTTGCTCTTAGTTATGGAGGGACTAGTACATTTAGACGTAAAATGATTTTGCTATGATGCAGAATTTAAGTTGTTGCCATAAGCAGGAGAAAATATATTTGTGCAAATTGCATGCATACAGTATGTGCACTTGCTTACTGTACAAACAGCACTGCTACACTTGAAGGGAATGTACTGAGCATATCCACAAAGATAGTTAGGAATAGCACTTTATACATGAGGATCAGTACCAATTGGTTAAATTTTGATATGAATTGAAACAATTACTCCACTCTTATTGATCAATGTTTTTTGGGTACTGGTAGTTGTGTACTCAATCAATGGCATAAAAAAGCCTTCTAGATGCATGGGGAAGCTAGACAGCAAGGGGGTGCCCAAATTCATTTTTCTTGAAAGCCTCTAGCTCCAATATTCATGGGTGGGGGGTATGGGATAGGAATGAAACCTTGCACACACAAGCTCTGAGGTGTTTGAATTCTCCATGGACCCCTGTGCATTGTCCACCCAGGTCCACCCTACTGCTACCTAGAAGTCCCCAATAAGAATGAAGTTGTATGTAATTGTAGACTTTTGAAACTCAATTCAGCTTTGCTGAACTTCTAGTGCTAAAGGTGCACTAGGTTGGTGTTCTTGTTTAAATCGGAGAAGGTACTAGAGTGTGTAGAACACAGCTTTTAAAACAGGGCTTCATTGTGATCCTTTTTGAAGTCTGAAAACTATGTAAAAACTTGCTGCCCTTCAGAAAAAAGTGGAATGTGATCTATTGAAAGTTTGACCATACATTTTCTAGGGATGGATTTGTAAACTTCAAAAAGGAAGTGGACTAGTTCTTGTCAGCCTTTCAACCTGCAGGACAGTGTGCATGGTAAGTATCACCTCCTCCTTTCTCCCCCTCCTCCCCCCTCCCCCCCCCCCCCATTTTGGCCCAGAATGTTAATGAAATACACTAGGTGCATGCTTGATTCTATATGAGAATGAACGGCTCTTTAATTGCAAACTCAAAATCATCAAAACAGCTTCTGTCATTCTCATTCAAAAGAAATGGTAGGTAGGCTATACATCTTTCTACAGGTCCTTGCTCTGGCCAGTGAATGCAATTTACAACACTACCATAACTGCTGTAAACCACTGGAAATAGATTCTTCTACATCCTGTAAATACCCCATCATTTTTCTGATCTACCTCTGTAAGTGAATAGCCTGACCCAACTAGTCTTCAAGGCATATGTAAAGGTATAGGAAATATGTAATTCACTCATATCTCATAGTAATATTAAATGATTTTTGACAAAATTATAATAATTACTGGAATTCCTAAAAAGTCAATTGACAGAAATATTACACAAAGCAAAAGATGAGAATCAGGTAGAGTACCATATTCTTACTGGAATCTTGTACCAGCTGTTTCACTTTATTGTTTTACACTTAAAATTTCCCATCAACATGCCATAATACATTTCTTGATCAACAAGCATGACAGTGGAAAGCTCTTATTTTTTTATAATAGAAGACACTATGATTAATTCCCAAACAAAACATAACTCTTCTATTTTGCATGTTGTTATGAATTTACTTCAAAAATGATACAAAAACTTGTGTTTTTCTTAAAAAAAGTTTATATTTCAAGTAACATGAAAACTACTGCCACATTTGTAAATGAAGTTTTTAAAATATAGGAATTCGAGGCTTTCATGCAACTTTCATGATATATCTTGCATGATAGTTTGGGTCTACAAGTACATTTTTTGTCACTGATATCATGATATGCAATTCCCATCTCAATGTACTTCTGGGTGGCCTTTCCACTCCTATACTTGCACTCCTGTCACTGTACCCTAACATGATGACACCGGCCGTCTTCCCCAGTCTCGGAATATTGCATCGAGTAAGTATTGACAGTCATATGAAGCAAGTTTGAATAGTTGAATTCTCTAGGCAATCAGTTTGCAGTGGAGATGTAGTTCTCAAAGCCACCATACAGACCTGGCCTGCACTTTCTTCTTTAAAGATCCAGAAGACATTTTCCTTCCAGCCTTACAAGAAGATAATGGTAGGTTCCCATGCATGAGTTCTGCCACATAGTAGGTATTTTAGGTGTTTTTTTTTTCCAGAAAAGTTGATGCAGTTCCTGTAGTGCTAGTGCCTTCAAGGATACAAAGAAGAGCATAATATAAATAAGTAATATGTCACATGTAGTAATTAAAACAACCTTTTAGTTTCAGTAAACTGTTGAAAATGTTGTACTCTTGAAGGTTAGTTTACTCTGGTATGATATTTTAACTTACTTCATGCTATGTACATAAAGCCATGTTGAAGATTCTTGTGACGGACAGAGGCTACTGAGCTGTTACATGAATGACACGTAGGCCTGGCTTAATATGATGTTTATTTCATATGATGTTAATGAAAATGCAAAATAGTTAGCATATGAAACATGAGAGATGTACGCTAGCTTGTGAAGGGAATCATTTTCAAAAAATGTGGATACTCATGTCGATTAGTTATGAGAGATTAACCTTTGTAATAAGTGACTGCTCTTCCATTGACCAATTCAGAAGATGCAGTAGGGAGCTAATGCTTTCATTACAACAGGCAGTTGCATGCACCGCAATTGTTCTGATTCATTAAACATGACAGCTACTTGACAGGGTTAGTCTCTTAGCAACAAAAGTTTGTGTGCTTTTTGAGGAGCTAAAGATGTTAGCCATCTTACCAGAACTGGTGGGAACCATCTGGAATGAAGAGATTCACCCTTTAAAGAAGCCTAGCAGTGGCAAACATATAGTTTGACAAGAAACTTTGTCATGTGGGGTAGCTAGAACACTTTTTTCTAATTTGGAGGGTAAGGGGGGGGGGGGCTTTAAATGATTGATAGATTTATATTCAGTTACACTTCGGGTATCAGTGGAGAGAAGTTCTTATTGCCACCCCCCATTACCTAGTTAACAGGGCTGCATGTGTACTCTGTTACATGTACAGCATTTCATTAGGCCATTTAACTGATGACATAGACCTGTTTGAGGGCTACATAATACCCTGGTGTTTTAAAATGAGGTTAGGTAATGGATTATAGCAAACACCCTGAAAAGTGTTAAAATCTTTGGTCTAGTAAACTAAGTTCTCCTGAGGTCGTGTGTACTGTTTCAGACAACCATCATGGCCAGACTATCCCTAGATGCAACTTGCTGTCACATGTCAATTAAGCATTCAGTGGAAATTGTTGGCATTATTTCAACAGTACTGAGCTGGTTGGATACTGCATTCTTATCCTTTGAACATGGTCATCCAATTTATTTCTAATCATACTGTATATAATGCTTTCATCAAGCAAACCCTTCCTAATCTTTTGTGCATCACACAACTATTCTTTTTTGATTTTGTCCTGATTTAGGGGGTGAAAAGCCAATTGTCGAGCTAGCTAGGCCATCGTATGTGATCAGAGTGTAGTCTGAAATCCGTCAATTCACACAAGTCTTTCTAATTGTGGGATATATTTTACTAAAACACTATGTAACTCAATTGTAGGACAAAGAGTGTTGTGCTTGAAGTAATTTCATACTGGCAATGACTAAAGTTCTGTCCCTTTCACAGCTGTTTAAGATATATCAGCCTTAATTTGAAGGTGTGTCCCGGTAGAAACTACTGTGGCATTAATTATACACTCAATTAAATAACAATTAAGGATCCACATGCAACGTGATGGAAGTTGAATTTGTTTCTTGCTTTATTATGTTGTATCGGACCTTGGGAATTTGTGCCCATAATCTGGGGAAAGTTTCTCCCATTTTCAATTTTATATGGCATATACACGTACGTAATACTACACACATCGCCAAGCAAAGGATTTTTCGCAGAATTACTGCCAATGTCAACTAATTGCCATCGTATTTGCTCGTATCTCTTTCCTTACCTTCTCACAGCTTTAAACATCACAAATAACTGGTTAATTAAAGTTGATAAAGCGTTCCCTGGAAGCCGTGCCGTCAATCTCATGTTAATTTTAGGAAAAGTTGCCCTCGCCGACATCTCTTGTTATTGCTGACTATTGTTCGTTGTATGTGGTATTTGCAAATGTCTTGCAGAAATCCACATCACCGGAATGAGTACCGTCTAGTACTTCCATGCTTCAACATCCCTCCGTCGATTCCACGAACATTTTTCACGGGTGATGGCGCTGTAACAGTTTTTGATGCGCGAAGGAGAAAAGAACAATTCTAAAAACATGCTGCCGCCCCCGTTTCGCTCCACGATACAGTGTCTTTAAGTTCAATTCGTCAGATGGTCATTTTACTGAATCTGTTGATGACTGGATCAAAGTCAAAACTCGCAGAAATGTCACTTTCTATAATGAGGAGAGCAAGAGAGGCAAGTCTTTCCTCCGACAAACAGTGGCCTAGCCAGGATGGGATTTTTTGGGGGCCTAGGTAACAAGTGGGGGGGGTGCCTGGTACCTCCGAGGGTCAGGCACGGCAAGACTATCTAAGCGGAGCGCCACCATCGGTTGGCGCGGAGCGTACAAGAAAAATTTGGGCTTTAAAACCCCTCCAGATGGCCGGAAACGGCACTTCCCACGTGTTTTAAACTGGATGTACCCAGCCGAAAATTCGGCAATATTTGAATGGATTTCAGCTTACCTAAGGCAGTACCTCACCCTTTAACAGGAAAACCAAAAGTAGTTGTGTCCCCCTCTGAGAAACTTTCTTTGCATTAGATTTCCTAGATGCAAAATGGTGCTATGTTTGGCAAAACTTTGAACTGATTATAGGCCTGAGTTTTCGGATTTTCCCTTTTTGGGGAGCATGAAAAATATAAAAATATTTTTAGTTTTTGTAGAGATTTTACAAGAGACATACATACTACCAAAGAAACAATGTGCAAAATGGTGCAGTATTTGTTCATCGGTACATTACGTGGTCAAAATTAAAATACTACGAATAAATCCCTCAAAATAATTGAACCTCAAAGCAGAAGTATGGATCATGTGGGAAACACATGAAATCCGGACCTTGTGGACATTTTACAAATCCCCCGGACGCCAGTGCCTACTACTAAAAAGAGGACTTGTCGAAAAAAATCGTTTTACAGTGGCATTTGTCATGGGCAGGAGTGAGGCACGACATATGCCTACTTGTTAAGGATGGAAGAGAAGAATTATCCGAAGGCAGTACCTTACCCTTACCTGCTTACGGCATATTTTGTGTATAATTAAGTATAGGAAGGGTCGTGTGAGAATGGTCTCCAGTGTACGATTGCCTTATTTTCAGTAAATCAATCAGCCATCCGAAAGGGAGAAAGGGTCTTAACCTAACAAAGTCGCATTAAAGTTTGTCGTCGAGACTTTCGTTTCATCTTCGAAGTGAAATGCAATAAACTACAGTGCAGATCACAAACGGTATCTAATTCAGTGAAAGCAGGCATTTTGAAGTTATTGCTTGATTTCATACGTGCGGACAAAATGTGTTTTACACACATTCATCCATTTTTTTTTTAATTTTTACACATTTTTTTATTTTTATTTTTTTCAATTACTTTATCAGGACGCAAAAAATCTGGGGGGGGGGGCCTGAAGAAAATCTGGGGGGCCTAGGCCCCCCAGGCCCCCCCCCCCCGTGGCTACGCCACTGCCGACAAAGTGGACCACAGATATTATTTTGTTAACTTTAAGCGACTAAATGAATGTTCATATATTTTTCTAAATGAATGTTCATATATTGACCAAAACAGTGTTCCTTGAATGCAGATCAATCTTACTTTTGATGTAACATTTGGACCACTTTCTTTCTTTTCTCATTTTTCTCTTTTTCCTTTCCCCTTTCTTTCTTTTCCCCTTCTTTTTGCGTTTTCTTTTTTTCTTCTGGCTTTCTTTCCTTTCCTTCCCCTCCTTTTTCTCTTTTCATTTTCTCTTCTTCCCTCTATTTTCCTTTCTTTATTTCCTTTGCTTCCCTTCCCGTTTTTTCTTCCCTTCCCGTTTTTTGCGTCCGGGGGGCAGTTTGCCCATACCTCTTACTCCTAACTGGATCTCTGCTCACCTATGCCCACCGTAGGATAACTAGGACACTAAAATGCGGTGTCAAGTTCGTCCGGCGCAGGAAGGATTGATGGTATTTGCAGAATCCAATCTTACAGGGAAATCCCCCTTGTGAAAAAAAACTTACTCAAGTCGCTTTTTAAAGCTGCTGCCCTGGCCTTGGGATCTAGATTTAACGTAGGCCTAGGCCTATGTGTGTTTTATCTTTAGTACGTGTCCAGAACTCTCAAAAAGTTGAACCCGAAGAAATGCTTCAAGTTTCCTGACATTGTAAGAACCCAATGAGAAGTGTTTTGGTCTCGTCGTCGATAAGTAAGAAAGTTTGTACATAGGCCTAGGCCTAACATTATTTCTATCCTGTAGAGCAACTTGCAAGTAGCCTAACGATCAAAGTCCAAAGAGCAGGGGATGTAATTGTAAGCACAGCATACTTAACGTTATGGCTAGCCTATGCCTACAAGTTACGTACCTACAGTAGCAGGGTCATACTATTGCTAATGCTACAACTTACAAGTTGTTTACCTTTTAATTACAGCATATCAGTACCAGGTCTGCTACGATGAGTATCACTATTTAGCCTACTAAACAATTTAAATGGGATGATAGGCTAGGCAGCCTTAATTAGGCCCCTAGGCCTAGGGCCTAGTTGATACTGAGTGATAGTGACATGGAACAGTGATAGCCTAACAGTTAAGTTACACTTACAGGTTAGTACACTCAGTGCTACACTCAGCATAATGATTAAATACCTATAGCTAAACACTGTCAGGCTTAGTCCTCAATCAGCTGGCCATACACACTACGCTCCATTAGCACTTTGCTTCGTGTAGTAGGGTTAGGGTCTTGTATTCTTAGCGTAGTCCATGGAGCTTAGTATACAAGGCCCTGATTGAGGGCTATGCAAGCCTAGGCCTAGCCTAAGTCTGGTGGTACTAGTGTTACTTGTTAGGTCGATTTGGCACTGTACAGTAATTAAGGCTAGGCTTAGAATGTTATTTTGACCATTCCTGCTCCTCCTGGTACTCTGCTATTTCCCAGCATTACAAAAATAAGCTACAATTATTGCAAAACAAAATTGTTAGATTTATTCTTGACAGGTGGTCCACACTTTCACATTGGGCAAGCTGAGTTGGACAGTGTGGGATTTTTATCTGTTGAAGACTGGGTTCAACAACTTAAGCTTGACTTGGTTTTCAGCTCAACCCACAAAGTGTGGGTAGAGCTTATGTTATACTGTAGAGGGAAAAAATGTCTGTCTCACTTTTTAAAAGGTTTCAGCCCCTGTAATTGCCTGTGGATTTTTCTAAAACTTGCCGTACAGGTGTCAAATTGATGGGGCAACAGATTTCATTCCTATCAACAAGATAAACCACAGAAAAGTGTTCATTTTTGGTGATTTTCTTCATTTTTTGCCTCAGGGCAAAATTTCATGAAACAATCCCAGTGGAGGCATTGTTAATAGCATTTACCGTAGGCCTATCTTTGTAACTCCCTGTGTCCATTGTTAACACACCGTGAGTTCCCAGTCAGCTAATTACTTATCTTTCAGTAATTTTAGTATCTATTAACAGGGAGCTGCCATTACACAGATCTCTCTTTGCTGTGTGAGGCCACTTCCATACTGTGGGGTCACTGTAATGCCCTGGTCAAGCTGGAGTTGTGGTGGACTAATGGTCTTTGTTACATGTTACAATTTGGAATAATGTCAATTTGAATGGACACAAATCAGCATTTCCTGTCAGCCTTCAAATGGATGGTGCTTTGAAGTTTCTTCCAGTACTTCACTTTTTGTTTACAAATTTCACAGAGGAGTGAGCTGGGGATGGAGGGAGAGGAAAACAGAAGGAAATGATGGCAAGGGAGAGATGGATTGAGGGAGGGGGAGGAAAGACATTTGGTTATTTTCTCTTTCCTTATTACTTATGCCACTGTCCTACACAAACTGGCCTTTTGCACTACAGTATGACTTGAGTTTCCAATTCCTGCCCTCATAGGCAGCATTATCTTAAAGTGTACCTCAAGTAAAAAAGAAAAAATCAAAAATATGTATTAAAAAGTATGAAAAATTACTCCCATCTTTATAGGACATTCCTGAGCTGAGATATAAAATGTTGAAGGTTATTCACTCAATATAAAATGGTACATGGCACAATAATTTTTGATGTCATTGTTGAACTGTAAGTCAAATTACTGTCTTTGTCTTTCTTTGTTTTCCTGAAGTTACTGCACCTTGGAACAAGTTGTGATATACTCTTACTCTTATGGGGTGATGAATTATGAGCCCTCTCTGTGCAATATGCTGTGGAAGCAAACAGGAGTATTCAAGGTCATAAAAACATTTTTAACTTTCAAAGGAAACAAAACATCTTATGTGAGTTGTACAACTAGAAAGTCACAAATTACAGTATTGCACAATAGACCAATTTGTTTCAAGTGAATAAACTTCAACATTTTATGTCTTAGCTCAGTATTGCCCTTTGGACTGTTAGCATTCACTTCTCATGCTCTTAAATGTATACTTTTGATTTATTTGACTTAAGGTATCGCCATAACCGGATGAACTAGCTTTAGACATTTATCCCTGACACAGTTCAACTGCTACGTAGGTGAACAGTGTTTACATGCTGGTCCACCCAACTTGAGTTGTCTGGGTACATGTTAAGTGTACACCATGACTTTGTTCAAGATGAATAAAAAACACTGGTAACATCAGAATGGTTGAGCGACAGTAGCTTTGCTACTCTAGTTAAGATTTTTTGTGACACCTGTCCTGATTATCTAAAGTTTAATTTTACTAAACTGGGTGATATTTACCAGCACAGTACCAGGGGTAGCCCTTTTAATTTTCTTGTTCCCAAAGTCGAGGGCATTCAGGGTGATCATACCTTCTTTTTCACAGCCATTAAACACTGGAATGCTCTTCCCAACTCCCTCAAACAGATTAAAAGCACTTCCAGTTTTAAGAGGCATGTTAAAAAACACCTTGCCAACAAATCACGCACAGATGACCTAAATTAATATATTTTCTGGCACTTGGTTGCTCTAGTCATCTTTCATCTCTCTTTTAGTATGTCCTTTTTTTAGCTTCTTCCTTATGTGCCATTTTCTGCTTGCTCAGCTGTCTCATCCGTTCTTTGGGGACCCCAATAGAAATAAGCTTTTTCAAAGCTTTTGGGGCTATCCCTGGTACTCTGTTTTTGTACTCTGTTTGTCTTTTGTCTCCTTATATTGTTTTATATTTCTTTCTTTTCCTGTTGTTTTGTGTTTATGTCTCAGTACTGAATAAATCAATCAATCAAAAAAAAGAGTGTCCGATCAGTCAGATACAGTGCACTCTGCATTCTACTGCAGACTTAATGTTTGCGATAAATGCAAGGTAAATATGGCATATTCTCCCATATACTGTACTAAATTTTGCAATTGTAGAAGGGTGTTTGGCATCAATAGAGCAAAGAGATATCCTAAACCTGAAATCAGGGGTCATCATTCACGGAGGTGGTTTTCCTACCACTTTAATTATCCATGCCTTTGTTGCAGTGACAGTTGTTCAGAAAATTTCATTAATGAGAGCCAATTCAGTCTTTTCAAGAAGCTGTAAACTTATGCAAATGCCAAAAGAAAAAAGTGTGCATGTAAAATTTTCATTTGATCATTAGATGAAATCTCCTTTACAAATAACGTAGTTCCATGCAAAATTGTGCACTGTGGAAATAATTGGATATTGATGATAATTGAATAAGTCTAAAACTGTATGATAATAGTATTCATAGAATGTCTTAAAATTTGTAGCAACCTCTCTGTCTGCATTGCAAGGGAAGAATATAACAAGTAAAGGCAATGGACCACTCCAAGACTGTTCACATAAGGGTTTGATAACAAATGTGGTTTGATTTCTGAAACAAACTCTTTGCATGGCTTGTAATGTAAACGGCCAGATATGAGGCAGATGCCAGTTATCATCTGCAGCAGTGCATCATCATAATGTGAACATCTCGGTAGAGTTTGAAAGTCAACTACTTCCTGTCAATCACAAAAAATGCATAACCCTTTGGATTGATAAACTTAAAGGGAAATATTGTGTTTAAAATGCTGCAACAAATAGTACAAAGAAAATGGCTCAGACACTATCCAACAATTCATTCTTAGTCATAAACCACCACAATAGCTACATCTCTTCAAAATACTATGTGCTAGAAGAGCCATGGATGTTGCATCATTTGAAATGTTGAAAGTTTGGGTGAACAAATTATTCTTGAGCAACAAACAACTGAATTTCTATCTGAGGGAAACTTTTTTCTTGAAAAGAAGGCCTAGTCATACTGCCTTATTTTTGATAATCTATCACCCTGTGTCAATAAGTATTAGTTTTAAAAGGATGAATTTTTCTTGCAAAACAAACGCAATATTTCCCTGCAACTGCAGGACTGACTGATTTGGCAATTATTTGCCTAATTTCCTCAGTGCAGGACCTGAGGACCACAAGCCTTCCTCATTTCTTCAATTTCATATCAACTGGGCAAGAAACTTGACTAACCAATCAGCTACACAAGCAAACAAATCAATTAGCAGGGTTCGCAGGTTTTGGACAGTGGTGGATTAAACCGTGGTTTAAACCGGCTGTCAAAAACAGGTTTTGGACGTGTCCAAAACCTATTAGTGGCAAAAACTCTTTAAAAAGATTTTTAAACATAATTTTCTCTGGATAAATGTTGTTTCTTTATTGTTATTTGCTTATAAATACCAGGACAGGTAAACCAATGAACTACATTGTTAATTAACATTTTCCGCCACCTTCACCCCTCCCAGCATTCTCACATGTAGTCACACATAATATTTTTAAAATCAACCTGGCTAAAGCAACTATGTTGGTCTATGAGAAAGATAAATGGTTGGCTAGGTCCAGATGTTGAAAGGTTGTGATGGAGAGGTGGTGTGCTTTAATGATGTAGTGCAGCTAATATCAAGTGGAATAATGAATAATGCATCAATTATGACTACTGTAAACCATCTACCAAAATTTAAGTCCAACTTCAACAAAATTGTGCTCATTCATGTAAATTAGTTGTTTAGTATCACATGCATACATCAAGCCTTGGTTCTACCATTGCATAGTTGCCCCAATAACTACCCCCTCCCATGCACATTTTCTCACCATCACTGGAAATTATCATTACTATATCTACAGTAGGTTAGCTTTCAGTATCTAATTCTGTGATTAAGTGAGAAAACATCAGTGAAACTCACATGTGTTGTGGGGAATACTATATCCACAGAGCCCATCCTTAACTTACAACAACTCACCAAACTCCTTTAATGTTGTTACTCCTTTAAGTCTTGTTTATCATTGTTCTGTGCATTGTCACACCTGTGTTGACTGCCACATGTTAATGACTGAGTTTGTCATGTTTGATTATGGGGATGGAGGGGAGGGGAAGGGGTGGGGACACAGGTGTTTGTGACTTTATGAACATTCAATTATCAAGTTGTATTGACCATTTTTGCGATATTTTGTGTTGATTACCATACCTGTATATATATTGAATGAGTTTCACTGCCATGATTGCTTATGAGGGTTAAGAGAAAGGGGTGGGGATGTGTTTATGAACAAAGATATCCAGTTGAAGTTACTAGTTTTGCTATATTTTGTGTTGATTGCCACTCATGAAAGTGACTGTGATTTCCCTATAAAATTGTTTTTTTTTCTTTTTAAAAAACTTTCTGTGAGAAAATTGGTTAAAAGTTTTGAAGTGTTTTGCCTTGGTTTCGGGCAGCCCTAAAAATGTTTAAATAAAGTTAAACATGAAGGTATACATATTTTGTTGCGTTTTCATGAGGAGACCATACATATCAAATTGTATTACACTTAATATCTCATCGCTCTGTGAGGAGGATGAGATATTGTAATCACTTTGCCCGTTGAGCTATAAATGGGAATGCCAGCTGAAATTGGCACTGTTGCCATATGGTTGGTGCCCTCAAGTTACTAGTCCAAGGGTCTCACCTAAGGTGGGGTCCCCCAAGGTAACCAAAACTCCAATTCTGTGTGAGGGGTCAAAACGTGTCGGTGTGTGTGTGTGTGTGGGTGAATGTGTGAGTGTGTGTGAGCTTGTAAACGATACCTTGCTGGGTACAGGCTGCTCATGAGAGCTGAAGCCTCGCAGTCTTTCCTCGCTCATGCAGAGCTTGTAACTGGTGTAGCTTCCCGAAAATTCGGACACTGCAATGACCTCTGTCACGTGATATGCAAGAGCCCGCCCTCGCTCGCAGCATTCACGTGCCGCGTGACATAAACGGCTAAAGGGGAATTCCGACCATTTCTTTACGGGGAACAATTCTGTGTACCCCGTAAGGCATTGAATATGGGTATGCCCTGTGCGTGTGTGTGTGTGTGAATTTTTGTTTTTGCTAATATCTCCTAAACGGCTCAGCGGATTTTCTTCAAATTTTGTAGGAAGGTACCCTAGGTGGAACCACTGTACATATTGCAAAAACGAAAGTAAAGGTCAGAGGTCAAAGGTCAAATTTGATGAAAATCATACATTATACTATACTGTATTTCGGTAATGGAACATCGCACTGACATGAAACTTTGCACGTGTCATGAGAATAAATAAACTACCAAAATATATGGTTACCATGGCAACAGGTATCAAAGGTCACGTGATGGAAGGGGAAGTGTCTATTTTTAAGCGAAAAAAAGAGGAAATTTGTGACTCTAACTCCTCCTAGTGAGCATGACCAATCTTTTTCAAACTTGGTGGGAAGGTACTCCAGGGTTGGAACTTGTGTCTTCCAGATTTCCAGAAGTGAAGGTCAAAGGTCAGAGGTCATATTTGGATAATTATCATTTTGGGGGGATTTTTTGGCTGTATTTCTGGTCTTTTACCGTATTTCTGTAAAGGAACATGGCATTGATGTGAAACTTGGCACGTGTCATGAGGATATCTAGAACTGCCAAAATATATGGTTACCATGGCAACAGGTATCACAGGTCACGTGATGGAAGGGGAAGTGTCTATTTTTAAGTGAAAAAAAGAGGAAATTTGTGACTCTAACTCCTCCTAGTGGGCTGGACCGATCTTTTTCAAACTTGGTGGGAAGGTACTCCAGGGTTAGAACTTGTGTCTCACAGATTTCCGGAAGTGAAGGTCAAAGGTCAGAGGTCATATTTGGATAATTATCATTTTGGGGGGATTTTTTGGCTGTATTTCTGGTCTTTTACCGTATTTCTGTAAAGGAACATGGCATTGACGTGAAACTTAACACGTGTCATGAGGATATCTAGAACTACCAAAATGCATGGTTACCATGGCAACAGACATTTAAGGTCACGTGATGGGAGTGGAAGTGTCTATTT
Organism: Holothuria scabra; assembly: GCA_037179385.1. Taxonomy (NCBI): domain Eukaryota; kingdom Metazoa; phylum Echinodermata; class Holothuroidea; order Aspidochirotida; family Holothuriidae; genus Holothuria; species Holothuria scabra. The sequence goes on along the minus strand of CM074196.1, from coordinate 12,974,009 downwards.
TTAACTGAAAAAAGCAGAAACTTTTAACTCGAACTCCTCCTAGTGGGCTAGACCGATCCTTTTCAAGTGTGGTGGGAAGATACCCCAGGGTCGGAACTTGTGTCTCGCAGATTCCCGGAAGTGAAGGTCAAAGGTCAAATTTAGGTAAAATCATACTTTTGTCTGTATTTTGGTAATGAAACATCTTAGTGACGTGAAACTTCGCACATGTCATGAGGATGACTAGAACTACCCAAATATATGGTTGCCATGGCAACAGACTCAGGAAGTGACGGTCTAAGGTCAAAGGTCAAATTGAGTCAAAATCGTTTTTTGTACATAATTCCAGGGGAAAACATTGCACCGACATGAAACATGAAACGTTTAGCAGGAGTGACATGTTCCGCCAAAATATTTCGTTGCCATGGCAACTCAGGTTTGAAGTCATGTAACAGGAGGTCAAATGTATGGTTTTACTTCAAAAAATGCTGGTTGTTGGCTTTTGTTTAAAGGTGGTGAAGATGTGCCCCAAACTGAGAAAATGTGTCTCGTAGAGTCCGGTCCAAGGTGTAGCAAACCTTTTCCATAATTGTCTTGCGTATAAAAGTCTTCTTCTTTAATTGTATGGGGTTTGAAAGTATTGTGAATCAATATTTGTTACCATTTCATAAGACGGAAAATAATGCCTCGTGGATTCACAAACATCGGTGCACGCGGAAGTGACAATTTGACTTGCGCGTCGTTCTATTCGGCAATGTGCTTATACTAAAATGCACTACATAAAATGCTGTTAATAGCTGAAATTCATAAATTCATAAATTCATCGTCGTCCATGACATCAGTTCAATAACCACTGCAATTGCTTCAAGAACTTGATGGTTTTCCACTCTCCAACGTAGGCCTACATAAATCAGTTAGTTTGACTTACACGTTTCCACTAAATACTGTTACCATTAACAGCTCGGTTTGTGCATCTGCTACTCAAACGAAGTTCAAATATCACCACTCAACTTTCATGCCGCGTCGTAGAAATCTAAAACGCAATATTTTCTGGGCGAAATGATACGCGTTTTGTTCGTCTCGGCCTTACTATAGGGAGCTTACACGCGTGTAAAAGCCAACTAACGCAACCACCTTCTGGAGGACAAATAACACACATACAAGCTAAGTAAAGGGATGTGGTGTGTGGCGGGATGTCTTTTAGAACAACTAGTGCGTCTGCTGAATTTGACCTTTTCACCTTTGGTGCAAGCTCCTCACAGAGGTCATGTACCGACGTCACTGCGCTGCGCGTTTCTCTATTTGTTCATCCAGGCATACATTGTGCAACAATTGTTGCTAAGGTTCTGTCGTGCGCGCGTATCGGTAGAACACCTACTGCGTATGATCAGTAACATCCTGTAAGCCAAATTAAAACACGCTGACGTCATTATTTTCTGGAACGTGTTTCTAGCACATCAAATTTGGCATGAGGTTTTTGTAGCTAAAATCCCCAAAGGAGCTTGATAGAATTAAGTCCCTCATTTACTAGCGATGAGATCAGCAACTCCGCGGATTGCCCTCTTGTTTATCTTTTCAAAAACTGTAGGCAAAGTAGTTGCTGTTCGGTACCCTTGAGATAAATACAGCAGGCCTACAGGCCTAATTACTATGCAAACCATCAATTTTACCACTTCCCAATTTCACCATCTTGGGGTTTTTGCCACTTTTAGATGGGTTTAAACCTGGTTTTTGCCACTGTCCTGGCAAAAACAGGTTTTGGATGGTCCAAAACCGAACCCTGTCAATTAGTGCACAAGAATGGAGGCACAGATGAGCCAAAATACAGTAAGCTCCCAGGATTTCACTGGAAATCCAGGGGCAGAGTTGTCTGAGCCTTTCTCACTTCCCTGATGAAATGGTACATGCCATGTTATTGTTTACAGCTTCATATCTTTCATAAACTATATTAAACAGAAGACACCTTTTATCACATTTACAGAATTGAAAGAGCTTTCCAGACTCACACAATGGCAGACAGTAGTGACACCAGCGGTGCTAATGTTATTGCAGATTCTTTAAAAGAGCAAGTAAGTTGGACGACCCAGGTGCATGCAAAGGTGTTTATGGTAAATAACACACCTTTGCATGGCAGGAGCTCAGAGTGAATTTTGAAGTGGGGGGGGGGGGGGGTAATCACTAAAGCGGTCTGATATGTTCACCAATATAACAGCAATTTAAAGGGGGTCCAAAATGCCTATGGCAGAGAAAAGTCAGGGGTGGCTAAAGGCCCCCTCCTGGTCTCCACAGTCCCTGTTTGGTACAGAATGTCTACTTCTTTGTTGTCTACCCTTTTTTGTTTGCAAAATATCACATAATATATTGAGATATAGTAAGTTCTCTATGAGCTTAGCATCTTCTTGATGAGGCAAAAAATGTCAAAAGTGTAATACACTCAAGTTTACAAAGACAAGTAGTTTATTTTCAAGGAGCAGAAATTTTTGGAGATAACGGAGATAACATCAGCCCCCACCTCAGCCCTCACTCTTGGCTATGACTTTCTTACTGTGTACCTTTCATGTTGAAACAAAAGTGAAACTATGCTTGCTTAATCACAAAAGGGAAAGTCTGGGGGGGTCTAACAAATAATTAGACCTCAATGCTTGGAGGGTACAGTAATGCATAGATTTAAAAACCTTTTTTTATTGTTGAAGAAATTATTTCTTAAATGTTATATTCAAGATTTTAATATTTTTCTATTCATCCTACACAGGGAGTTGAATATGTCTTTGGAATTGTGGGCTTCCCTGTGGTAGAAGTTGCCATGGCAATTCAAGCTGCTGGAATCAAATACATTGGTTTCAGAAATGAGCAAGCTGTAAGTGGTGGTGAAGTTGTCGGAATGTCATACAGGAAGTAGTTTTTAAAAATAATCAAAGAAATAAAATGAAATTGACCTAGTGCTGGAACAAAATATTCAAATCTCACTAAAATCCTGTTGACCATGTTCTTCCAGTCTTTATCATAGACAGACTGGTTTCAGTCGATTTTTGTGGAAAATGTATGATTTGTGTTTGTTGTGTTTGTGTATAAACAGCTTATGCCTACAGATTTTACACAGTTTGTTGAAAAGATTTCGTGAAAGTTTGTGGATATTGCTGGTATCAGTGTAGTCGATGCAGGTACGGGAGTATCACACATCTACTGAACGGGCAAGAGGAGGCATGAGGCAGAGGGGTAACCAGTCCTGGCTGTCTGGGGGGGGGCAAGACTCAAGAGGTTTCTTGATTTTGTACCAGTCTCCCCTTCTTTCCTCTCTTTCCTGCCCTTCTTCCCTTCCCGATTTTTTTGCTCCCTTCCCGTTTTTGGGCATCCAGGGGGCAGCTTTGTCCCCTGACGACCCCATTGGTGATGACCCCACTGGTAACGCCCCTGGCAAGAGGGCATTGGAATCAACCCCTGACCCTATCATTCAAGAGAACCAGGTATCCTGCTTGAAACTACTTAACTGGGTGATTTTCCAGAACTTGCAAACTGTCTTTCCGCCTATACTTTTCTTAGTTTAAATGACAATAGGACTCATACCAAAGTTCACCAAAGTGTTATTAGGTAAAAGGGTGTTGAAAGAAACTTCAGTTATTTTAGTGCATAACATTGGGTAGGAAAGAATTGGAATATTTCAGAGATTTTCTTGCTGCAAATAATTTTAAAGAGGTTTAATTGTATACAATTTATGTTTATTCCATTTAGGCATGCTATGCTGCAAGTGCTATAGGGTATCTTACAGGCAGGTGAGTTACATTATTTAAGTTTATTGGAATAGTTTTTTTGCTTGAATGTATTTCTATAAACAGGAGACCGTATCTTATTGCAGGTGTTCAAGTTATATCAAGGCAATGTTTTAGTTTTTAAAAACTTTCAGTGGAGGTCAAAAATTTTCTATGAGACTGTGGCGGGGACTTCATGACTGCAGATCTAACAGAAGTCTTTTTTCATGTAATAGCTTTGTTAATTACTACATTTCTGACAAAAAATTTTTATTAGGATTGATTGCTCCACCTTTAGCTTTTTAATATTTAGTCAGCACTAATTGTGATAACTACCAATTTTAAGAAACTGTAATAAAAGTATAATACATAGTTAGATTGTACTATGCCCTGTCAGTGTGCAGTTTCCAACATGTAAGATTACCTACCCCAGTCATCAAGAGAATGCATGGATAGATGTATATCTTGGGAGATGAGAGTTTTTCTCCCCTCATGAGTTTTGTACCCAAGTTATTTCCCCACCACTGTTCAAATTTTGACCCTTTTGCTTCCATGCACTGTGTACCCCCCTCACTTTTCTGCCTAGGCACTTAACAAATATACACCATCAGATTGAAAGGTCATTGTACATCCTAAATAACTCTTTCAACACCTTGTATAAAAAACTCTTGCCTGTCTTATGAGGTTCATGGCCCAACCTGGGGACTTTTAGTTGCATGTGCCCTGGACCTAGCCAGAATTACTGTAGGCCATAAAGTAACGTCAGGCTCTTGTTTCACTGCTCAATTGCTCAGACTTATCTCCCAATTTACTTGATTCTCTTAAAAGTCAAGTCATGCATGACTTCCACTTTCCCACACCCCGCCATGGCTCAATTCATTTTCAGAATCAAAATTTAAGCGGGACGTATTGGTGTTGGCTTCACCAGAGGCCATTTTGATGCTGACTTTAACTTTATTTTTTGGCCAAAAAATCATCTTACACATTTGTCATGTGGTATGCCACATTATCTATTACTTCATTTTCTGTACAATAGAACACAACTTGGAAGTAAAGGAAACAAGAATGTTTCTGGTTAAAATAAACATGACTGTCATGTAGTTGTATTAGCAGATTGGCAACATTGGTCTGTACATTGAGTTTGTGTTTGTCACCAATCGGTGACAATGGTAGTGAATGGGATAAACCAAATCAGCAGATTGTGTCCATACAATTCAACAGTCTGGATGCACAAAATTTGACAAGTTTTGTACATCGTCAACAAATACAGCAAATAAATAGCTTTTCTTACATTTAATTTGTATGCATATTGCAGAGCATATTGTCCAATATTTGGAAAGAATCAAATAATATTCAACAGCCTAGATGTATACAAGTTTGTTACTGTGCAATGGGAATCAAGAAAATTAAGCAACAGCTTTCCTAATTTTTTTTCCTTTATACATTGCAGACCTGGAGTATGTTTGGTGGTATCAGGACCAGGGATGCTTCACACTCTTGGTGGCTTGGCTAATGCAAACCTCAATGCCTGGTGAGATCTTAGAAGTTAAATAGCACCCTCAATTGTTGAATATAGGACTTAGTTGGGTACTCAACCAAACATACAAGTGCCTGATTCTAACATGAACAAAACAGGTTTCCATCTGTTAAAGAAGTCATAGAAGAGGTGTATGGAATACCTCTCAAGATTCCATTCATTCTCAAATACTTTAAACCACAACATCCTTTCACACTGATAACTGGCATGTACTTTTCCAAAGACTTTAAGATTTGGTCTGTGCCTAAATTAGTTTTGTGTACCCATCACCTGACCAGGTAATGGAGAAGGGGAACCGGTTCCAAAATTTTCCTACCTAACTCAGCCCTAGTTGAAAGATTAAATGATTACTGTCATTGACTTTTGCCTGAAAAATTTTGCCAATGGCATAAGTTGTCATAAACATTTTGAAAATTTCCCTCTAAAAGCACTACACTTAAAGGAATCTATATACCAGTCTGGATGGTCTATTAGCCTGATTTTGTCAACACAACTGGGGTCCATTACCTTTAGTCTTTCAGTTTCCTTGCTTGCCTGCATCATGGATAGTTTTACACTGAATTGTATCTTGATTCCATCAATTTCACTGAATATGAGGGTTTGAAATTCGTGTAGACAATGAACGAGGACAATGTAATGCTGATGGACCCACTAATGGCTGTCGACAATAACTTAACACAAGGGCTGATTGGATTCATCTATAATCTCAGGACATTTTATATGGAGCAAATAACAATGTCTCTTCTGTTCTGTTGGTATAGTTTTTAAATTGAAATGTCTTGTTTGCCTGTTGGCTTCAACATTTGGAATAATATTATAAATGCAAATGCACTGCATTGCATTTAAGTGGTCCCTGGATTCTCCCCCCCCCCCCCCCTCCTTGACACAAAGTTGAAATTTTCTGGTGACTGATAATTGCTTATCTAGCATGCAGATGTTTGCATTGGTATTGATAAAGGAGGATTTAAATTGGTGATTTGGCAAAAGGTTTCTGATAATCCTCAGATGATTGCCTTTTAAAGTCCTTGTTGGGTGCTATCAGTGAATATCTCAGACCACATTCATCTATTATTATCAGTCTGAAGTAAGGGTTCCATGTGAAGTTTCCTCCAGATGCCCATTACAGGAATACCCTACCCAAGTCACCCACCACTAAACAGTCTTGAACCCCAATTTCTGGACAGAATGTCAAGATTCTACCTAATGTGTGCACATAATGTATAACCAGTTTTGTAGAAATTAATGAAAATTTGATAGAACCCAATAGTATTGGAGTGGCTATAAGCTGTATGTGAAAAAATGGAGTAAAATACTGACATTTCACACAGAGAGCACAATTTAAGGCTATTTAGTGGTTGACAGTGGCATAACAAGAGGGGGCAGGGGCAGGTGTCCCAGTTAAGTAGTGCCTTGCCCATGGGTAGAATAAAAATTGAGATTCTGGGAGCCTCTCTCCCAACAAATCTGGGCACCTAGAAGGAAATTTTGGCAATTGGAGAGAAATTCCCCTTTTCTGCACATAACAATGTAGAGAGAAGTTTGGGGAATTTTAATTCCTGTGAAGTAATTTTTTCTCTTCCCAGGAAATAAACATTTTTTCCAACTGTGGGGAGGCCCTTTCCCCCTGCCTCATTGACATTTGAAGGTAAAAAAAATTATTTGGCAAAATGTGTTAAAGATAAAAACTTCACAAACAACCCTTGAAAGTATGGATGTTAGTTGTATGAAAGAGACATAAGTGCCATCTCTGGCAATATGAGAGGCATTTTTAGCATAAATTTCTGTCTGCTATAGGCCAACTGATAGTAGCAATTCACTTTGATGGTACCATTTCTATTTGCCCTACCACACATTGCTTTGCTCCCATCAGTCCCTCCAAATGAAAACATCTGGTTACACCAGGACTACTTTTAAATGTCTGACCATTTTTAATGAGTAAAGCAGAATATTTGAATCATGTGTTTCAAGCTGATATCAGTAACTCCATCATCATATTCTCTCATGTAACCTCTTTGAGCTTGATAGCCTTCCATTGATCACATGGTTGGGGTTGCTTCTTATATTTCAGGCCTGTCCTTGTGATTGGTGGATCTAGTGATTCATACCAGGAAGCCATGGGTGCATTTCAAGAATACCCTCAGGTGGAGAGTGCCCGCCTATGTACCAAATTTACAGCAAGACCAAGCAGCATTGCCCAGATTCCTCTCTATGTTGAAAAGGTAGCAGACTTACAATGAGTCTTAAAGATTGCCTTAATTCTAGAACTATTGTAATGACTGAAGTGTTGAAACTTCCATTCAGATTGAAAATTTGTTTCTCAAGATATCAGCAAATGAAGTTACTAGGTTTGTGTTTTATACTGAATTGAGGGTAGGAGAGGTTATGTCAGTTATGCAGTTGTGTTGTCCTTGAAATAATAAAGGAAAGGACCTCCCCATGGGGAATGCAAAATGTGTTAAGTTCCTGTCCCACTTATTCATTGGCATTCTTATAACATGATATTGTTGAGGAGAAAATTGTTTGCAAATTTTAAGCAAACCATAAAGCTTAATTAATGTGAGGATATGATGTCACGCTTGTTGTAAGTTCATCAATGACTTTTTGTTGAAAATGTGACAACTTAAGCTTTAGAACCACACATTATATTGAGATGCAAATTTCACCAGAATGCTTAGAATAAATACTCCACTAACATATCAAAACTTTGTTTGAGAAAGGCCGTTCTTTTAAGGTACACTTTAAGTTTCTGAGAATGACAGGTATGTGGATAGAGGCTTAGGTGTTCAAATGTATGGGCTGAAAATTAGACTTCAGGGCAAATCCATTTTCATACAGTTTTTAGGGGCAAACTTAAGCATCTCTATGGGCACCATTCAGACAAAAGATTTGTTCCCGGGTATATATTCGATTTTGTTTTGTTACAACTTAGGGCAATATAGCTAGAGTGTCTTTACATATGTGCCATTTTGTAAGGCACCAAAGGTCATTGGCAGAAATTAGAAGACTGTGGTCTTTAAAGCTTTCATTTAATTCGAGTTCTGTATTGCCATTAATGGATACGTATATAAAGGAAAGAATAGACAGGACTTAACCACATTACATATGTACTATTTGAAGCAATTTTAAAGAAGCATCAGTACACATGCTCATCTGCATCAAAAAGATAACACTGACACAGCCATAATTTTTTGACAGAGAGTGACCAACTGCAAGCCTGACTTTCAGCCTGGGGGTTTCTAAGGGGAGGGGCATTCCCTTCCCCTTTGAGAAACTTGCAATTAATAAGGTACTGTACTCTCGAATGCAGTCCTGTGCAACATTTAGCGTCATTTGAAGTCAGTTTCAGGATTTTATTGTTGGGGGGGGGCTGATCCTCCTTCCCCCTCCCTCTGGCTTCACCAATGAGAGGTCAAGCATATTACAGAAAACAGAAAATTCTCCAAACTACATAGATTCTTTGCCAATGTTTAATTATTCATATAATAGAGTGCTTCTTTATCTCTGTATCATACAGGCTTTTCGTGCCAGTATGTACGGGCGACCTGGAGCATGCTACCTGGATTTTCCAGGAGATATGATTAATGGGATGGTACCGAGCAACTCAGTCAGGTGAAACTCTGTTTTAGTTTGTTTTACAATTAATACTTTCACTTTAAAGTGGCTTGCTGTTCTTCCTTATATTAAGGCAATTTTCAAATCCCACTGTTCTATTTTTTAAGTGAGGAATTTTCTATCAAAAAAACCTTTGCATTTGAAGATTTTCGCCAGTGGAACAGTCATTCCACTCTAGCATACACAATAAATTGCACAGATCTATCAAAAGTGCTATCTTTTGTCAAAAACACTTGTTTAAGGAGCCTAACATTGGATATTCTCAGAATGATTTCAGTGGCATGGTTTCTGTATAACTGCTTGGGAAGAGATACAGTTGAAACTAGAAGCAGTTTAAATTAGTCTTGGCTCCTGGCTGAGGTTGGCAGTAGCAAAAATAAATTGCCATCTGAGACCTGTATGCTCAATTATGAATTGTTTCAAGCAGTCAGTGGTGAAGTTTGGGATGAGTGATAAAATTCAGTAGGCATTATAAAATAGTCATGTTTACAGTTATTTGGGCTGTGGAAACTATCTTTGGATAGGATGTTATCTTAAATTGGAGAATTATGGAATTATCAAAGAGCTACTTGTCCTTTTGAAGGATGTTGAACATTTCGTATAAATCTTAATTTGTGTCAGAGATGGTCTGAGTTGGGGAGTTGGAGTTGTTGTAAGTCCCTGTGGTCACAGCCCTATTAGATGATTGGATTGCCCTGTGTGTTTACAGCCCAAAGGGGATTTAAGTGTCCTATCCCATGCTAAGGCTTCTGTGGTCATAGTCCTGTGCTGGGGAATAAAGTTTTGTCTACCCTTTGCCTAAGCATTTGGGCTCACAGGCCTAGTCTTGTGAAGCAGTGATTTATCCAGCTCAGTTATCCAATGTAATGTGCTTAATTGACATTTTTAGAGGGTCACATGGGCAGATTGTCTTTCAAAATTTGAAAAAAGAAGAAAAACTCATTTTGGAATCTACCCATTTGGCAATAGTGCAATATGTTACCCACTTTAACATTGTAAATTGAGATTAGGGGTGCAATTTGTTGTTGGCTGATTCTTTATAAAACTGGTTCAAAAGTGTTTTTCAAATAAAACCTGTGCAGAAATTTCTCTTTGGATTTTCTTTGTGACATTTGTTGTCAAAATTAAAGGCTGTCCATATCACTGTAATGGAGTGCTTTAAAAGGAAATGTTCATGTTTTGGTCAGTACAATTAGCACATCAGGGTGTGTAGGACTGACGATTTTAAACAAATGTGTTATTGTTTCCTTTTGCTAGAGTCATGCCCAAGGTTGCTGACCCACCAAAGGTCATGGCTGACCCTGAGGTCATCAGAGATGCTGCCAATCTCTTGACAAGAGCTCAAAGACCCTTGGTTATTATTGGAAAAGGTACGTACCATTCAAGTAAATATGTTAAAGTTTCTCCCAACAAAATTTTGTCCTTGGAAGTTGGTCATAGTTAGGGAGACATGATTATGTGACAAAAAATGAAGGCTTGTGCACCATCAGATTGGCTGAGATTGGACAAAACCAATATTTTCCTCTTAGATGTTTGGGATCGCACTGGTCTTCACTTTCACTGGATGGTCAGTTTCGTAGTTTTCTCTAGGCAGGAGTGGCACAGAATTCCCCACAAAATATCTCACATACCAGTGGCTTCAAGGTTTTGTGTCAAACTAATAATTTTCTCTCTGCTTTCAAAAATATTTCAAAGTTTCCCATGTGAGTTAAATTATTGCACCCAAAAGTGGAAAAGGTGCATAAATGAAAATGTTTTATAATTTGGACCACTTTTGAAATGACTTGCAAAAAGTATGTTTTCTAGAAATATGTAATGCATATTTCATAGTTGCATATATCTTTTCAAACAGGCCTGCTGTTGTATACTTTCTCTCCTCTACTCTCTTCAAATGCATTATCCTTTCGAATCTGGATAAGAATAAATGGTACAAGCTAGTCCGACTGTTTGGCCTAGTAGTTTGAGCATCCTCCTCTCAGCTGGGAGTCTGAGGTTCAAATCCTGGTAAAGTCATACCAAAGACTTTAAAAATGGGACCTGTTGCCGTCTTGTTTGGTACTCAATATAAAAGATCAAAGCAGGGTAATAATACAAATCAAGTGTTAAAACCATGAGTGCTGTAAAGGCAGCCAGGTTAGTATGGTCCCCAGGGGCCTGAGAAAGTGTTGGAATGAACAGATTGTGAATGATTTATGTATAGAACCTTGGGCTTTATGGATATGTGGGCTCTATAAATAGACTAATCACTAATACATTGTGGACATTTATGTCTGATTGGCTAAATAAGGCCATATGTCTATCTAATATCTGTCACAATAAGGTGAACCCCCAGTGCACTCCCCAACACCAGTGTCTAAAGTTAATTCATGCTGCTAGAATTGAATGGGACGTTTTAGCCAATGTTACCCGAGAAAAAGGCATTTTCTCGGGTGAATTGCGGCAGTTTACTTGGTTTCAACCAACCTTGTTGCTCTATTGAGCAAATAGTCTTTGAAGGGGGCAAATGCCTTTAACTTTATTGATCGCAAGATACCTGAACAGGACGTTCTCTGATAAATTCTGGATTATTAGTTGCCAGCTTGAGATGGCTAAAACTTGCTATTTGCTTCTAGTGTAATGAGTCACCCATATGAGTTGCATCAATTCACACTTTTAGTGTGATTTGAGTCAAGAGTCAAGTCAGTGACTTGAATCGTTTTATTATTTCTCAGAGAAAAATTATGATGATACAATTTCGCAAAAAATTTTCCTTTGAAAGTGACCTAAGTTGTAACTAGTTGCAACTATGACAGTATTTTGACTGCCACTCAGCTGTTTCTAGCCACAACTCTTTCCTCCATAATTCATACTCTTGCACTGAAAAGATGAGAGTTGACTCAAATTCCAGTTGTCACCTGTCAGTCATATAGCAAACAATCTTGACTTTTGCTTCAGTTGTTCAGCTGATTAAGGATTTCACGCAATATTTGCTTTCTATGTCAGGTGCTGCATATGCCCATGCAGAGGGTGCTGTTCGTGATTTCATTGATCGATTCTCCCTTCCATTTTTGCCAAGCCCCATGGGTAAAGGAGTTGTACCAGATGATCACCCCTATTGTGTGAATGCTGCCAGGTCAAGGTATGTATTCTTTCTGTAAATCTTTATTATAATGGTGTTTGCTCACTGTAACAGTAGGAACAAGTTTCAGTGATACAGACAAACTGGAAACTGCCAAAGAAATAGAAATTCAAAGGGAAACAGAAACATTTCCCCCCAAAAGTCTCTCTTATATCCCATTGTCACTTACACCTCACTTTTGGTTGAGAAAGTGCTATAAGAGCAAGGTCAATGCAACTAAGGATTACCTGGTGTGTTTCAATAGAAGTTGCTCTTCTGTCTCTCCAGCACTATGCAAAAAAGAGGAGTCATACCAGATGAACCTTACTTGTTCACCCAACCTTAACATTGTAACAATGGTCAGATCTGATGTACTAGCCAGAGACTGTTTGTTCAGTGCAGCCCAAGTGTTTTCAATGGGAGTTGCATCACCAGGCAAGTATGGTAGGCTTATCTTTCTGGGCACTATCCTAGTATGGTACTGGCACTGAAGTGTAATGTATTGGGTCAAGGAACATTGCCACAGTACCAGAACAGTAGCTAAATGCTTAATGAACCTTAAAAAATGCTGTTTAGTTTAACATTATGAGGATTGGGAAGCATATTGGCTGATGAAGGACCGCATATCCGAGTGAGTGTTGATGAAAATTGGTGAGATTCACCTTGCTCCAACTAGTGCCCAGAGGTTAACAAGACATATATGCACTGAGCACTTCAATCTTGTTCCTGGGCCCACCATTCAATGTTTCCATAGCCATGAGTTTATCCCCAATCTTCAGCCACTTTCCCAAAGGCTTGGAGAGGTTGAGGGTACCTTGCTGTGGGTAATGAGTCGACAGCTGAACCAAGCAAAGCGAACAACTTCCTGAATTTGACAACTTTGTAAGAGTCACGCAACTTGTTGAAATGAACCCCATGGAAACCACCATGTAAGCCACATAGGCTCACTGTGACCAGCAATGCAGCACAAGTGAATTTTAGCATCCAGAATTTACAAGTGGTTCCAGTAGGATTTTATGTGGGTACCTGTGGTGTGTGTTAGAAGTACACTCAACTACCAGACCACCCTCACCTCCTATTTTCATATAAATTCAAAAATGAATATGAAAACTAAGAAGTAATCATAAGGGCAAACATGGAGGTGGAACTTCAAATAAAGTATTTTCAAATGCTCTTTTGCTTTGAATGATAATGGATTATTTGAATAACAAATGAAATATTTCCCACCTGTCATAAGGGGGGGGGGACTAAAGGGAAACCAGATTTGGACTTTGACCAAACTGGAAAATAAATTTAAACTTCTGAACTTTTTCATCGAGTTGACTGACACTATATAACACATCGAGTTGGTGTGTCCTTGAATCTCATCTAACTAACTCCATTAATGGGGAGTGCTTTGTTTTCTTTGTGTTTCATTCTGTTGTGCTGTTCTTGAAATTAAATAAGTATAAAACCTCCCCATGGGAAATATGAAGTTAATATAATTTCTAAGTGTTTGAGGGATTTGAGGCCTTGCCCCCACTCCTTGACTCACCCCCTTCTCTGCTCTTTAGAAATGGCTGTACTCTTATGCAATGACATACTAGGCACCACCCTGAGCTTGGTCCCCACCCCACTTCTCCTGCTCACCAAGTTTGGTTATGGACTTGTCACTTAGTCCTAGATTAAGAAGTAATTCCGTGGTGCGCAGATCGGGGAAGGCTGAAAACACACATGGATCGCATATACAGTGAAGCTTTATTATTAATATCGCAGATCACAGAACAAATTCTCCATGACAAATTTTTTCCACATTCGGGGCGCTGATTGCATAGCTTCCAGAAGGATTCCACCACATTTTCAGTGCCCTGCTCTGACACTGATCATGTACCATCTGATCAAGATGCCATGAGGGAAAAAAGCTAGTTGATAGCATCTTTGAGCAGTTTGTTGAACAAGGGCTGAGTGATCATTCATCTATGATCCAAAAGATGACACTCATATGGACTCACAGAAGATCAACAACGTGTGGTAAAGCATCACCAAATAATGAATGGGCCGGGCCTTGATGGTAAACCTCTGTGCTATTGATACTGAATTGTATGCCTCGTGAATTCAAGCACAGCTTACTTGAGCAAATGTGGACAAGACAGGCGCCATATTTTTCAGTCAGTAGAATGCTGGCTAGTTATATGACTGTTTGGTTTGCTTCAATAAGCAATCTGCTTGGAGTGTTTATTGGGCATGAGGATTGTTTCCGCATTCCGCGTTCCGCCTCACTGGTTCCTCTTTCGGCCTCACTGGTTCCGCTTTCCGCGATTTGCACGCCCAGTAAACATGGCTTTACAAAGTCATTCTTGTGAAGGGATGCAGTGTTCAATATGAATGTAGCTCAGGGAGTGTTCTCAATGTGAACACTTGATATTGCATTTGACTGGCCACAAGAAGCATTTAATGGTTGGTAAAATATGACTGAGAAAGTATACATAGACCCTTTAAATGCAGGAAGAAGTATGAGATTTGTTTGGAATGAGAACATCTTTGTTTTAGGAAAACATTTTAACAACATCACTTTACATCTTGATGCACTTACAGCATATGTATGTACACTTATCAACAAATGCAATAAATAGACAAAATTTTGCAAGACAAAAACATGACTAGCTTTAAGGCAGTTAGATATAGACAAATCCAAACAGTTAAGTAAAGTTCTGATTTTGTCAGCCACAACTGGGGTTCATCAGCATTTATCTAAATACCTCTTCCTTCCCACAATTTCACAGAATATAAGAGATTAGAACCACATTTAGACCACAGAGTTAAGACAATGTCAGGCATGATGGACTCCACATATGGCAAACTTACCTTTCTGCTCGGATCGGTCTATAGGTATACATTTTAGCTCTTTTTGTCCCCATATCCCTGTTATTTTATCTCTGATGCCTCCTTTAAAAACCTTCTTCTTCTGCAAATACACCATGCTCATGTTACTGTAAGAGTTTATTAATATAACACTTTGCTATGTACACTCTGAGTGCAACCTGAGACAGCTGTATATGATTAGTTAGTTTACAGGCAAACCGAAAAGTAGCTGATCAGTGCATGATTGCAATGTGACAGGAAGCAAACTATCCAAGTGGAAAACTCATCCTGGCAGGCAAATTGGGATTTTAAAAGCTACTGTACCTAACTCTAATGGAAAAAATCCAGGCGTGAAAAGAACTTTATGCTTCTTCTACGTGTTGGGTTCATGACTTTAAAGGTATACAAGGGCTGGTTTTTCCCATGTTCTCAAATGTTAGTTATATAAGCCTTTAGCTTTGCTCTTTTGTGTGTAAGATCATGGGGTGCCTGCCCTTTTGCAACATTATCCTTGTTTGGAGAGGCTAATGGAAATTGTAATGTTTTCTTCAAACATAAATTTCATAGTTTCTTTCTTGAGAAAATAAACAATTTCCATAATATCCTGAACCCTTCAGATCAATGTTAGTTTAATTTCTTATTGAAAGTGGAGTTGAGAAGTCATGTAGATTCCTATTTAGGAAAGATGTAGAAAAATTTAACTTGTGGTGTCTGAGTAAACCTTGCTAAAACAAATAGAAAGGCAAGAAAACAGGTCTGAATCCCCTCTATTCCTATAAAAATACATCCATATGACAAAACTGTTATTCTCTTTGCACGCTCTCCATTGTAGTAGCAAGTGTGGACAGCTGCCATGGAGGCCAAACCTCCCCTATTAAACTACAGAAATTATTTTGTAATGAAACAAAACAGTTGACTTCAAATGTTGCTAACCATTGCACCAGATTGCATCTAAGGGCTATTAATTATTCAAATATTTCTCAAAGGGGAAGGGGGATGACCCTCCCTTGCCCAGGCCAGTGAACTTGCAGTTGCCCCCTCCTGTTGGCTACCTCTGTGTCACTCTCCCCTTCCCCTTATTGCCTGCAGAGAGATCTTTTATTTTAATAAGCTACGTAATCAGTCCAGTGAGAAATTGACCACCTTTAATGTTGTCATGTTCGATTTATCTCATGCAGCAGTTTTTCTTACCTGGGGTCCTAGCTTTCAGATGCACATAATAATTGATATGTTGGAAAATCTTGTTCATCCTTGAGACACATGACTCCAGCTGTTCAAGAATGGATATGATACTCTTGAAAACATTGTGAAACTAGCAGACACACTTGCTTATATTAATCTTTATAATGAATATATTTACATTGGTATATTTCAATGAGATTCTTGGAAAACTTATGGGACCCTTCAGCTTTTCCTCAGACATTTTGAAAAGAAAAATATGTCAGGGATCTCTGACTCTTGGGCTTTGATCCCTCATGAAAACACTTTAATGTGTTTTATTTTGCTTCAATAGAACCATGTCATGTGACTAGGAAAGTCTCCTGAATGGGCAAAAGCAGTCACCCCAAACTAACTTTGAAACATCAGATAGATCCCACAGATTTCTTCTAATTTTGCTTGGAATATCTTACAGTGCCCTACAACCAGTGAAGAGGCTGTTGGTACAGCTATATTTTAGAAGGTTATAAGTTGAGGTGTACATGCCTAACACAAACCTAACTGATTATCTGTCATAATACGGTCAGGACCTAAACATTGCATATTCATGAAAAAAACAGGGAATTATTCTCTAAAATTTCAGAATTAAATGAGAAAACTATTGTCACATGACTACAAGAGCCAATCATGACGCTAGGACAGACTACTACACTAATCCACATTAAGGGGACTACATTTCCCCTGAAAATATCTTGCTCTTCTTGTTAACAACCAACACAATGTAGAATGTACCTTTAAACTCAAGTAGAGGGCAGTCTTTCATTTCAAATGCAGCATTATAGTGTAACCAAAAGTGTTTATCCTTTACCCAAGGTCATTAAGGTTGATTTTACACTGCAGTATTGCATTCTAGTTTAATCTTTAAAAGCTACTCCTCTTCCTTAAGGTAATGGATTTTGTCAACTTAGCACATTTATGTCAGAGTGCCACTTTCACATGACCACATACCAGAGCTGTAATGAGCTATGAGTGGAGTCACTAATTTGCAACATTGCAACAGGGAAATGACTCATTGATTGTTTCATAATTGTTCTCAAAGAAAAATGCAACAACTAAAGTTACAGACTTGATTCGAATCACACCAAATTATATGTAGGAAAAGGACTCTGCTTTCAATATTGAGGGTTTCATTTCAAATCTGCTGTATACTTACTGATCACTAACTTTGACAGCTAATACTGTAGATACATATCCGAGACTCATATTGTTACATATAAAGACTTTGTGCTACTTTTTTGAAAGACCATATATAAAGTTTGTAATGAAATATTAAATGATGATGGACCTCAGTCTGTTGTTTGAGAGATTGAGAGATAAGATATGCTCTGCATAACCTTTCACAGTAAAATTCCAAATAAACTTAGAAAAATAAAAATAGAGAGACAGCTATACAACAGTAGCTGCATGAATGTGTTGTGAAATAGCCCTTACTAAAACTGCCTACCACTAAACAAAAACCCAACTTTTGGATGGCAAGTCGTATTTTTACTTGATGTTAACATCCACAGTTTATCATATTGGTTTTAGGGTTGGGGTGGCTATAAACTGTAGGTGCTAACATCCAAGTAAAAACCGAACTGCACAAAACTGGGGTTTAGTCAATAGTGGTAGGTAGTTTTAGGAAGTTATTTCATCATGTAATGATGACTTCTGTCTGAGAAAGTTTTTTTTAAACATACTGGAACTCTCCTACTTGAAAAAAAGACCCTTTTCTTCGCTTTAGTTTTTATGTGCATCTTAAGAGTATGCTTTATTTTCTTTTCTCTGACACACTTTTTTCGTTCTTCTCTCTTTCATCTGTCGTTTGTTGGTTTTGTCCTTCTTTTTTCTTTCACATTTTTTTTCTTTTTCTGGTAAATCTGCTTTATGGAAACACTGTTTTCTTTTGATCTTTCATGCATCTCTGATATAGTCATTGTTAACTTCAGAATTTTGGCTTTTAATGTCATGAAAGGTGAACATAATGAAATAAAACCAACCATAGTGAATTATTGGTAGAATCAATGAGGACAAATGAGCAAATGATAAGTTACATCCTTTCATACTGAAGCATCTTGCAATATTTATTTGCCAACATCTTCCACCTGTTCTTGGTACACTTCCCCTTTAATTGGTTGGTGCGGCTGACTTGGAAATTCACCAACAACTTTCATTTTATTGTACAAGGTGCGTTTTCTGCGATTTCTGCAGCAATCATTGATAGCACTCAGCAGCCGTCTGTCACCTTCGTGTGTTGTACGAGCTCCAGGGAATCTGTTTTCTACTTCGGCAAGTATCGCAGAGAGGGTATTGTTGTTTAGCTTATGAAAATGTGTGCCAGTCTTTGCAATACCAATACCACTGGTATTTCCCTTCAGCATTTCTTCAGTTGTGAAAAGTTTGCTTGCCAGGCAATACGAGAAGCTTGTTGGTGTGGCTGTTTTCAAAATCATTTGATCCAGTTGATTCGAATCACACCAAATTATATGTAGGAAAAGGACTCTGCTTTCAATATTGAGGGTTTCATTTCAAATCTGCTGTATACTTACTGATCACTAACTTTGACAGCTAATACTGTAGATACATATCCGAGACTCATATTGTTACATATAAAGACTTTGTGCTACTTTTTTGGAAGACCATATATAAAGTTTGTAATGAAATATTAAATGATGATGGACCTCAGTCTGTTGTTTGAGAGATTGAGAGATAAGATATGCTCTGCATAACCTTTCACAGTAAAAATTCCAAATAAACTTAGAAAAATAAAAATAGAGAGACAGCTATACAACAGTAGCTGCATGAATGTGTTGTGAAATAGCCCTTACTAAAACTGCCTACCACTAAACAAAAACCCAACTTTTGGATGGCAAGTCGTATTTTTACTTGATGTTAACATCCACAGTTTATCATATTGGTTTTAGGGTTGGGGTGGCTATAAACTGTAGGTGCTAACATCCAAGTAAAAACCGAAATGCACAAAACTGGGGTTTAGTCAATAGTGGTAGGTAGTTTTAGGAAGTTATTTCATCATGTAATGATGACTTCTGTCTGAGAAAGTTTTTTTTAAACATACTGGAACTCTCCTACTTGAAAAAAAGACCCTTTTCTTCGCTTTAGTTTTTATGTGCATCTTAAGAGTATGCTTTATTTTCTTTTCTCTGACACACCTTTTTCATTCTTCTCTCTTTCATCTGTCATTTGTTGGTTTTGTCCTTCTTTTTTCTTTCACATTTTTTTTTCTTTTTCTGGTAAATCTGCTTTATGGAAACACTGTTTTCTTTTGATCTTTCATGCATCTCTGATATAGTCATTGTTAACTTCAGAATTTTGGCTTTTAATGTCATGAAAGGTGAACATAATGAAATAAAACCAACCATAGTGAATTATTGGTAGAATCAATGAGGACAAATGAGCAAATGATAAGTTACATCCTTTCATACTGAAGCATCTTGCAATATTTATTTGCCAACATCTTCCACCTGTTCTTGGTACACTTCCCCTTTAATTGGTTGGTGCGGCTGACTTGGAAATTCACCAACAACTTTCATTTTATTGTACAAGGTGCGTTTTCTGCGATTTCTGCAGCAATCATTGATAGCACTCAGCAGCCGTCTGTCACCTTCGTGTGTTGTACGAGCTCCAGGGAATCTGTTTTCTACTTCGGCAAGTATCGCAGAGAGGGTATTGTTGTTTAGCTTATGAAAATGTATGCCAGTCTTTGCAATACCAATACCACTGGTATTTCCCTTCAGCATTTCTTCAGTTGTGAAAAGTTTGCTTGCCAGGCGATACGAGAAGCTTGTTGGTGTGGCTGTTTTCAAAATCATTTGATCCAGTTCAATTTTGGGTATCTGCACACCAAAATCAGGCCCACCCACAAACACGTTGGTATGAGCATCATCAACAAAGTGATAATTGTAGTGTTTGTTTAAGTTAGAGTAATATGGATAGGGATGATATGCATAACTACTGGATGAGGTATTCTGTGTAGTAGAGAAAGTGTCAGACTTGCTACTATCGAAGGTGTCGGACATGGGGGGATCAACAGTGATGGGAGATGTTGGATACTGAGAGCATTCCTCTTTGTCATCATCTGTACCTTCATCCAGACCAGCTCCTTGTGAGCTTGTTTCAATGGATTGGTTTGGACTAGGAACTGCAGGGGGGTGTAAGCCAACCTGAGATGGGACGTCTTCCATATCCAAGTAGTCCACAGGGGCAGGGGGTAATGGGGGTCGTTTGTTGTTGCTGCTGTTATTGTTCACTAGTTCTTTGATGATAATCAGTTCCTGCTGGAAGGAGACATGCTGTTGTTTCAGAATTCTTATTTCATTGAGGATGGAATGATTTTGTGATCGTATTGAGTGCATAACAGATATGATCTCCCTGAGTGCATCTGCCTGCATCCTATTTTCAGGTGGATTTTGACCTGAGGAAGCTTCTGCCTTCACTTGAGGTTCAGGTGGCTGAAGTTTTGCCTGAAAAAAAGCAGGGAAAATTGTTTGAAAATGTTTTGAACAAAACTGAAAAATGTCAGATTTTGTCTCAGCCCCCCTGAGTCAAATAATTTAGTATTCAGAAACTTGAATTGAAACAGTATTAAACAGAGTAGAAGTAGATGTTAAGGGTTAAAAAAGAAGTGCAGCCTTTCAGAATTTCAAAAGCTTAAATGCTCTTTTTTGCAGAGCTTGTCATGTTCATAACCTGCTAGGAGCAATCTTGCATAACAGGCCAACAGCTGTGTCTTGTTTAACAGCCTCAGACTATAGGCAATATTTCATCATCTTTGAAGGTCTGGTGATGTGAAAATTATATATATATATATATATTTGATGTGAGGAGAATTGAAAAGCAAGAAAATAGCTACAATCCCCATTAGAATTTATCAAAATTGATAACTTTACAGAATAATTTCTCATTTTCTCTTAATCAGGCACAATATAAACTAAACATGCTAATCTTATGATATTAGGAGAGGGACAGGAAATATGCTGTATGGCAAATGTTCTTCTTTTTAGTTTGTCCAAAGGGTTTTATTTTTTGAAGTTAACATTGTGTCCTTAAAAAATTTGTGTCACTAACCAAACCATAATCTATCTCATGAGTAGGTAAAGGGAAATATTGCATTTAAAATGCTTCAACATAGCATTAAAAGTATAGCTTCAGTCATTTTCAAATCATTCAGTCTAAACTTTAATAAGCAATAATAAGCAATTCCTTCATCTCCTCAAAATATTATGCACAAGAAGAGTTACGTAAGTTGCATCTTTTAAAATGATATTTAAAATGTTTAAAGTTTGGGTGAACACGTTATTCTTGAGCAACAAACAACTGAATTTCTACCTGAGGGATACTTGTTTCTTGAAAAGAAGGCTACCATACTGCCTTTTTGTAATTATTTATTACTCTTTGCCCATAAATAATTGTTTTAAAAGAATGAAATTTCCCTATAAAACAAATGCAATATTAAGAAATTAATTAAAAAAAGGGTTACAGCCTGTAGTTCTAATCAAACTGCAAATTTTTGTGATGGCTATAGGATTACCCCTCCACTTCATTTGTAGGGAATTTATAAGCTTACTTGTGGCTCACAAATTGCTTCACTGATTTATTTTGCAGCATTATGACCATCTAGCCTTCTAGTTAATATGTATGAATTAATTGTAAAGCTTACTTAACTCTAAACTTGTTGTTGTCTTGTCAAAGGTGTGACATTAAATGAAAAAATAAACTGCCATGTGCCATGCCTAAACATCATTTTGTTTTGGTGAGTGGCTGTACATAAGAGTTAAAACCATCGTATAGTCCTCACAGAACATTTATTGAACACCCCAAATTACTTGAATCGATTTTGATGTTCAATTTTGACAACATTTATTGGAGCCTGTAATTTCTCTATTTTCAACCAATATCTAATAAATACAGCTGAGATTCACACTTGAAAGAGACCCTGGAGGAAACTCAGAAAAGCTCCTTGGATCTTGGAAAGGACCCCCTTTACAGTACTATATATTAAAATAGCAAAGACAAAAGAGGCAGTCTTTCTAAAAAATTTGAAAGAAAAAGTTTAGAAAGAATGTGTCAACTTCATTTACTCATCAGAAAAATGGGCTACATACTAATTCTCCCACATATTCTTGGTAAAACTTAGAGGGTGAAAAATTGCACTTTATTCATTGCGTGATCCAATATTATCTCTGACTTTCTATTGGGTAAAGGTAGAAGAAGAATGTGATCAATTGTTCATACAGTACCCCTAAAGTTAAAATACTCAAATGGCCAATCCTCTCACCCCAAACTACAATTCTTGTAGGGGGTTACCAAAATTTTCAATCGGCTCAGCTCTTTGATTGACAGCTAGTTCAAACAATGCAGAGTACCAACACTTATTCTACACAACATGAACTGCACTGAGAGTGTTTTGATTCTACTGGTGCTGTTTGGGATGAGAGAAATTGAGCCTTTCAATCACTTGTAAGCCTCTAGTTATGAAGATTAAACCCAGCAGTTATCAAAAATTCTCCACTCTTTAAACAAAAGTCTGTTGTAATATGTTTGCAATACCCTCACCTTTTTGACAGGTGGACTGCTTTCAGAGTTTGAAGATGAACATCCAGTACTCTGTTGATCAAGAACAAACAAAAGGGCTTGCACAAACATTTTTGACTTGTAAACAAAAAAGGAACTTTACATGTGCTAAGGGTGGCAATGTTTGGGTGGCTGGGGCCAGGTTGGTGATGCCCAATATTTAACGCATATGGGAAAGAGGAACCAAATCTATACAGAGTGATGAAATTCCATTCAAATCAGACATGTATTTCTCGACATATCAGCACATGAAGTCTCTTGATTTGTGTTGAAAAGTGAGGTTGAGGGCAGTAGTGGTTACTTCACTTCCTCATATTGACAAAGAATGCTTTGGTTCCCCTTGTTTTGTTTTTTATTTAGATTTTTGTTTTGACCTTGAAGTTAATAGGGATAGAACTTCCCTGTGGGGAATGCAAAGTTTTCTAAGTTCCCATGCCATGTATGCAATCACATACTGGTAAAAGGGGATTGTTTATGAGAAAATTGGTTAAGTTTAAAGAAAAGCAAAAGACTGCCAATTAATGTGAGGACACAATGTTAAATATGCTTGCTTCAAGTTCACTTTTTGTTAAAAATGTGACAACTTTACTAGCTCATACCTTGAGAGCCACACATCAGATTTCAATGCAGATTTCACTGAAATGCTTAGAATAGGTAATCCTCTAACATATCAAAACTTGATGTGACCTTAAACCCTTCTTTTAATTGGTTGAAGGGACAGGATGCCTTCTATCTCTATGTTACAAGCAGTATTGAGTACCTTTATGCTGGACGAAAAGATTAAACCATGATAATTTCTTTTGATGGTAAATATGTAAAATTAAACTGACTACAGTATGTGTCAACAAAACATGGCAAATCTTTAAAGTGGTTCGGTACAATGTTTGTCAAATAAGTATTCGTGAAGTTTACAGAGATATGCATAAGTGAAATCTCAATTTAGTCCAAACACTTTGGCCAGAAATTTTTAGTATAAAACTTTGTCAAAAACAGCATGTTCCCTGTATTTTTTCCCCAAGCAGAAAATATTCCATCAAATTCCCCCCCCCCCTCCCCACGGCACCCTAAATCATTCAAATCTTCAAATCATCCAAAGTGTGCAGTCTTCAACAACGATACCATTTTAGGAGGTTTTAATGAGTCATGACCACGGACTTACATACATGGACACAGCATGTAATGTGTACGTCCTATCCGTAGATGGTCGCCACAAGTTGGGACAAAAAAGGTGCACCAAGATGGCCGCTGTGAAACTATAAATCATCTGATTTGACGATGAGAGCTGTAATACTTTAAGCAAAGGTTAAACTTGAATGGGAAACAATATCAAATTCCTGCAATGCATGAAGTGATTTTGACCTTACCTTGCCATATTTCAAACATATTCCAAAAATATTTTAACTTTCTTGCAAAATATGGGAATATACTTGAGCAAATCCAAATTTTCACAAAGCCATAGCAGACAGCCATTTTGATGCACTTTTTTCACATGTAAGGTAGCGACAATGTACCGTGCGGTGTGCTCAGTCCATGTATAGGAAGTCCGTGGTCATGACTCGAGTCACTAATTTTGATAAGGGGAAATGACTCAAAAAATAACATCATTTTACTTATAAAAATAATTAAATGGCTCTAGTCTCAATAATTTCTACCATTTATGTTGAACTCATAAGTACTGTGTACAGTACCTGGGAAATGGTTTTCTTTGAAAATCAAAATGAATGTTTAGGCTATGTGATCTTGAGAACTGTCTTCTTGCATTTACTATGTTGTACAGGAAGAACTGGATTAGTACATTCACCCTTTTTCAGGGTTATAGCTAGCAAATTGTGAGTGGAGGTCATATTTCTTTAAGCGCTGCATGGCTGTTAAGGAGAAGAAACTGCAACCTTTTTCAGTAAAATCCAGTGATTTTTAACATCATTTGTCTTTAGTTTGGACTAGACTGCTGGTCACACAGGTTCACAAATGGTGTTCAGAAATGTGTATGTATTTTTCTCTAGTAGTG
The DNA here is from genome assembly GCA_037179385.1 of Holothuria scabra. Lineage (NCBI taxonomy): Eukaryota > Metazoa > Echinodermata > Holothuroidea > Aspidochirotida > Holothuriidae > Holothuria > Holothuria scabra. The sequence goes on along the minus strand of CM074196.1, from coordinate 12,949,401 downwards.
GTAGGCATTTGTGAGTGTTGGCTGGAGTTTACCACAGTTGTTATATACCTTACATTTTATGTGCAACTTACAGTGGTAGAGTGGATATCAGAAAAAAAGAGTGTTATTTGAGTACCACAAGGCTGACATCACAAATTATTGTGCTATCAACGAGAGGTGTAACAAGCCATGACTCATGTGAATAATTTTTCAAACAGGAAATGACTGGAGACATAATTTTTCACATAGAAATATGCTATGACCCAAGTGAGTCTTTGACTTGACTCAAGTCTCATTTATATGAGTGGATTAAGACTTGACTGCAGAATTGTGAAACTCATTAAAATTCTGTTCTCTCTCATATAAATACAGTCAACTCTCACCCCAAACTACAAGTTTTGTAGCTGTGTACAGAAATTTTCAATTAGCACATGTACAGTACTGTCGTGTACTGGGAGTGTTCTGATTACATCAGACATTGAGTAATGTATACTCACACTGAAGCAATAAATTGAATTTGGGTCTGGATGAGGTTGATATTTAGACAGTCGTTTGAGGGGATTAAGTAAGTACGTGAGGAGAATTGGAACTGCCTGTTGTAAGAAGGATTAGGCCCTTAACCCTTTACTGTTGTTCGGGTCCTTTTGGACCCAGGCGGAGAGTGTGGCTGTCACCCATCATTACTGTTTCACGCAGAGCTCGAAACTGCGAGTAGCTACCCAAACATTCGGCCACAACAATGAGAGAGACAATAGTTTATGGTCACGGGTCAATAGCCTCCGGAAACTGATGCGGGGCGTGCTACGTCTGCTTTTCCGCCCACTCCCGAGGCGCGCAAACATGCCCTGATTGGAGCACAATGGTAAAGTGTTAAGTTGGATGTATGCACTTCAGCTTTTTCTCCTTAATCTCAGTAATATAATCTAAAAATGAAAGTTTGATCATTGAATTAATTTTTCAAGTTTCGTAACGTACACTTTTTCAAGTTTCAGACTCGAGGTGTACGGGAGTTGAAAGAAGGTTTAAAAAAAACACAGCTAAAATAAGAAAAGTAGTCATAGGTCTATTTTATTTCAATGGACGTTTACTGAAGGGCATCATGGCCATCAGAACGTGCTGGATGGCCACGCCATCACTGCCATTGGTTATTTTAAGCCCCGGGCTTACTTTAAAGAGAGAAAGCATTTGTTTAAACTTACTTTTAAACAACAGCTGTATCCCACAATTTTGTACATATTGATCTTCCAAGAAACTTTTTGAAATTTCAGGACATAAATATTGCATATTTAGGGTAAACCAAGCACATATGCATACGAGGCCGGGTGCAGGGGGAGGAACTCTCTGTCCCAATTGGCACAAAAACAGTTGATCCATTCAGGCAAAACATGGACAAAACATGATAAACAGTGACATTATTTGGGCAAAGAAAGCTCTTGCCCCCTCGTAGAAAATTACCCCCTTTATGCGTATGACCAAGCAGTTACAAAATTTCCTAGTAAATTTTACAGCTAAGAGGAAAATTACTGCCACATGAATTATTGCCATGTTATGAAACAGGATAGTCTACTATGCTTATTTAATTTGGGGTGACTACATTTTCCCTTTAAAGATAGGAAATAGTCTTACCTGTGTCAAAGTTCTTTTCGGTTTTGTGAAAGAGCTGCAAAAGTTGCCTAATAGTCCTACAATCATTTCATCGCCAAGAGCAATGGCTTCTCTTGGTTTGGGGGATTCCCTGTCATTGTCTGTTTGGGATGGGTCTGGAAGAACCTGAAAAAGTAAATGAATTTGTTAGATGGGAATATACAGTATACTGTAGGTACATAAAAATGCTGTTCATCAGGGGGATTTGGGGATCAGAACCCCCCATGACCCAACCTTGCAATGTAAATAACACCTAAAATAGCAGGTTTTTTCTCTCTATTCTTAGACTTTTCCCTCATTTTGTGCCCCAAACCCCCCCCCCCCCCCCATGACACCAAACCCCCTATGACACAATCCTGGCTATGCACCTGGTGCCTACAGACAGTCTACTACAGCAAAAATACTTTCTAACAATTCATCTCCATCACACCCTATTGTTACTGGAAAACCTTTATGGTCAAGACCCACTACCATGAAAGATTTTTGTTTATGTTACATCAACATGGTTAGGAAAAAAGTGGTTTTCCTAACAAGAATTTCAAGTTACTGAGTAAAAATTTGTTATTGCATGGCACAAGTATATGGCAAGCTAAATACTGTACTCAATAATGCAAAAGACCATGTGTGTGGATGGAAACTAAAAAATTTAAGTTTATTGCTGACAAACTGTGAACCAATAAAAATGAGTTATCAGCGATAAATTTGGAATTTTGTATGTAAAAAATGCTGTTTGGAATGAACATCCCCATGTTTGTCAGGGATAATGGAATATATTGCAAGAACCTTGGTTTTTAGGTAAAATGGCATTTAGGAAGAACATGGCATTTCAGGGAAAGGCATGGACTGTTTACTGAAAGTCTTGAGTTATGCAGTCAAAAATTTATGTTTTCCATTTGATAAACATGGTCGATCACCAATAAAAATGGTTGTGTGGACAAAAATCTGTTTTCCTAATTGTTGAGCATTTGGCTGGCTATAGGTGATGCTGTTCAGGGAAGGTACAGTACAGTAGAGGGGTAATGGGAAAGCTGGTTCCCCATCAGAGAAGTTTTATAGTTTCAACAGGAAGGCTTAAAGGCAGTCATTCGTCACCCCAAACTACAGTTTCAGTATACATATATCAAAACTCTCAATTGGTACAGCTCTTTGATTGGCATCACATTCAAACAAAGCATCATAGCTAAATTACACAGCATGGGCACTGAGAGTGTCTTGATTACACATTATGGACTTGTATGGCCACTGGGACAAGCCATGAAGCAATAAACTAGGATTGTGTCTGGATAAAGATGAGTTTTAGATAAATGTGGGAGGGGCTAGAAGTAAGTAGGTTGGGAGAATTGGAACTGTTTGGGATGATGAAAATATGCCTTTAATCTGTAGGAAAACTTAATCACAAAGACCATCATTAACCCTTACCACATGTTTTATTGTGCTCATAGGACAGTCAGCCTCTTCAATAAAACACCCAAATTTCTTTAAAAATCCTAATTTTTTTAAATTTCAAACAAGCTGAAATATTGGAAAGTACCTTTTTGGTAATCCTTTGGTTGGACTTGAGGGTTATTGCCCCCCTTGTAAGCTTCACCTAGGGGAGGGAGAAAGGCAACTAGGCAGTTCTAACGGAAATTGTTCCTGTAATTTCATTATTACTGGTTTGTTTGTTACCCTCACCACCCTGTATGTCTCAACACCCCTCCCCTAGCCTGGTATAACCCTCCCCTAGCCTGGTATAACCCCAGTCAATCTTACCTCCACCACATCTCCAGGTTTGAAGTCTTTGTCAACTATCTGATGACGACAGAGGAGTTGGTAGGTACCATCGTATGGTGAATCATTTCCCTGGAAGAGCACACAAACTGGGTGGTATCCTGCCTTGGGCATGGTGTGTGTGGGATAGATAATGACCAAGCTTTGCTGCTAAATAAGGGAAAACCTTTGAGTTAAAGTAGAAAAATTAGTTAAAAAAGAAGTATTGGTATTGAACATATGTTGCGGTGCACATATTTAAAAAATGAGTAGCCTACTGCTAGACATGGAGTGCTGGATGGGCCAGGACTAATAGTTTTCACTGTCAAAAGGTGCGTTCGATTTAGTGGCTTGAGCCAGCTCAACGGGCTAATCCAGCAATCAATCTTTCAGAAAAGTTATGTTAACTTCTTCAAAATGTCACAACTTGAGCCGACCAAAATGACCCTGCAGCTCTCTGAGGTGGTCTAGTTTAGCCATGTGAGGTATTTCACATCACAGGTCGTCCAGTTAAAAAGCTGGCTTAGACAGTTAAGCTGGCTCGAGCTTCTAAATTTAACGCACCTGAAGCTTTTGCATCTCACACCATTTAAAGTTGACTTAATGTGTACCTCAAGTCAAAAACTTAAAAAATATACATGAAGCACCTTGAAAATGAACTCTTAACAGTCCAATTCCCATCTTCATATGACATTCGTGAGACAAGATACAAAATGTCGAAGTTTTTTCACTCAAATTAAAATATGAAGATAGAGGGTGTACTGGGGATGCCAAGAATTCCTGTTTGTTGGTTACTATTTACTGGAAAGGTAACTAAGTATCTAAGAAATTTCAACAGAGGGTTTCCAAGGTTTCTTTTTCCAAGGTTTCAGTTTTAGACTACTGGTCCTCATCATCTTTGAAAAATTTTGTCCTTTCGGAAGGCTGAGATGCAAAATGTTGCTTTTTTTGTAAACATTTTAAAGAAGTATTAGGGCCAAAATGGACCCGTGCCTGTCCCACAGTCAGACTTGGTCAAACTCTTTCTGAGTGATTTCCTGGCTACCTGAGTTTCCTTCAACTTCTTTCAGAGGCAAGGTGGTCACAGCCCATGATCTCCCACTGTGCAGGCTACTGGCTCACCCCTCACCAGCTACAGCACTCACCCCTGACCCCTCCTCATCCAACCTTTCAGATAAGTTGCTGAATTAGAGGCAAAATATCTGACCTATCCCCTCCCACTTCATAATCGAAATTTCTGGCTGCTTCACAGTTTTACACACCAGTAAATGAACAAAGTTGTTTAGGTGCTAAAAGTAGCTTTCATATGTTTCTTGAAAGGAGGCTACCAAAATGGCTAAAATCAAGGGTGGCAATTTTTTCCGGCTCAATATTGACTTAGCTACTGAAGTAGCAAACTATTTGGGCCCATATGGGGTCATTTTAATTTTCGCACCCAAGATTTAATGAGGGCCCCATAGTGGATAACCCACATGCATGAGGGATATTTTAGGGCTGCCTGTAGCTTCCAAACATATCAGTTGTTTACATGGGCCAAGGACTATTCTTTAGGACATAAGGGTCATGTGGGACAGCTTGGCTATATAGGCCCTGTATTAACGGATCCCAGGTGCAAAATAAATATGGTCCCTCATGGGCCTAGATATGGGTCCCATAAGGGAATATTGCATGGGAGGGGGCATATAACCTTTTTCCCCAAAATTACTTTGTGAAAACTCAAATCAATGGGTGATTTCTCAGATAATGTTGGCAATATCCCCCCCCCCCCCAGTCCCCTCACCACCAGGATCACTACGAAATATTGGAATTTAATGAGATATTCACGTGAAAACTCTCTACATCACATTTGTTTTGTGAACCTCGAAAGCCTCCACTTTGAGTCTGAAATTATAGAGTAACCACATATATACTATAGAAATATAATTAAAATTCAGAAAATATTTTCTATGCCAAGTGGGAGACTCCCTAAAAAGCGAGGACAGTCAGATCTGTTCATAATTAACGAGCCGTGCTGCCAGTGGATGGATTGACATAATATGTTTGCACCTTTTCCCGTATCTTTCAATAAAGCAGTGGCTTTTCCCGAAGTATTTCTCCCTCACACGAAAATCGATCAGTCCTAATACTTTATGTTATCAAATTCGCGCCTGACGCCGTTGACGTCATCCAGATTGACCTGCGGTTTGCAATGCAGGTTGCATGCGAGCAATGCTTTTCAATGGGCACGGCAGCTGAACGTTGTAATTTGCTGAGTACACACCGTACGGTGATTGTGTAGGCTATATGCTGACAGTGGGTCAAAAGAGAACTGGAAAATATTTGTCACCTTGCCTTTCAAAAGAAAATAGAATTAACTGCTACACGAAAAGAATGAGAAAAGAATATTTTACTCACTGTTACTTCTCTTCAGTAAAAGATCTTCGCAGTGTTTCCGAAATCCGTCGAAAGAATAATCTTGAATTTTGTGGGTCCGTCTGTTGTCAAAGCTTGCGATGCAGTTCAAACGGTACTGCACTACTGAGTCTCACGTCGTTTTGCACGCAAAGTTGGTCACAGATAAGTGATTTACACGGTGCATAAGGAAATAAGGTCAAAATTAGCATCAGAGGCGGTTGGAACTGAGCTGAGTGGCTAATATCGAGTCACATGTTGGATCTAGAAAGACACAAAGAACTAAAGCAGGGTATTTGTGCAAGAAATGCGGGTTACATCGATATTAGGCAGGAATCGACCTACAATCGCACACAAGGAAACAAAGAGGCGATAAACGGCTGTGGATTGAATATATCGACGCGGCTTACGCTGGGAAATATAGCCAAGCGTTTGTCACGTAGGCCCAGTGGTGAGATCATTTTAACTCCGATGCGGGTAAATGACTGATTCTGTGAATAGGAAGACTGAGTCACACATATACAGTTATGACTCAGTTTTGCTTAGCAATAGCATGGAACAAACAAACGATAAGTAACCAGTCAGAAAGCAGTCAAGTTGCGTTGAATCGTGTGAGTCTTTCATGTTCTTCAGCTAGAGGTAGAGTAGGGATTTGTTAATCGGTCAATTCAGTTAAAGACAATTGTTTAAAAACTGCTCGGCAGGTCCAGTAATGTCTTTTAGGAGACTAACTTTGTCGGGTCCTTCAGAAAAAAATCATCATTTCATGCAACCCGATAGATTTTCTAACATTGAAATTCCGCCAGAACAACTTCATTTCAATTTCAAAATAAAGAGAGCCATAAAATCATCACATGCTCTATAAACCATATTAGCCTACGTATATCGACAGATTGCCTTAAAAATTTGTTTTTCAGCCAAACTTGAATTGCTTATATTTGACCGTGATGGACGGACAGATTGAAAATCGTTCCTTTTTGCTCGAAATTTATTTGTGGAAACAAGTCTACAAATAAGAACACACCCAGTGTCTACGAACTTCCCAAGTTAATCTTGAGGGCGAAAAGAGTCGCGTCCTCAACTTATTTTGAAACAACAGCCAGATCTAACAGTCTAACTGTTTTCAAGTAAGGCTTTCATAACTGTATGTTAGTACTTAGAGGTCAAGAACAGTCAGGGCCCTCGAACTTAATTTGTAGCATCTGCTTAATATCACAATTTCTTTTTTACTTCAAAGTATCTTTCGTCTTATTTTATAACTTCAGTATTGCATATTGAAGGTAAACCAAGCAGTTACTTCTAGTAAATACATTTGAAAGGAAAAAAATTGTTACATGACTCTCAACAGTCAATCGTGAAACAGGATGTTCAACCGTACTACTCTACTTCAGGTTGGGAAGACTCCTCTTGCCATTGAAACATTGAATTCTTTTGTTGTTTTTTTTTTTAAGATAAATCAACGAATTGCCACTCTCGTAATTTTCATAATTCAATGAGAAAAATATTGTCACGTGACTCTTAACTTCCAATCACGAAACAGGGCAGATTACTTCACTAATTCAAGTTGGGGTGACTTCATTTCCACTGCCAGTATTTTAATACCAGAATATGAAAACATTGAAGAGGTCCTTCAGGTTAGAAGAAATGTTTAATTTGTGTTAATTACTTTTGAATGAAAATTTCGAAATAGTCGTTTAAAAATCCTCATAGATGCTCAGAAGAGTGGATACGGTATCTTCTGTTGCACTGTAACCAATCACGACGTTAGACGAATTTTTTGTTAGTTTCAGTCCAGTGCAGAAAGGTGGTGCAAATAAAAGTTGTGAAAAAATGAAAAAAAAAACATGCTCCGATTGCCGCTCTAAACTTACCATTTCGGGGTAGCCTATGTCCGATTTAACTTAACCTAAACTGGAACAATTTACACATTTTGGTATAATACGCAATTTATTGTTTTGTGTACACACTGTACGATAAGATGAGATATTCTATACCTGGCGCGGGAGTAGTCCGTGATCACGGATGCCTTCTTCTGTGGTCGCCAAGGGACATCTGATACTTAGGGTGTCATTTTCATTAGGGAATTTCCCCCTCCCGGATCGACGCCTGTGATAGAGACGTTGGATCACAGAGATGCGGGAACATGAAATTGTAACAAAGATGGACCGCCCAATAGCATTAAAAATCACTGTTGTGAAATATTGATTTCAGGAGGGGCGTCGATTTAATTTTCAAAGTGGGGTGGGGGAGACATCTGGCCTAAATTTTTCTCTCCTGTCCTGGTAAGATGGCCCCAACGGCGTAGCTACAAATTTTGCGGGGAAAAGGGGTGGGTAAGCATCCAAATCTTACGATTTTTTAAGTGTGAATACCACTGTACTAGAGTAATTTGCGGCGCGCTAAGCGCGCTGAAACTTTTGTCCTTTTTTTCGAATATTTGAAAATACGGAGCTTGTGTTGCAGAAAAGTTTGGATTCCGAGTTTGCTGTAAGGAAATTTGAAAAGTTGGGGAATACTGAAGAATTTTTATATCCTGTCGACAAATCCGAGACTGAGCGGCGACCAAAGATCATTGTTGCTACATAATGTTATTCAACGTCTACGGGCTCTCCGACGAAATTTTTTGAGTCAAGAGCTTGTATTGGAGCAAATTTGGAATTTTATGAAAAGAAATTTATAAAAAATAGCACTGTAGATACCGTTGTCACTTGATGATCTGGTCTCACATGTAGCAAATTTCCGATTTTGCCACCTTCAGAGCTCGGAAAAGTTTACCAAATTGAAGGTATAAGCGAGCACCTCTGCCTCTGCGTAGGAATTGCAATTTGCGGCGCGCAAGGCGCGCGGAAAATTTTTGGTTTTTTTTTTTTTTTGACAAAACTAATGACGAATTAATTTGGAGCTCTTATTGGAGAGAATTTGGTATTTCGGAATTCCTGAGTTGTCAAAACTTAACCACATTGAAGACCGGTTTCACAAATGGCAAATTTCCGAATTCTTCATTTCTTCAGAGTCGCATCCCCCTGTAGCTACGCCACTTGGTGTCTGAGAAAAGGGGGCCCAGATGCAAAATGGTGCTAAATGTTTCAATATTTTGAGTTTCTTGGAAACTCCATAGTTTTCAAAACATGGTCTTGAAAGTTTAGGTTATTACCTCAACGGACTATACGGTCAATGTGATTTTAAATACCGGATATAATAGTAAGGAGCCCCTTTTTTTGAGGCTTTAGAAGGTAAAATCCATTAACTGATCAAAGCACACTTCAGTCTACCGCAGGAAAATCACAGGTCGAGGGGGGATGGTACCCACTGGTGTTAGTGAGACACCGTTGCAAAGGCCTACCGGTGTAAGTCTGTTGATACAAAACACATTAAAATATAACCTTTCGAAGTTTAGAACGACACCTCATCATACGCTATCTGCAGACAAAGGCTGGATGTGTACTCTAATTCAAGATTGAATTCTCTAATCTAACCAAATTCAGTATGATTTTACTTTTCTAATAATGGTCAAAATACGAAATGATCGAATCGCTATACGAATATGTGATGTGCTCGTGTCGAAATTTAGCATTTGAAATCATTTATTTTTCTGAAAAAGTTGCATGCAGACTGTAAACCGAGATATTTTCCTTAAAATGTGTTAAGCCTGCCAGGCTGGTCATTCACTAAAGATAACAAATTTCATTAAAACATAGTAGGGGCAGTGGCGTAGCCACGGGGGGGGGTATCCTCCCACAGCAAAGTTGTGCCCCTCCCAAGTGCCCCCCCCCCCATCCCATTGCAATCTGCCCCGCTCAACATGTTGTGAGCATGCGCACTAACATTTTATCTGCTGAAATGATGAAAGGTGAGTGGCCAATTTCTTCGAACTACGGGCAGACTTTCACTTGCCCCCCCCCCCCCCGGTCTCGCTTCGTGGCACTGTATGCATACACCGGTACCTAAGAACGCGTTAATCAGCCACGTGTGTATCCTTTGTAGAAAACTATGCTGCGGTCTCACAAAATCACGGTGAGTCAGGTCAAAATGCTTATTTCAGCTTGGGTATACATGTGCACTCACTCGTGCTCGGGGCTCTTCGTGCGCTAAGTCTCATCTAGCTCCCAAAACCCTCTCAATGTGAGACATGAATGCAACATGAATACTGTGAAAAGTTTACAAACTTGTCCATTTTCAAAGAGGAGTCTTGAAGAAAAATTGGAAATCAAACGATTAGGACCACATAGGCCGCCCATACTGTCTGTATCGTCTTCACGTAGGTTTTCACCCAGCTGGTACACTAAGCACGAATGGTGCATAGGTTAAACGCTTTAGCTATGCTATCAATTGAAAAGAAGTTCATAAGAGAAAATTCAAATTTTAATCAACGTGTAATTGAAATGTTTGCTCATCTCAAAGAAAGACGAATGCATTTTCATAGCCACGGGAACCTGCAGCCAGTTGTAAGACTATATTCAATGAAATAATGGTGAAGTTTACAGTCAGTTAAATGCTCATCAAATGCCATGTGAAGGCAGAGAAATGCTTCGTTTTATAACCCCAATTTTGTTAATATCGCGGAGCTTCCGGGGGCTTCTCCCCCTGGACCCCCATCGGTGCGTTGCCCCTGGACCCCACCAGGGGCCCTATGGCGGGCCTCTGGACCCCACGCCGTGAGTGGGAGCGCTTCGCGCTCCCACGGCGCCCTGGGCGCCGTTGGTTTATTCCCACCAATACATGTTTGCCCCTCCATGTATTTAGACCGCGAGTCGCCACTGGCTGTCAGTCAGACTCAACAAAATGTAGTTCTGATAGTCTCACCATAGTTATCCCTGAGTTATATGTTGTACCCCCTATAACAAGTCTTTGCCCCCCCCCCCCCCGTGCCCCCTGGTGAAAAAATCCTGGCTACGCCGCTGAGGTGGTTAAAAGCATGCCAGATTGTTTAAAACTTAAATTGCTGCCGGAATGTTTTCATTCCTTTGCCCGAAATTCCGATCAGATTCAGAATTTGGGAGGCAGTCCACCCTTTGTTCTGTGAGCTTAGGGTGAGCCCATTTGAAAATTATTTATTAAAATATGAGATCGCTTCGTATGACTTTTGGTGCCGTATAAGCTACATTTTAAGTTAAATTTTGCGTTAAATATTTAATACATTTTAAGAACCTAAAACGCATTTGTGAGTGATGGCCTCCCTCCGGCTCCGCTAGAGCTTGAGAACGTGTATTCCCTGGCTGGTGATGGCCTAATCTCTTCCACACCACTTGGTCAGGCCCTGCCATGAGTGTATCCAAGAAGTTTCAATAGCGGAGTCGCAAGATTGATAGATGACTGTTGTTGTGAGGAGAAGTCAAGGGGATGGGACACTGCTCGGATGCTACTGGAATGAGGGGTGAGATGCAAAATAAAGGCTACATTTCATAGTTTGTTTTTACAAGCATGACGATTACTATAGGCCAGTGTTGTAATCGAGTCACTAGATTTAGTGACTCGGGTCACCAGTTTTCAAACTTTTAAGTGACTCGAGTCGAGTCATTGACTCGAGTCACTGTACTATTTCAATGGGGAAATTCCTGAATTCTATCGAGTCACTATCATTTTGAGAGGAAGTGACTCGAGTCGTGACGTGTTACAACACTGCTATAGGCTCGCGAACCAAGGAAAAACAGTTCAGTAATTTGTTTGGTGGCTGTACACATGCTGGTATCCGGGTCGTAATCGTCGGCCTTATAAACAAACCAGTCTCATACCTGCAACACGTATTCAAAAATTTCAGTTAAATTAAAATTCTTTTTTTAATCCATCCTTAACATATGGGGGTATCTCAAGTGTTTTTATGTGCAGTGGATTGTGTCTTGATTGTCTTTTTGGTGTGAAAAATGCAAAAATTGCATTTCAATCTGCCGTAAAGCATCACTGAGACCCCTATATCGACGTGTGTGCACGTACTAAGGAAAACAAGGGAACGCCATACCTTACGTGTTTAGCTCGGTTCGTATACCCATGTACTCTGTGCCCCAAAATTCCATGCGACAACGAATTGCCGAACTCGCGTCTTACAGAACTTGCTTTAAGAATCTTTTTGGAGACTGATAATTTCGCAACAAAACCCATCTTCAAATCACAAGGTAACAAGGCAATTCGTCTTCCTAATCATTCATAAAATGCTTTTAACTTTGATGCTATGTGTCTGCGTAAGTATAGTTACCGTATCAGGAGACATACCGATTTGTATGACCACATCAGTAAAGTCTGAATTGCTCGGCAGTTGCCGTGATTTGGGTAGTTTGGCAATCATTTGTGAGAGAACCTGGCTAAAATTGATTCTTGGTCGAAACCCTACCCTCCACCCTACAGTGCCTCTGCAGAAATATAGTTTAATTGCCTTTGTTGGAAAATTGGAAATGATGAAGGCGGGGGCATCCGCACTCATCCACCTCACTTCAATGAAACAGAAAGGTAGTGTAAATTGTGGTAATTACGTGTAAGGACCGAAGACTCACCGTAATTTGGGAAACAGTTTTGTTAGAAAGCAATACAAAAATAGTTCTAACCCGTTCAAAAGACAAATCAATTTAGACGTATATAGACAGAGGTAGAGATGAAGCTTTTCCGTACGTGTCTAGGCCATTACCTCTTCTACGTAATTTGATTTTCTTAGTAACGTAGATAAGTAGAAATCATTACGAACTTATGCTCAGAGCTTCTTCATAATGACGCCCTCTTATAGCCAATGCACAAAAACAATCAACCATAATCTGGCTGATGCATAATTTAGAAACAATTTGAGATAGTACTGATACTACATCAATGATATTGGAAAATTTTGGCAATTTGTGAACGATTCGCGAACTTGGGGCGCTACGGTACTCACTTTACGAAAGAATTGAGAAAAGTTTATTGTACTTGATCCAGGTAGATTAGAGTTGGTCGGAAAAAACAAGTACGAAAAAATTGCCAACTGGAATTTGAAATTGTTAACTATCGTCGACCTGACGAATTGGGTGGGTGGGTGGGTGGGTGGGTGGGAAGTGGGGTGGTGAGCGACACCCCTGCACACCCGGTCTCAACGGACCTGTCAATGTATTGCGTTTGTAAGTAACATAGGTCTACTTGGCGAAAGAACGTCACAGGCTCACAGCTAGCTTGTTGTTGCTAGTAAAGGCTGGTCCGTACTTAGAACTATTTTAAAGCCGCCGGGTTATGAAATTAACGTTTAGCCTCTACCAAACTGTTTTTATGTATTAAGCAATTAGCAGATGAGACACTTCAGTTTATGTCGGTATCCTCCGTTATGGATGATAATTTGAAGACGAACTAGACATTTTTTATTCTAAAGAGGACCGGTTTTAGGAAAAGGTAAGAGGTCGACTGCCGACGTGGGCCTACTGACCATTTCTTCTTTCGGAGAGACTAAAAGTCCTTTGTGGTTTAACAATATGCATTCCTCGCGGACAATGCCTATATACTTTTCTAGTAATCAGATTAAAATGACATCTTATGTCTTACACATCGACTGGGGAGGAATTTACTTGCCAATTTTCCTACCCTGGTTAAAGAGAGTCCAGGCGATGGATATAAGTCTTTGACCCAAAACGGTGATGGATGTATGGAAGCATTTTAGAAGCATAAGGTGCTGCGTTCGCAGAACTGTTTGCCTCAATGCAAATGAGGACGATTTTAGGAAATTCTGTGCATAAAAATCCCCATGAAATAAAAAATTTCGCCTCCCGCCAACAATCAGCAGCTGATTTAGGCTTGAGTGTGAATGGCGCGTTCACATTAAAGCCGTCGCCGCCGCAATGACCTGGCTGAAAAGGAGCAATTGAATTTTAAACCGCGGTGTCGCATAATTAAACATGTAAATTTGTGTTTTCCGAGGCTTGCATTAGCAAGTAGAAGTGGAAAATCTGCCAGCGAAGTAAAACGATCATGTAAATCTTGCAATGTAAATTGCATTACACTAACCCTCCACATGCAGTAGCATGTCTGTAAGGGGATCGGGAAGGTGTGGGATAGTGTTTCCATAGTGTAGGTGTGGGATAGTGTTCCCATAGTGTCCCAACAGTCCCATACGATTTTGACCGGGTAGACCACTGGATTGAGGAAAGGGCATTCATTTCTGGAAATGGGGTAAAACGAGGAGGAGAAAATTAGATGGGAGAAACGTCGAGCAAGACACGTGTAAAGGCCAATCCCCCCTCCCATAGAAAGGGGTCCCACAAATTGCATTATTGTATTTTTGGTAGAGTATTAAAACTGAATCCAGAGATAGCGAAAGTACTGAGAACTAGCGGCTTCGATTGCCTTTTATCTGTCTGGAATAGGCCTATTTACAAGGCTTCATTAAAGATCGATAAATCTCTGCACAGTGGTCCACTCAAAAGGGAAGGAAGGATGAATGGGTGTGATTCGATCCACCCGGTGGTCCCCGACAGTCGTCAGTGTTGCTGATTTCTTATGTTAGCAGAAGAGATCTATGCAATGATAAGGCGTGTTTGAAGGCCTACGTATTTGACGCTTTGCTTGTAAACATGGTATCTCTAGAGGGTTTCACCAAGTGAGCTGCGTGTGTTGGTCGGTCATATCATGTAGATAATCCATATTGTTTTTGGTGGAGGTCAGGGGCCATTTGAGGTCACTAAAGCTCACAAGCTAGAAACCTTATAAACACCATTTCCCAGGAAGATAACGATGAGTGGATCTGATATGTGGCATGTAGATTAGCCATATTAATGATAATCTCTAGTGTTTTTGGTGAAGGTCAAAGGTCATTTGTGGTCACCAAAGTTCGAAAGGCAAAACTTCCCCAAGGATTCCCAAGATTCACACACTTGGGTCCCCCAAGGTCATAATGAAAATTTCCCAAGTATTCCCTAGATCTTTGTCTGGGGTTAGAAGATGTCACAGACAACAAGAACTCAAAGATCATCATCTTGGGGTCATAAGAGGTCAAAAAACAAAATTTCCCAATAATTCCCAAGATGGGCAAGTAACCTACTGTTTCCTTTGTCTTTTGAGGTAAATGTTTACTTTTCACAGGTTAAGTTCCTTCATGACAGAATGCTCCATCACTCTCATTATATTTTCACAGAGCCCTTCTTAAAACAGATGTGGTCATATTGCTTGGTGCTCGTCTTAACTGGATCATGCATTTTGGTCTTCCTCCTAGATTTGCAGTTGACACAAAGTTCATTCAGGTAAGTGACATATGACTAGTCTCAATCCAGCAAGGTGTAAGCCCTACCCCACACCACTCCACTCCTACATCAACCCACTACCCAAAGTATGAAATGATTGAATAGGCTGGTATGGTGTCTTTAACATGAAATATAAATACAGTTCCTCAAAAAATTAGCCAGAGGTAGCACCATTTTGTACCAAGGTCCCGCCCTTAACTGTGGATGGCCAAGCCCCCAAATAAAACCTGGAAAAACAAACCCTCCGCTAAGCCTGGCCAGCAAATGGTATAAACCATTACTATCCCCCCTCCCTCTCAACCCCACCCACCAAAAGTGTAGAGTGTAACATCCATTACTATTTTGTGGAATCCCCGATAAAACAAACTTATGTACTTTAAAACCTCATCATCAATGCACTGAAGACATTTAGCAGCCCCAAAAATGTTTCGTTTTTGGCATGACTTTTTATTGGTTTCGATGAAAAGAGAAACCTATGCATTCATGATGACGTGTGTGTGTATGTGTGTGTGTGTGTGTATGTATGTGTGTATGTGTGTGTATGTGTGTGTGTGTTTGTGACACTTTGCTTGTTTACACCATATCTTGAGAAGGGAAGATCTGACAGTTCTCAAACTTGGTGCACAGATACCCCATACTGAGAGAAAGAACCCTATTTATTTTGGTTGAGGTCAAAGGTCATCTGAGGTCACAGGGGGTCAAAAACCGAAATCCTTGTTTACAAAATATCTCAAGATAGGAAACTTGGATTAATTTCAAACTTGATATGTTGATGCGTTATGATGTAAGAAAGAACCCTATTGATTTTGGTGGAGGTCATAGGTCACTTGGGGTCATGTGGGGTCAAACCGAAATCCTTGTTTACATGATATCTCATGGTAGGAAACTTGGATTAATTTCAAACTTGATATGTTGATGCGTTCTGATGTAAGGAAGAACCCGATTGATTTTGGTGGAGGTCAAAGGTCATTTGGGGTCAAACCCCGAAATCCTTGTTTTAACGATTTCTCATGGTAGGAAACTTGGATTAATTTCAATTTTGATAGGTGGATGCGTTATTCTGTAAGAAAGAACCTGATATATTTTGGTTGAGGTCAAAGGTCATTTGGGGTCACATGGGGTCAAACCCTGAAATCCTTTTTTACACTATATCTCAAGGTAGGAAACTTGGATTAATTTCAAACTTGATATTTTGATGCATTATGATGTAAGAAAAAAATACAGATTTATTTTCGTGGAGGTCAAAGGTCATTTGGGGTCACATGGGGTAAAACCCCGAAAACCTTGTTTACACTTTACCTTAAGGAAGGAAACTTGGATTCATTTCAATCTTGATAGGTTGATGTGTTATGATGTGAGGAAGAACCCAATTTATTTTGGGTGGAGGTCAAAGGTCATTTGGGTTCACATGGGGTCAAACCCCGAAATCCTTGTTTTAACGATTTCTCAAGGTAGGAAACTTGGATTAATTTCAATTTTGATAGGTGGATGCGTTATTCTGTGAGAAAGAACCTGATATATTTTGGTTGAGGTCAAAGGTCATTTGGGGTCACATGGGGTCAAACCCTGAAATCCTTTTTTACACTATATCTCAAGGTAGGAAACTTGGATTAATTTCAAACTTGATATTTTGATGCATTATGATGTAAGAAAAAATACAGATTTATTTTCGTGGAGGTCAAAGGTCATTTGGGGTCACATGGGGTAAAACCCCGAAAACCTTGTTTACACTTTACCTTAAGGAAGGAAACTTGGATTCATTTCAATCTTGATAGGTTGATGTGTTATGATGTGAGGAAGAACCCAATTTATTTTGGGTGGAGGTCAAAGGTCATTTGGGTTCACATGGGGTCAAACCCCGAAATCCTTGTTTACACGATATCTCATAGTAGGAAGCTTAGATTAATTTCCAAACTTGATATGTTGATGCATTATGATGTAAGAAAAAGACAGATTTATTTTCGTGGAGGTCAAAGGTCATTTGGGGTCACATGGGGTCAAACCCTGAAATCCTTTTTTACACTATATCTCAAGGTAGGAAACTTGGATTAATTTCAAACTTGGTATTTTGATGCATTATGATGTAAGAAAAAAATACAGATTTATTTTCGTGGAGGTCAAAGGTCATTTGGGTTCACATGGGGTCAAACCCCGAAATCCTTGTTTACACGATATCTCATAGTAGGAAACTTAGATTAACTTTCAAACTTGATACGTTGATGCGTTATGATGTTAGGAAAAAAACCAATAAATTTTGGTGGAGGTCAAAGGTCATTTGGGGTCACATGGGGTCAAACCCTGAAATCCTTGTTTGTATGATACATCATGGTATGAAAGTTGGATTCATTTCAAACTTGATATTGTGATGCATTATGATGTAAGGAAGAATCCTATATGTTTTGGTGGAGGCCAAAGGTCATTTGGGGTCAGAAAGGGGACAAATCCTGAAAACCTTTTTCACACAATATCTCAAGGTATGTGGATGAATTATGGTGAGAAGATGGTCTGCATAAGGGTTTTTTTTGTGGAGGTGAAAGGACATCTGGGGTCATGATCGGTCAAACTTTGAAAAACTTGTCAAAATGGGATATCTCAAGGTAGGAAACTTGGATGGATTTCCTAATTAGTATGTGGATGTGTTATGGTGAGTTGAAAGTACTGTACCTGTTGTTTTTGGTGGATAGGAGGTCAATGGTTATCTGGTATCACCTGGCATCAAACTCTGAAAACCTTGTTTGCAGAATATCTTAAGGCAAAGTATGAAATTTGGCTTTTTGAATATAGAAATGTTTTGGTTAAAAGAAAAACCAGTTACTTACAGGTGGAGTCAAAGGTCACTTTGGGTTGCCAGTTGTTAGAAGAAATGTAGCATTTTATTGAAAAGAGCATGTATGTATCATCAAAACCTCAATGCATTTTTGCATTCTGGTTTGAAAAACAGCATTATTTTTTATCCTTGTGATATGTCATAATCATTTTCATATAATTAATTCACTCACAGGTCGATATATGTCCAGAAGAACTTGGTAACAACATTGGCTCAGATCGTACCATTGGTATAGCAGGTCACTTGGACTCTGCAGTCAAACAAGTAAGTTATCATTGATCTAATCCAGATAAATTAAAGTTTGGAAACAGTGTTGTAACTAGCCAAATTTGAGTGCTGTGTAGTTGCTAAATGTGGGAAAAGTACCTCACCCCCACCTCCATGGTATCTACAGAGCTGCCAAGTCTTCCTGATTCTGCAGAAGACTTCCTGAAAATTTCACCTCCAAACATGCAAAATATAAAATCTTCCTGATTGAGAACCGAATTTTCCCCATTGAAATACACACAAATCCTGAAATCTTCCTGATTTATGAGGTAAATCTTCCTGATTTCAAGACCACAATGTTGGCAGCTCTGTATCTAGGGGATAATGTCTATAGTCCCCCATCTCATTAGTCTCTTGTCTCATTGCTCCCCCATCTCATTGGTCCTCTAACCCTTAACCTAAACCATAACCCTAACCTGGGGGACTAATGAGACAGGGGACTAGTAAGACATGGGACTAATGAGACGGGGGACTAATGAGACGAATTACGTTAAATGAGGGACCAATGAGACGGGGGACCAATGAGACATGGGACTATAGAGCGGACCCTGTATCTACCACATTTTTCAGTCATTTATTTTTCATTTTTCCTTCACTTTTATAAGAAATAATTTTGGGGGTAACTTAGATCTAGGTAGGCAGGTTTGTGGGAGGCAGGAAGACATTATGTTTGCCTGGAGTGTTGGGTGGAAATATATAGTGCTGATTTCAGCTGCCCAGTGCTACCCACTGTAGCTTCGGCCCTGATGGAAAGAAGTGCATACTCCTATCCAAACATTTGTGGCTAATTATCTGTCAGTTAAGGGAATGACTTTTATCCATGCATCCTTCCTTCCTTCCTTGCCTTTCATTACGCGTGCGGCTAGGTTACTTGCCGTTTGATCTACCCCCAGAAAATAAAAAGATATTCTGGGTGTCACACGATCAACGAAGACACCAAATCTGCCTTCGCTATCTCCGAAAACACTGTTTGGAGATAGCAAAGGCAGATTTGGTGTTTTCGTCCTTCACGTGAAACCTGAAATAAAGCAAAGGCAGATTTGGTGTCTTCATTGATCACGTGACACCCGGAATATCGTTATTTTCCAGTGGTAGACCAAACGGCAAGAAACCGAGCCGCACGCATCATGTTATAGACAAATACGTTCAGCGCTTGTTTTTAGTGACTGTTGGCAGCCATTTGGGGGGTCCATCAGCCTTGAATCATCTTTATTTATTGTATACAAAATTTCAAACCCTCATATTTAGTGAAATTGAAGGAATCAAGATACAATTTCATGTACAACAATCCATGATACACGTAGGCAAGGAAGTCAAAAGAGGAGAAAAAGTAACAGACCCCAGTTATGGCCAGCTAAAATCAGACCACCACTTGCTGTCCAGATTTGTCTATATGATTAAAAATTTTGTTTAATTCCATTTCCAGTGTCTTTTGTAGTATTTCAACTTATAAGTGTGCATATTAAAATTAAGTCAACAAAGGAGTAACTGCATGACTTTTACAAAGCTGTGATAAAAATATGGCTGTTTGACCAAAACAGAGCAATAGAGGAAACACTTTATCAGAGTATACAACATCACTTTAGTGTTACTACACTTTCCCTTTAAAACTATTTTTTCACACAGATCTTTAGCACATCAGTGAGAAACATTTGTCAGTTATGTAGCCAGTGTGCCACAACTGGAAAAAAGGCCATCGCTGACCCAGCCTAAACCAGTTGGTTTGAAACTAAGCTGAAAATCCTCATCTAGATTCTGTAAATAACTCTTGGTCAAATTTGGTACTGCTTCAACTGAGCTTCTTTTACCCATCTTGATGGTTTAGTCCTAAGATATTTCAAATGTTTCCACCATCCCGGCAAGACGGGATCGGAAGAAGCCCGTCTGCAGGCAGGCTCAGCTGGAAGTTATGCATAATGTCTGGAGACATTCAAAATAGAAAAAAAGACATGTTTGAATTTCAGATGTAAATATAGCAGTTGCTGGACACAAAGAGAAAAGAAAGCTTTTTTGCTTCAGACTTGATTTCATATTTGAAAGAACTCACTTTCCTTGTCATTTTCGTTTATTGCACAGCTCGTAAATGAACTTCAAACTGGCCACAGAGGATGGAAGTATCCAAGCAAGACTTTATGGTGGAATGAATTATTGGATAAAATAGCTGATAATAAGAGAAAGAGTTTGGCTCTCATGAAAGATTTGTCTCTGCCAATGAACTACTATGTCGCTCTTGGAAAGGTAAGTGTTTCTTTAATCCATTTTGAACAATACAAATGTGTTTTTTGTGACATGCCACCCATCACTCTCCACATATAATTCTAACCCCTTATCTTGCTTCCCCTTCCCCCAAATGGAGGTGATTGGTGGAGTGGTAGTGCATTCATCTCTCACCTGGAAGGTGCGGAGTTCAATATTGAGGGGTAGTCATCCCAAAGACTTTAAAAATGGAATCTAGTGCCATTATGCATGTTGCTCTGAACAAGCAGAGGTGAAGGGAAACACTCCAGTCACACCAAATAACTAATGGTGGCTGCTAGGTTAAACCAGTATGTTGCAAGTTAAGGTGTAAAACTTTGTCTAACCCTTAGCCCACAAAACAAAGAAACAACCCTCTACCCCCCACCTATTAAATCAATACCACCCAAAAAAGTTTTCCATTGATATAGACCTTGTGCATTGATGTCACACTGACATCATCTTTGGGAGTGAAACAATGGAAAACATGGCCAAATGAATAAGGACTCTCCCTGCACGTGTAGCAGACTGTGCACATATTCGACTGGTTGACAAATCAGCTGTCTGCATTTGTCTGAGTTGGTTTGTTTAGCCCCTAAAAGAGGGAGTACTTTCCACTCAGTGACATCATAATCACAAAGTCTATGCAAGCCACAGAGCCACTGCTGGAAAAGAGGGCTGTGGCTGGCCCAACTTGAACCAATTGGTTAGAAACTGACCAGTAAATCCTCATCCAACAAATTAAGTAACTATTAACTCAATTGCTATACTTTCAACTGCAGATCTGACCATAAGGATATTCCCATGCTAAGTACCTTTCTGATAGTGTTTCCAAAATTTCATAGAGAAAAATGGAGTATTCTTTAATATAATGGGTGGTAGGCAGGCAGTGACAAACCCCTGCCCTGCAGTCCAGAACAAGGAAAAGTTTACTCATGTAAGGGTATCACTCACTATTGTGGCCCACTGTGCAAGTACACCAGCACAGACTCCTTCCCAAAGGAGTTCAAAGACAAATAAAATGTGGATCAGATGTTCATGTGGGCAAGAAGATCTTGTAAACAGCTAGCCAAATGGACATGGAATGAAAAAAAAAGGTTGAAGCCTGGTGGATGGAATAGAAAAAAATGTTGAAGCCTAGTGGAAAGGGCAGGAGCTATCTCTTATCATCTTATAGGAGCTGCCATCTATAGGGCATGACTTTCAGAGAGAGGGAAAGGAAATGGAACAATCATCTGATGGCTTCAAGTAAAGGTCACTTATTTCCTCATGTATGTTGAGTTGAAATCTGGATTATTTTACAGATTCAGGAGAAGATTCCCGTAGACAGCATCATTGTCAGTGAGGGCGCTAACACAATGGATATTGGCCGGACTATTTTACTCAATCACAGTGCAAGGCATAGGTATTGTACTCAGTATTAAAGAATTAAGATAATGAATCTTTTTGTCACGATTTGCTTCATATTTACACCAAAATTCTGTTACTGTGCATCTGTGCTTTCTGATTACTACTACACCTATCTACACATACTGTAGGACATCAATGCAGTACATTCTCAGTCCATATAATGGTATGTTCGGTCCTGACTACATAAATCTCTTCCACTTAAGACTCCTAAGAGTATCCTACACCAATGAGTATGTGGTCAGTATATAACAGGTAGCATGCCTACATAGGTTCCATATGTAGTCAATATAATTTTGCATCCAGGATGAATAAGGGGCCAAACCAATTTCATAGGAAATCTCTTTTGGCAAACAGAGCACTGTCAAAATTAAGAGCAGCTTTTGTTACCAGAGTTATGAAAACTTAGGAAAGCATTATAATTATTTTGATCAAATTCAAAGTTCTCTAGGCATTGCAATTTTAGCAACAAGTGAGTAATATAAAGCATAGTTGCCACTTGACTCAGTGGTAGTGTTGTGCAACTCTGCACTACAGGCAGGTACCTGTAATATGTCTGGTCTATAAGCCTCATTTAGGTTACCACTTTGTTCTGAAAGGTCAAAGGATCTTCTAATTAGCCAGTGCTTCTATAGCAATGTATCGCACATAGTGCTGGAACCTCTTGCACAGGGTGTGATTAGTCTCATCAGGTTACAGGTCATTGTGGTATCCAATACAACCATAGCATATGCACATAACAACTTAGAATTGGCTTATGGTGATTATGAAGTGATGTCAAATTCAACTTGATTATTTGCCCCAGTATCAAGAGAATACAATCCCTCTTGCTCTATATGTGAGGGAAGGCAGCCCCCACCCCACAAAAGGAGAAGTAAATTATGTTTCATTCCATCCTCTAAGCGAACAACTTTGTTTCTTCATCAAATAAGTTATATGGGGACAAGTCCTACACATCAAAATTACTATTACGGTGAATGACAATATTTTATCTTCTTACATCTTACAGGTTAGATGCCGGTACATTTGGTACTATGGGTGTCGGCATTGGATTCGCCATTGCTGCTGCCCTCTATGCAAAAGACAACTGCCCTGAAAAGCGTGTGGTCTGTGTGGAAGGTGACAGTGCCTTTGGATTTTCAGGAATGGAGTTAGAGACAATATGCAGGTGTGTATAACTTTATCAAGAAAGATAATGTTCACCCTCCTCAGTCTTATTGGTCCCTTCAGTTTTTTAGGTGATTGTGCCCTCTAACCATAACAGACTGCAGAAATGGGACTGATGAGACAAATCAAGCTAATTTGAAGATCAGTGAGACTGGGGACCAATGAGAAAAAAGCCTAATTAGACAGGACAAATGAAAAGGAATAATACAAAGGGGTTCTAAAGAGATGGAAGACTAATGACGAATCAAAACAACCAAGGTAATTGGGGGACCAATGAGATGGTGCACTATAGAGCAGATTATATTTTGCATACAACAACATCTTTGCCAAAGAAGAGGCATTCAATGTAAAGCTCATATGCATGGTCAGTGTTCATAGGGATATGTCCCCTCCAATATTTCAGATTTTAAACTCATCTTTTTGTAATGATTTGTATGACAGTTATTGTTTTGAATGTTAAGAATGGAAGTGTTATTTGAATTAAACTGATTTAATTTAAGAACAGTCATAATGGCATTGTGTCCTATTTTGTGCATGGTGTGAGGCATTTGATTCCCCATCACAAGTTTTCTCACTGCTATTGTTTCATTTACAGGCTCTAATTAAATGAACCTTTGTAATAAGTTGGTACACTTCTGAATGTTTCCTGTGCTTCACGTTCCGAAAAGAATTTCCTGTGCTGAACCTTTTCAAGAACTGTAATTGATACCAAGAACAGCCCACTCATGCATGTGAAAATGGTGTGCAAGATTTTTATTTGGTAGCAATTTATTTGGAAAAATAAATAAACTATCCCTTCAATATACCATAAATAATTTAATCCCCACTTTGGCAGGAGAATTTGTTGTAAGTTTTTATTTAATTCCCAATGTTATTGAGTTTCTATTTTAGAAGAATGATAATCAAAAATACTGCTTGTTGAAGCAGCTAATTGCAGTAATGACCCTGTAGCCAGATACTATTATTAATACTCGCAGTTTTGCTCTAAAATCTGATAGATCTCCTTAGAGGTAAATATTTTGCCAAGCGAATGTAATTTTTTTCCCTCATCCCCACCCCTACATTCTGTCTTTTCTGAGCAGGTGGCTTTGAGATTCATTTGATAAGGTGGGTAACTTTAAACTAATGACAATTGATATTTCTATTTTTTGGCCAGGTACAAGCTACCAATCCTGATGATAATTATCAACAACAATGGGATTCAGTTTGGTTTGGAGAGGGAGCTGTGGAAAGAGATGAAAAAATCAGATGACCTTCCATCCATGTGAGTTACTTTATGTTGCTGTGAAGGTTAGATAAAGTTAGATAGGGTTTTACAAGTCAAAATATAAACTTCTTGTTAATCTAGCAACACCAACATCCTTTTTCCCAATTATGAGGCTCTGAATTTTTGTCCCTGCTTCATTGCTTATGCAGAGCATCTTGCCCAACAGCAATAGGTCCCATTTGTAAAAGCCTGAACTGGGGACCTTGAGAGTCTGGTGTTCTACCAAGTAGACATTTTGCTATAGACTAATCTGATCAGTGCTTGTATTTCGTTTTGTGGAGGCGTTAGAGATACAAATAAGTTGGGTAGTCTCACCTCAGGTTGCCGTGTTCTGTGCAGCCCCGTCAATGCCGTTAAAACAATATGGCGTCACAACGGAACCTCCTGTCCTCGCGAACGAATCTTGGCTGTTGCAAAAGCGGCACTATGGCTCCACTCAACACTACAGTCCCAAGTAAAGTAATAAATGTCGAGCTGAATGCTGCTGCCCGACTCAGGAGACTGTCCGTGTTGGTGGGACGAATAGGGGGTTTTTTCGTGCTTCGAAACGGACACGAGTTGTTGGTGAAATTAGCTCCGAGATTTCAAGTAGTTGACTTCTAGTAAAATGGCCTAGTTGGCTAAGTAAAAATATCCACAAAGGTAGCTGGTTACAGCGAAGCCATTGGCTTTCTTCAGCGTCCTTATGTTGTGGTTGGCTAGAGTAGTGGTCACTAGAAGTTGAACGTGCAAAAGCTAGAGTGCTTCTGGGGAAAGCGTGCTGTCCGGCACATGTTGGACTCTCCATGAAACTTGATGCAGCTGATGTGGTTGGTCAGTAGTCCTGACATCATGAGGCTGCTCTTGGTAGCTAATGTATATGTATGATTGAGTGTATTGTGCACTTAGAATGTGTGTCCAAAGTGCTACATTCGTGACTGTAGGCAGCCATTAGTGGGGTCCATCAGCCTCAAATTGTCTCCATTGATTGTCTACATAAGTTTTAAACCCTCATATTCAGTGAAATTGAGGGAATCAAGATACAATTTAGTGTACAGCCATCCATGATACAGGCAAGCAAGGAAATTAAAAGATTAAAAGGTGATAGACCCCAGTTATGGCTGACCGAAATCAGACCATCACTTGCTGTCCGGATTTGTCTATAGAGTAGGAGACTAGGGTAGGGCAACAGTGTAAGAGTTCAGGAAATTTGAAGTATTGAGAAAAATTCTCAATAAATCCATATTGCTGAACAAAAAGCTTTTCTAAGTCGACCTGGTTGGAATGGTCAAGGGTAGAAAAAGTGATTAGGGTTATTTGGGAATCTTTTTCAAGAAGTATTTAATATTTCTTCTGCATAATTATACTTAAAAAAAACAGAAAAAAAAGCACCATTTCACAGCTAGACATCCTCCTGATGGGAAGAATAAAGGACAACCCGAAATTTCTCCTTAGACAGTCCTGAATATCAAAGACCTTTTTCTTTCTTGCATCTCTAGAGGGGGAAGGTTGGTTAGCAGGAAGTTTGGTGGGGGAAATCAGAGAACATTGAAAATAGAGCAATGGTTGGGATACTATGACCTTCTGGGACCACTAATGTTGTTTGATGGGCTGCAAAAAGAAATAGAGTTGGTTGAGTGGGTGTATGATTGATACTAGGTGCACTGGTAGTAACCATTTTAACAGTTCACACTCAGCCATGTAAGAATAGTTGTTCCTCACCTAAAAACTACTCATCTTAGGTTTCTCTGGAAGAGTTTTATGACCATGCCAGTGTTTTCCCCATTAGCATTATGGTTTGTTCCCAAAGACCCACCAGTTTACTGCCTGTGCGACTTTTCAGAGTTGACTGACTCAGCAAGTAGATCATATTCTTTCACACCTTGGTCAGCCTGACAGTTGAGTTGCTGCACTCTGGTTGCCTATTCTGTTATAAACAATACAGGTGTGTAAACAAGTTATAACTTGCTGCCAGCTGGTGTAGCAAGACCTCCTACCAGGGCCCATGGGCAAAAGACGTACATTAAGGTGCACCAGACATGTTCGGTACTGAAAGACCCCTCCAATCTCCATAGGAAGGTACAGGGTAAGAGTGAAACCTTTCACACACCCACTTCAGGTTAGACAACTGGCCCTTTGAACCCCCAAGGAGTCTCAAAATTGTTAGCCTTGTGGAGTCTTAACATTGTCCACCCCCTTGAACCTCAAGGAGTGTAAACATTGTCTACCCAACTCACCTGCTTGCTATGCCCAAAGGTATTATAAGCATAGATTTCAAACTCCTAAGTTTACACTGTGAGATGTGCCTAATCCCCATGGAGGCTCAAACTGAGGGTCCAGGTGTGAATCATTCTATTCAGTGATCTGCTCACATTAAGGAGGACGTGTGTCTGAAAACCCCATTGTTAAAGAGGTTGACATGGATGCAAATTTTGAAACGCATTCTAAAGGGGCATAATATTGTTCTCTGAGCATAAGCCTGGATTGTTGATGCACATCCCTTTGTGCTTAGAAAATGAATGCACTAGTTGCTTTTCTGTTGTTAGTGCATGAAAATGTAACTGTGAGTATAAAACTGCGGTAATGATGATATCATAGAAGCTTACCAATCAGTAAATCCATGAACTTCCAATGATGCAGTCATTGTTCATTTGTATTCAAGTGTTCCTGTGTGAAAAGCATCAAAGCAGCAAAGCAGCAAAGAAGTATGATGTAATATCATTTGCAATGTTTTGAAGTAATATTTATTTTTTGCTACCACAAGGTATTGACTCTGCTTTTTGACTTCCAAAACATCTGAACAGCTGGTGATAAGCATTTTTGCCCCTCAGTTTCAACCTTTAACCAGTTCAACCAGTTTAAGTTTAAAATCTATGCTTGTAGTATCTTTGCTTGGTTTTTATTTATGATCCTTTGTACAATGTTTCAGGCTTCCACCCAATGCCTTGTCTCCAGATGCCAAGTATGAGAAAATCATGGACGCATTTGGTGGTCATGGTTACTATGTAGAAACACCTGCGGAACTTGATCGAGTCCTTGAGAAGAGTCTTTCAGTTCATGCAAATGATCCTGTTCTTATTAATGTAGCTGTCAGCTCTGTAGCTGGCAGGAAACAACAGGTGAGTGGAAAAATTATTTTGCAATTAAGAATTGAGGAACGAGAGGAACAAGATCGGGGTTTGGCCCAGAAAGCGGGAGGAGTGGTGAGGGGTAAAGGGTCCAGTGAGCCAACAAGGCTTGAACTTGGGAGTGCCATTAATATTTAATGAAATAATTTCTGTGGTACTCTGGAGGCTTAAATAATCATCCCAAGATTTTCCCCATTCAGAATTAGGTACCTTTCAAAAACCTGCTGTTTGCCTGCCAGGGTGAGTTCCCCCACTTGGTTTGTTCACTAAACAGTTTCCTTCCTGTCTCAGATTGGACTTATTCTATAAATAGCAAAAAGTGTTACGAACACACTCTAACAGATGAATGAGCATGGTGTATTAGCAGAAGGGTGTTTGCAAAGGATACAAGAGAGATTAAGAAACAGGCAGTGATATGGAGACTAAAAGAGAAAGACTGTCTCCTTAAATCTAATATCTGAAAGCCCCTCATATAGCTACAGATGAATCCAAGCAGCAAGTCATGGTCTGATTTTTGTAGATCATAACTGGGGTCTATCACCTTTTAATCGATCAATTTCTTTGTTCACCATAACCATGGATGATTGTACACTGTAATGCCTCTTGAGTCCCTCAATTTCACAGAAAATGAGGGTTTGAAATTACATTTAGACAATAAATGAAGATGATTTAAGACTGATGGACCCCACTCATGACCTTTTACATTCACTTATCATAAACGTTGGTCTGATTGGTCTATAAAACTGCCAGTTAGTTGGTTTGTTTCTTTCTAACAGAGTCAATGTACTCCATGTACATGTACTCCAACATGGCCTCTTGGGGAGTATTATGACCTCTTATTGAAAGCCTCTATAGGAATCTGTAAATACTGAGGAAGGATATGTCATCTACACCTCTCTCTCTCTTTCTCTGGTTTTTTAGATTCTGACTAAGGTAGACTTAAAGTCAGGCATGTAGCAGGGATTGTGTCATGGGGGGGAGGGGGGTTGGTGTCATGGGGGGAGGGGGACAAGATGTGAGGGAAAAGTCTAAGGATAGAAAGAAAAAAAGCTTTTTTATGGGTTTTTTGCATTTTTTGCAAGGTTGGGTCATAGGTGGTTCTAACACCCCCCCGGTTAACCTTCGTCACAAAATTAGTTTTCCCAGGTAGTTAAATTTTTGGTGCATGTTTTATGTAGAGGGCAAGCAAACTTCTTTAGTAAAGGATTTGAAGGATCCTTTCGTTATAGATAGAGGAAGAGAGTTATCAACAGATGAAATAGTATTTGAAAACTTTCCACCAGAAATGAGATATTTCCCATTTGGTTCCTTGCTAAAACAGCGTTTTAAAAGCAAGATATAAGTTTTAGTTTTATGAAAGCATAGATAAATTCTAAATTCTCTTTTCAGGAATTTGACTGGTTGACAAGGAGCAGTAAATTGTGATTATGAACAGCACAAATGAAGATGAAATCATTCTCGTCTTCAGGATCACCGCAGACAGGTTGACCAACTTGGATCAGAGAGTCAAATTATTGCTATCTGAAATATTATTCTAGCAATTGAAGCAATAAATTATTTGCCAATCAGCTCCAACTGTCTTGGAAAGGTGGAAATAGCAATGAAATGTGCAAAGCTTATCATCAGTGCAGTGAGTTTATCTTGAATCGGTCAGGACCATGTGTCTGTCACTAACAACAAAAACAGTAAGAGGTTCTATCCCCTATTAATCAACAATTCTATTCAAGAAAGTTGAGATGAAGATGACAACAGTTCTTAATCAGTTGAAAATAAGGATGTGCTTCCTCTTTTAGAGGAAATTTTGCTCGGCCTAATCTCTATCTCATGTTACCTATGTGAGACTTCAGGCATGCTTAGAGTTGCCTTGAAAATTATTTAAAATCTTTCTTTTATATTCTTCCATTGTTTTGATGAGTTCCTTTGTGACAATATTATGTCATTGAATATATTTCAAAATAACTCCCATGAGTTTAAGTGCCAGTGAGCCACAAGTGGAAAAAAGGCTGTGGCCGACTTGACTTGAACCAATTGGTTGGAAACTGGGCGATTAAACTCCATCTTAACCTAACCTACCCCATAGGGTTATCTATCCTTTGTCTGACCAAGTCTAAGGACCCTTCTCAAACCTCTTGCATTGTATGGTAAATTACTCCTTTTTTTAATGTTTAAGCACAAAATACACTCCAGCTTGGATTATTAGGAGGAGGAAAAGAATATGGAATAATTTTGAATCAAATATTTCTTTACATTGCCAAGTATATTTTTAGGGAAATTTCAGTAGAGTGACCAACTTGTGGTACATGCTATTTGCATGCAAAAGGGTAATACTGTTTTTAAACGATCAACTTGGCAGAAACAGAAACCATTTTAGATCATTTTGAAACCATACAGTCTCTCCCAAGAAATGATGATAGTATGTTGGCTTTCTTCTAGCATCACATAAGACAAGAGTTCTAAAAATTGCATCATCCAAAACAAATATTGGGTAAACATTTTTGCATGAATTAAAATAGCAAAAAAGTAGTGTCTGAGAGAACGTTACTTTTTGTAGTTAAGGTGCCTATCCAGTAAAGTGGAATTACTGTACCTGTCATGGTCCATGCATAAATCTTGTTAAATTATAAATACATTTTCTGAACTAAAAATGAAATATTAACCTTTAAAGGACAACAAAGCAATTGCCCCAAACTTCTAAACCAATTTTAAATTTCACAATTTTCTTTGTATTACTCTGTCCAGTATCTTTGATGATATTTCAGGATTTAAATACTGGATATTCAAGGTAAACTAAGCAGTTATTCCTTGTGAAATCCACAATTAAGGAGGAAGAATGTCACATGATTATCTATAGCCAATCATGAAATAGGATTGTCTACTACACAAATTTAAGTCTGGGGTGACTGCATTCTGTCTTTAATTATGAAAACTAATTCAGGACTTAAAAGGCAGATGTTTCACCGTTTCAAGTGACAAAATGTGGGTGATGCATTTAGACTTAGGAATAACAAATTCTTATCAGGTGCCTGAGGAATTCATCATTTAGGGGTCAAAGTTGGTTGATGAAGAGTTATGGACCAATCACAGCTAGTGGTACTGCACAAAGGAGGTCTAATCCTTCTTGGATAACAAAAGAAATATTTCTGTTATGTAATGTAAAAATGCAGTCAAAGGTTGTTTTATCATTACAGAAGCAATTCTCATAAACCTACGAGTCTCTGATTTTGGAAAAAGTATATTAACTACATAAAGGTCTTCTACTTTGACCTTTTGTCATGAAACCCTATCACTTACACTTGTCACTCACTGGCCTAGTCAGGAAATGCCTTTTGGAGGATTTTGCCATTCCAAGTGGGTGGGGTGGGGGATTAGGAGGGGAGATAGGTGTGAAATATGTATCGTCATATTGTGCACATCCTTACCCCTACCCTTTGCTATACAATATCTTTCACTGATGAAATCCAGTAGAAGCATACATGCTCAATAGTGTATATGGAGTTATTGTAATAAGCCAAGTCTCTTTCTGTTGAGGAGTGTGCATCAAAGGTTTGATAAAAATTCAAGGAATAGTAGCATATAGCAGCTTTGCTGAAGTATTCCTTTGTTAAGTGCACAAATTATTTTTGAAGTCCAGTATACCCTTGGCCTGACCAGTTGCAACACCTACATATACACAAAACAGCCAGTTTTTTTTTTATAAGGACACAGGGTTTTGAGGGGTTAATGCTATCGAGGGATGCAATGGTCTTCCTGCATACCCTGGAATAACACTCCAGTCCTGCATTATTCTGTACTTAAGTGTATGATCTATGATTGTTTAACCTTAAATATTTTTGAGAAATTTAAAAATTAGATATTTTTTCCCTTCTTTCATGTAGCACTTTTGTTTTTATACCTGGGGGCTGTTCCACAAAGAGTTACGCACAATCTTAAGTTTGATTCACCATACTTAAGCCAACAGTAAATCATACTTAAGATCGTGCGTAACTCTTTGTGGAACGGGCCCCGAGTCAGATCTTTTCAATTGTCTCCTCCATGTTTTCTAGCAGATTTCCTTCAAATCTTCACATTTTGCAAGCATGGTTCAACATTAGATAGGTTGAAAAGATGAAATGTTGGAATGCCTCAGGACTTATTATTTTACAAGATCCACTATGAGGATTATTTGCAGGCTTTTGAAGATTTTTATACATTTTCAATTAACATTGAGATAGATATGGAGAAAGATATTTTGAATATTCATTTAATACTATGATTCAGAGCTCCAGTAGACAAAGTAAATTACATTTTGTACCTTTTCCACTTCTGGAATCATCTTCTAACAATTATAAATTTTAACTTGTCAATAAAATTGGTCAATTTTGGAGAGCAGAGCAGTTGTTTCAGGAGAAGAAAAGATGGCAGGGGTTTAGTGGAATATGGGTTAGTTAGATAAGATTTAAACAACACACCACCACGAATGTTTATATAGTGTCATACAATTCAAATACTGTGCAAGTCCTGCCTTTTGGCCCCTTCTTACAACAGGCGGGGGAATGCAGAGGGAATATTCTACAACCCCCAGCCCCCACAGGGCGAGTGGACTGTGAGGTATGTATCAATCTTTTTATCAGTTCATTATGGAACCATCGATGTTAGATGAAATAAAACTTGTTGGGAATGATAAAAGCTGGAAATCAGTGAAAGTGCTGTTGAGTATCTGTTACTGCTCAGACCCTTTGAGACATGTCAGAAAGATCTATTGAAAATGCAATAATAAGCCAAAATGAAATGCAAAGAATATACATATATATTTTGCTATAATATATCAAATAAATGAGATGTGATTTTGGAAAATAGATCACTTTTCTTTCATTTTGCTACTTTTTGCTAGGTTTTTGTCATGTGGTTACAGTATTGTATTATAAAATGTAACAAGACCTCCCTTTTGAAATAGTCAAAGTATTAGATCTCAGTTGTCATTAGCATAACCATATAGCTATTATGGATGCAGTGTAAGCACCCTGCCCAACCCGATTCAACCAGACAGAGACACCGGCCTTCAACTTTGAAGCGTGTGGTTGCACACCACCACTTGCCCCAAATCACTGTGAGGAGTGCGATTATTTGTACACCGAAATGAAGAATGGAAACTGATAAATATATTGATAAAACAGCACACCTACCACACTCCTTTATGTCCTGAGGGGTGTGTCTTGAGATACACCTAGAAAATCTGAAATCAAGGCCTGCAGACAATACAAATTGAGAGTATTTTGATCCTTTTGTTTGACAATGCTTTGTGCATTATAAGGGAAATACTGTGTTTAAAATGCTTCAACAAAGAGTACAAAGAAAATGGCTCAGACACTATCCAACAATTCAGTCTTAATCATAAACCCCATCAATAGCTACATCTCTTCAAAATACTCTGCGAAAGAAGAGCCATGGATGTTGCATCATTTGAAGTGTTGAAAGTTTGGGGGAACAAATTATCCTTGAACAACAAACAACTGAATTTCTATCTGTGGGAAACTTATTTCTTGAAAGAAGGATACCATACTGCCTTATTTTTGATAATCTATCACCCTGTGTCAATAAGTATTAGTTTAAAAAAGATGAATTTTCCTTTCAAAACACAGTATTTCCCTTGAATGTTAATCTCTTATGTTTGTTTAACTTAATCTCCCGAACAGTTACTACGGTAACACTCAAACAAAGACTTGGTGGTCACAAAGCTTTGAATTGTGATCTAGGCGGCCAACAAGTATTAAGAAATGTTTGCCAGTCTTTTGGTTCAAAATGACTGTAAATGCACTTTTAAGTGATCAAATCTCTGTTATTTTAACTGCTTAAATTAATGAGGAACATTCATTTCAGCAGTTGGAGAAAATATAACTTTGTATATGAACTTTGGAACAACTTCACATTGTTTCTAAAATAGTGAAACATATGCCTTGCTGGATAAGTTAGTTGGAGTTGTAAGAAACCCTCTTACAACGTGAAAACTAGCATAAAGCAATTAAATGTATTTCATTTCCTTTGGCGACTAGCAATGTTATAGCAATGAGTGGAATCATGCCAAGAACTGGTTGAGATGTAGCAGATTCATAATTGCAGTCACTTCCTTATCCCTTTATGCAGTCTAAAAATTTCCAAGAGCTTAGGGGCTTATTGTTGGTAAGCTCGGGAAGCAAAATTTGGGAGGGCACTTTAAAAACATCCATAATAGCTCTTAAGTATTACAACTAAATATCATAATTTAAGATTCATGTACAAAAATGTAGACAACAGTAAGGAAAAAAGGGAAATCCCTGCTTATTCCAGATGCATGTAAAACACCAACTGTTGGCATTTGTAAGGAAAGAACAGCATGTCACCTTTAGCATAGATAATAAAATAACTTTGTGATAGTTTAAGTAGATACCTAACTGAAAGGGACTGTATCGCCTCCACAGTTCCCCGATACAACATATCTCCACTTGTAAACTTATGTTGTTTTAAGCCTGCCTCATTGCACCTGGTCCTGCAGATGAAGAGCTGGAAACCTTGGAAAATTCAAGACTTGCCAATGCCTCAGGCTATCTGACAATTATTTAACTTTTTGTTACCTGACGTTTATATCCCTCACCTCCCATAAGTGACTATTTTAAAATAATTCATATGTGATTTCCACATAATAGCATCACTCTACAATCCCTCAAACCCCCTTCCCCCCCCCCCTTCCCAATCTCACTACTCAACTGACTGGTACAACTATCAATTTTCAGTTTTCCAGTTTATGGAAATAATATGAACTAATGACATGAGTTGTAATGAAATATAAAACTTTTAGAGATAGAGCAACCCTCTGCCACAGAGTAAAATTAAACAAGTATTAAATTGAAAAATTCCTTCAGGGCAGATATTCATCATACCCAAAGTACATTTTTGCAGGAGGGGGGGGGGGTAGGCAAATTTTGATGTTGGTGATTGCTCTTTGATTAGCATCAAATTCAAAAAATGTAATAGAGATGACATTACATAACATGCATGGAGATGGTTTTGATTGTAAATGAAGGCTTTTGTATGCCCCAGTTAACTAGCCAACTTTTGCCTTTGCCCACGAGGTACGCTTTCAAGCAATACACTAGGTTTGTGACGGCACACCGAGGAGATACAGTAAAGACAGCTTTGTGTGACAGCTGAAGTTTGACTTATTTAAAGTTTTATATCCCAACTCTTAACCTTCTTGTTTAATCTAACTGTGCCCACTACCTTTTTTCTAGCTACGGGTGGCTGATTTGTTTTTTGAACTCCATTGCTTATGTAGGTCACCATGCACAATGACAGTAAGTTCCAGGTGCCAGCTGGACAAGTAGCTGGGAGATATGGAACTTTCTGGTATGAGAACATTTACCCACAGTGGCGTAACCATAGGAAGGGGGGGTTTAGAACCCCCCATGACCCAACCTTGCAATGCAAAAAACACCTAACACCACCTTCACTGCATTGAGATATCAAATTTGGAATTCTAAGAAACTTATTAACAGGAGAAGAATACATCGAGGTCTTGGGTGAAGATTTCAGTAAAATAGAAGACAGGAGCCAGCTGTTCTTAAAACCAATGTGAAAATACATTTCCACATGTTTGATTGATGGGACATAGCAATCAAAGACAGAGATCCCTGGGGGATAATGGAATATAACCCCAAACCCAACCAGCCATCTTGTGGAGGTGCTACCACCAAATATCAATTCTTTTGGCAGCCAAGTCATCAAATTATTTGCACTTTTGTTAAATAATACTGCAATACAGTACACTTAATAATATTTGTGGGTATTTTATTACAAAAATGATGTTTATGAGTTCCATAGTATAAGTAATTTCATGAGAGACAGATCCATGTTACATTAAGAGGGAAAACCAAGTTGGATAGAAAGATTAATCTTCCAACAAATGAAACTATTTATACTATTGCGCCCATGGAAAACATTAATTGTTTTGCAGAACATCTAACTTCTTGAATTGCATTTGGTCAAAATTTGACTGTACGTACAGCAGCAGTAGCTAGCATTTCCATTGTAGGTTAATCTAAACTAAGCCATGACAATAACCCATGTCATGTGACCACCAATCAGACGTTGAAAAGTCACTAAGGTTTTATACAACATCTTTGCTCTACAGTCCAATATGACATTCATGAACCTTGACATGCAATAAAGTTGAATACAATCCTTTGACTGTGATTATAGACAAAATTGGCTTCTCCAGGAACTTGCAGACAAAAGAGGTTAGGTTGGTAGTCATGCTTTTAGAACTGACTAGGACGTTTTAGCCAATGTTATCCGAGAAAAAGGCATTTTCTCAGGGGAAGCTTGTCTCTGTAGTTGCGGCAGTTAACCCCGTTTAAACCAACCCTGTTGCCCTATTGAGAAAATAGTCTTTGAAGGGGGTTAATGCCTTTAATTTTATTCATCTCAAGATACCTGAACAGGAAGTTCTCTGATAGATTTTGGATTATAAGTTGCAAGCTTGAGATGGCTACAACTTGCTGTTTGCTTCTAGCATCATGTAGGTTGTTAGAGTTTTGTCTCAACACCTTTGCTTTTTGGTATAGTCCAGTGGCACACACATGCTTTTTCCAGTTTGGGGGCGCAAGATTATTTCCCTACTCGTATGCCAAGGATCACTCAAAATGGCAGTAAATTACATATTTATAGCCTTTGGAATGACTTCACCTCGGAATCGAATCCTGACTTCCCAGGAGAGAAGGGGTTAGGGAAATCTTTAAGATCACACTATTGTATAGCATAAAATTTATAAATATTCAGACCTGTCACATCCACTGGTTTTGCCCGTCCTGAAGAGACGATTTTTGCTATTCGTGAACTTTTCTCCCAGAAAAAAAAGGCACTAAATTTCAGTATAAGCATTAATAAAATTAACTGAGCTGGGCAAACAGTGTATCGTTTTCAAATTGATTTGGTACTCCATAACTTTTTCCAACTTTAAAGTTAAATTGTTATAATATACAAAATACACAACACTGGCAACTTGTAGTTAGCCCTCTCCCCAAATCCAACCTCCCCATCCCCTTCTAAGAGCTAAATCACACCTAAAAGACATTGATATGGCTGTTACTGACCTTGATATTTACTCTTATAGCCCTGCACACTCATAAATAATTGAATTTTGTAGGAGAGGGCAATTGTCCCATAAAACAATTCTTAAGTGACCCTCTTAACAAAAAGACAACGTTTTTACCCTGAACTGTTTAGTAAATGTAGACACTGTGGAGACTACTTCTTTTTGACAAAGATTTATTCAGAAGATTTGAAATCATTTGTTTCTTTGAACATGAACTTGAGGTTCAGGAGAATAATGTGAAGGAATACCATCAAAACTGGTGACATGTCTGTAACAACCAACCTAATGTTTGCACACTGCACCTTTCCAGAGAAACTTTTCCAGACATCCTACAACACCTAGTGCCCCTACCCCCTCTACTCCCCCACTTCCTACCCCCACACCTTCCCCCTCCCCCCTCTAAAAAAAACTTTGCAAATGCTCCATATATTTCCTTCTGTTTTTTTTTTAATGCATGATACCTTTAAACTTCATTTTAAGGAAAATTTTTCAGGATCATACAGCAGATGGCAGTTACCTACCCAAGTAAGAACTGGCCTTTGTATACATGCTCCAGTATATTTGCTTCTGTTTGCTAATACATGCCATTTCTTGGCCATAAGTAATATAGCCTAAGTTTACCAGAAGCAAAGGTAAATTTATTTTACAGAGGGCACATTGTCCATCATTCCTTTCTCTCCAGTTTTTTAAGAAGAATTTCATTCTTGCGGCATTCCTGATTAAGGAAAAGAAAGAAAAAAATTTGTGAAGGGATAATCTAAAGGAACATAAAATTTACAACTTCATCTCAAATGCAAAATGTTCTTCCATAATTTATTGGAGTACAAGCCCTTTCCAGTCTCTTTACCATCTGAAAATCTAAATAAGGAGGCGTCAAGGGGTCAAAAGGAGTTAAGTATCACATGACCACAAGGCAAATTTTGAAGTGGGGGACTAATCACCAATGTGGCCCAGTATGTTCATCAATATTATAGCAATGTAAGGCAACCCAAAGTGGGGACTAAAGCTCCCCAGCCCGGCCCCCTCTGCACGCACCCCCGTCTCTGCGATCCCTGTATCACTGAGGTTTGCAGGTCAAGCAATCAAAGGTTAAGTAAAAATGGACCATACATTAGCACAGGATATTAATTGCATTGCCAGGGATTAATGCAAACAATGCATGGGAACAAAGTCCAAGTGCATCTTGGGAAAGTATTAAGCCTCAAGAGTGGAGTATCTTGTTCTAATGCACACGTCCGGAGTTTTTTTACCTAATTTATTCATACACAACAACATTTTGATTTAAAACATAAATATAATTTCCTTTGCATATAACCACATATATACAGCACATCCCCAAAGTAGAATGGATTAATCTAAGATGTGTGTGTGTGGGTGGGTTGCCATAAGTTTGTCCCAGGATAATGCACAATCACCTGACCATAATGGACCAATAGACGTTGAGGATTATTACTCAGTATGAATAATGGAAGGTAACATTTATAACTCTTTCCTTTAGGGAATATATCAGGTATTGAATCATTAACCAACAGGTTAGCTTATTCTAAAGCAGGAAACTTTGGATTAAGAAGTGCAAATATGGAAAACTTAATTACAGAGAGACATCAATTTTATGGAAGAGTACAATCGAGAATAAAAAGATTAATACCAGGAATGCTAGGAAAACCTTCCCGTCACATCCATGTATTATACATCTACATTCAAGTTCTCAGGAAAATAGGATGGTCAGATTATAGGGATGGATGGAATGGAATGGACTTTTCAGAATGTAACATAGGTGTCAGAACATAAGGATGTCAGAACAAAAGTGTATCAGAATATCATGCTGTAACCTTAGCCAGGACTTTACAATTTTTACAATGTAACAGGGTTCTAGGGAGATGAGCTTCTAAGTGGCAGCTGTGCTTTTTCAGTGAAGAAGGCAAAAACAAGTTTAAGCCATTACCGTCCCTGGCAAGTGATAGTTACAACACTGATAGGAGAGGGATTTATCAGTAGCCTGGGCTTTGCTTGCAATATTCTTGATAAAAGCCCAGTTTTGAATCAAATGACCATCTCAAAAGATGGGTTGTTTTACATTACAAGAATATTTCCATGAGCTTTCAGACATTTTTGTGGAATTCCATTGAATTTTGTACAGGCCAATCGTATGGCAATTTGTTATTGAGAAATTTATTTGTCAGCAATAATCAGTGCAGGCTACAGCTTACCATCTTTGACTGGCTTGGATAGAACCCAGCAATATAATTAATATTAAAGGAGATGTATGCAGAACTGAATGCATTGAGTTCTTCTCTGTACAACTTGCAAACCCTTACCTCCTGAAAGTCTTTGACTGTTTTGAAGTAAAGTCGTTGTTTTTCAATCAAATCTAGATAATTGTCATTTAGTTGATCTCTCTTCATCTTTTCATCCATTTTCCTCTTTTCAAGCTGCAACAAGAAAAATATAGAAACCAGATATTATTTTCAAAGCAGAAACTTACAGTCAGAAAATATGTTCACAATATTAAACAGGAATACAATTTGAAATTAGTCACTTATCTATTATGAAACACTGAATGAGGGGCTTATGGTTATTTTCACTAGTAAATCATGCATAGCTAAGAGAAACACCACCTGAGGTTTTCACTCAGTGGGATAACAGGCTCCATCCCCCAACTTTTTATATTTATGGCCTTGTGGTAAATATGCAGAGGTCATCATTCTTTCAGAAATTTGAATGTCTATTCAAAAAGACTGCTTTTCACATGTACAGATGTTGAAGAGTCTCAGATTAGTAACTCATGAGTGGAAAATTTTGATGTTGCTGAGATATTTTGGCAATGAGTGAATACGATAAGTCATTTGTAAATGCACAGACAGAGATGTCAACCTCTTCAACCCAAAAAATGGGAACAGATGGTCTAAAAAGAATTTTGAGTAAAAAGCAGAATTTCATTAAGTGACATCTAATATGTATTATAACAATTGAAACTTACGCTTGCTTTTGTTGCTTTTATACCCTCAACCATCTGTTCAAACTGTTTAAGAAATTGCTGGGTTGCAGACGGTGAAGACATAGCTCTGTAAAGGCAGACAAAGAGACCATAACAATTAACCAATTCCAATGCTTCATACAGACTAAACCAAAAAGAAATTTACAGCAAACCACCTTATTACAGACAGTTAATGTTAAATTTGTCCAGAAATAATTCTCTTTTTTTGGCATACTCAAATCAAACTGAATGCGGCCACTTCTATCTAAAAGGTAGGCTCTCTTCAACAGCTAGGAGATAACTGCTAAGCAGAAGGTCAACCAAGCTGAAGGTCCTTTGGTCCAAAAGGCCTCTTTGTGAATTGGATACTGATCATTACAGTTTATAGGGGAAAGGTTTGGTACCCAGGTGAACAACCAACCTTTGACCTAATTGGTCCCTTGAGTAGTTGGTTCCTATCTTGAGTAATGCCACTGTAAACCCGAGGTATACCAGCAATTAATATGCCCCCCTTGTTTTGTATCCATAATTGCAAAAGTTACTAAAACCAATTAAGTCCTGGTCACACCGTCCTGTCTACCCGACACGAAAACTTGTTGACAGGGACAAAATCTTGGCAGTGTGGAAAGTGTCCCAACCATGATTTCTTCCAATTCTGTCCTGCCATAATCTATTCACCTGGTTAAACATGTTCAATATTAGTCAGATGCAGTAGATGTACCAGAAGGTCTAAGATTTATGTAAATTGACTATGATAGAGAAGTCTTGTTGGCTCACAGGTAGCCATAGCAGTAGATCTGGCTCTATGGCAAAATTTTATTCTTACTGGCAAGTAGTGATTGTATATGTTCCCATGGTATTCCCTGCATTTAAAGCGGGAGGACTTGAGCTGTATGAGAACATGAAAAATACATCAATTGCCAGCTTACCTACCTATCTAGTTAACACTCCATGACACACTATATCAATATCTACACTGGAATACAAATAACATGAAATCAATGATATTACAAAATGGACAGCTGATGTAACTTGAAGTAAGGTTTTTTTGCTATAGAGTGTTACTGGTTTCAATCATTGCCATCTTCAAATAAATTAATCTTTTTGTAAAGGCATAGATGAATCAGGTGGTCAAGTCAAGGTGAGAGTCCATCAGCCTTAATTTTAGTTATTGTTTTGATTGCAAGTACCACATATGGGAGGAAACAGTCCCAAACTCTATAATAAGCAGATTGAACTACAGTTTTGAATCAAATACAAATATTCATGGAACAGATGAACAAAAGAAATGAGAAGAGAGAGACCACACAATCGGCTGAACAATTTCAATATCTCTGAATAAATGATTCCTGTACCATTTCCATCCTAAATTACAAAACGACATCTCGAACTCAAAAATTTCAAGAAATATAACTTAAGTAATTGTTACTGATTGCCCACTTTGACCTTTGACATAATAAGATTTACTCACTGATGAAAGTTATCATGTATAGAATTAAGTAGTGTTATCTCCTTTTCCAGATACAGCTTAGTGTCATCCAGCGTGTTGTACAGGGTGTAAAACTGTTTCGTCTCACGGTGAGTATTGTTCACTGGTAAAAGAAATGATACACAGAGATTACCAACTCTGTTTGCATAAAAGAGTTATGCTCAATCTCATTTTTTTTAATTTAATGAAGACTATTGCATTAAAGATCAAACTTAAGATCTCTTTATGGAACAGGGCTCACACATACAAGTTTGAAGTAACATGGTTATTTGTGATTTTCACACATGTCAGCATGTTTCCTAATTATCATCAACAACTCACCATCTAAGTCAAAAGAGTTATTAACGAAGAAAATCTATATTTCAGCTGTTTTATTTTGAAATAAAACACGTTTTAGTCAGATGGAATTCAATACGAAAGTGATAATTGAGTAAAGTTAGGCTTGTTGTGAAGATTTCCTGTTGTTTTATTTCAAACTTTTGT
This sequence comes from Holothuria scabra, assembly GCA_037179385.1. Taxonomy (NCBI): domain Eukaryota; kingdom Metazoa; phylum Echinodermata; class Holothuroidea; order Aspidochirotida; family Holothuriidae; genus Holothuria; species Holothuria scabra. The sequence goes on along the minus strand of CM074196.1, from coordinate 12,908,124 downwards.
GCTCTTTGTGTAAAACAGAAGAATACATTAGTCAGACAATGCTGAAGATGGGGTTTTGGGAATTCCCAAAGTACATTAATGGATTAATACTGAAGAAAAAACAGGTCTTTGTTGACAAGGCATTCAAAACAAACATTTTTGAATTCTTACCCTGGCAACTAAAAAAGACAGTACATGACCCAGCAGTGATACACTGATACATGAAAACATGCACAACATATTCATAAAGAGACCATAAAAGTTTTGAGTCATGGTAACATCATGAGACCAAGAAAATCACAGATTTCTGATACTCCTCATGCACCTTTTTCATGAAATATCACAGAAATGCATGAGGCAATAAATTTCAAAATCCTGAGTGATCTTAAGAGGAAGTCAATCCCTGAATGGATGATTTTGAAACAAAATCTCAAAATTAATCCTTGTCCTGACAAAAGATCTTGAAATGTTTGTTGGGATTGCAATATAACATAATTTGTATAGGTTCCTGTTCTTAGGGAGGGCAGTATTTATGACCATTGACTACCCAAAATCAAAGAAATTTGAAAGTTAAGCTCAAGTAAACAAATGTGATCTCTATATAAATGGTAACATTATTGCATTTTGGTACAAAATTTTCCAGTTGACTGAGCTTCTGGATCAGCACTCATGAAAAAAATGTTTACATGGCCAAGATTCCCAGGGTCCACAGCAGTACAATGAATGACAATATCTTACCCTGGTTATACAATTCCACAAATCTTCTTTGGTATTGTGTCAACTCAGCTCTGGAAGGCACTTCATCTATTTTGCGCTGGAGTTGAGATATTTCTCTGTTTTTTCGAGCCTGTAACAAAAATCCCAAATTATGAATTATGGTGGGACTGAGTAATTTTCTTTTATTTTCTGGTGGGGGGAATAAACAACACAGGGCTATAATAAGACTCAAGTCGAGTGACTTGAAACATTGTATTAATTTTACAAGGAATGTTATGATACAATTCCTTGGGTCATTTACCTGTAGAAAGTTTGTGACTCAAGTCATGCCTCAGTACAACTCTGGCCATATCACATCGCACTTCACTGTTTCATGTATCATTTTACACCAATCAGAATGACTTTTATACTAAGTTATTGTTTAAATTTATGTTAATTGGTAGGCAGTAACCAATTGTGAATATAGATACACAAGCTAACTAAATTTGTTTTAAGGTAAATACAGGAGCAACTTAACCCCCCTCCCCCCAAAAAAATGAATTGAGCAAGTATCCCTTTAATCCATAATTCTCAAACATGTGTTCATCATTGCTAACTCTTTAGTGTTTCTCAAACCCAACAATTTATTTTTGTCAAAATAAGAAATCTTGCAAATCCCAGGGGCTAAAATTGGGCTGTGACACAAAGACTGCGAACCAACAGCATAGTTACAAACCAGTAGTAATCGAATCTTTTGTAACTTCTCTTGATCTGCCTGATACTGCTTGGCAATTAGTTGATCTCTCTCAGACAATTCTCCTGTACCCTCTCTGGCAGATTCTTTCAAATCTGCAATCTGCTGTTTAAGTTTGGCCATTTCCTCCTGCAATTTATAAAAGAAAGAAAGTCACAATTTTAGGCATGAAAGAAAGTTAATTCAAGTGAAGACAAACTTGCTGGACTGCCTATCAAGCAACTCAACATTTGATATTAATTTTCCATTGTTTGATAGGAAGCTAATTTTAAATGTGAAAACTGGACATTGCATTCTTTTAGTCACATGACACACCCACCAATGTTTTAGGAGATTCAAACATTTATGTGCATTGACACACCCTTGTGTTATGCAATTGATCCAATATATACTCATAGACTTTGAAATACTATTCATGAACAATATTACCGACCATAACACACATATAAAGATTAATTGAACAGGAACTTCATTTTGTAAAAACTTCCAGCTTTTTTCCAGTATTCCACACAATTTCCTTAAATTTTGAGACTTTCCCAGGTTTTGAAATACTTCCAGATTTTTATGACTTTTTCAGGTTTTCCATGATCGCAGGAACACTGATCATGGGTTAATACTTTTCAGTGCAATATGAACACAAAATATATGACACCCATCAAATGAACCTTGTGACTAAATTCAGAGAGGATGGATTTTGGATCCAACCTATGAGTCTCCCCTGACATGCTAAACTAGTGGCCAGAAAAAGTATACTTCTGAAAAGAGATCATGAACCACAAATATTAATTATTCCATTAACCATTTGTTTCCCCCTCTTTCTTTGTTGCAATTGATAAAGTGTTTTCTGTTTGAAGTTTTCAGCAGGGGCAGGGGCATGACCTGATGTGTTAGACCCTATAAGAATTATGACTACATTTCATTGTTTTATTTTTATTACCATTTTATTATTAGGGAGCATCTGAAAAAAAAAAAAAAACTAGCAGTGATGTTGTTGGCATTTTATTAAGGATGCTTTGCAAAAAGATAATATGAATATTGCAATCATTTAAGGGCAAAAGTAGTCACCCACAAATTAATTTTAAAACAAAAACTAAATCTCACAAATCTCTCTTCCTGGTATATTTCCCTATATTGCAGGAATTGAAAATTTCATGTTCAAGGTAAATCAAGGGTAAGCACCTCATAAATCAGAAGTCAGTTAGAAAAGCATTGTCACATGATTCAAAAGAGCCATATAAGAAATAGGGTAGGCAACTATAGACGAATCCAGACAGCAAGTGATGGTTGGTTTTCAGTCAGCCATAACTGGGGTCTATCACCTTTAAATCTTTCAATTTCCTTGCATACCTGTATCATGGATGGTTGTACACTAAACTGTATATTGATTCCTTCAATTTCACTGAATATGAGGGTTTAAAATTCATGTAGATAATAAATGAAGACGATTTAAGATTGATGGACCCCACTTATGGCTGCCTACAGTCACTAACAAAAGCACTGACTGGATTCGTCTATACAGTAAATCAAACTGGTGACTACATTTTCCCTTTTATGTCATTGCAATATTTGAATAACATTACAGTGTACAAAACAGCAGTAACAATATTGATGATATCAGTATGAGAAACAAAATTTTTCAAACCTTGCACTGAGCTCTAAATTCTTGCTCCTGTTTCTTCAGACTTTCATTCTTAGCAACTAATCCTCTCAAAGTTGCTAAAACCCTGTTAGAAGAATAAAATCAAAATGTGGTGAATGCTATCAAAAGAGGCCAAACTTGTACAAGGCAGAAATATTTTTTAAACAACAGAAGTGTCTTCATATTATGAAATGTGTTTGTTGGGAATATGTGACACAGACAGATATTTTTAAAAACTGGAGGAAGAGCCATTAACTTAGTTTGGGGTAGGTGAATTTTAATTGTCTTGACCATGGAAATATCATGTTTAAAGGTCGTGTGACATGAAAATGTCAACATTGGATATTCAATGGTAAAAGCATTAGCTGCAATTTCCATCAAAATCCATCAAAAATTGACCATTTTACAGGGTGATTTCTGATTTGAACTTAATCATTAATAAATATGAGTCCAATATGCAAATCTTATGATGTCATTAGAGGGACGTGCTATATACAGTTAAAGTAATCCTTGTTTTTGCAATCTTCATTTCAAGGATAGTTGTAACATTAGTATCTACTAAGGGTTTTATTTTGGAAGTTTAAATTGTGTCCTTGAAAATGGTCACTTTCAGTTTATAGTAAACCATAACCTATCTGATGTGTAAGAAAGAGATAGTTAATATTGGGTCAACAAAAGAAATGTCAGTACTTTGCAACACTCCACATTATTGTTTTTGCATAAGCAACAAGTATATCTTGAGAACCGTACAAGATATTGAAATACTTCCAATGGATTTTAACTTAGAAAAGGTCACTCTGTAACTACCAAGTAAAGTCAAATCATTTTCCTAACATGTCACACTACCTTTAACAAGACTCATGACCTGAATTTGCAGTAACATATAGACAAATCCAGACGGACTGTGATGGTCTGATTTAAGTCAGCCATTACTAGGGTCTATCACCTTTAATCTTTAAATTTCCTTCCTTACCTGTTCCATGGATGGTTGTACACTAAAGTGTATCTTGAGTTTCTCAACTTCACTGAATATGAGGATTTGAAATTCGCGTAGACAATAAATAAAGATGATTAAAGGCTGATGGACCCCACTAATGGCTGCCTACAGTCACTAAAAACAAGCTCTAATCGGATTCATCTATACTTAAGACTTACTCTTTATTTTCTTCTGTCTCCATTCCCTCTAACTTCTCCATTTCATTACTAATTTTTTGAGAAAGAGCCTGAACATCTTCAAGTTTAGCCTGGGCTTCTTCATATGATGTTTTAAGCTCTGAATGACTCGAGGAAATCTAAAGTAGAATGTGTAATGAGCATAACTCAAACCATAAGGCAAAATTCAAGGAGGTATTCCCTAATTTAACTGAACTTGAAACAGGCATATAACTTTGGAAGGTTACTAGTTTTACTAGGTTTTACTAGGTTTACAATAATTTTTATGATATATTCACAATATGAATGAAAGAGATTTTTTGCCTTTAATTTGGATTTTAATTAAAACAAAAAAACACCGGAAATGAACAAACAATAAAAAAAACAAAAACCAGAAGAGGATCCATGATATCAAACAGTGAATAAATATTATCAAAATAATGTCACAGTTTTAACTTTTATCACATTGAAAACCAGTTAAGGAAATCTAGTGAAAGTTTCATTCATCAAAATACCAATTTTTGTCACTAACATATTGAACTTGAAACTTGGGTAACAAGTAACCTTTTTCAAGGGTCTTATACTCCATTAATGGGATGAAGAGCCAAGTTTTCTAACCCTATATATAAAACCTGATTATTTTAGAAAGCTGTTTTACCTTTTCTTTTTTCTTCTCCTGGTTTTTAATCTGCTTGTTGAGCGATGCTACCGTTCTCTGGTGTTGTTGGGCCCCACCCATCCTCTCAGAGGCATCTCCCAGCTGGAGCTCTGATTGCTAAAAGGGAGGAAATGGTTCATAGAAAAAAAAAAACATTAAACCCTTTGCCAGCTTTGTTATTTTACATCAAGAAGTAAAATTTCCATGTATATCAAGTAGTGAAATGTCTTTTGATCAAATTTTAAAATAAATACACTTTTAGTTTTGCATTATCAATTAAGACTGGGACATACAGCTGGCCCACTTTCTCCTGTACTATTCTAAAAACAACTTGAGGGGAGTTTTGTCTCAAGACCCCCTGAACACCCGACCACCCTTCTGGACCCTGACTCTATCTCCAGGCTCCTGCACCTCTGTATAAATTGGTTCTTACCCTTCCAGCATATTCAGATGCTATCTGTTCAATTTCATCAGACTGGATGCCAACAATTGATCCAACCATGCTAGCCGCAATACGACCCTGTTAAAAATACGAATAGAAATATTATAACTGTTCAAATAAAGACAGAGTATACATTATCGACTTAAGTATTTATTAATCAATTTCACGTGTAGAAGTATATTGATCATGCAAACCTTCCCAACACTGTGTCTGGACAGTACACTTACCACATACTACTGTAAATAAAGTTTATCACCCAGCATCCCCTCCCCCAACACATGCACTACACTGATTTCAGTGCACGACTACCACTCTAAAGTTCCAAAGATAGTCAATATTCATTGCAGATTATGCTTCACTGAAGAAGATTCCATTTCAGGCTTAAACAATATGTAGAAGCATAAGAGGAACCGCTCTTAGCTCATTTGAACATTTTGAAGTACCCAAGGGGAAAAAGATAGATCCTGACAGTCACTGTGACTGTTCTGTCCAGCAATTCACACTGCCTTTATATGTGCTGGTCATTGGACATTTGTTTGTGTATCTTCATAGATGAATGCACACACATAATACTCCATTGTACTAGACTAAGCCAAAGTACCTGCTATGGTGGGTAACAATATTCAAAGTAACTAAGGGGCTTTTCTTCCCATGAGATATATTTAACAAATTTTGAAGGGTTTTTTGGGATATTATTGCAAAAATTACTTCTGCAATAGACCTTTCTTTTATCATCTTGCATTAACACTTCAGCCATGACAGAAAATGTAATGAGGTGATATTACCAGTGAGATTGTGACAATGTCACTTTGAGAAAATTTCCATAATTTTTCCAGGATTTCACATATTAAAGCAAGGCTGCAGCTTACACAGCTGCAGCCAGAGTTTTTGGCATGACACCATGAAATATACCAAGAAATGAAATTCTGACCACTGGTCAAAATTTTTAAACAACTAGAGTTGTTGTCACACCTTTGAGATACTGAAATCCAAGACTTTTCCCAACATTTTGAAGACTACAAAGGCAATATTATTAATAAAAGAGTACAGAAATTTTTACAAGATGACCTTTATTTTTACACGTTTACCCAGCAAGGACTTATAAATATGGCTGCAACTATGACAAGAAAGATTGCTAATTTCAAGAACACATGACAACTTTTCCAGACAAAAAATCTAAAATTGAAGAACTTTCAAGACCATGATAGATTCCAGGCCCCCTCCCCTTCTCCCTACAAAGGAAACCCTAAGTCTGAAGCACTGTCACTCCTGCAATGGAACCCTAAAGAACCAGTATACCTCTTCAGTATCCATGACTGATAGTCCTTTCATCAGAGATTGTATTTTTTTCTCTTCTTGTTTCCTCATCTCCTCCAAATCTTTATCTTCTGTTCCATCTCCACCATGCAGGCCAGCTGCGATGGCTTTCTTTTTATTATTTTTCTCAGATTCCTTGTCCGTCCGACTCAGTGTGCTTGTACCATGTCTCCTAAAAGGTTGCAGACAAAATTATTACAAAACATTTTGTGATGATAGGCTTATTTACAGAGTGAACAGATAACTGAAAATTTTCGTGCATGAATTTATCTTCCTTATTTCACATAATCCTTTGCAATTCTGAGATACAAAACACTCACATCAAATTTTAAGCAACACTGTGGGAGTGGGGTGGGGAGGTTAGGGTAGGGGTCTGGTGGAAGGGGAAAGGGCAGTATAAGATGGGGATTAAAAAGTGTTAGCAAACTGCTCTTAGACATATTCACTATGAGAAGTATGGTTTTTGCAAACCTAAATGAAATTTGTTATTAAGGTAAATGTACCAGATTTTCATGAAGCAACACACCTATGGCACTTCTTAATTTCTCAAAAAGTGTGATTTGTAGCACACTGGGAAAATCTAAAACTCCAGGCCTAAGTATATATTAGTGTGAGATAACACTCAATCTTAAATCTTGCTTACTCTAAGTAAACCTTAGTAATAATCACTATTCATTTTGAAAATCAGTATTGTAGGCATTGTCTTTTATCTCAACCCTTTCCCAACAACTTATGTATTATTACACATCCTGAAATGTTTCTATTCAGAGCCATATACTTACTATTACATAAAATTGCTATGCAGTTTTCAACCTCTTGGCATATTTGTGTGGGTTACCACTAGATCTTAGATCTTGCTAACTGTTATTTCACCTACTATAACTATTCATTTTGGAAATCTGTTTTTAAGTACTGTCTTTTAACTCTCTTAACCCTTTTGCAGCCACTTCTGTAATATTATGCATTGTGAAAAGTTTCTCTTCACAGCCACGTAAGTACCTACTTTATTAAACATAAAATTGCTACATAGTTTTTCAACCTTTTGGCGGAAAAAGATGTTGTTACAGTGAAGGACACTGGCTGTGAAAGAGTTAAGCTTTGTTGTGATTGTTAAGTAAAGCATACACTCTGTGATAAAGTCAAAGTGAGGTACAGTAAGACCTTCCACATGACTTGTATTGTGAGTACAATGTCATGGGTAGTACAAGTGATATATTGGTTGTGAGTACATGTACATGTCTTTTTTTTTACTTCATGAGTATGACAGCAAAATTTTGCATGAGCCCCAATGCTTGACTCCACAAAACTATGAGAGCACAAATCCATTATCACATTTATGAATACAAGAAATGTGCAAAATTGTGTGTATGACTTTATAATGCAAGTCTGATACCAGCAATTTCACTTAACCTGGCTCACTGCAAGATGCCTTCAGTGCTTGGGACAAGTCCTGCTGCCCTGCATACATGAGCTATGGCTATTCTGGCACTGATATATTGCTCTATATCTTGAGAAACCAGAAGACATCTAAAGTGATGTGAATCTTTATGCTGAACATATTTACATCTGTGTAGACTTATACTTGTATGGGAATATTAAAAAAAATTGTTAAACTCTTTTCCATGACAATTACCTCCATGATTATTCAATACATTGTGAAAAAATAAAAGGAATGAAATGAAATGAAATATATATAAAGTTATGAGCCCTAACCAAAATACTGGATACTGTATGAACTGATCCATCCTTATGCATTAATGGATTTTCATAGATATTAGTGTACCTTCCATATTCCAGGAGTGTTGATTGAATCCTACTCTCCTCATCCTTCAGTTTATGGGTTTCTGCTCTACGATACTTTCTCTGTGGCCGGTACACATCTTTCATCTTCCCAACAGAAGACACAGAGACTGGCTTTTGTTGCTCAAATTCAGCATCCTACATGTGCAAGAAATAGTAAGGTGAGATTCCATGTCACACCTGACACGAATGTGTGTAATATTGCCACCAGATAAAAAAAAAAGTTTTCAAAAACGATCTATTCAAATTGGGTTTCAAAAGTGGTTCAAATACAGTGCATGTCTTTCCTTTTAGTCTTCTCCTATGTCAGGCAGGAAATACTATGGGCACATTCTACAACCCCCAGCCCACAGGGGGTCCATACTCATACATCACAATGTCTCTGTTACATCATATTGGCAAATCCCAGCAGTCAAGTGATGGTCTAATTTAGTCAGCACAATTGAGTGCAAATAATATTAATCCTTCCAGTTCTTTTATTCACTTGTATCACAAGTGGTTTTTAACAAAAACTCTTCTTAACACATCTGTAGAGGGAGTGCATCCAACATCATCTTTCCCACAATGCATCACACCCTCTTCACCCTCTTAATACTATACACTTTACCTCTGGGGTTTGATGGTGTTTGTTAAACTGCCAGACTGAGAAAGCTCGAATTTGATCTCCCATCTCCTCCCTGGTCTCTATTGCTCTTTTTACCAGCCACTGTTGATAAACAAAAATTAATGACTCAATCATTTAAAGAAGAATCCACCTTTTTCATTTGGTTAGAAGGAGAAATTCACATAAGGCATGCAAATAATTACATTTTACTTTCATTTCGAAAAAGAATCATGTACATAGATAAAAACAAGCAATATCAATGCCCTTTAAATTGTAACAGTAAGTTGTAACTTCCCTCATTTTTTCCATCAAACTCTATTCTTCTTCTCTCTGCCTTCTTCAGTGTATCATTCAAATGAAATTAATAACTATCATTGGACAAACCTTATTTGAGTTGGTACCTTCTGATTTTACTTTTATAATTTCTTTCTCCATTTTGTTTGTCATTCAGTAAAAATGCAATTTTCTGTGATGTTTCATATTTTCCTTTTTGTATTATTCCTGATATTTTTCATTTTTCCAAAGGGCCATTAATGCAGTAATTGCAACATTCAAAACAGTTGAAAGGGTCAACAATACCTCAGTAATTGCAGCCTTCAAAAGAGCTGAAATCACACCATAAAATTACAATTTTGACACAATAAAATTAACACGCAGTGTAATTGCCAATCTCTCCAGCAACAAAAAGGGAATAAAGAGTTTAAAATGCAACCAGAAAGCCAAAAGGCTTAGTGATTCCTTGCTGCTGAAATGTAAGGCCTTTTTTCACATTGACATTCACATTTTTTCAATTAACAGGGCTCCATAATGTGCCCACGAAGTACACATGCAAGGCATCCAATCTTCCTACACTGAGATCCCCCTTGCCCGTCGTGAACCCAAATGACATTTGACCTCCACCAAAAACTTCTGGGACCATGTATTCACTACGTGCCATCTACATGACAAGTTACAGGACCCTACAAGTGACCTTTCTTGAAAGACTGTGCAGGAAAGCTTGTCAGGCTTTGAACATGCTGACTCCAAATGAACTTTGACCTTTGGGAAAATCAATAGGGATCATCTACTAAATATGACCAATCCACACACTAAATATGAGCACAGTCACATGTACCGCTCTTGAGATACCGTGTTTATGAAGTTTTGACCTTTTGACCTCTCATGACCCCAAATGACCTTTGACCTCCACCAAAAACAATAGGGAACATCTACTCAATATGGCCAACACACTCCCCAAATATAAGCACAGTCACACGTACCGTTCTCGAGATATCGTGTTTACGAAGTTTTGACCTTTTGACCTCTCCTGACCCCAAATGACCTTTGATCTCCACTAAAAACAATAGGGATCATCTAATCAATATGGCCAATGCACACACCAAATATGAGATTAGTCACACTTACCCTCCTTGAGATACCGTGTTTACAAGCAATTTCTAAGGAATTTACCTACTAACCTCTTGTGACCCCAAATGACCTTTGACCTCCACGAAAATCGATAGGGATCATCTACTCAATATGACCAATCCACACACTAAATATGAGCATAGTCACATGTACCGTTCTCGAGTTATCATGTTTACGAAGTTTTGACCTTTTGACCTCTCGTGACCCCAAATGACCTTTGATCTCCACGAAAATCGATAGGGATCATCTACTTAATATGGCCAATGCACACACCAAATATGAGATTAGTCACACTTACCCTTCTTGAGATACCATGTTTACAAGCAATTTCTAAGGAATTTACCTATTGACCTCTCGTGACCCCAAATGACCTTTGAGCTACACGAAAATCTATAGGGATCATCTAATCAATATGACCAACCCACACACCAAATATAAGCATAGTCACATGTACTGTTCTCGAGTTATCATGTTTACAAAGTTTTGACCTTTTGACCTCTCGTGACCCCAAATGACCTTTGATCTCCACGAAAAACAATAGGGATCATCTACTCAATATGGCCAATGCACACACCAAATATGAGATAAGTCACACTTACCCTTCTTGAGATATCGTGTTTACAAGCATTTTCTAAGGAATTTACCCATTGACCTCTCGTGACCCCAAATGACCTTTGACCTCCACGAAAATCGATAGGGATCATCTACTCAATATGACCAATTCACACACCAAATATGAGCATAGGCACAAGTACCGTTCTCAAGGTATCGTGTTTACAAGATTTTGACCTTTTGACCTCTCGTGACCCCAAATGACCTTTGATCTCCACCAAAAACAATAGGGATCATCTACTCAATATGACCAACCTACACACCAAATAAGAGGTTAGTCACACTTACCCTTCTTGAGATATCGTGTTTACAACCCAAAGCGTCGCATACACACACACACACCCGCATACATACACACACACACATACACACGACATCACCATCGCATAGATTCCTTGCCTGCCTTCGGCAAGGAATCAAAAATTGCTTCATGAATGAAGACAAAATGCTGTTTACAATCATATTTGTGTAGCAGCTGGTACTGCACATACTGCTTCACAAATAACTGCAGTAATTGAGACATTGGTCAATAATTTACATGAAACAGATGTCTTCTGTGCTGAAGTTTTGCCAGGTGAAATTCACACTTCACAGCTTAATTCTCCTCCCAAACTTGGCCAACCTTATGTATTAACAGAAAGGCCACATCACTACAAGGATAACTTTCTCTCAGTTTTTCTTTCCACCCTTTTAATTACGGAATAAAAAATTTTCACAATAGAAAGCTAATCAAGTTAAAAAGTGATTAACTAGAAAGCCAAAAGGCTTAGTGATTCCTTGCCATATGATATATTGTAATAATGAACATGGATGCCCACATGACAAGCATGAGATCCCTCACAAATACTGCAGTATACTAGTAAGGTCAAACTTTTGAGATCATGTGACCCAAAATGACCTTTCACACTCACTTAAAACAATAGGGAGCAACTACCTAGAAAGACCATCAACATGCTAAATATGAGCAATTCACAAACTGAGTATGAGATCCCTCCACAGTTCAATAACCACATAAAATATCATGTCTTCAAGGTTTTGCCCTTTTGTGACCCCAACCTTTGACCTCCACAAACAAGAGAAATCTCCCACGCAGTTATGATGCTGGTAAACTATGTTGTCTATTAACTTGATAAAGAAATATTTTTGAAACATGCTCCTTTAAATCAAAATTTTGGGTGTTGAGGATAGCTCTCTATATAATGATGTCTCTATGATCCAAAAAGTTGACTGCATTGAGGTTAGTGTTACAACAAGCCCTAATCCTAACAGTCATCCATAAATTGCAACATACAGTAGAGACATCTCAACAGAAAGGTGTAACCTTGGCTATTAGTGGTGGTCCTTTTGTATTTGCTTTTTGGTGTAATGCCCTTTCCAATGACTATGATATCCTTGAAAATTAACAAAAAATGGGAACCCTAATAATCCAGAAATTAACAAGATTTGTAATTTGCCTTAAATTGTCTGCTTGTAGGAACACTACATAACAGAGTACAAGTCAAGTGTCCTTTGTTTGATACACAGTAGATACTATTTGCTAGTTTTGATTACCTGAACTACAGTACTTTCTGAAAACAAGCCTTACTGAGAGGGCTAAATAAGTGTCAGACACTATCTCCAGACAGGTAGGAAATGGTTAAAGCCATTGAGCTGTATGATTCAATGAGAAAACCCCTCAGGACACTGTGGCAGTCAAATGTGATGAATTAAGTATTAAAGATAACAGTGACCAGCAATTTTCACAGACTCTGGTGGGTCAGTTACAATTTGATTCATTCAATTAGGCAATCTCAGTTCAAGCATGCTCAGGGGTATTTGATCCAAATGATCAGTTATTTAGTTCTTTTTATAAAACTAATTACCCGTGGTGTATTTAATTATCTAGTTCCCACTTCCATGTCCTTATGAGGACAGTGGCGCAAGGTTTGTCTGTAACTTTTAACAATCTTTGATACTAAATTTAATGTTATCTTCATATTTTCTTTAGGGTTATGGGAGAAACAATGCTTGTATGTTCTAAAAGAAATTTTGGGCATCATACAGAGCACTTGATCCGTTCAAAGTTTACACTTATGAAGTTCCCCACTGAACAATTTCTCTGCTTTGTGGGCATGGAAGCTTTCTCCAATATGTTCAGACTATGTCCCCAAATAACCCTCATACAGCCTTTGTTTAACTCACATATTTCATGAAAATCTATAGGCCGAGATACTTATGGCAAAATCAGCATACCTATGACAAAGATAAATTAACTAACATGTCAGCCTGATGAACAGTTTTTTTCCTTTTTAACTTTTTCAGATTTTGTCCTACCCAACTACTCTTATGCGTATTAATACTGGCACGAAATGTTATAGGGCAAAACTTCAAACCAAAATCAACATAAATACTATACCAAATGCACTTTTATGCACTTTAGACATTCTTAATACAGTGAGATTGCTTCAGAACATATTTTGAAATTACCCAACTTGATCATTTACATAATGAAGTGGATTCCAAAAGCTTACCAAATGCATCTTACACTACCCATGCCATTCAAAACTCTTCACCCTATGCACTAATGAATATTAACCCTACCATTTACCCTTTTTGAGATATAGTATGTGCAAGGTTTAACCTCTGATGACCCTAAATGACCTTTGACCTCCAGAAAAAACAATAGGGATCATCTACTCAATATGGACAATCCACATGCTAAGTATGAAATCCCTCACAGTTACCCTTCTTGAGATATACTGTTTACAGAGTTTTGATGTTTTGACCTCTGGTGACCCCAGATGACCTTTGACCTCCACCAAAAACAATAGGGATCATCTACTTAACATGGACAATCCACATGCTATGTATAACAGCCCTCACAGTTACCCTTCTTGCGATACAGTGTTTACAAGGTTTTGACCTTTTTACCTCTGGTGACCCCAAATGACCTTTGACCTCCACCAAAAACAATAGGGATCATCTACTCAATATGGGCAATCTACATGTTAAGTATGAGATCACTCACATTTTTCCTTCTGGGGATATCGTGTTTACAAGCAATTTCCAAGGTATTTACCATTTAACCCCTGGTGACCCCAAATGACCTTTGACCTTCACCACAAATAATGGGGACCTTCTACTCAATGTGGGCAATCTACATGCCAAGTTTGAGATCTCTCAGAGTTACCCTTCTTGAGATATCATGTTTACAAGCGGGCGTCACACACACACATACACACACGCACACACACACACACACGACATCACCATCGCATCAATTCCTTGCCTGCCTTCGGCAAGGAATCAAAAAGTAATTGTCCTCCAACCTTACCCCCCCCCCCCCCCAAAAAAATAAAAAAAACAATAGGCAAATGACAGCCCAACTATTTATAGTGGCCTGGTTTTACTTACTTGCACGACAGGATAGATGTGAATAAAATCCAACCCCTGGATCTGATGAGGTTCTATTCGATGTGGACACTTCATTCTTGGAAGAACGGCAACAATCTTTTCAGTCAAAGAACTAGGAAATGATGATTTGAAAATCAATTTATAGCTAGCATTACAAATTCAGTATCATCTTCCACCATTAACTGATAAGTTGGGCAAGCATTGCTTAAAAGTTTTTGCATTGAAAATTGAATCAAATTGTCTTTATAGCCCCTCACAGGTGTGTAATTGGTTTAGTGATTTAACCAAATTTGGAAATGCTACCTTATACAGAAGGTTTTAAGGTCTAAGTGTAGCATATTGAGGGTGAAAACCCATTGGAACTCACAGAGCCTTTAAAACCTAGCAGGCACTTCTTTACATGCCAGCTGTTTATGATTAAACATATTAAAGAAAACCATTCCCTTTTTGACTTGCATAGCCAGAGGGAAAATATGTTGGCCTGTATCAAATCACCCCAAACCTACAGTATTTCTAGAACTGTCATTTTACTTTCAAATCAGACAAAATGAGCATAACTCCAGTTTAAGACACTTTCCCCAACATTAAAAGGACTGGAGTACTCTGCTTAACAGCTGAAACAAAGAAATTCATGGAACCAGTTCCTCTGTCGGACAAACAAAAAAATTGCACTAGTCACCAATTTGACACTCCATTCACATCAAGGCAAGCAGTGTAGATAAAAGAGCAATTTGGAGCAACCAGAAAATTCTCAGCATGTTTCACCAGAACATAAGCAATATCCTATGGCAATGAAAAGCCAAGTCAACTCTACTATTGTACAAACTTAATGAAGAACATTATGAGACTTGCAAACTGTAATGTTCAGTGCAGTTAAGAAGTACTCCCAGTTACACTATGCTGACTCTGTTCAACCCATATCTATTACCCAATTTGGATACATAACCAGTTACAATACTGTCTGAGAAAGTGATTCTTTATTTTTGGAAAACACTTTTTTTGTTACCCTTATGATCACACACAGTTTTTCTTACATTCCCACAGGTAGACATTTCTGGAGCATATTTTCTAAAATGCAATAAAGCTATATTTCGTATCAAAATTATTCATTATGAAAAATGGGTACAGTGTTGTTTTCCTCCCCCCTCTCCTCCTTCCCTATCCCTTCCCACAAACACAGTTATTTGCACATAACAAAATGATGGAAACAAAAAGGACTTCCCCTGAGTATTTTGCCTGCAATAATAAATAAATTACACAAATGAAGCAAGCATTTGTTTAAAACAAATACTCAGTAAATAAATATCAAGATAGGCTTACATTTTTTGACCAATGGTTGAATTTTCCTGAAACAGTAAATCCACATCGACATCAAAATTGCAAGTGGTGATACACCAGGTCATGCCACCAACAACCTTCAAAAAATAAAATTTTAAAGATAAAACTTTTTACATGTTAACCTGAATGAGAAGGAAAAGAATACCACAAAATATGACAAGGCAGAGATAACTGCTTATAACAACTGAGAAAGATTTTGCACCTTCTCTCTCTTGGTGCTATGCCACTGTCTCAGAAAGTTTTAAAATTTTCTCAGTGTACAATAAAGAACAGTTTTACTTCCACTTTTCATAAAGATTTATGGAAATCCACTTTAGACAGGCCATACACAATTTAACATTTTAAATGAGTTGTTGTGTTTGCAGTTATGAAATAGCGTACCTATATGCAATTAAAGGCTTGGGTTTATTTGCATAAAATGAATCAATATGAGATAGTTTAAAAGAAAATAGCGAGGTAATTTCATTTGCGACAAGTAAGATACAAACTAAAACAAATACCTTGGTTTTCCACTTTTTTACTACAACTTATAAAGTTAATTCTACCATAACTCAAAAAGCTGTTAAAACACAAAAGGATAACACATTTTACTGTTTAAAAGTACTATAATATACAGTATATTGAAAGATGTGAGACATTTCCACATGTTGGACCAGGGTAGCAAACTGGTAGAAAAGGGTTCCCAAAGCATAGCTCAAGTGAGCCTACAACTTACTGTATTGTGAATACCAGCGTGCTACAACTGGGAAAAAGGCTGTGGTCAGCATGACTTAAACCAATTAGTTGGAAACTGGGCTGTAAAACTCCATCTGACCTAACCTAATGTAACCATATTTTTAACATACAGTACCTTGTCAAAAGGAGATAAACCCTTTATTCTTGCCCTAAAATAACCAGCAGCTAACAGAAGCTCAATTGTTTCTTGCAGCTTCACATTTTGCTCCTCATCTTCTCGAACATCAGCCTGTGAAAAGAAAAACAGACAGGTCAAAAGGTTAGTATGACAACAGCACCATAAGGTACATTATCTGGATCCAAGTCAAATTGCCTCCCTTCTAACTGCCTACACAGCTACATAAGATACCAGAAGCTATGGAAGACATGGCCTTCATATTTCAGGCCTTATATTTTTGATATTTCAAGTGTGCTGCAAATCACACTGCCTCTGAAAATTAAGGACAGGGTTAGGTGTACTGTTTTTACAATGGAGAAATATGAGGTCCCATTCATCATCTACAGTAAGGGTGCACAAAATCACACTCCTCACAGTGATTTTTGGTGAGTGATAGTAAGCAATCCATGAACTCCCATGTCTCCAAATTCAGGGCCTGGTACAGTATTTGGTAATGGCCTTCGGCCTTCAAAGGCAAGCTACGTAAGCAATTGTAAGGGAGGAAATTGGTGGATTATTCCAACTGACATTAGTAGGGGTCTACCAGGTACCAGAAAGTTTTTGAAATTCAAACGGGATATATGATGCTAAATGGTGCTTTCTAATGACTTTTATGAAAGTAGATGGTGTATTAGGTATGTCAGGAACTGCTGTTTGTGGATTACTAATTGAAAAGAAAAGAATTCTAGAAGTTTTAAAAGAGGTTTCACAAAGTTTGGTTGTTGGCTGTCCTCAATGGGGGTCTACAGGGAAAAGATTTCACCAGGCCTTTGGAAAATATTACGTGTTTAGGAGGGATGAGGTGCAAAATTGTGCTATTTTCAAACACTCTGAAGCACATTTAATCATGTATGACAACCAAACATACACCCAGATACCACTGCAGCAGTAATCATAAAATACTGCATTCTGTTTCATTTTGTGACAATCAAACACCTGTCTCTACAACAATATGTTCAGCTGATCCACTGGACAATGATATGATGCACCAATTAAAAAATGTTTTGGCACACAAGCTATAATTTTTGAAAGTTTGAGCATTTCTGAAATTTCTCTTTTGCTAAAGTTGCAACGCAAAAATATGTAATGTGAAAAGTTGCAGATGGTCCAAGTTCCTTTTGTTTATAATTATCTTTGAATAATAGTGCTCATATACTGTACCCTTTTGTTTTGTTTATTTTTCACTTCTCATGACACTTAAAAAATTTGTACAATAACTACACAAGGTACAACAACTACATCAGAAAAGTGTGAAGTATCTGAAAAAAGCAAGCAATACAAGGCAGATCTACCAGAAAAGGAGCAAAAATAAATTTATATAATTTAAGGAAGCAAAGGACAGATACAGATAGGTAAAAATAGAAGAAAAAAGAACAAAAGTGTCAGAGAAAAGCAGAGGAAAGGATTGAAAGCAAATTTTTTGGATACACATAAATATTAAGGGGGAGTAAATAGCGGCTCTTTATTTAAAAAGAATGGTCTTTATACTCTCATGTCTAACAAACATTTGGAGGAAATTTATGTTCTTAATTTGAAGGTTTAATCTACTGTAAAGGTATAGATGTTCTAACAGATGTTTTATTCCTATCTTTATGGGAATAATCAATATGAAGTGATGATCATTTTAAAGCAAAATGTTCATGAAAATAAGTACTTTCTTTAAAAGGAATTGTCAAAAATTGGTAGGAGAATACCATAATAATATTTAAAGAAGAATGAACTTAACTGAAAAGCAGAAATATCAAAGGCAGGAAAAATTTTAAGGAAGTTAATGTGAAAACACCAATTTTTTTGATGGTCCTAGCAAAAACTTACTTTCCTTACAAGATTTCAAATTTTCTTCAAAATGAGCAGCAGATTCTTGCATATAACTAGGCCTTTTTAAAAAAGGAAGTCAAAAATTTTGGTGAGCTGTATGCACCTCAAATTTTGCAAGTGTAGTTCTCCCCAGAATGACCCACAACCTTTGACAGGGCTTCAAAATACTGTTCTTCCCAGTCAGGAAGCTTGGCAGTGACACCCCCTCCCCTCCCCTCCCCCACCCCACATCTGGCAAATCCTAGGGCTTGGGCCACCTGTCTAGGATATATGGTATTATGGGCTATGGAGTAGGCTAGTTCTAGCCTAGGCCTATGGTGAATACTAACTCAGGTTTGTGACTTTGCTGTCATGTGAAAGTGAATTTGGGCAAATTTCACCATAAACTTAAACCTTACCATCATCACCAATCTTTACTTGTGTTAAATTGTAACAATTTACCAGAAAAAATTTGGAACAAGATCATTTACTTGACGCAAGAATGTTTTCGCACAACTACTACCTACAATACATATGCATATTGGTGCAGCTCTACACAGATGATTGATTGTTCGACAAGAATTATGGACAATTTTATGGAATAAATCATGCCTCAAAACGTGACTGAAACAGGCATATAATACCACAAGCTTTTAAATTCTACAATTCTCAACTTACAACAAGTTCGTTCCCTTCAGCATCGTATTGGGCGTTATTTGATCCTGAGCGCGACCTCGGATGCACCATGGGCGCTGCCATTTTGAAGTATCATGTGATCAATATGAGAAGCAAGTGTTGCTAATGTTACGCCCCTTGTCACATGTACAAGACTTTGCAGACACAGCTTATTACTGCATGAAGGCAACCCTCTACTTAAAAAAAATAATAGACCCGGACCATCGCCGATGGGTGGGCTGGTAGTAATGTTGTACAACCTCTATAAACCAAAGAAAATTTTGTTTTATACTTGTGTAAATAGTTGAAAAGTAGCCTAGTTCAAAGTTGAGTTTTGTGTCCGGTTTGTGTTGGACAGTGCCCGGGGTTTCTATCAGGGCCCGTCGCTAGGGTCTAATGCATGTTTAGGGGTGCCATGGTCCCAAACTCTGACTGACTTACGTAATGTTTTATCGAACTGCATGATTGAGGAGCCACCAGGCTAGTTCCGGATATTATGAATTCATGAAGCATGTATGCCTGGTGAGATGAGTTGTAGAGGACGAGGCAAGACTGTCTCGGCGGAGCGTCGCCATCACTTGGAGCGGAGCGCACAGAAAATTTTGGAAAATTCAGAAAGCCGGAAATGCCATTTCCCAGGCTTACATTGCAATTCTATACATACACTTCTAGCAGAGGTGGACTATCTAAGCAGACTGGAGCCACCCATTGATTGGCGAGGAATGTACAGAAAATATTTAGATATCATGAACCCTCCGAGTCGGATAGTAGTCGGAAATGGCATTTTCCGGCCTTGTATAAGCCATCACCCCACCCCCATCCCCTTGGGCGAAGAAGTTAAAGGCAGACGACATTTGATGAAATATTGACGTCAACGTGAAATAAAGATGGAAAGTAGTATGACGAAGGAAAGTATAATGAGAAACCCATTAGCTATATGATTTAATTTTATAGTTGTTTAAAATGAACCTTTACTTTTCAAGTTCAAGGAATGGAATTATAATGAGCGTTTGACTTTGACGGAAAAAAGCACATGAAGGTGTGCTTGTCGAGAAAATATTCGCTAATAATAACATTTTCAAGGCAACAAAGCTAAGAGCATCAACATCGAGCTATTCTTTAGGTTTTGGGCAGAGGGTTCTCTCCAAAATTCTCATGCCACTTATGCAATCACATTTTAACAATATGGGATTGTTGAGGAGAAAGATCCAGTATAAAGTTTAAAGAAAAACAAAAGACTGCCCATTAATGTGGGGATGTGATGTCATATGTGCTTGCGTCAAGTTCACTTTTTGTTGAAAATGTGAAAACTTTACGTGAGCATATCTTGGGAACCACACATCGGATTTCAATGCAAATTTCACTGAAATGCTCAGAATAAGTACTCCTCTAACTTACCAAATCCTGTTGTGACCTTAAACCCTTCTTTTAAGTGAGAAAAGTCTGCGGCATTTGATCTGCCTGAAAAATTCGACCGGGGTCCAGTCGGAAAAAAATGGCTAGACCTACAGAGCCCCCCCCCCCCCCCCCCATCGCTACATCCAAAAAAATTGGATATGAAAGGTAAACGTCACATGAATGATTGTATCACAGAGTAATGTAGACTACATCAGTCTTATTTTGGACCGAATTGAACAGTTTGGGCAAAACAGGGTGCAATGAGGATTTGGGACTGGGATGCATAATTCCCATAATTCACATAACAGAGGCACACGAGGTGATGTTGAGAGATATGATATTCAAAAACATACTGCCTAGTTCAGAATAAAGTTCATTTAAGATTTACGATGGTTCGATGTGGTGGCACTCCGCTTAGATAGTCATTTCTCCTTGCACATTTTTCGCCCAGTAGCCAGCACAGGTTGTTGCTCGGTGGGGTCAGGGACGATTGACCCTGGCTCTGAAAAATAAAAGCTTTGAAAATTTGCCCTATGTGACACAAGTCAACTACAGAGTGGTTTTCCTTACTCTTCTTTCATGAGATGCAGAATTTTCCCCAATAAAAGCTCAATATTGTAATTATTTATTTGCATGCCGCTAGAATTCAATAGGGTCGTTTAGCCAAACTTCCCCGGGAAAAGGCCATTTTCTCGGGTGAAATATATAGATGTCTTATGTCGCCTGATGGCTAAAAACTCCTAATGAATTCTAGCCTCATGTAACTATATAATTGCGGCGCTTCGTGCGCCGCAAATAGCAATCCCTGTTGTCGTAATACTCGCTCATGATTTCAGTTTGGTAAACTTTTCCAAGCTCTGGAGATGACAGAATCAGAAATTTGCCACATGTAACACCAGATCATTAAGTGACACCGGAAACTACAGTACGTGCTATTTTCATAAATTGTCTTTCATAAAATCCCAATTTTTTCCAAATATAAGCTCTTGACTTTTACTATTAGCAAATGTTCTCTAGAAATAGGACCTATTTTATTTTTGACAAATTTTGAGGTATTGCTATTTTCTTCTTGAGTTTTTTAAGTAGAATTTGTTATTAAAAGGTGACACCTATGGTACCTGTATGCACTGACCGACTCAAGGTACTGACCGACTCAAAGATACGCTCACCAAGCAACAACTTAAATTTAATTAATGATGTCATATTGTAGATTTTATGTTATATTTTTATCTATTCTGTTTACCTTTTATGTCATATTTTTATCGTTTATCACTAGTGGGGGAGGAGCTGGCAGGATAATAACACTTTTTGGCCCCGGTTGTTACGTCACTGTCCTGACACCCATTTTAGAAATTTAAACGCTAACATACAATGGCACAGGTTGTTGCAAATGATATCCAGACCACATGATTCCCAAATGAAGCGTCCCAGATTTGCCGGCGTACTTCTCATTTTGATACCCATTTTGACCACCGTGTAGACTACATCTCATGTATGATCGGGTCAATGATATGCCCACGTGACATATGGAATATGAGATGGCCCATGATCCATGAAAACTCTGAAACTGTCAGAGTTTTGTTAAAAATTTTGCTTGATAAAAAATTAAAGTTCAGTGAACTTGACAATTCCAATATCTGTCTGTAAAAAAATATAAAATATTAAAAAAATGACGAGTCTAAATTTCTGCCGCGTTTGACATTTCTTCATTCGGCTACAAGTTACTTTTTATCGGAGCTTCGATTTATTACTTGCCGATTTCGCCCTGTAAGCTAACCACTGTATGTCAGGCAAATCCTGGACTGAGACACTGCACACACCTGATACTAGGTGTTTCTTATTGCAAAACCAAATCTTTAGCTACATTTGGAGGTGGCGTGGGGAGGTGCTCGTGCTTTAAAGATCGTTCGTTTAAAAGTGAAAAAAATACATTCGACCCCATTTGCGCACACTCACGAATCGGCAAAATTCTAATTCAACGAATCTGTATTGTTACCTTCTAATTTCACAAAGTAACGAATGTTGTCTCGGTTGGAGTTTCTCTTGGTACAGTTAGCCTAGTATAAATCTACTTACGTTGTAACGAAATTAACTATTTTCAAGAACTTATGTGCATGGATTACATAGATCTGGAATAGATATTTTTTTAATAAAATATGACAAACACTTTATTGTTACAACTTACCCTCATTTTCAGCTTGCAGTTCTTAACTCCGCAATTTGTCGGGTGAAACAATCCTCCCAAAATGATGAAATTCTAAGTTCGTTTCAGGTCCTTTTTTGCGTACGAAGCATGGAAACCTGTGCTGCAGACGATCTCCTGTAAAAGCGATCACCAAATGCAAAGTGATGTGAGGTAATCATGTAAGTTACAGTCCCTCAATGTCAATCTATACTCTAAGTGCGTCCAGGACACATAGGGTACAGTATAACTACAAAGCAAACAGTAAATGAAACTCCATTACATTCTGAAAACGGAAGCGATTAGCTTCCGTCTTTACGTGCTGCTTAGACATCAGCTTTGGCAAAGAAAGGTTGGTATTATGCCACATGCTTCTCAACACGGTAACTTATGTCTCTCAGCTCATGACCTGGATCGACTCTAGAACATCTAACCCTTGCCAACAGGGACGGAGGAACGGTGAGGGTGGGTAACTTGTATTTACCTCTCTTTTTGACGGGGGCTGCACACGGTTAGCCAACCACAGTTTTCAAGTCCACTTCCAAAAAATAATTGACCCTGATGGACCTATATTCTGCACAGAAGCCATCACACAGCAAACCAGGAGGGAGGACACAAACAGAAGAACGTGTTTGGGAATTTCATCTAAATTTTGAAGGCAATTATTACACTCTAAAAACGAAAGGGAAAACTGAGTCACTCTTTATTAATCATGAAAATTGTAAATTCACTACAATAGCTAGAGTGGTAATTCACTTCAAAAATGGTGAAATTTACTTTAAAAAGAAGATTCACTTTAACAGAATTTAAAATTCATTCTTAAACGATTGCCTGCAAGGATCACTCTTTTTTAGAGTAGCCCTGTAGGCAAATAAACTTCACTCTTTTGTAGTGAATTTTCACTCTTCTTGGAGTGAATTTCTGCTCTTTTAGAGTAAGCTTTACAATTTCACTCTTCTAAAGAGTGAAACATCGTTCCTTTTTATTTTAGAGTGTATTAATGGGAAGCTTAACAATGTTAAGAAAGTAAGTGCAGACAACCTGATCATAATGCAGCGGTCACGCTTGTTGGACACGAATAGAAGGCCACGGTTAAGTCCGTGGACGTGATCCTCACATCTAGCCCCAGTTCGTGTTTCACGGGCCTTGGTTGAAGAAAGTCCACATGAATATACAAAATTTCAGGTCGTGGATCCTGTGATCATCACCGGGACCGTGGTCTTGCAATTCTTTCAATGTTAGCTTTCAAGTTCTTTTGTGCGATAGATTCCACAACCACGAAGCCAGCATTTGCAACACAAAAAGCACTGCCCCCTGTTGCAGAACACTTTAACAATTTTCTCACCAAAACTCTGATTATCCCCCTTCCCGCATTTGGTCTGGAAATTTTCGTATCTGCACTTTGCAACTTGCGCTTTTTTGTATTGAATTGTACGGTTTATTGCAAGCGAAGCTCAAATAAAGACGATTTTGAAGATTCATATTTCCAAATCACATTGCGGCTATCTGAGGGGTCGCGATTTTAAAACTCTTGTCTGCATTAGTTGATGGTGGCTCTGTTTTAGAATTCTTACGAACAGTATGACATATTTCCCACTACGCTAAGGGTTTATTACCGCCCCTTTTACTCGACTGTTTCTCCTGGTAGGAAATGATTTACTTGGGTCTACAATGATGAAAATATCACAGGAAGATGCATTTATGGGCACAAAATTTCAAATTGGCCCTTAAAAGTTGTTTCACTGGGAGGTGTCATTGAGCGTCAGTAACACCTCTCCGGTTGCACAATGCCACCTAAAATACTCTTGATTGATTGACAATGGAAGCAGCACCCTAACAAATGTTATTCGAGAAATATCGTAAGACACATTTCTTCAATATTCCACATTGTCAACTGCTGTACTCGAAATTAACTTTGAATTGAGGACACCGAAACCAGAATTTGCCCGAAATGGGGTCAATTGGATTCGAACACCTTTTCAGTAGTTTGTGGTATAATTGGTGTGTGGATTTTAAACTGTCATCTCATTTTCTTAGAATGAGAGCATGTACTCGTACAGTGAAATGATGACAAAAGTATTATAAGTCTTATGTAGATTACAAGATAAACAGAGACTATTGGGGTGTTTACATGGTGTTTCATGAGGAGCTCCCACCGGCGTCCTCGATCCTATAACCAAATCATTTTCACCAGGACCCCCCCCCCCACACACACACACACCTGTAGGGTACTTTCAGATTTTCAAAGGAAGTAGTTCTTTGTCTCAGGAGTAATAGTAATGAACACTATATAGTGAGGGCAGTATACACGTATTAGTTTTAAAACGTACCCCAGGCATTCGAGGAGCGGCGCGTCATTTACACATCATGTTCGTCCAAGTAGTGACACAGTTAGATATGGGCGGCCATCAGGGCAAAAAAGACAACACCGCGAAACAGAAAAGACAAATGTGAAACGGAAAAATAAACAACGCCGAAAGGAACAATCAAACGTCTAAAGAAAAAGACAAACATCAAAAGGAGAAAACAAACCCCGAAAGGAAAAGACAGAGGCAAAAGGAAAAGTTAAAATCCAAAAGGAAAAGACTAACGTAAAAGTGGTAAACAACAAACGCCAAAAGGAGAAGACAACGCCGAAAGGAAAGGACAACGCCGGAAGGAAAGGACAAATGCAAAAGGAAAAGTTAAAACCCAAAAGGAAAAGACTGACGTAAAAGTGGAAAACAACAAATGCCAAAAGGAGAAGACAGCACCGAAAGGAAAGGACAAATGCAAAAGGAAAAGTTAAAACCCAAAAGGAAAAGACTAACATAAAAGTGGAAAACAACACATGCCAACAGGAGAAGACAACGCCGAAAGGAAAGGACAACGCCGGAAGGAAAGGTCAAACGCCGAAAGGAAAAGACAAACAGGCAAAAAAGACAACACAGCAAAACAGGAAAGGCAAACGCTAAAAGGCAAGATGAAAGTCAAAATAAGTACCAAAGTCAAAAGAAAAAGACAAAGTCTAACAGAAGCGTACGAAGGGGGGGGGCATTGGGCCATGCCTCCCCCCTCACGGATGCCAAGGTCCTTAAAATACGTAGCCATACTTTAGTAACACGGATTTTACTTCAAAAGATAGCATGTGTGGCACCAGAGCATGTAGGAACACCCAATTTCTCAAAAGGTTTCAAAGGGAGGGGATTGTCTCTGCAAGGCCCCTCAGTGTTGCCATTTTTGTTCTTCTTCTTTTTTTTTTAATTCCTAAAAATAGCAAAATTTTGTCAAATTCCAAATTTAACTGAAAAATCCAGCTGGTGGCACCGATTAACTCTAAGGACACCTACCTTTTTAAAGAATGTTCAAAAGGGAGCGGCTCATCCCTTTCCCTTCCTGCATAGACGCGTACGAGACTGGGACAGGGAGGGGAGGGTGTCCAAGTGCGTTGAGAAATAGTTTGCCATTTATCACGCAAGAGGAGATGCTAAGGGTAAGATCATTAACAGACGGAAGTTCGAGCAGTCACAGAAAGTTTCATCAATTTAGCGGATCTTTATTTAACCAAGAGTCACAACAGAGAAGCATTAGCATATTTTCAATTCCGTTGTATAATTTCCTCGGAAAGAATAAAGACAATTTAATGTAATAGCGGTAGTACATTTTACCTAGTAATTTTTTGATCACTCAGCATGTTCCTGATTTTATTCTTATTGCAAACAAAAGCTAAATATAAAGACTGCATGTTTAGATTCTCTTTACAAGAATCGAAACTCAATTTTCGGTCATCTGAAGGGTCGCGGTTATTTCCTAATGGTTGCGCTCCACTAAGATAGTCATTCGGGCAAAATTATATTTTTGGGGTCAAAGTAGCTAACAACTCTCTGATCACTTTGCAGTTTGCGGACATATTTTGAAGTGATCGTTTTATTGCAAACGACAAAAGAAGATAGAGACTTGTTAGACTCTTCATATAAGTCTGGTAAATGCTATTTCCGGCCATCTGAGTGGTCTGACTTTTCGAAATTTCTCTTAGCTCCGCTTAAGATAATATTTATGGCAGAATAAAGTTTTGTGGCCAAGAAAAAACTCAAACTAAAATGCTCCCGTTCGCATATACCGATTGATGCTCTTTTTTTACTCCTAGAAGTATGCAAACTTAATGACAAGTTTAACTTTGAAAGGTAGCGTAAAGGGCATAAGATTGTATGTAAAGACGGTTTCAGTTTTATCCTCATGAACCACCACAATTTAACTTTTAACACTGTCCCTGTCAAAGTCGAAAATCTTGCACTACTTTGCATCTAAGCTCCTTGGAAAGGCCAAAAATTTTCCCGTCCTCTTGGCCAGCGATCACTCATACTGCATGCCCCCCCCCCCCTCATAGAAATCCTGTGTACGTCACTGAAGTCAAAAGGAAAAGACGACCGTCGACAGAAAAAGGCAAACGCCAATGAAAAAGTCTACAAATATTAAAAGAGAAGGTCGAGCGCAGGAAATTCCCTGCGCTGGAAAAGAAAACCCCAAGAAAGACTTAGCCAGTCACACTGTTCGGTGTGCTTATTGTCAGTTCCTAACAAATATTAAAGGTTATGGTGTTAATGGTCCACTTACAAGTTACATACGCAGCCTAACACTGTGCACACTGTGGCCTAGTATAACTTTAAGCCTAACGTCAGTTCGCTCGAATAGAATGCTTGTGCATACAGTAATTCCACATTTCAGGATTAATTTCACAAAGTGAGAATAAACTTCATCAAATCCGGTGATCATTTCCCACAGTTCACCGGTTTTCAGATCTAGTAACTGTCGGATATGTAAAGATACGTTTCTCATTATAACTTGAAGCATCTCAGATATTTCCTGAACTGTTTAAAATTGCCAAAATGTCTCATACTTGTGGAGAGCTTTTCGGATAGGTGGAAGCACTTTTTCATGACACCCAGTGTGGGTTAATACCACGGACTTCCTATACATGGACGGTGTCACGGACTTCCTATACATGGACAGAGCATACCTTACGGCAGATTGTCGCTATCGTAGCGTGAGAAAAAGCGCACCAAGATGGCTGTCTGCTATGGTTTTGTGTGACAGTTTGGACTTGCTCAAGTATATCAACAGATTTTGCAAGAAAGTTGAAATATTTTTGAAATATGGCAAGGTTAGGTAAAAATCACTTCACCTTTTGCAGGAATATATTTTTCCTCATTCAAGTTTAAATTTTGTTTTAAATATCACAGCGTCGTCGTCATATCACACAAATTATAGCCTCATGGCGGCCATCTTGGTGCGCCTATTTGTCCAGTTGGTGGCGACCATCTACGGATAGGACACGTTACATGCTCTGTCCATGTATATAAGTCCGTGGACAGAGTATACTGCAAGTTAGAAAGTCTCGCCGGGTACGTGTGAGTATAGGCGTAGCGAGATGGCTGTCTGCTATGGTTTTGTGTGTGAAAGTTCGGCCTTGCTAAAGTATAGTTAGAATCAACAGATTTTGCAAGAAATTTGAAATATTTTCGGAATAATGCATGGTAGGTCAATATCACTACATGTACTGCAGGAAAATGATATTTTTTCTCATTCAAGTTAATTTTCTGTTTAAAATATTACAGAGTTGTCTTCAAATCATACCAATTATAGATTCACGGCGGCTATCTTGGTGCCCTTTTTATCCCAGTCGGTGGCGACATTCTGCAGATAGGACATACGCGTTACATGCTCTGCCTATGTATATAGGAAGTCAGTGGTTAGTACTCACTCTCTCTTCTCCATTTCATGTTCTCTTGTCCTTTTGACGTTTTTTTGTCTTTTCCTTTGCTCGTTGTCTTTGTCACATTATGTTATTCGATCGTTTCCACTTCACTTTTGCCTTTTCCTTTGACTTTGGTTTTATTTTCTACACGGTTGTCATTTCCTTTTGTCTCGTGTATTTTCCTTTCGGCGTTTGTGTTTTTTTTTTTTTTTCTCTCTGTGATTGTCCTTTCCTTTTGACTTGGTCTTTTCTTTTTGACATTGTCTTTTCCTTTTAGCGTTCACTTTCCCGTTTTACTGTGTTGTAATTTTTGCCTGTTTATCTTTTCCTTCTGGCGTTTGACCTTTCCTTCCGGCGTTGTCCTTTCCTTTCGGCGTTGTCCTTTCCTTTCGGCGTTGTCTTCTCCTTTTGGCGTTTGTTGTTTTCCACTTTTACGTTAGTCTTTTCCTTTTGGGTCTTAACTTTTCCTTTTGCCTTTGTCTTTTCCTTTCGGGGTTTGTCTTCCCCTTTTGACGTTTGTCTTTTTCTTTAGACGTTTGAATGTTCCCTCCGGCGCTGTTTTTTCCTTTGGGGTTTTAACTTTTCTGTTTCGCGGTGTTGTCTTTTTTGCCCTGATGGCCGCCCATAGTTAGACAGGCCTGCGACAAAGTTCTCCAAATGCCCCGTCAAATTAACAGCAATAGGTGCGTCATATTCTACAGTAAACGTCAAAGTCTCTGAATTGTTGAATCAACTGCGTGACAGGGGGCATCAAGGCACAAAATGTTGCACGCTCTTAGCGAACATTGGCAGTGTCGCCAGGATGTCAGGCCCTAAAGGCGTCTTGAAAAATTGAAAAGTGAAAAGTGCATTAACCGGTTGGAATTTCGTTGGGAGGGAATCTTCCAGTAAAGGCACATATACCTTCATTAATCGCCTTTTTTATTTAAAAAATGGTTGTCGCGGCAATGGTGATAGCTTTATTTTTGTATATGTATGTTTTTTGTGTGTATTTCACACTAACTTTGATCGTTAAGTTTTTTTTATTTTCTTTTATAATTTATTTCACTTTTGATGTCCTGTTTTTAAATTTCTCATATTTGTACATGAAAGACACGATAAAGACACGTAAAAGCCATGCCATCCAATGGAACTAGACGCATCATTGTAGTAATATCTCAACGGTGTTCCTTTATCATAAGTTTATACATATACATGTGTAATGACCTTTAACAGCAGGACCCATACTACGTTACAAACCGTTGCCACAAACTTTTATATTGTTTCTACTGAAATAAAATGAATGGTAGTTTATAAAAATGAAAAACTAAACTTCCTTTCAACAATCTATTCTTATCAACTAGACATTATCTGATTACGGGACAAGCAGATTTTCTTTGTGTTTCACTCGGAGATATGAGGACAAGTTCTTAGTACCGCATCGAAGTAGAAGGAGCTTGTTGACTATCAATAAAATAGTCAACTTAGTCACTCTCAAATAGAGTGAAAGTTTGAATTTACTCAATTAGAGTATTCTTTCACTCAAAATAATAGCAAAATTCACTTAAAAAATTGGAATTCACTACAAGAAGTGTGAAAATTCACTACACTCCATCAAGAGTAAAATTTCGCTATGTCGTCACTCTTTTTACGTGAATTTTACTATTCTCGGAGTGATTTAACATGCTAATGGAGTAAGTTCACGTTTTCACCCTATTAGAGAGTCACTATCTAAATTCAATCTTTCGATTTAAGAGTGTATGAGGTTTGTCTGACGAAGAAACCGAGTAAAAAGTTGTTCGGCCTATTTTTAACTTAGAGAACTCGAAATTTCCAAGTAATTTTAAATAGTGCCATCACAATTAACATGATTTGTGGTTTATTTTTAGAATAGTTTTGTGAAAGGGTTTAACGAGTTTTGATTAAAGTGAGCATTTACATCAAACGTAAAAGTAAAACTTGAAATTTTGAATAGTTTGTTAGCAGTCCAAGCCCCAAATTATGTTTATTGTATTAAAGAGGAACATGTTTTGGGGTTCTGTGACTTTTTCATTCATTTCCCATGTTCGGTTCTCTAGGTAAAAGTAATAAAGTTGGACACACTGTCTTCCAAAATATGGAGCTTGAAACCATATAGGTGTGATAATACATTGACTGCCCGGCGATGTTTCAATTTTCTTTAAAAGCCTAATACTCTAACTTGGAACAACAGTTTTCTGCAGCCTAGTTCACCCAAACTCTCAATTGGCACAGCTCAGGCTTTGATTGACAGCAAGTACAAAAAATGCAGAGAACTGTATAGCTCATATATTACATGCCATGCACTGCACTGAAAGCGTTTTGATTACACATTGAGGTCTTGTATCACTCTGGCACCCTGAAGCAATAAACAGTGAGATTGTGTCTGGATTAGAATTTGTTTTAAGACAAATGTGGAGGGGCTTAAGAAAATAGGTTATAGAGGAGTTACAACTGTTTGGGTGAGAGAATCGGGCCGTTAAAGATACCAGACTACACGAATTTGCAAACCCATCTCAACTCGATCGTCGGTCTCCAACTGTCCAACAGTCGTGCAATGTGCGTAAGTTTACGACCGTCAGTGCGACTGGCAGTTGGAAGTCCAGTTTTAAGTCGCGCCGACTTCAGTCGGGAGGAACCGACTGAAGTCGGTGCAACTTAAAACTGGTCTTATCATTAGTGCCGATCACAGTTGTAGCAACGATCGAGTTGAGTTACGATGCACAAAGTCGTGTAGTCTGCGGCTAGTTAAATGCTATCGCTAGATGCCCACTTGTGCAACGCCTGCATTAGCCCGACCGTGCATTATCCTGCTGACACTAATGCATTCTTCTCCGTAGTTTATTTCACGGAAGTACTACCTCGAATTGCATGACAAAGATACACCATGCATGCCGGTGCCATGCGCATTGTAACACAGTTTGTGAGGTTATGAAGGCAACTTTTCAGTTTACCAAAAAATGTGTAATACGTGCAGACCAAATTCCGACTCATTGGCCTTTAGATCATTATACCTAGTTGCATAGGTTGTACTTAGGAGTCTGCAGGTACTTTTGAGCTGGACGTCAAAATCGAGTAAAAGAAAAGTAAACATCTAGTAAATTTAGATGTGTTATTTATAACGTAAGTGAAGTGTTTTCGAATTTGTATTACACCCCCCCCCCCAGTAAATTGTGCAATTTCACATCCCTCGCATAATTTGGGGCCCATGTTCCACCTCGATAACCCTCCCACCCTACCCGCACCTTCACTGACCTCCACTACCACCAATCGAAACCCACAGTTCGAACTGCCCGCTCCTCTTATATCAAAGACAATCTACCGGGATTCTCAGGAACGTATCATCTGTTTATTTCATTATGCCTGGAGGAAAACAAAGAGCTTCTTCACCTCGTTTCGTTTCGTTTCGTTTATTTGTTTTTCTACATCATCAAAATGTATGGATACACAAACGTAATGAATACAGTACATACATAACACTGAAGTAGATGGAAGTAAAACTAAAAAACCCTGAGGGGCTTGTCGAGAGTTCTACTCCCCAAAACAACAAAAGAAAGTTGTGTAGCAAACACAAATAAGCAAAAAGAAAAAGAAAAAAAGGACAGAAAATTAAAAAAAAAAACTGAAGGGAAAGGTAATGAATAAGAATACAAGACCAGAACTAACCCTTACAAAAACCCCTCTTAACAACCCGTCCCCCTCCCCCGGCCCCTCCCACCCATGAAAGCCCTAGGCTTCCCACAAACAAAATGCGCATAGTGACAAAAACATGTATGATGCATGCACTTGAACAGTATGAAAAGTCAACCATGAAGTTTTAACCTTATAAAAAATGATGATGAAGACAACTAAAGAATTAGTACAAAGCTATGTAGTACTGGGTGAAATCTTTTCGAAAAGAATTTATACTTGGCCTGTTAATTAATGAATTAGGTAAACCACAGTTTTATAGCTTTGTAGCTTAGGGTCAACTGTGCAGATGAGGTACGGGTAACAATAGTATGCAGGAGAAGAGACTGACGAGTAAAATAGTTGTGGACTGAAGAATTTTTGGTGAAGAATTCTGAAAATGATTTCGGTAAAAGGCTGTGCATGAAACGATAGGTGAAAGAAGCAATGTTGAGGTTGATTATATCGAATAGTTTCAACAGATTAAGAGATTTATACAACTCGCTGGTGTGGTAACGGGGTCCGGACAAAGAAATATAACGAACAACTCTCTTTTGCAAAAGAACCAGTTTGTGAAGGTAGGGGGTTTTTGTACATGACCAAACTGTAGAACAATATATTAGATGAGGATACACAAGAGTAAGGTAAATTGTACGGAGAATACCCCTTGGCAACAAATGTCTTAATCTACCAATTACTCCGATTCCTCTGGCAATTTTTGAAGAAATATGATTGATGTGCTCCTGCCAGGTGAGCTTACAATCAATAATGACACCGAGAAATTTTACACTTTTGGATGGATCAAGCTTTTGCCCATTTATGGAGATATTGAATACATGATGATGAATATTATTAAATACCATAAAATTTGTCTTACTGATATTAAGAGACAGCTTATTTGCCATGAACCACTCAGAGAATAGGCTAAATTCATTAACAACACTGCTTTCAAGTTGATGAGGGTCATTCCCAGTGAAGAAAATGTTTGTATCATCAGCAAACAGTACAACTTCTGCTTTTTTGGAAATCAAAGTAATATCATTCATATAAATAATAAAGAGCAAGGGCCCAAGAATTGAGCCCTGCGGTACACCACATCTTACAGTTTGAAATTTTGACTTAACATTGTTAAATGATGTAAATTGTAACCTTTTAGAGAGATAGCTTTTAAACCAGTTTAGGCAAACACCTCTTATACCATAGCGCTCAAGTTTCTGTAAGAGAATACCGTGGTCAATTGTGTCAAATGCCTTTGAAAGACCAAGAAACACCCCAGTACGCATGTATTATTATTGTCAATAGCACTGCGTAATTTTTCAACAGCTTCAATAAGAGCGAATTCAGTTGAGTGACCTGGACGAAACCCGTATTGGCTGTTGGTGAGAAAATTGTGTTTTGTAAGAAAAGTTTGTACTCTGTTGAACATCAGTCTTTCTAAAAAATTTTGAGAAACATGATAAAACTGAAACTGGACGGTAATTGACAAATTGATTTTGATCACCTTTTTGTAAATAGGGACAACTTTAGCAATTTGTAGTTTTTCTGGAAAGATTCCCACGTTGAAAGACAAGTTAAAAATATATGCCAATGGTTCGGAAATGTTACGGTATTACTTTACGAACGACCTTAGACCGAAAACCATCATAGCCCGCAGCCTTATCGGGATTTAGGCACTCTAAAGAGACATTGACATTTCTGTTCAAAAACAGTTGCTATCCTGCTGGAACCTTTCATACAGGTGTATGTTCAAAAAAGAAAAGAAATGGTCGACCAACCGGGCCTTCCGCATCATTTATGGCTGCTTCATTACAATGCAGGTATGCTAGTTGACCGACCAGGAGCGGTAGGATTATCAGAGCTCCCTGGACCGACTGACTGACTGACTACTCATCATACGATCTCGGTTTTTATCCGCCACTGTGATTGGACGCAAGTCATCACCTTACAGAGCAACGCCAGACTTTAAACGATATTTGCATATGTATGAAGGTCAAAGAAGGTCACCGGTGACACGTTTTGTACACAAACATCATATCGTACTATCCAAGTACAGTATACTAAGTATATACTAGGCCTAGTAGTGTCAGATTCAGATAAAATATATCGACGCTTGGCCGCAGCAAAGCTAAGAACTGTAATAACTTGTACTAACGATACTGAACTCAACTAAGAGCATACGGATTTTCTTTTAAGTACACTCTACACAGGAAGTGAATGCGTAAGTCATACGATTGTTTGTACACTAACAAAACCTCACGATGGGCTTTTCCTGAAATTTAGCCTTAGTCTGTCCGGTCATTATCGTCGGTGCATTTTTGACTATCAGCTGATACAACAACTGCGTCAACTCACTAACGTTAGCCCGCAGTGCTAAGTAGTTAGTAACCTATTCTTAGGCCTAGGGGCCTAGGCCTAGGCCTACTGTACTTATCAATACGAGTAACTTACAGGCCTAACTTAGGGCCTAGGCTAGTCTATTGTACTGCTTTTTTCGCATACTGGAAAAGGTGTTGACTTGGTCTTGGAAAAGAAGAGGAAGGATCAAGGCCTAGGCCTGTGCCGTAATACTTGTCAATTTGTTGTCCGCGAGGAGATCCAAATTGAAATAGGCCTAGCCTAGGCCTAGGCCTAAGTTCTTGTCCGCTAGCCATTTTCACAGGTCTAGCAACAGGTCGTCCTAGCGTTATATAGTATATATAGTATATATAGGCTATAAAAAAAGGAAAAGGTAGGACACACCGCCTAACACCAACACAGTGCTTCGCACAAAACTGTTCATGATTTCTCACCTTATACTACATTTACCCCTTCAGATCTCTCCAGAACCTTCCCATCATCTTCTTCTAAAGAAACACAACAAACTTTAAGCTGTCTTAAACAAAAAACCTCACATCAAATGCAAAAAATCTTCTCCTCCGATTCATTGCTAACGACAGACTAGATCACTCTTCTCCAATTCATGACGTCACATTACGTAATGGGAATTGCCCTGTACGAATCCGGTTCTCCCATTGGATAGTTCGAACTGCTTTCAAATCTGTCAACGACCAGACTGTAATTTTTTTTTGCACGGTGAACCTGAACAAGAAATGGAAAACGTGCGGATCAGAAGACCCAGCATACCAAAACGTGTGCCCTGCCTCAAGTACATGCAACACCCACAGGTATGTACTGCACCGTAGAATTCCCCTAGCTATGCTATGAAAAAAAATGTGCATGCGGCATACGTGCGAACTTCACAGCATGCATACAACAGGCGTTCTCAGCATTTACATGCACTGGCTCAACGATGGGAGAACCGGCTTCGTACAGGGCAATTCCCATTACGTAAAGTGACGTCATGAATTGGAGAAGAGTGATCTAGTCCGTCGTTAGCATTGAATCGGAGGAGAAGATTTTTTGCATTTGATGTAAGCTTTCACGGTATTCCAAAAAAACATAACCAGTATAATCGGACGTCTAATAATCGTACTTCGATTATAACCGGTTTTTTCCCCGCACATATTACATTAAGTTCCTAAGTTGACATATGTGCTGTAGCAAGCAAGTTACGTACATCTTTGTATCCGTAAGCCAGCGGAACTGGATGCCTCAGTTGCGGTACTTGACTGCTAATTATACTACAATTTATCAAAAGCAAAGAACCCTTTTTATTTATGCTCTCGGGCTCAGCTATATAAACCTCACGCAATGTTCATGAAATATGTGCCCGCAATGTATGGAAATCAGGAACGGAAACTGAATTTTTTGTTTGTAATCCCCGCCCTGGCCCTCCCGCTGGCTAGCTCTCCATCAGTGCTTAACCCGCCAACAATCCGATTGCGCTTATTGTCCGTGTTTTTCCCCTACGTGCGCGGGTCTGCTCTACTACAAACTGAGCCCTAAAATTTTTTGCTTGGCTAATAAAACAAAAGCATTGAACTTTTACGGTAGAACCTGCTGTACACCAAAGTGTTATATCCCTTCATTATTCGTTTGTAGTCCTAAAATTATGCTTGCTTTCATTCAACGATCATTCTAAAACTTTTCAATGGGAGTTACATGGACCATCGGGATTTACACGGGTCGCCCGATTTCAACATCAGGGATCGACGAAACTACGCATGTCCGTAGGGACGGTAGTATAAGCCATACTAAAATAAAGCAAGTGGTGCACTCTAGTTAGCCACGAATGTAATGCAAATAAGTACATACATTTATGTACAGCTTGCTTCCACGTGGCTTTTGGCCACGTGGCAACTTCCTGTATAATGTACTACCATAAGCCACACATTCACCCTCGATCTTTTTGCGAAGCTATTGCGAGCGATTATGAGAGATGTTGTGTACATACTACCGTTTATAAATGAGGATTGCTACTGAACAGAGAATACAATTGCACTTGTGTTCTGATTGGTTAATTTCGTGTCAGTTGATGTGACGTCTTTACACTGAGCGTTCTTCTAGGTGATCGATGTAGGGATTCCCAAATCTTTGTCCTTTTTATAAATATTAGAATTTTGTTAATGATACAGCCCGATGCGCTTCCTTAATAAATAAATGGCGGGGACTTTAAGGTAGAATATATATGTTAAAATCAATCAAATTACTGTGATATGCCCGATGGTATTTGAGTTGCAACGAATTAGAAAAAGCATTACGTATGGATAATTTCGAGACGGCTTGTTGACAGAAACTTCGGCTGTACCAGCGAACCAAGATGACTTTGAGCCCCGAAAAATACTGTACGATAAAATAGCCAATAAATGCAGGCAGTAGATTTTGGAGGACCCTATCTGCACAGTATAGATCGCTTGACCGAAAACTTGGAAGCTGCGCATTACAGCTCATATTGTATAAATTGTATTAGTATATGCACGGGTACAAAAATAGGAACTAGGTACCTAATTGCCATACCAGGTGTTATGGTGACTAAAACATGACAACATTTTGTTCGGCATGTTCCATAGTACATCCATGATATTTTCCGAGATCACATTCACAAGTTCAATAATACTTCACATGTCACAAGGTTGTATCGTCTCTTTTGTTTCAAATAAAAAATGACAATCTTAACAGAAAAGAGTCACTAGAGTCAAGTAAGAAAAATTCTACTCTCCAATGCCTATATCACTAAACGGCTATTAACGTTCTTACGCAGCTAGTCTCGTGTTGACATCCGGGCATGCTGACATAGCTTTCATTCGTAAAATTCGTAGTATGCACGAATGCCACTCTGGGTCTACCAAACGTGTATGTAATGGCCTGTCTAAAAAATCGTGAATATTTTCGGTGTCATTACAGTGATATCTTAGTATTTTACACATAGCGGCAAAGTGTTGATTTGGGTACAAGTGACACGCTTAATCATTGTGTAATTTTCGAGTTGTGTTTTTTTTTTTGTCATTTTACTCGAGGTTGCATACCGTATGAAATGAAAGACCGCACACATGCTAGGCTCAGTTTACGTGCCGAACGTTACGGGCACTGTCTTTGCAAGCTGGGCGGGGTGATATCTGCAAGTTTCTGCATAAAACGTTACTATTAATCACTGTCAGACAGCTTGCGTGCAAGAAGTGATGTACATATTGCTGCGAACACACATGTGAGCAGTATTGTAGCACACTACGTGGCGATAGCAAATTCAGGCCGCACGCCGATGAAAATTTCAACTTCAGAAAACGAAGTGCAAACAACTCTCCAACTTAAACATAATTTCTAAGGACTCTCTTCATTCTCAGACTAGGAGAACGCTTAACAAATTGGCCAAAAATATTAGTCCATTATCGGGGGAATCATGTAAATGAAGTGATTCTTTTTGCATGCGATATTTTCAAAGATTTGGTTAGTAGATTTGGGACAGGTAATATGATGGCGCGCAATCACCCCGGTAACCCTGCAAAACACATCGTAAATGATCTACTCTCATGGAAACACAAAGGATCCCGCCGCCGATGAGTTGTACTGTCAACTAGGACGAGATAGTGCTGTAACTTACATTTTTACGATTATTTCACAATTATTCACGATTATTTTCGATTCCTACGATATTACCGATTTTTTCGATTTTTTGATTATTCTTCAAGGCAATAATCGAACCGAACCGTAACCGGTTATTACCGGTATCGGTAATATAACCGGTTTACCGTGAAAGCTTAATTTGATGTGAGGTTTTTTGTTTAAGACAACTTAAAGTTTGTTGTGTTTCTTTAGAAGAAGATGATGGGAAGGTTCTAGAGAGATCCGAAGGGGTAAATGTAGTATAAGGTGAGAAATCATGAACAGTTTTGTGTGAAGCACTGTGCTGGTGTTAGGCGGTGTGTCTTACCTTTTCCTTTTTATATATATATATATACTATATATACTATATAACGCTAGGACGACCTGTGGGTCTAGCCTAGGCTACGCCTACAACCGTATATCCCGTCTGCGGAGAACTGTTTGTAGTATTCAACCAGAACCAGAGCTAGTAGCCTAGGCCTATATTGGTATTGGTATTGCCATGTAAGGCCCTGGCCCATTTTGTCATGATCACAAGATATGGGTAGCCTATTCCAAAACCATGATACGCGATCATTTATTTTTAGCCTGACGTAACGTTAGATTAGGCTGATGTCATAGGCTTTCATTTGCTGACTGGACTGCTGAAGCTGGAAAATTGGTCACAGTCCAGATGGGTGTCCTACCTTTCCATGGTTTGTATAGCCTACATCCTAAGCCTTAGGCCAATGTAGCATGGATGGGTGGAATTTTGTGCATGCAACTTTAAAAATTAGAAAAATTCAAGTACTGTGAATGAAATGTCCAT
The DNA here is from genome assembly GCA_037179385.1 of Holothuria scabra. Classification (NCBI taxonomy): domain Eukaryota; kingdom Metazoa; phylum Echinodermata; class Holothuroidea; order Aspidochirotida; family Holothuriidae; genus Holothuria; species Holothuria scabra. Next base: position 12,869,202 of record CM074196.1, on the reverse strand, counting down.
CAAAGCTACATATGCTGAATCTGTAATGTTCAAACTTGAATCACCTGACAATGAAATTTTAATAAGGTGGGTCATTCCATGTCAAATCACAGGAGGCTGTTGCTCGACCAACTCAAAAAATTCCCAAAATATTTGTATATGGAGGCAGTGATGAAAAAAGCATATCCTGAATATTTTAGCAAATGTATTTGCTGAGAAATTGGTCCTTAAAATTGTCAAAAAAGCCAAAATGCCATTTTGCCACTGATTTGTGAAAATTCAACAAATTTAAATTCGGACAAAATTTGAGAAATTTTGCTGAAATTTTCAGGATATGCTTTTTCATCACTGTCTACAGATACAAATATTTTGGGAATTTTTTGAGTCGGTCGAGCAACAACTCTCTCAAAAATTAGGTGATTTGACACAGAATGACCCAGATATCTTCAAAACTCTGCTCTAAATTCATAAAATCATTTTGACTGGAACAACTGTTGGTGTTAGTTGCAAAATTTTGTGCATTAGGTGGAGATGGGGAGCAGCCATAGAGATGGTGCAAAATATAGTTTCACTTCCAATATTGTAATGACTCCTTTAAGCTGGCACGCTCCCAGTTACAACAGCCAAGAAAAATGGAGCAAAACGTGCTGTAAGCAGGCTATTGTGTTTGCGTTTCAACTAATATCATTCAAATATCAGAAATCTTACTTTTGCTACTATTAATAATACTATGGGTCTTTCAATGGCTTCACTGTTGAACAGTTGATGTTTCCAACTACTAAGTTACATGGCATAACTACGGTATACAATAGCCTGCCAACTTTCTAGTGAATCTCGTTTACGACCACCAAATATGACGACACAACAAAAATTAAAATACTAAATTATATCTCGCGTAATAGGTAATATTTATCCACCTACAAAAGCTAATTAGGTTGTTCGCCACTTGTTGTATCAGTTGTATGTACCTAAATACATTATTCATACTTGTTTCGTGCACCACGTGACCATCTCATGTTTACTAATTCGTCCCTCAAAATGCGGGATTCCTGTAAATGGAAACTGGATGAAGGTATATATATATATGCAGACTCTGTATTTTATATATTTTATTATACTATTTAGAAAGGTGTATTTTGATTTTGAGAGAGCGCCATCTTTCAGCTACTACAGAGTCTGCTCCGCAGGCTAGATTTTTCCTGACCTTTTTTCAAGAATCAACCATTGAAACTGCTCTCTGAAATGACCTAGAATGAAAGTGCCCCGACAGGAAAAGATTGCCCTAAAATCATAAAATACAGCAAATGAAAGCCTTCAACATCAACCAGTACTTATAGGCTGTCCAGACAATAGAGACACTGTTGTAAAGTTTTTTCAGGTAAAAAGTCGTTTATTGTGATGAACTGGACAGCAAAATTTGGTCTGAGCCCAGACAAGTTTCTTACCTTTCCGTGTTTTATATGTAGTGTTGGCCAGTACAAGTAGTACTGAGTGCAATTGGCTCAGACCAATCAACTCGCCCATTTTACTAGGAAACTGAAGGTTTTTATCCAGATCTCCAGGCCTTTCGGTTTTAGGCAAGCCCTAGCCCTGGGCTCAAGACCACCTCAGTTGTAGGCTGTGTAAAATCTCCCAGCTGTACTGTTTTGTTGGTTAGATTCTAAAAACTGAAAATGGCCAATGCAGTTGTTACCAGCTTTACCAAGTTAAGCATAGGCCAATGGGCATATTGGCAATTTGGAAGGATTGTTTACATTTTAATTAATGGTGGACACCTGCATGAGTGATGTATTCTTTCATGTTGTGGCATACTTTTTAGGCAAGGTGAACTGATTTTTGAAATACTGTAATGCTTGTTTCACAGGTTCTTAGCAACTCTCAGTGTGTCAACCTTCTCATTTAGTGAATGGAGGGCATGCAGGTATTGGCCATATTTATTAGACTTGAATTATTCAGGAGCCAACAGGGCTGCTTCCCTGAGGAAGCTAAGGGTGCAAGCATATTTCTAGGGGCATGGGGTTTGCAGTTCCCCATTATTACACCCCTGCACATGGCATGTTCGTTTTGAACAACGTGCTGCTAACAAGGATCTCGGACCCATGTGAAATTAACACAATATCATATCTATGGCTGTATGGCACCACATGTCTTCCATAGGGTGTAATGGGAATTTTTCAAGAATTTCCTTTCACAAAAATGTGTGTCAACAAGTGTCCAAGATGGGTGTTAAACTGAATGAAATGTTTACGCAGTCCTAATAATTCAGAAGGCCTGGCCTATCTACCTATTTTTAAAAAGGATGGACTGACAGAGAGCTTATGATAAAGTTGGCTCAAACATTTCATTTGTTCATTGGGTAGAAATTTCTGAGAAAAGCCCTAAGTGTAACCCATGTAATGGGCCTTTTGCAAGTTCAAGTTACGTTGTGCAGCCATTATTGGACTGCTCACATTACAGGCCTTGAATTTGAGGCATGGGAGTGCATGTGCACCTAGATGAAGATCTGGGGGCTCTTTCATTTCATTTTCATTTATTTTTGGTTTATCACAACACAAGATAGAAAACAAGTATCACAAAGTAAATAAGTAACAAAGAGTGTGAAAGGAAGTGCACTTAGAAACCCTTTAGGGCTTGTCGAGAAGTGACACTCCCCCCAAAAACAAAATAAAGAAAACACGAAGATAGAAGATAAGACTAGGAAAAACAAAAGAAAAATCATAATAGACATGCAACCCACCATCCCACCTCATCCCTTCTAGAACCCAACCACCAACCACCCCTCTGGCTTAACAAAGAAGCTAAACAGGCAGGAATACAGTATAGTAAACAAGTTCATGGGCATTAATACAAGCTTATGTAGAACCTTTGAAGATTTTTCCTAAAAGAAGCTAAGGAAGGCTTTGTCTTAACAGTAGACGGTAGGTGATTCCAAAGAGTGGTGGCACGTTAATGCAGACTGTTCTTGTACAAATTGTTGTGATGCTTCTTCGTATGTAGATGATCAGCTTGTCTTGTGTTATGTGAATGTATGGATGAGTTGTGTGTAAAGAGAGAGTTTAGTGAGCTTGGAAGCATTTCATGTAGAGAACGGTAGACAAAACTGGCTACATGTAGTTTGAATAGGTCAGTAAGTTCAAGTAATATATGGATTTGAATAAATTGTTTGTATGATCTCTCCAATTGGAACAGGTGATATGTCTGATTGCTCTTTTCTGTAGAACACCTAACTTATTTAATAAATACTTGCTTGATCCAGACCAAATAATGCAACAGTAAGTGAGATGTGGGAGTACAAGTGTTTGATAAAGGGACCTGAGAATGCTTCTAGGGAGTGTATGTTTCAGTTTTGAAAGGATTCCTACACTCTTATAAATTTATTAATAAGTTTAACCCCTTCCCTACACATGGTTTCTCTGCGAAACCATAATTTACAATCACTATATATGCATGGTTTCTCTGCTAAACCATAGCACTCAGCTGGGGTCTGCCATAGCTAATTATAATTCTATGGTGTGCAGTCGTGTTTTGGACATGACATAGGCTTGAAGGAGAGACATTTTTGATTCCTTGCCGAAGGCAGGCAAGGAATCTTTGCGATGGTGATGTCGTGTGTGTGTATGTGTGTGTGTGTATGTGTGTGTGTGACGCCTGCTTGTAAACACGATATCTCAAGAAGGGTAACCCCCAGGGATCTCAAACTTGGCATGTAGAATGTCCACATTGAGTAGAAGGTCCCTATTTGTTTTGGTAGAGATCAAAGGTCATTTGGGGTCACCAGAGGTCAAAATGTAAATACCTTGGAAATTGCTTGTAAACACGATATCTCCAGAAGGAAAAATGTGAGCAATCTCATACTTACCATGCTGATTGTCCATATTGAGTAGATGGTCCCTATTGTTTTTGATGGAGGTCAAAGGTCATTTGGGGTCACCAGAGGAAAAAAGGTCAAAACCTTGTAAACACTGTATCTCAAGAAGGGAAAATGTGAGGGATCTCATACATAGCATGTGGATTGCCCTTATTAAGTAGATGATCACTAATATTTTTGGTGGAGGTCAAAGGTCATTTGGGGTCATCAGAGATGAAAAGCTCAAAAATTTGTAAACACCATATGTCAAGAAAGGTAACTGCCAGGAATCTCATATTTACCAAGTGGATTGTCCATATTGAGTTGATGACCCCTATTGTTTTTATTAGATGTCAAAGGTCATTTGGGGTCATCAGAGTTCAAAACATCTAAACCTTGCAAACACTACATCTCAAAAGAGTATAACTGTTGAAGTTAATATCCATGAGCGGTTAGGGTGAAAGGGTACGAATAATTTGGCATGGGTAATGTAATAGGCATAGGTATATAATTTTTTTGGAACAGTTCATTAACTTCACTATGTAAATTCTTTAGTGAGGTAATTTTGAAAATGGATTTATAAAGTACTGAAGCAAACTCATAGGAAGAAGGTCTTAGGTGCACAAAAAGGCACATCACATAGTAGTTACTGTACAGTATGTTGATTCTGGCATGAAATTGTACCCTGTTATTACATTAAGTTCCAAGTATTAATACATGAAAAGTGGGCAGAGCAAAATATAAAATCTTAAAAGGCAAAATCTGTTCATCAGGCTGGCATACATGCTTCAATGCTCATGGGTATGCTGATTTTGCAGCCACAAGTAAACAGATTTTCATGAAACTGATGTGGAACATGTGAGATTAAACAGTCTGTATAAGGGTCATTTAGGGACATAGTTTGAAAATATTAGAAGATGCTTCTCTGCACACTAAGTAGATGACTGATGTGGAACTTCATAAGTGTAAACTTTGAACAGAGAGTATTCTGTGTGATGCACAAGAATCTTTCATAACATACGTTCATTGCTTTTTCAATAATCTTAAAAAAACCTGAAGAAACATTAAATTTAGTGGCAAAAAGTGCTAATATTTGGCAATCCTTGTGGCTACTGTCCTCATGAGGACATGTGCATGCAAGCATGCATGAATTGGAAATGGGAATTGATTAATTAGATATACTACATTTAATTAGCTTTACAAAAAAGAACCTAATTTATACTGATCATTTGGTATCAAATACCCTTCAGCACACATGAACTGTCATTGCCTAATAGAGTGAATCAAATTGTGACTGACCCATTTTTTGCCATTTGGTCACAGTTATCTGGCCTTATTTTTCACAGTTGACTGCCAGTTATCCCCACAATGTCCTCATACAAACATACAGCTCAATTGACTTAAGCTTTTTACTGTATAAGTGGTGTTAATTGACTCTTATAAACCCTCTGAAGAAAGCTTATTTTTATCTCAGTACATAACTGTGACAGCCCATTGTTTGTATATACTCCTATTTCCTGCCATTCCCTCCATGCATTTAGTACTCTATTTGTGGTCAAAATGTCAGACCTCCATGAAAGTCACACCTCTGCAAAATCAAGCATAAAATAACTGTCCACATTATCTTGTCTCATCTGACCACAAATAAATGTTGTTTGCCTAGCAATGTCTGGAGATGGAGAAGTTCATGTACACTTGATCAAGTTTCTAAACTGAAAGTCATCTTAGAAATACTGTAGCTTGACACCCTTCAGAAATAGTGTCCTTTACATAAAAGCTGGTGGAATTGAACAAATAGTGTGTTTGTATTAGGATTTTTGTTGAACACAGATTTAAACATTGGTGTCCATCTAGATTGGTGCTTCTGCTTTACATTTTCAATATGCTCTACCGTGATTATTTATCACTTAAGTTTCATTGTAAAATTTGTTTTAAATTTTTGATAGCATAAAATGTATCAGCATACTACTTGCCTCATCTCTGCATATATCTGGATAACCGCACCAAAAAAGTTAACCCTGTGTGAAGGATTAAAGTTATGTCAAATATTCTCATCGAGTGGGAATTCTTGTCCCACATTTCATTTTTATCCATGCCACTCTCCCCCCCCCCCCCCCCAAAAAAAAAAGAAAGTGTATCATTAAGCTTAACGCATAGAACCATTGCTTCAAGATTACCCATAATGACACTTTTCAAAAGTATTAAGAGTTTATTTTGCATTGCTGCTGTCGTTTAAAATTAGTTCAGGTAATAAGAGCAAGCATAATGTTGTATACTGTGTATCAAACAAGGAAAACTTGTACTGTGTGTTATGCTGTACCTACAGTATAAGTAGACAAAAGGCAAATTAAAAGTCTTGTTAAATTATGGATTAATAGAGATACCAGCTTTTGTTAATTTGCAAAGGATACCATAGAAAATGGGTTGGGCATTTCCCCCATAAAGCAAAAATTGCCGTCACTAATAGCCAAGGGAATACACATCTCTGTTCAGATGTCTCTTTAGGCTTGGTCTCACATACCCCACAACACCCAGTGTTAACTAGTGTTTCAATCAGACAAAACCGCAGGCTAACCCTGTGTTTTCTAGTCCGTGTTCTCACATACCCAGTGTTTCGTTGAAATATAAGAAAATACCTGTCATCAGTGCCATAAATACCTGTGACCTTGCTTGATTAAAACAAACACGATGTTTAAAACTGCTTAACCCTAGTGCGATTTGAGGTGGATCGAAATTTGCGTTAACCCGCAGTCCCACGTTACTCGAGCGTGAGGTAACACAGTGTTACCTCGAGCGTGGGGTATGTGAGAACACAGTATTTGATCCAATGCATGTAGGAGAGTGTTTGGATGAGGGCTTGTTTAAACACTAACCTCAATGCAGACTTTTGGAAACATAGAGGCATCGGAACACAGAGACTTCAGAATGGAGAGCTGTCCCCATTGATCAAACTTTGGATAAAAATGGTTTCAAAATACTGCTTTATCAAGTAATGAGGCAAATCAGTTTTCTGGCATGTTAAAGCTGTGTGAGAAATTCCTCTTGTTTGTGGAGATCAAACGTTTGAGGTGACAAAAGATAAAACCCTTTAGACATAATATTTTTAGGGGGATAACTGTGAGGGATCTCATACCATTGAGGTAGTACTTCCATACTCATACTGTACTAAGCTTAATTTTGAATTGCTCATGTTGATGGACGTGTTGGTGAGGTGATCACTATTGTTTTTTAGGGGTTGAAAGGTCATTTTGGGTCACATGAGGTCAAAAAGTTTTGGCCAATACTAGTATGATATCTCAGTTCAGTAGGATAATTGTATGGGATCTCATGCATGTCATGTTTGTTTCCATGTTTGCTATTGATATATCATATGGCAAGGAATCACTAAGCCTGTTGGCTTTCTAGTTACATGTATGCATCCTCTCATGGCATAGGGAGCGCTAAAATGGCTGCATCCACATAAAAAACGTAACATTTCGGGGAACTGGTACACACGTACTGTGTATACGTAGTATGATACATAGTGCAGAGTGGCGGAATGGACCCCCTTCCGTACTAAAGGGTTAATTAAACAGCAAACCTACCACACTCCTAAATATTCTGAGGACTGTGATTCGGTGCACCCCTGAAGAATTTAAAACTTGAGGCCTCCAATTATATTTTTAATGCACTTGCTATCTGTTCAAAGTAAAGTTTAGTCATAATAATAGTACATTGTTTGTTGCAGCAGTCAGAGTAATAAACATGTCTTGAAAGTTGCACCAGCCACCTAACAAGTACCTGAATGAATGCATCATGATTTGATTTGCTAAATTTGTTGTATTAGAACAAAATTCCCTCGCCGAAAACCGCACAAAAACTCATCCACATTGTCCTATGTTTTAAGAACAAAAGTTCAACCGCATTACATGTTACTAGACTCTAAAGCACTTTGGAGTTGCAACTCCTCTCTGGTAGTTGAGAAGTTTTGGGGTGATGATTCCTGGGAAATTTTCATTACTTTGCTGTCAAGCATACAGTTTGCCTAAAACCATAATTGGGTATACAAACATGTTACATGTAGATTTGAGTTATTTTTAAACTGAGATGCTTTTGATATGATACTGTACAGTAGTTCAACAGCACTATTTTCAAAGTCTGTTTATTTGTTGGCAAATAAATACTTTGTGGTTGTGACCCCAATTGTTATTCCTCTCTTGTGATTTAACAGTCATGGCATTGTATTTCTTATACAGTTTTATGCTTCACTGAATTAACAAGACTATTGAGTTCATTTGCATCTATCTGCCTGTAACTGTCATTTACAAGATACTGTACAGTAGGCAGTACAAAGTTAAACTACTGGCGCTTGAACAAAAGTTATGCACAGCCCAAATTTCTTCAGCAATTGGGGCAGTAGTATATTTTTAGTAGCATATTTAGCATTTTAATTGGGAAGTAAATTGTCCATTATTATGACTGGTACAGTACTAAACAGTAATGTTAATTCAACCACAGTTCTGTACAAGGTGACATGCAGATGTATTCAGTTTGCTCTGATTGAAAGATAACAAATTGAGATTCTAACCTAATTATTTAGTGAACAATTTTTTACAATTCCCATGGTAGTGATAGCATAGCACATTTAGCAATCAGTTGTATTTCATATAACTCCTGAAATATGTACATTATGTGGCTTCTAATTTCATTACCAACTGCCTGGAATGATGCAGTGGGAACTTGAAGTAAATGAAGAGTGGTTCAAATCTGGGTTTATTAAACAATATCAAATCTTTTCCTTTATAGAACAGTACTATCTTAATTGCTCTTCCATGAAATTACTACCCACAAAATTAAAAACTGGCTTCGTGCTAACTGATAAAGATTTGCTTTAAGGCTAATTGAAGAAACGCAACTTAACGCTATGTACACAAGTGATTGACCTACTTACACGGACTCACTAATATGTACGCTCTCTCATGCAATCCTGTGCATGCAGACTTGTGTACAATTGTCTTGCAAACTTATTTTTCTTTCAAACATTTGTTGCACCAATTTTTGATTCCTTGCCGAAGGCAGGCAAGGAATCTATGCAATGGTGATGTTGTGTGTGTGTGTGTGTGTGTATGTGTGTGTGTGATGCCCGATTGTAAACACTATATCTCAAGAAGGGTAACTCTGAGAGATCTCAAACTTGGCATGTAGATTGCCCACATTGAGTAGAAGATCCCTATTGTTTTTGGTGGAGGTCAAAGGTCGTTTGGGGTCACCAGGGGTCAAATGGTAAATACCTTGGAAATTGCTTGTAAACACGATATCTCCAGAAGGAAAAATGTGAGTGATCTCATACTTACCATGCGGATTGCCCATATTGAGTAGATGATCCCTATTGTTTTTGGTGGAGGTCAAAGGTCATTTGGGGTCACCAGAGGTAAAAAGGTCAAAACCTTGTAAACACTATATCTCAAGAAGGGTAACTGTGAGGGCTCTTATACATAGCATGTGGATTGTCCAGATTAAGGAGATGATCCCTATTGTTTTTACTGGAGTTCAAAGGTCATTTAGGGTCATCAGAGGTTAAACCTTGTACATACTATATCTCAAAAAGGGTAACTGTTAGGGTTAATATTCATTAGTGGATAAGGTTAAGAGTTTTGAATGGCATGGGTAATGTAAGATGCATCTGGTAAGCTTTTGGAATCCACTTCATTAAGTAAATGATCAAGTTGGGTAATTTCAAAATATGTACTGAAGCAAACTCACTGTATTAAGAATGTCTGAAGTGCATAAAGGTGCATTTGGTGCAGTATTTATGTTGATTTTGGTTTGAAGTTTTGCCCTATAACATTTAGTGCCAGTATTTATATGCATAAGAGTAAGTGGGTAGAACAAAATCTGAAAAAACTGTTCATCAGGCTGACATGTTAGTTAATTTATCTTTGTCATAGGTATGCTGATTTTGCCATACGTATCTCAGCCTATAGATTTTCATGAAATATGTGAGTTAAACAAAGGCTGTTTGAGGGCTATTTGGGGACATAGTCTGAACATATTGGAGAAAGCTTCCATGCCCACAAAGCAGAGGAATTGTTCAGTGGGGAACTTCATAAGTGTAAACTTTGAACAGGTCAAGTGCTCTGTATGATGCCCAATATTTCTTTTAGAACATACAAACATTGTTTCTTCCATAACCCTAAAGAAAAAATGAAGATCACATTAAATTTAGTATCAAAGATTGTTAAAAGTTACAGACAAACCTTGTGCCACTGTCCTCATAAGGACATGTAAGTGGGAACTAGATAATTAAATACACCACGGGTAATTAGTTCTATAAAAAGAACTAAATAACTGATCATTTGGATCAAATACCTTTGAGCATGCTTGAACTGAGATTGCCTTATTGAATGAATCAAATTGTAACTGACCCACCAGAGTCTGTGAAAATTGCTGGTCACTGTTATCTTACCTAATTCATCACATTTGACTGCCACAGTGACCTGAGGGGTTTTCTCATTGAATCATACAGCTCAATGGATTTAACCATTTCCTACCTGTCTAGAGATAGTGTCTGACACTTATTTAGCCCTCTCAGTGAGGCTTGTTTTTCAGAAAGTACTGTAGTTCAGGTAATCAAAACAAGCATAATAGTATCTACTGTGTATCAAACAAAGGACACTTGACTTGTACTCTGTTATGTAGTGTTCCTACAAGCAGACAATTTAAAGCAAATTACAAATCTTGTTAATTTCTGGACTAATAGGGTTCCCATTTTTTGTTAATTTTCAAGGATATCATAGTCATTGGGAAGGGCATTACACCAAAAAACAAATGCAAAAGGACCACCACTAATAGCCAAGTTACACCTTTCTGTTGAGATGTCTCTACTGTATGTTCCAATTTATGGATGACTGTTAGGATTAGGGCTTGCTGTAACACTAACCTCAATGCAGTCAACTTTTTGGATCATAGAGACATCATTATATAGAGAGCTATCCTCAATACCCAAAATTTTTATTTAAAGGAGCATGTTTCAAAAATATCTCTTTATCAAGGTAATAGACAACATAGTTTACCAGCATCATAACTGCATGGGAGATTTCTCTTGCTTGTGGAGGTCAAACGTTGGGGTCACAAAAGGGCAAAACCTTGAAGACATGACACTTGTATGTGGTTATTGAACTTTAGAGGGATCTCATACTCAGTTTGTGGATTGCTCATATTTAGCATTTTGATCGTCTTTTTAGGTAGTTGCTCCCTATTGTTTTACGTGAGGGTGAAAGATCATTTTGGGTCACATGATCTTACCTGTAAATTGGTTTTGACCTTACTAGTAGACCTCAGTATTTGTGAGGGATCTCATGCTTGTCGTGTGGGCATCCATGTTCATTATTACAATATATCATATGGCAAGGAATCACTAAGCCTTTTGGCTTTCTAGTTTCTTTAAATTGCTCCCACATATATTTTCAATATTTTTGCAAACATTATCTTTTCCCCCCCCCCCCCCCCCCCCAAAAAAAAAAAAAAGACTTTTCATTGTGCCAGATTCTCACAGGAAGAGGAAGTCAAATTTATGAAGAATTTTTTACCTAACATACTCTTTGGACATAAAACACTTTGTAGGCTTTCTCTTTTGGGTGCAGCGCAAGTCTTCAATTCTATTATAGTACAGGGAGTAAGCAATTTCTCCTAGGTTTTGAATTCTGTGATTCTTGTCAGTTTTGAAATTTCATTGAAGCTTTTTTCTTCTCTTCCCTACAGTAGTTTTTGCATGTGATGTGATTTGACTGCTGATCCAAGAAGTTGTTTCTCTTCTCAAGGAGATGTATGCAATCTGGTTATTCTCCCCCAAACCATTAGTGGGTATCGTTGTCAGATTGTGAAGGCGTTATATGTGCTTACCATTCAGAAGTACCTAATGTGTGTAAAGAGATGGAAAGGATCCTACTATGAAAACTTTTTACCAGTAGACCTGTATTTCATCAGCTAAGCAGTACCAGTGCAATCCTTCTGATCAAACAGAAAAAAGAAAACAAAACAAGACAATGGCTCCTATCAACGTGAAGATTAGGAAAACAAAGAGTCTAATCAAGAGAGGTGTAGTGTTGTTTTTGGTTGGTGTCTTTTTGGCATTGATTTTAAACTTGCTTCAAGTCCAAAGGAACATCACTCTATTTCCAGCTGGTATGCTTGGTGATTTATACCTCTCAGCATGGTGGGTGCCTCCAGTGTGTGGAACAGCAGCAGGTAAGAAGGAAGAACAAACATTTTATAAGCAGGGCTGGCTCCAGCAGGCGAAGGGAGCATGGGGTATGATGCAAGGATGGCAATTGCCTAAATTTTGTTCTCAGGACGGGCAGTTTTATTCTCTATAAAAACTCCAAATTTTTTAATTGTTTTCAATGAAATGCCAGATGTTTCACACTTTCGTGAAAAAAAATTATACATTTTTCAAATTTTCTCTATATGTTTGCTAATATTTAGCTACTTTGACAAAAATTCCAGTGAACCTTCTGTTGGGAAAATTTTTAAACTTCATCTTACAAGCTTTGACCTGTTTGGCTCCAGGCCATGCATTTGAGCTGTGCTACTGTGATCACATGCCATCACTCACCTGAAATCACTGTGAGAGATGTGATTTTTGAACACCTACAGCAGAAAAAGAATATGATCTCAGATAAATTTTGTTAGCACACCTACCACTCTCCTTAATTTCCTAAGGAGTGTGTAGAACCCCCCAGAAAATATAAAACTCAAGGCCTGTGGCTTTTAGAGTCCTGTTTCAGCCAAATGCTCACATCCTACAGTATTTGTCCCTTTTTTTTAAATTTCCCTGTCCTAACCCTTTATCTCATCTAGAGGGCATAGGCTATCATATGCTCATTGCTCTATTACTTTTTGAATAAGTTCTTAAGTGGGCATAGTCTCAGATATAAGGGAGTTTGGTAATTCCTTTTTTGGGACTACAGTATGCACATGTGCACATCCTGCAAATTATTGGGAAAAACGAACCAATCCTGCACCTACAACAGGAGTTTCTAAATATCAGGATACATGCAAATTTTGTGAAACCATCATTTCAGTAACCCATCCACAAGGATGAATCTTATTTTGGTTTCATGCAGTAAACTTTGGGTAAATTGCTTTTTGGTGTATGATATTGGCTTTTTAATCTGCTGTAAAGTAGCAGTGCATAGACCCCCATTTTCATTTAGGTTGGCTAGACACTTACTGTAGATCATGCTAAGTGTTACATGCAAGCAACAAGGAAAACAAGGGAAAACCTCATCACACTTTGTGCTGAACTTGGTTTGTGTTAATAGCCCATGTTGTGCCCCACAATTCAATGCAGGAACAAATTTTCCAAACTCACTTATTGTATGGGTACCATTAAATCTCTCACATCAAGATCTCTCAGATTGAAAGTATGTTCAGTGGAGTAGTATTCTTATATTTTCAGTCATTTGCAAGTCCTGATGTCTCACCATTTTATTTGTTCTTTACTTTTATAGTTTGTGTTGGACTTATGTATCCTTGTGTAGATGTGAAGTTAGGAGAACCATTAAGAGGGAAGTCTGAATGGTCTAATGTTATTCGTTGTCTTGCCGTCTTTGTTGGAATCAACCACGCTTCAGCTGTATCCTTTCCTATGCAGATATCTGATATTTTTTTTCTTCAAAATTAGGTTTGTGAAAATAAGTTTCGAATTAAAAGTGCCACCTATCAGGCTGTCAGTCATTCTACTATATTAGGCATATATGGAATGTTGGTATGTTTTTTAAAAAATTAAGTGGAAGTATTATCTCTGCTGCATCTGATCTGTTTTACAGTATAGGTACAGTATGTATACTGAAAAGATGTTTAATGTAAGGTTGACCACCAGGGTGCACATCAGAATAAAAAATTGAGCAACTTCCAGAGCTTCCAACTCCTTGATTTAAGTGGAAAGTTTCCTAGAATGAAGCCTTTTTCTTGCCTTTCTGCCTTTGTCCAGCATTTCTCTTGTCCATACTCCTTTTTGGTTCCTTGCGGTAGCAAAGGAACCTATGTAGTCAGGTTGGCGTGTGTGTGTGTGTATGTGTGTGTGTGTGTGTGTGTGTGTGTGTGTGTGTGTGACACTTGCTTCGGTACGCTCTAACTCAACAAGGGAAGGTTGGATGGAACTTGGATTTGGTACATAGATTCGTCATAGGGAGAAGGTGTGCCCTATCGTTTTTGGTGGAGTTCAAAGGTCATTTGGGGTCACCAGAGGTCAAAAACTAAAAACCTTCTCAACAGGATATTTCTAGTTAGGAAACTTGGATAGATGTCATACTTGGTGCATGGATGTGTTATGGTGTAAGGATGAAATTGGATATGTTCGGTGAAGGTCAAGGGGTCATCTGAGGTCACCAGGGGTCAAACACTGAAAAACGTTTTAACACAGTATTTTAAGGTAGAAAGGACAGATTTCAAATCAATCTGTGTTTGGTTAAGGTCAAAGGTCATCAAGGTCACTGGAGGTCAACTGCTGGAAATGTTATTTAGAAAATCTTGTAAGCTAGATAAAGATAGTTTCAATAGATTTTTTATCTCACCTGGTTTTGCATGCTTATGCACTCAAACACCTTAGAAATTTGTCCTTTTTGTTCGTTCAGTAATGATTCCTTCGGGTTGTACACATATTTTGGATCATTCAAAGTTTTAAGAGGGCAACAACTGAAATCTGTAGATTTCACTGAGCACAGGTCACTCTGCATTAAACTGGTCTCTCTGCCAGTGGAAGCAATGCATGGATTCTACAATATGTCTCTTTAATACTGCTGTGCTCTGTGGGGTAACCTTATCCTCATTCTATTATCACACTTCATTAATCACTTGCTTTCTGCTTGACTGCTGAATAAACCCTGTTTTCTGTGTAGAGGTAGCAAACAGGACAACTGGTAGATTGTTTTAAAGTAACAGCAAGTTTTATTTGAGAGCAGGTAAAAATAACTTGTGAGAGAAATACAAGGGGTGTTTTTCATTCTCTGACCACATTGTGTATCATTTTTTGGTGATAATATCAAATTTGATTACAAGCATAAATACCTATGGAAATGAGGTAGTGTTTTTGAAGGATCACCAAGCATCACAAAAGTTGAATGTCAGTAAGGCCACAGAAATTTAATCTTTGATTTCATGTAAAATTAGTACTAAAATACCCCTTGTGAAGATATTACAAACATTGAGTATGAACTTTTGCTTAGCTCTATTTTGGAGACTGGCTGTACAGTTCTTATAATATCTAGCAAGGAACCACAGTGCCCATTGGGCTCTTGTTACAGTATGTCCCTGATGTTCCATAGAACCTGTACTGTACTTATTCCCAGTTAACATTGCAGATCTAACTAACTACAGATAGGTGCATTGTACTGTAGACTGCATTGCATATATATGATTCCATATTTTTGTCTGTGAAATCTATCTCTTGAGAGTATCCTCTAAAACACCTACAAGCTAGGAGCAACTTGGACTTTACCACCTGGAACTCCCTCTACCTTGGGTTTTGCACCTGGTTTTCACTAGGAGTCCTGAGATGAGTCCTTGGACACCACTTGCTATTAATTTTAGGCTTGCCAGATGCATGTCATGCACATTCTCACTCCCCAAAGCTGGTTCTCCCTGTTTGAAATTCTCAAACATTTGGTGCTCTGGCAACTGCCCTTTTAGCTTTGTTGATTAATGGATTGCTCACAAGAATTCAAAGGTCTCTAAAGCCAGATTTTCAAGAAACTGTTTGTCAAACTTGTGTTATTATCACAGTTCCTGTTAAAATGAACAAATGATGTTATTTCAAATTCATGTTGAAATTAATTTGGTTAAGCTTCAATATCAAAAATTTATTACCTGTTTTAGTACTTTCAACTGGTGTTTTTTTTTTCTTATGTAATGTGCATGTAAATTATTAAATCTCTCCTTAACACATTGAAACAGAAAATGGATTTTGCCAACAACTTGCAGTTTTCACTCACATTAGCAGCCATGTCCCTTGGTCTATGGTGGTTTTTTGATCGGTCAAGGAGTGGTTTTGGATTGTCCCTATTTATTGCCACCATAGCAACAGTAGCAACACAGTTAATGGTCTACAAAGGATTTTACAGGTAATTGTTGTAGTACAACTGTAGACAATCTGATCAGTGCTTGTGTTTATTGACTGTAGGCAACCATTGGTGGGGTCCATCAGCCCCAGTTGGTCTTCATTTATTGTCTACATGAATTTCAAACCTTCATATTCAGTGAAATTGAGAGAAGACACACTACAGTGTACAACCATCCATGATACAGTTAAGCAAAGAAATTGAAAGGTTTAAATAGTTCTGTGGTGTGACCATGTTTCATTGTTACATGTATTTCTCCACAATAATGTCATTTGTATTCTATACATGGTAGTACTTCCATGTTCTGTACATGAATAACCATTAAGTTGCTTAATACCTCCAGAGCAACAGATTCCGTTAATGCTTATTAACTGTTAGGTTTTTCATTTACTAACTTCATTCCCTGACCATTCTCTGTGTGCTGACGACTAAACACAGATAAGAAAGTGATTTGCTTGCTTGTTTGCAACCATTTGTGGATAAAATTCTCTATCTCATGAAAATGTTTTGAGAGATTGGGTATGGCTTGTTCATGATATCTTCAACTGAAAGTGGCTCATTGAGTTGGCTCATGGAATTCAACGAATTTTTTCGAATGTGTAACAAATTTGTCTTTTACATACAAATGACAAATGGTAGAACTTAGACAATCCCCATATCCTACTCACAAATAAATGATTTATGAGTGAGTACCTAACGGCTCAATTTGGTTTTCAACAGTTCATAATTGGACACTTTTTCAAATCATGCACAGAGCTGTTACAAGTCAGGACACCACAGCATTAAAAATTTTTAACCTTTTCCATAAATATTGGATATGAAACTTGAATCATTATTCTATAGGTGTTGTCATGTGGTAGTGACCCTTTGACACTCTCATAAAATTATCAGTCTCAGCTCAATGAGCCCCTTTAAGTTAATTCCTGGCATTCTGCCTAGATGTCTGGTTTTCCAACCGTACTATGATTTGAGTAAGGACTCTTCCACATAATGACATAAAATGCAAGTACTAGTTGATTTTAAGTAAGCTGTGGAGTTCATTGTTATACTGTTGATTTATTTTGGTTTCGGTTCAGTGCACTCTTAATATTTACTGTGTCTGTTTTTTCTCAGGTACACAGAGCCAGACTTTCTCTATGTGAGGTCGTGGTTGCCTTGTGTATTTTTTTCTGGTGGAGTCACGATAGGCAACATAGGGAGACAACTCGCAATAGTGAGTAACACTCATTTCTAGACTCTAAACTGTAATTTGTAGGGGGGGGGGAGTACACTTCAGGTAAAATTGTTGTTTGTAATGATGAATGACTGCCTTTAATGCCAAGCTGATTCCCCATCTGTTTTATTTGGGGAGGAGTTTGGGGTGATGGGGAGGTGGGGGTGGGGAGGTTGGAGTGGTAGGGGTGGGGGTAACTTACATTACGTAAGCTGTAATCAACATTTAAAAGATGACAATGAATGTACAAAGTTTTAAAAAATTTCATATATTTTTTTCCTTTGTCCTTTAAGTATGAACAAGAAGTAGAAAAAGAGCATTCTTCGTAGAAAGAGGAGCATTAAATGAAAGATGCCTTGGAGAAGAGAGCACACTGCTTCCACCTGAAATTCTGGAACAAATAGTACTGTCCATGCTTTGTGTGGAGGAATACATCTTCCCTTTTTTTTTTTTGTTTATTTTGTGGAAGATATTTGTGTCCTTGGAGTGTTTCTTGTTCAGGATTCTCAGAACTAAATAGAAAATCTCAAGTTTACAGTCCAGCGATTCAGAATGAAACAAAGCAAAGACAAATGACTACAGTAAGTTGTTGTGCATCTCTTCTGAAGACTTTAGCAGATGTTGTGAAGAGTTTGAACCACAGCTAACTGTTATGCATCTGCAGTATGCATATTTCATAGTTGAAGTGAAACTACCTAGATGCCTGTTTTTGAAGAAATGTGTCAGCTCTGTGTGCTATGATGTTGATATATCCTTTATTGTATCATCACATGTTCAGAAAACATGAATATACTGTCCAATATTAGGAACAATTCTGGCATGTCACTTGAAACATTTGTTTAAAGGGATTCATTTTGCTGTTACTATACTATTCAACGTTATCGAGCAGACATAGTGAAGGTTACCTATAATGCTAGTAATGAGACCAGTATCACCTAACGAGGCTGAAGCATAGTGAATGAACTTATTATGATTGGCTTCTTCAGAACCCAAAGATTTAGTTGGCGGAGAGATCGCAAGTATTAAACAATGCCGAAGAAAAGCTTGGAAAATGATGGACAGTCATAAAGCATGAACCTTGCCAGAACTAAGAAAATGTTTGAGAAGTAACAGTTTAAACTCTACCTGTATTTTTGTCCAAAATAAATGATATTGTACAGGAATGCATATTTTTGCTGGTCATAAGTATTGCATGAAATTCTCCTTTTTGGTATAACTCTTGAACTATGTGAGCTTCCTGAAGCCATATAACAGGTTAAGCTTTAAATTATATAAAATTAAATTACTAAAAAAAAAAAAAATAAGGAAAAATGCAAATGGGGTGAAATGGAATTTTAAATTATATTGCTGTATTATTTATCTTTGTTTGATTTTATTCAAGAGTGATAAAAATTACAGCTTTTTAATTGAAGAGTTGTGTATTGTATTAAAAGAGATTATTTTTGTTAATTGCTTTGTTCTTTGATGTCAATTCTTCTAGGTTTGAAAGAATATTGACAGATTGTCAATGAGAATGAATCTGCTAATATTGCATTTATTGACTAAGTTATTTTGGTAGTTCTATTTGGGGGCTTAGTATAAGGGGGCTTGAATTTTGAGGGGTGCGAGTGCAATTGCATGCCATCACTCTCCTCAAATCACTGTGAGGAGGAATCTAAAGACTGACTTTGCAAAATGAACTGCAAACTATCCAAAAATCTGAAAATGCCTTTATGGGGTTAAAATCTGCATTCTGATCTGCTGTAAAGTAGGGCTGAGACGTATTTACATTCAATTTGCTTGGGCTATACACTTAGCTGTATGAAAAATGTTGTGTGCACATACTGCATGAAAATAAGGCCTGTGTTGGCCTAAATGGAAATATTGCATGTTTCCCAGAAAAAAAAAATATTTTCAAAAACCAGTATTTGTAAACACAGAGTGAAAGATTGAGTAATTGTTTCCCAGAAAAAAAATATTTTCAAAAACCAGTATTTGTCAACACAGAATGAAAGATTGATTAATCAAAATACAGTGAGACTTCATTGTACAGTAAACCTCTTTTCAAGAAAATAGAAAGAAATTCAGCTTTTTCTTGCTCAAAAGGGATTTACTTCCCCCAAAATTCAAATAATGCAACTCCCATGTTTTACTGCTTCACTTTTTGAGGAGAATAAGCTATTGTTGGTGTTTATTGGTAAAAGTGAACTGTTTTGAGCTATTTTTCTTTGTTTTATGAACAGGTTTGTAGTAAACAGTTTGTGAAATGGGATGGTGTTCTTCATTTTTGTGCACAGTTTTGTCAAATCCTCTGCTGCTATTCTACTCAACTTGACATTTTATTGGCCTGTACTTTACACAAATATTACACTTACTTTGTTGTGTTTGTCTCAATACTATTTTACCTCATGAACACAAGTAGGAGGTAGTGCCCAGCAGGCCTTGGGCCAGCAATGCATCTCACCATCTTTGAGATGGCCAAAAAGTAATGTACATGGCCAAATTTCAAAAGACAGCTGCAGGAATCAATCAAAAAGGGACAGTAAAATAGTAGAACCAGGCTACTGCCCTGTGCTTGCACTGTGGTATGGAAGTTTTTTTTTTGTGAACAACCGAGACTGAATTAACATTCCCACTTAAGTCTTGGTGTCTGCACTCCTACTTCAGTATACACTTTGGAAAGTTGGTGATTGCCTTAGTATGAATATGAGTCCCTGCATATTGTCTTCCAAGTAAAAACATGCAGAAAGTCTCAGTTCAATTAGAACATAGATTTTCAGAAGTGATAGGCCTACATTTTGGTACGAAAATTTTGATCCTTTTAAGAAAGAGATCATTCTAGAGTTCCTTGCATGTTTACAGTGCCATACTATTCTGTAACTGCTAGCTAAGACGAAGTGATAATCAAATTATAGCAACCCAATTCTGAAAGACTTTGATAACTTACAGCAGTGTTTGGGAAGGTGCAGGAATTCTGTGATTTTGTTGTTTTATGTGAACAGATGTTGATGCTTCAAGTCATCATAAATAAAGATCATTGATGTATGTTTGCAGTTCAGCTATGGGTCAAAACTTTCATAGTAATGCTGTTTTGTTATTTACTTCCTGTCTTGTGCCTTAGGTAGACACATTCTTAAATGTTAATTGAATAAACTTACATCCAGAAGTTGCATTTAAATCAAGCATTAATGTAGGCATTAACCACTCTTGATATTGACTTTAACTTTACAGGTGTGGATAGAACAAATGAACTTTAGCATTAGTAACAGTAATATTTCAGTTAGTCGGCCTTTTGTAAACTATAATCGTTAGGGATGGGGTGGGGGGTAGGGGGTGGGGGGTGGGGGGAATTAAAATTTTCCTAGGAAGAAAGGAGTAGAATGAAATTGCCATTTTGTTCATTTCTTCTCTTTTTGAGAGTAGATATAAGCAGTGTTTACTAGTAGGGCTAAAAGCTTAAAAATATGTTCGGGAATGTACTCCTTCCCTTAGTGTTTGGGGGCACATTTCAGATGGTACATAGGAAACAGTGTAGTAATTTCCTGCAGACAAAATGTTCTTTGAGGGACTTGTGAATTGTAAACAGGAATCCTGCAATTGCACACCTTAGTGTTAACAGCTGTTGTGAGTACAACTGATACTCTCAATTAGCATAAATGTTTCAAAGTGTAAAGGGGTATTACATGAAAAAGTCCTTACTGTAAACCACTCCCACTAAACAGTCCAAACCCTGACCTTTCGATGAGTAAGTTGGGTTTCTGCTTAATGTTCTCACCTACAGTTTATAGCAACTCCAGCTCTAAAATCAATAAAAAAATATGATAAAAGTCAGTAGGTCTTGGGCTGGTCTTAAACTGTGGGTGCTAATATCAAGAAAAAACTGGATTTACTGCCCTGTTTTAGACCGCTCAGTGGTAGGCTATTTGAGTAAGGGCTATTTCATGTAGCAGGTGTAAATATGCCTTACTTCTTCATATATCTTGAAGCCAGTCCATGGTGATTGGTTGTAAGTTTCAAAGTTCAAGGCATAAATTGCTACTTGGTACTCACTCTACCCAAATCATTCTTTTAGGTGGCTTTCATTCTAAAACCTAATGATTTTCTTCCATGGCAGGACAAAAGAAAAGTTGGGGGACTGGTTGGTACTTAGTAGGTCATGTGGTCATCAGTACCATGGCAACTACCTCAACCGTGTGCACTTGGCTTTGAAACAAATGTAACCAGCCCTCCTGGCCCCTGCTGTTCTTGCACTACTAGTGCATTGGCTGTTTTGGTAATAGCAGTGATAAATGTGTATAACTTGTCCAAATTCCCAACAAATTCTGCTAAAGAAGTTCTCTTCACCTTCGACCCATTCCCATGATGCAATGCATGCAAATATTTTCCAGTTTGTGAAAGGTTTTGTATATTAACTGTTGTTGGAAACTGAAAGGCATAAAAAAAATGCCCATTTCGAATGTTTCATGCAAATGCTGCTGACAAAACATCTCTCGACTGTGCTGCAATGATTATGTTAAATAGCATGGAGGTAAACTATTTAGTTCTGCCTGCAGGCACAGATCCAGGCATTCCAAAAGGGGGGGGGGGGCTGACAAGAGCAAACAGAGGTGTGTGGTAGTTGTAGTGCTTATTTTCCTGTATATTTTATTGTTGGTGTAGCGAAAAAGGGAGGGTTGAGCCCGTAAAAGCCTCCCTCCCCCTGGATCTGTGGCTGACCCTTATGATCAGTTGACCTAATAGTGGTGTCTTTTGATTCACAAAATAACAATCTTTGCCTCAAAATGTTTCATTAAGTTCAGCCTACACTGTAAGTACTACCTATGCCATGTCCAGTATATTTTTTAAGCAAGAGTGTATTATTATGTCTGTGTATAATAATAATGTATTACTGACCACTCGTATAGCCCAGGATTTTTTATTGGGGTGGCCAATTGCGGTGCCTAATTGCCAACGTGGGGATGAGTTTAGGGAGGGATGTCTCTTTAAATTTGAGAAATTTTTGAATATTTAAGTACCCTCAGATGCAATCTAGTGCAACATGTGGCATCATTTGAAGTCAAATTTTTCGTTCCATTGCAAAATAATTTCCTTTGGGATTGGGATTTAGGAGGGTGACATGGCCATTGTTCCTGGCAATGATTTACTTAACTAATGTGCTCATGTGACTGAGGTGTTGTTGCATTTATAGTCATAGTTCAATTACTGTTAGGGCATTTACAAGGTAATGATCACTGGAATGACATTTTTATATTCCCAGCACTGCTTTGTAGGTACAGTATTTACAGTGGGATATATGCAGGTTGTTGGTCAGATGATTCAGTCTTAGGCTGGGACAGGAGATAAGACTTCTGATTGGTTTAAAGTTAGTTGTGAAATGAAAGTTGAGAGAGGTTAATGTGAGACCCTACCCCACCCCCTCACCTGAAGTGCTGTAAAGCAATGGGAATCCTGAGGTTGCTGAATCAGCCGTTATGTTGTAACATTTCATGTCCTAACATTTCATGTCCTACCTTGTACTAGTTATACAAATATTTCATTCAGTGAAAAAAAGGTGTTTTGTCACAATTAAAACTAACACAGCAATTGATGGACCATTCTGGGTGAAAATGTGGGTTTGGGGTTGTCTCTGGGTCAAACTGAGCAATGAGTTAAACTGTTCAGCATTTGTCATATGACATGCAGAAGCTTGATGACTGTAGTTTCCAGCACTGAAATTAAGTAGAATAGAGGCAAAACATTGGACTGCTACAGGCATCATAGAAAGACATTTTGTTATAAGTTATAGACGAATCCGATTAGCACTTGTTTTTAGTGACTGTACGCAGCCACTACTGGGGTCCATCAGCCTTGAATAGTCTTTATATATCGTCTACATGAGTTTCAAACCCTCATATCCAGTGAAGTTGAAGGAATTTAGATACAATGTAGTGTATAACAATCCTTGATAGAGGTAAGCAAGGAAATCGAAAAATTTACGGTGATGGACCCCAGTAATGGCAGACTAAGTTCACACAATCACAATCTGTCTGGATTCATCTCAGTTGCCTTTCAGTGATTTTACAACTAGGGCATATTGCATTGTTTTTCATTTAATTGTCACGTTAATGCTATTGATGACATAATATAAATTCATATAGTTTTGTTGATTGTTTGTCTAAATGGGTTATTAAAACTCATTTTGTTTTTTCAAAATTCAATTTTCAGTCATTCATTGCTAAAACAAGTTTTTTTTAATTCATACAGGGTGAGGCTTAAATGATAAATTAAAAGAAAATATAAAGAAAATATGTTATTGAGATTTTGTTCTTTTAATCATTATTTTCATTACACATTTCATTGAAAATTAAATAAAGAGCAATAGAACATGAGCATTTCCTGATGATCTTGTATTTGAGATGTAACCTGACCACAAGAATTGCTTTTCAACAGTTTTCTGCAGTGTACCATCATTCGGTATAGTGCCAACTTCAAAGGTGAAGACTCCTGCACTGGAGAGGCGTATTGGCTATGTGAGCATGACTATCCTACTTGAATTTTCTTCTTAAATACACTCAATGAGGGAGACTTAATGATATCCTCAGGTAGACAGTTCCATTCACGTACGTTTTGGGGAAAAATAGCATCTTATAATAGTCTCTAGTAGAGCTAGGAATGAAGTATGCTTGGGAGTTTTCACGATGAGTGGGGAGTTTATGATTATTAGAAATAAGATACTTAGTTGGATCAATGGCAACTAGTTGATTCTGGATCTTGTACAACATCTACAGTCTAGCTAACCTTCGTCTCTCAGCAAGGGTTGGACAATGCAAAATCTGAAGCATACAGCCAACACTAGAAGTACGATTGTAGCGGTGGAGAGCAAACCTTGCAGCATGTCTTTGAACCATCTCAATTTGGTTTATAAAGTTGTTTAAATAGGGGTCCCAGACAGTACTGCTGTAAGAAGTGAATGCGGCATGCTACCCTTCAACCATTATGTGATGACCATTGCACAGAAAAGAAAAATATATTTGTACACTTCTTTTGAAATAGTAACCTCATTCCTTTGAACAAACACTCCCCCACAAGGGTAGGGATCAGGAAATATATTTCTGAAATGGGTAGGCTGGTGGCATATTGAACAAATGTGAAAAACTGAGGAGGTTACTATTAAATGTATCCCCCCCCCTTTCTTTTCATTGAACCAGTGAGCAAACAAATGTTGGATGAAGATTTGACCATCAAGTGGAAGTATAAATGTTGATAGTTAATACTTATTTGGGACACTCTTAAAATTTTAAATTACTCCAAATTCTAACATTGACACCCTTATGTTGATTCTCTGGTTTGCAGAGGGGGTCTATCCATCATTCCTGGGGTTCTATGCTCCCAAGGTTAGTTGTTCCCCATGTACATATACCTCCATGATTTTGCGATGATTACAAAGTTCCCTATTCCCAGGGTTCAACATTCCCAGAAGTGAGAATGTTCCTATGCTTCGGGAACACTGAACTTTGGGAACAGTGAACCCTGGGGACATTGACATAGCCCTGACACAGGAACTTGAGTGAAAGCTGAAATCTCTTCACTTAAACATTCTTAGACTACCACTCCTTGATGGACAAGGGGCCCGTTCCACAAAGAGTTACGCACGATCTTAAGTATGATTTACTGTTGGCTTAAGTATGGTGAATCAAACTTAAGATTGTGCGTAACTCTTTGTGGAACGGGCCCCAGGAAAAAGAGTGGGGATGAGTAAACTAGCAACTCCCTGGATTAAACAATGACCCTCTGTGTGCCATGACCTCACACAGCATGGAGAGTTGTGCAGCAGATACTAAAATTGTCTCAGGATCAACAAGCCATCAAGAAATTGCCATCTAAGTTGGAGAGTAATGGCTCTTCAGATAAAAACTCTTTGTCCAATCATCAAGCTGGGAGCAAAATGTATTGCGATCCCTTTATGACACCTTTACTGGAAATTTCACAAAACTTGTCCAGGAATTGCAGTTGATAAAAGCTATTCAAGAAAGAGACCAATGTTTTCTCCCCTATTCTACCACAGAAATTTAATACACACCAGGGGCCCATTCCACAAAGAGTTACGCACAGTCTTAAGTTTGACTCACCATACTTAAGCCAACAGTAAATCAAACTTAAGATTGTGCATAACTCAGTAATAGGTCAGAGAGTCTGAGAACTAACAGTATTAGTTCATGCAAAGGAAAGCTGCAGTACATAAATACCAGATGTTATAGGATATTCTAACATCCAATTCCATACTGAAATAGAGTATTACAAGAAAACTGATAATACTTTAATAGTCAACCAGTGAACCTTGATTCAGTACCAAGCAAAGGGAACATGGGGCATTGATACCACAGTAGTTGGTCAAACACCTACACGGGAAATCTGAAAAAATCAAGTCAAAAGTGAGCTTGGTTTGGTATGTTAGAGTTTAGCGCCTCAATTTCCAACCTGGTTTAATCTACAGAAGCATTGCCTATAGCCTTTTATAAATTGTAAGTCCCTGGCTTGTTTCCCTACTCCACTGTTTATGTGGATAATCATGCAACAGAAGAAAGTTCCATTTTTAGGGTCTTTGGTACAACTTGATCTGGGAATCAAACCCCTTCCTCCAAAATTAGGGGAGGGACCAATATTAGTATTCATGCCAAACCATACATTTGAAGACCACTTTACAGGATATCTCTCAAATGGGGATTGATGGAAATTTATGAAAAGGATCATATATTTTCAGAAATAAAGTAACCTATAAACTAAACTATGAGTGGTATGCAAAGTAACAGTTTGGTCTAACAGCAGTGCCCTTGACAAAATCTCTCCATTCAAACTGTAAAGTTTGTAAATCTTTGAACTTGTATCAAGTTGTACAGTAAGCTTCACAAGAATTTCAGTTTTTCTACAGTATGCAATTATGCATTTGTCCTAACACATTATTTCGCAAATTACGTGTAACATTATTTCACAGATTTCTGCTTGGAATATGGTAGTTACGTAGTAACATGCCACATTCATGAACCATAAATAGACCTAAACTCTTCAGACTACTTCCAGTCATAAATACTTGCTTCTGCAGAATATACCATCAAAGGCATACCCAGAAATTTCAACGGAATGCAAGTTTGATTGATCACTGTTGTGGGAAGCAAAAAGCCACAGGAGACATTTTAAAACATTTTACCAAATGCATAACAACCAATAGAGGGGGTACGTACTGTAGTCTGAACAGGCCGTTACACCCCCTGCATTGTCACTGCCCAATATGGAGAACAGTTCCAGATAAGGCCAGGCACAGAAAAGTAGTGCCTGACAGTTCTGTCCAGTGCTGCCTACTGTAGCATGAACCTTGACCTTTTGTTTCCAGCTACCTGTGGAAATAGATTCCACCAACATTTTTCACATATCCTAGTTTTGCATTTATACTGGTGTACCATCCTTACTTTTCACATCATCACTTACACTTGCTGTAGCACCCTCTACTGATGCTGTTAGTTTCATATCAGCCACAGACTGAGTGAGTCTGTCCATGCCTCTCCTATTTGTGATGTTTGGATCTACTCTCTCTGCAAGTCCACTGCTGTGAAAATCATGCATAGCTCCTTCCACTAAAACATTTATCAACCATTTTGGGTTTTTATGTTCCATTGGCTGAAGAGGAGGGTATGGATTCCCTTTGAATTCTAGGTAAGCTGTCATCTTCCCCCGATCCCCTGGCTCAGCACATTTAAAAAGTTTCGTGAATGGTCCATTACTTTGAGTAAACCTTGGTCCTAAAACTTTGAAGAGCTTGTGCACTTGCGCTTTATCCTAAAAGAGATGGAAAAATAAAATAGAAAATCCATTGTGTTCACTTAAACAGTTTCACTGAGCAATACAAAAAGCAACTCATCAGGTCATCATTGACAACTATCAAACTTTAAAATTCTATTTAAGGTATTGTGGTTTGAGTGACAAGGATGGGACCACAAACAGGGCCAGATCAAGGTTTTCAGAGAGGAGGGGGAGAGGGTATACTATGTGAGGACAAAATGTTCACAAGTGGGCTTTAAATGTATGGAGCATCAATAAGGGGGGGGTGGCAAAAAAATACTGGACGATAGTCTCAACTATAAGGGACATCATGTGATATGATACAATATAGGGCTGCCATGATAGTCATTTCTCATTTATCAATATCACCAGTATTACAACAACGATAACGCCATATCGCGCATTTAAAACTGTAGTCTTAACATTTGCCATCAGCATGTGCCGTTTTTCATTTCTTGTGATGACATAAATTAATATGATCATTTTACATTACTAATTAAAGATAATAAAATAAGAGATTTCACAATGGCTTAGTCAAAACGTGTGGATATCGCTGGGGCAAAATTATATCAACAATATCGCAACTATAATGGCAGCCCTAATGAACCTGACCTAAGGCTAGCTGAGTGTAAGGGGACATACACTGTACGAGGCTGCGATCAAAATAGGCAGTTGACCACTTGTTCCAGACAAGTGATATTGGGACAACTACTGTAACATTTACAGTATCTTAAATCTGCACTTGTCTACTCACTTCATATCATGCTTCATGCTTCATATTATAACTTTTTGTTTGGAAGAAAAATTCCTCTTAGCAGTGTTCTAAGAAAATGTGTTATGTATATCCCAACTGAAAAAGGGATTCAATTAGACTGTGAGTTTGCACAGATTTTAAGGAAATCAAAGCAGAGACACTCAGACACCCCAAAAGATGGAGGGATAACCAAATTTTTTTAACTGCTTGTCCCTGGGAAAAATTTCTATTCTGCCCTAATTTGGAGTTGCAGGGTTGGGGAGGATGGAGGCAAACTCCTCCAGGCCTCAAAACAATATCATATTGTTCACAGTAATATTGCTATATACTTACTGTTAGCCAGAAATCAGCCACCCTCATTGCATCTGGGTCCCTATCACCTCGTTTGGCAACATATATGATCTGAAAAGAGAAGGCATCACTTAAGAAATGGTTTAATACACAATTCATTGTAATGATTTTTTCCAGGCAAAAAAGGTAACTCCGCTTTTCAGGGATTCCACAAGAAACACAAACTAGAGCACCATCTTGTTGAAGCTCAAACCTGTTGAATTGCTGCAAAGTGATAACTTCCATGCCATGAAAATCATTCCCCATGCAATGGAAATTCTAATCACGGCAAGGACTGTACTTGTCATACATGGCTGTTATTTCTTGAACAGATGTCCCCACATTTTAGAATGTTTTCATTTCCCTCAGGTAAAATGATAACTCCCCACTACCTTGCTTATTACTTTCATGGAAAACAGTTAGTCAGTAATCAGCAATGCAGAAGGCAAGTTTAATAGGCTGTGATAACACACGTAACAGCTTCCTCCTTGAACACAATAAAAAAAATTTGGCCCTCTTCATCCCTTTCACCAGCAAGACTAGATTAGAAGCAGTGTCATATGACCTGATGCTTATACACAGACCAGACTGTAAAGTTTGGCCTGTGTGGGGAACCCCGCGCAGCCAAACTGCCTTGATTTTCCTTCCGCGCACTTTGGCAAATTTTTGTGAAATCCACACTCATCTTTTACCGATTTTAAGTTGTTCCCTGTGCAATTGTGCTGTTACTTAATCTCTGGTTTACGTACAGTATGCACTGCAACCAACGTTGTTGCGTTCTCAACACTATAATGCATGCATACACATACTCTATACTGTATAGTGTACGTATATGCTGCGAACACCTGTAATATGCTGTGTGTAAAGGCAGAACATATGCCGCACGCAAGTTTTTTTTTTTGCGTAGGATAGCTAGGAGAATTTTACTGTACAGAATATACACATATCTGTACCTGCACATGACATAGTGTATTTGCAGCATAGCGTACATATTTTGGTATGCTGGATTTTCCAATCCGCACGGGTTTTCCATTTCTTGTTCCCGTTCCCCACACAGAAAAAAAAAGTTAAACAGTCTGGTACACAGACAGTTTCAAAGGGAGTCCGGTTCAATGGGAAACATATAGTAGGCTGAATTTGTAAGACTAGTAAAAATAGAGGGGTGGCACAAAATTGGTCAAAAAGGTGTCACAATTATTATTAATCTCAAATTGGACAAGAAATTTGAAATTCGCATAGGCTAGGCCTTATGCCAATTAAAAAAAGGGCTTCAAAACTGCAACCTGGGAAGGTTAATTTCATGTACAGTAGGTCTATATGACCATAGAAATGAATCATTACCATGGAGATGCCATTTTCATATTCATTGTGTTATAATTGTGAACTGGAACAGTAATGGAAAAATCCTTCCAACAATGCCCTATTGGAGTTAGCCTTGGCTAGATGGCATGAGGTCTATATGCCAGTCATTCTTCTGAGGCCCTAAAAGCTGTTTAGTGATGGACAAAGAGTGAACATAAAAATTCACTTCGAATAATTGCGTACTGGGTACAGTAGGTAGCCGGTTGTTTCGCCCCCTTGCCAGTTCGCCCCCAGCCAGTTTGCCCCCTAAATACCAGTTCACCCCAAGCATAAACCAGTTCGCCCCCTAAAACCTGCCAGTTCGCCCCCTGATCTTTCTGAAGCAGGTCCCTTAGTTTAAAACAAGTGAATATTCTAGAACAAAGGATGTCCACAAAGTGAAGTTTCTCATTTAATTCTCTTTCAGGATGAGATTGAGTTCATTTTTAAAGATGAAACAAGTTGTTCATTACTTCTAACTCATCGTTACCGTATGTTACCGTACGCTCGTGCGCAATTGTTGAGTGTTAATCGTGTTGATAATGATTGATAGTACTAATGTACGCTTTCTATCTGCGTTATTGTTATGACATTGTTCGTGTGCTTCTATGTGTAAACGTTCGCACATCATATTTTGTGATTGTTTTGTTTGGTTCTATTTATAATTTCCAATAAAAATCGAAAATGGTTTAAAAAAATGCTAAACTTGCTTGTGAAATTTAATTCTGGACGTGCAAAAGAATACCAGGTCAACTTAACATTTGACTGGTTGGTGCATCTGATAACGTACCGCATACACTTAGGCCTACTTGTCTTGTTTTTTGTCACTCTCTTGCCAACTGTGGTAACTTTTTTAAAATTTCTGTTATGACAACTACAAAATTGCATTTAAAGGTCAGTTTATTCGATGTCATACTGATAAGTTTTTGGGGCGGACAAACTTCTCTTTGGGGGCGAAACGACTTCCACTACATGGCGAACTGGCAAGGGGGCGAAACGACCGGCGTGAACTGGTTGGGGGCGAACTGGCAAGGGGGCGAAACGACCAGTAACCTGTGCAGTATAGTGTCAACACTAGCCTAACATTATTTCTGTTGAGTAAGCCTATCGTATTGGTCGTTACAGTCGCCTACACTAAGTTAATAGTAAGACGACGTGATCGATATCTGATGTAACAATTGAGCCAATGCTTTTAACTCACTCTCTCTGCATATTTTTGGCACTCGTGTGCTCTCGCCATGGAAGTTTCAATCCGCTCATATCGTACTAGGCCTGTTACAAGATTTCTCAACAAGCTGATTCTTTTCCGGGGTCCTCCCAATC
Organism: Holothuria scabra; assembly: GCA_037179385.1. Lineage (NCBI taxonomy): Eukaryota > Metazoa > Echinodermata > Holothuroidea > Aspidochirotida > Holothuriidae > Holothuria > Holothuria scabra. The sequence continues at coordinate 12,838,525 of CM074196.1, read as the reverse complement.
TCCTGTAGGGTTTACCATGCCTCATTTTGGCAGATGTAGTGGATCTGGTTACTGATACGAGAATACAATAAATATAAAGATCTTCAATTTGAACTGAGGGATAAACCTACACTAAAGGTTTGTTAAGTTCACGAAGTACTTTACATTTACCAACAGCCGTATTATCCAGGGGGCACACCTCTAAATCAACAGTGATAATGCTATTGAAATGAACTATTTTCTCCGGTGAAGTAATGACGACTGATCGCCCTACCGGGTGGGGTTTATATTTTCCCGTTTGGAAAATTTGGCTCACAGCGAGTGGACTAGATGCAAAAATGGTGATAACGTGATGCTCGGCCACTATCACTGCATTCATCTCTCTTGTCTTCTCAACCCATTTTTCTCGATCATCTTCAGCCCTGTCCTCCTTCGCCAGTTTCCCGGCCCTCACGTCACGTTGGTCACACTTTGGGGATGGGGGCTGGCTACGCTATTGCTTGTAATTTAAAAATGATAAGAATTTCTGTCAAGGAAGATCTCCGATTCCCATGTGGGGAAGCTGTCTGTGAGGAAGTTGTAGCCTACGAATAAATGTAGTCCAACTTGGTTCAAGCTAGCTCCCAGTTAGCAACATGCTAGCGGGCCGCTAGCGTAAAACGCTGGCGGACCACCACCGAAATGGCCAGCTTTTCTACGGTGGTCCTCCGGCGGAAAAACGCTAGAGAACGCCAGTGGTCCACTAGCGGACCACTAGCTGTAACAGGCTTGTAGTATAGGGTTATTCCATCATTTTACAGAGGGTGATTTTTCATTCATCATGATGTTTCATTCATTTCCTTTATTGTCCATTTTGCAAGAGAGTTAGCTAAACACAGATTGCTTGTTACAATGGCCAAAGGAGATAATGACCTTTTCAAACAATATGGTGTCTATGCCAGTACATGATTAAAATGCTTTCAAACTTTAACTGCCAGGAAATAATCATGCAAAATGGCGTCCATTTCAAACTGGTCAGCTTTACAGTCCAAAAGTTAAGTCCAACGGAAGTTAGTTATAGCCTGGGATAAGACTCTGATCAAGTAACAGCTCTAAAAAGTATTCCAAATGTCCACAAGTAGAAAAAACGAGTAAATCCTGCATGTTCTGGTTTCCATGCAAAAAGGAATGTAATTCTTCAGCAGTGGTTAGGCCTTCCTTCAGAAAAGGTTAGGCCGTTTTATGGCCATGTCCTAGTGTCTCAAAGAACTTGTCTGGCCAGCAGTAGAGAATTCACCGGTCGTTCCCATATGAGGTATTTAAGTTCCAAGAACAATATAAGGCCTACCATCAACACTCCACGATGACGAATGCGAAAATATCGCTTGACAAAAGTAGTGTTCTTAACTTTGCACTGACTGCATTCAACAACTGTATGCAGAAGTTGCTATACCTTTACACTGACTGCCAAACACTGTTATGTGAATGGTTTACGGTCAACTCGGCCCCTGGGACAACTCGGCCACGGAGACAACTCGTCCCCTGGACAACTCGGCCACCGAGACAACTCGTCCCCTGGGACAACTCGGCCCCCGGACAACTCGGCCACTATTGAATAATATAGTTAAAATAGGTACCCTTCTTAATATTAGTATTAACGTGAGAAATTCAAGTATATACAGTCTCGCTTAGCTCCATATGTGTCATGCCTGGGTACTTCATTTCAGATTTGGCGGCTGGCCGCAGACGGATTAACGTTAATGTTTTATTATGTAACGATATGTTTTAATGAAAGCAAGCAAACAACTCCTACCAGAAGTAGGCCTAAAACTTCTCTTTTATTAAAAGTCTTCTTCAGTGGGTAGTTTGATAGGTTTCCTAAGAACAGAAACATGTACTTTGTACAAAAAATTTCACCAGCGGTCCACTATTGGTCCGCTGGCGGTTTTCCGCCAAGACACAACTGGAGGAAAGCGTCCGTCGGTGCGCTAGCGGACCGTCAGCATTAAACCGCCAGCGTTTTTCCGCCATATACCGCCAGCGGACCGCTAGCATCATGCGTACTGGGAGGGGACAGAACATGAGTACTAGGTTCGTCCGGGAACCGGAAATGCCTATCTAGGGACCTTTGTCCCAGTTTTCGCCTTGCCATCAGAATCAAAAGTATTACTATGGGGGTAAAATAGCTAAACTTATATTGATCAGAGTCATCAGACAAAGGATCCGCTAAAAATCCAGTGACATAAGTAGAACTCTAGATGATTATAGTAACCCCTGGTACACGTGCTTGCATAAAGGGGCACCCGAGGGGTAAATTTGGCTCCTACAATGAATTGGCTACAATGGCAGAGATGCAAACATTTACATGGCAGAGGGAGTTTCCACTGGCAGGAATCAGGGAGCTTTTTTATACTACATGCAACTTAATGAGGGAAAAACTTTCTTGAATCAGAAAGGTTCAATGGAATGGACAAAAATCCTTCAATTTCCAGAATCAGGGATAGTTGGCACCCTGCAATGGCCAGGGGCACTGTAGAGTAGCCAGGGTTCCATCTTAGCTGAGGGAAGAGGCACTGTCACGCGGAGGATGGGGGCACGTGACTACTTCCCCATCATATTTTACCCAAAAAAATGATTTTTCTTGAGCGATATCTATATGTAGGAATTTGTGTGTGATGTAATTTAACAGACAAAAGTCAGTTTATACGGGAGTGAAAATGTCATTTCCGGTTATTTTATTTATTTTTTTTTTTCGTTCCATTCCTCACCAACCGTGATGGACGTGTCGTTCCGCTTACATAGTCTTATTCTAGTCTATTTCCACCTGATTTTCGAGGGGGGAAGTAAAGGTGACCACAAACTTTGCCTTTCTTTCGTGACTTGTACATTTGTGGTTGAGAGGAGAATTGATTATTAATGGTTATCATGACTAAGCACGTGCCCAGGGCCCGAAATGGATAATCTAACCCTGTGTGTCAACATGCAGCATAGTCAAGATCAAAGTTTCGGTTTTAGCGATGTTCCAAGTCATGGTTAACGACTTGAAGTAAGGAGCTCTTCAGACAATCGAGCTTCAATTTATCTATTGTTATATAATGGGTGACTTTTTTACTGGAACTTTTTAAGATGTAATACACAGAAACTCTGGTTAAGTCAAGAAATATTGCATTAATTTGCAGCTAGACACCCGGCTTGGGAACAGGAACAATTTCCAAAGTGGAGAAACCTCCCGCAGGAGGGTAACCCATATCTGTCCACTTCATTTCTTTAACCTTATCCTAACCTTTAGAAATAAATTTCAGGCATGATACACATCTCTCGAGACATAAATGAAACACCTAAAAAATCAAAATGTGAGGATTTAGTGAAAGTGCTAGAGCAGTAGTTTCAACTTGAATTGCACTAGTAGACCGTTTCATGATTGGCTCTGGTGACAATATTTTTTTTCCTTAAATGTGAAATTTACGAACAGCTTGGTTCAATATATATATAAAATGTTATGGAAGATACTTTTGGAGAGAAATAGAAAGAAGAGGATTATTCGTTTGCGAGGTTTTAATGGATTTATTTTTGTACTCGTTTACAAATCAAGTTTACCTCCAATTGTGGTGACGCTATAAGAATGAAAAGGTCAATGCAAATATCATCGATTTAATAATAGTCATATCAAAATCAAACAGCGCCATCTGATACCGGGATTATTCAGCATTTCATTAAGGCGTCACAAATTTTCAAAAATATAGACAAGAACATGGAAGTTAGATGAGAAATTAAAGCTTTGCAAAATATATAAAGATAGATCGTACATCCACTAGATGACGAAAACTAAAAATGCGTTCTTACCATCCCAGTGCTGATGGAAACAGTTTTAGTGATTTCAAACTATTACTAGCGGGATATTGCTTCTACTTTCCGCGGGATGGTACTGTTGTCTGGAATAATGATATTGGTATTGATATTAAGACTGTGTACTGCATGTTCTCTGAGTAAAATTTGTGGAAGATCTCTCTGATGAAATAGAGGTAATCCTCTCTCTTTTGACGATTTCAGTAGTAACTTTAATCTCAATTTTTTGCTTTAACGTGGTACTGGGGCTTTATACGCCTGTTCTGCAAAATTAAAGAAGCATATCCCATATTTATATTAATGCGGCTATTTCTTCGCTTTCAGATATAGCCTTACACCAACGAAACACTATTTTAGACATATCATAGAGTGATATGTGGTCTTTTGTAACTATTCTATGAAAGTACACTAATTGAAGTACGGCCAATGGTAACAAAATTAGCTCAATTGAAGCTGAGCAATTTGGGGGGATATTATGGGCTTTACAAGCCGGTGGAGGTATGCCAGTCTTGGGTGAAAAACAAGGTTAGGGGTGACTTAACTTTGAGATGAAATAGCATGAAATCTTCACGGTGTCTTGTAAATTAAAACCGCCCTGAGTGGCCAAATTGTCAGCTTCCATATGAGTGATATCTTTGCACCAAGCGAAAACTTCGACAAGCTTTAAGAGTCATTTTGGGGACGGGTGGATTTAGTGTGTACATCAAAGGAGGAATTGAATGGGGGTATGCTACATTTATTAAAGCATCGTTATCTCTCATCAGGTAATGGTAATTTTGGCTTGGTACCCCTTCTCTGCATGAAAGCAGCATGTATTCATTGCTGATTCGTTCTTCCCCAAAAACTCACTGAATACAGCGATCGTTTTTAGGTTGTTACGTAACAACCGCCTTGGAAAAGAAATCCCGGATAACTAACGTTTGCAAATGTCTTGGAGTATTCTTTCGGCTTATTGGTTAACAGCAGTGTTCCTTCATTTGCCTCATTAACTTAATTTTTGGTTTTAACAATGGAAAATTCATCAGGAGATTGACAAACTAAAAAATGGAATAACTTTTTAACACCAACGGGGTAACCGCTGCTTACTACACTCTTACATTAAAAGATTGAACTTGTGTGAATCCACCCCATTTATATGTGTCAATTCACTCCCAGAGGAGTAACATCCACTCTAAGAAGAGTTACATTCACTACAGGAAGAGGGAAAACTCACTCTTCCACTCTTCCTCTTTTTTAAGAGTGATAACTGTAGGCACTCCATCGAAAGTGAAAATTCGCTCGTTTAGAGGGAATTTCACTTTTTATGGAGTGAATTTCACTCTTCTGGGATTGAATTACTACTTTAATGCAGTGAGTTCATACTTTCCACTCTATCAAAGAGTGAATAAGTTTCCTCTTTTGATTTAAGAGTGTAATTGCACGTAGGTTATATGGATTAAGAAAGGTTGTCTCAAAGTTGTCTCATAATATTAAAACAAAAACAAAGGCTGGAAACAAAGAAGTGTGTATTAAAAAAGGGTTGCAGTAATCAATGAGAATTACATTTTCCGGATGATTAAACATCTTTTGAGTGAAAGAACTTTAAAACGTACCAAATGTTCACTTGATGTCCATTCAAGCAGTTGTTTGCAAAAAGCTGACAAGGTTAAGATTTTCATCGCTGGCGTAATCCGTACAAAAATATAAAGTCTTTCTTTACAAATGTACAAAACTTTTTTCCACACTATACGAATATGAAACAACAAGTTTCTCTAAAAATTCTATTGCACTTGACGCGTTACATTTTTACGTGACACAATACAGGACAATATACTACCTAAGACGAAAACTTGCACAACAATCATACTAATTCAGTTATTCTTCCATATATCTCAATATGAAATCACCCGGTGCGCTTCCACCTAAACAAATTACCAACACCAAGCGAATGAATATCCACTTCCCTAGTCATTGGAGCAAGGACGGCGCCTCCTGTTCTGAATCCAAATCCGACTGGTTGGATGCATTAACCACAAGATTGGAGATAGGATTAGCTGCCACCGGGTGGCGCCGTAGATTAGGGGGTCGCTCCGGAAATTGCACCTGCTCTTCCAGTTCATCAGCATCTTCATCATCCTCCTCCTCGTCATCATCTTCATCATCATCTTCTGTATCGTCTATATCATCACCATCTCCAACCTCTTCAAAATCTTCTTCATCGTTTTCGAAATCTTCCTCTGCGACTGGTTCTTCTTCTTCTTCTTCTACTTCTTGTGCTTCCTGGACGACCCGTACGTCTTGAACCTCCTGAGCCGGTTGCTGGTTCTGTCGCGGCTGGCGTCGGTCTCTTTGGTCCTGGTCCCGAGCCTGTTGCTGCTGCTGTTGTTGCATCATCGCCGCCGCTACGCTGTTGTGATCATGTTGTAGATCCGCCACCTGTTGAAGGGTTTCTTGGTTGGGGGTCAGGGCAGGAGGAGGGAGCTGACGATCCCGTGGCCAAGTCAGGTGTTCGACATTAGGTAGACCGCTGACAACGCCAATGCTTAGTGCACTGCGGTATACGTTCATGTCACAGGCATCATACCTAATGGAACAAAATAGCGAATAAAATTTGGAACAATTGGGAAATTTTGGTACAAAGTGAGCAAACGGTCGTTTTGCGTACAAGCATTTCGATATGAAGACCCTAATGATGTCATCACTGACGTCAATTTGGAGGAGTAACAATGTGCTAGTGGCTGTAACACTGATCTTTCTGTAAGACATATGGCTATTTCCATAAATACAAGACCCAGTTTATGACATTTTGGGTAAAAATTGGATATTGCATTACAAAGGAAAGGCAGAAAAATTGAAGTTATATGCCAACCTATGGATAATATCACTCCTCAGCCAATACATTGAAATTAAAGCATAATTGCGTCACGAAAATAAAAATATTGGATTAGAATGACATTTTGTGTTTCACTTGTAAACGGGACACCCAAGCCGATTTGTAGAATTTTTAGCCATCATGCACCCTATGATGCAGCTTATGGAAAATATGTCCTTCTAAGCTTACATTTTGTTCATTAGCGTTAGTGATTGCAACTTTTGTGGTCTTGTGTATAACGGGACACCATTTTGGCGTCCCAGATAAATACGCGGGAAATCGAGACTTTCCAAAATTATACACGTTTAACTCATTCATTCTTTTCCAAATCCAGACACAAAATAGGTAAAATGTAGGAATCCAGAATTGTTTTCTACACGTTTTTCAGTTTACCATAAGCACACAACATGGTTCACGTGTGAACAATATAGTGGGAAACCAAAATTTTGGTTTTCGTTTACAAGTGATGCCCATGAACTTTGCCCAATGTACTTGTTCAGCTAAGCATTTTAAAGGAAAATATTATGTTTAAAATGCTCCACACAATAAGTACAAAGAAAATGGCTCCGACGCTATCCAAAAATTTAGTCTTGACCATAAACTCTAGCAATAGCTACATCACTTCAAAATAGTATGCACACGAAGAGCCATGGACTTTGCATCATTTGAAATGTTGAAAGTTTGGGTGAACAAATTGTTCTTAAGTAACAAAGAACTGAATTTCTATCTGCTGGAAATTTATTTCTTGAAAAGGAGGCTAGCAAACTGCCTTATTTTTGATAATCTATCACCCTGTGTCAATAAATATTAGTTTTAAAAGGATGATTTTTTCTTGCAAGACAAACGCAGTATTTCCCTTTAACGGCCGAACTGACCACGAGAAAATGACATAATGTACCTACATTGTTATGATGCAGAACATTCAATCAAGCATGTTAAAGCTTTCCGTACAAAACAAAAAGCACAGTGCCAGTTTTTTGTTTGTTTTTTTTTTTCAAAACCTTGGTGTCCTGTTTACACGTGAAACATTGCTGTATATTGTATTATAAAATCCCAATGCAAGAAGTTAAAATGATTTGTTGTATACTGCTTGAAATGTACTGACAGATGGATGTATCTTAAGTTCTTAGTGGAAGATTGAATGTAACTCTTCATACAAAATCTGTTGGCAGAAAATATCACTACGTATAAGGGGGAACCAAAATCCATTGTCACCCTTATTTATGGAATGACCGGTATATAAATATGTGGGCATTACGTAGAATTCGCTACGTGTGAACAAACTTACCTGCTTGCCCGATTGGTTACTAATCAGCCGTCTGGACTTTCAGTTTCATTTATTCTCTATTTCACCTCGAAGAGGTATAAGAGACTTTCAAATAGACATAAAGAATATAACAAATGGAAGCAATACAACAAAATGCATCAAAGTACAAAAAAGAACGGTTTAAAGAACAAAGCAAAAGTAGAGAAAAAAAAGGAAAATAATAACAAACATAATGATAGTACCATCTAACACTGCTTTTAACAAACTAAGACTATTCAGACACCAGTCACCTGTAGATTTAAGATTACAATTAACCTGAGAATTTATTCATAACTATCTTACAAAACTTAAACAAGTTGGACACGATCTTCGTATTTTTATTCTGAAAAAGTTCCTTCAATTTAACAGTTGTGGGCCGTCTTCTAAAATATGGCTTAAGTAATAATTTACGTTCAGTGGTAAAGTAAGGGCACTGCAAAATATAGTGGAATTCATCCCCTAGGGCCTCCCCATCACACAAGTCACAGATTCTTTCATGATAAATAATACCCTCAAATTTACCTGTAACCACCGGTAGCTTACTATTCCCACATCTAAATTTACAGAATGAGTTACCCAGAAAGTGATCAAAATTAAGCAGATAGGGTTCAAATACTAACCTAGTTTTAAATATCCTGTAATTCTTACACTGGGAGTTTGTATTTACTTCAGCAATCCATTCCTGTTCATAAATATCGTTTAAACGTTGATTTAACGCTGCTCTCGGGAGATAACCTCTTTCGGGGGAAAATGGTTTTTCACCCGATCGGGGGAAAATACAGCCATGGGTGGCGCCATTTTCAAATTTCTCCCCTGATGCTTTGCGATCCTACTGCGCAATTTAAACGGAAACCAACGTTCAAAACACCTGGAAAATTTAATCGGTCTCAGGAAAGAGAAATTTTTGGAATATTCAGAAACTTTGTTGCTAGGGGAACAAAAAAGCCGGATCATGTTTGGTAGTTCACCGCGCAAATTTTGAGATATCGAGCAATTTTGCCACGTTCTGTATCCTAAGCTTAAATTATAGACTCGACACAGCCGCAAGATCTGTTCAATTTTTTCTGCAGAAAGTTGTTTAAGTTACTCGTGCTAGCAATTGAGCCCATTAGTACGTTCTTGAAAGTTTCTTAAGATTTTTGTCTGTGGCGGTGAACAATTACCTTATATTTGAACATATCCACACTTATAAAACAAAGTGACGACTGTGAAGAGGTACACACTAAGTGCTCATGAATATTCATGCTGCAAATTTTCTCCCGATCGGGTGAATTCTCATTTTCCCCCGAAAACGGCTATCTCCCGAACTGTGCAGTTACTAGATACTTCTTCACTATTGTTCCATACAAATGACATTCCCGATTTGTCTAATATATCTTTCACTTTAATAATCCAGGGTGAGCTATATACTTTGGTTTCATACATAATTCTAAGAAACTTATAAATTAAATGTGCTAGATTATGACCTATACCAGATGATATGGCACACCAAAATAAGACCATCCTCATTTCAACAGACTTACAGATTTTATGCCGCCCTAGCTCCCCATACACCATACAATTTGACGTATGCTTACTAAGCTTCAGAATTTTCTTACAAAATTTAGTGTGAAAGACTTCAATTTGATTGATATTTTGGAAACGCCATACCTCACATCCATACAAAAGAACCGGAAGGACAAGCTGATCGAAGAATTTTATCTGGATATCGGGTGGAAGACAAATGTTATAGGACTTATGCATCATACTGAACAGAGCTCGTCTACCCTGATTTACTTGTGCATTCACGGCCTTAAAAAAACTGTTATTATAGTTAAACGTGACCCCGAGATAGGTGTAGTCGTCAGCAATTTGTACGTTTTTATCCCCAAATTTAAACGTAGGTTTTTTCCTTATTTTACCCTTTGAAAAAATAACTATTTTAGTTTTTTTAACGTTAACTTTCATGTGCCAAACATTGCAATAATCATGTTCACCATTCAAAGCCTTCTGCAGTTCATTTGGACTTGATGTATTGGTTTGTTACTCCTCCAAAGGAGGGCGTACTTTTCATATTGTGACATCACATGTATGAGATAGAAGTCATTTATTTCTTAATGTAGTACGTATATAGTTTTCTCAAGGTGACTATGACAGAGATTTAAATTGAAATGGTTTCTTACCATTCGTTGTTGTCAGGATCGTAGCATTCCACATTATATATCGTCGTGATTCCGTTGAAACCACCTATTACGAAAATCATATCGTCCAACACCGAAACACCGAAGTTACTTCTGTGTATATACATACTAGGACATGATTCCCACTGTTGCAAACCGATTTTCCACCGTTCCATCGTATTCAAGCGAGTTAAACCATTGAAACCGCCGACTGCGTAAGCATAGTCCCTGAAACATTACATAGAAAATAGGATCTACAGTTGCCAGGAAGTTGAGAACATTTGTGTTTATGATAATAAATGGAATATCACCGTATCCGATATCATTAAATCAGGAGTCTTGGTCACATTTAAGCCCAGTTAAGAATACAATGTTTTACCCCAGTATTGTATTTTGTCATGTCAGTGTTCATGCATACAGTATATATTCACATTGCTAGAAATTTTTCTACGTTCGAAATTTAACCCCAATACCGTCACTACTCAGATGCACTTTGATTAATACGATATAGGCACGGCATATCCAGTAAGACTAGCTAAGTTTGGACTCAAAATTGGCTCAGAACTTTGGGGAATCTGTAATCGGAGTGACTCGGAATGAGAGGGTACAAAAAATTGGATTTGACCTGGTATGGTGAACACTGAAATCGTCTTTAACCCGGAACTGGGTTATGCGGACTTGCACATGGTCCCGTTATACACCTGCCTTCTAGTTTGTCCACGCAAAAGGAGATTGACATTTCTGGCGACTATTCTGTTAAAAAAATATGTTCTCTCTTGTATAACATTAAATAGTTTACCTGAAGCATACCACGCCTACACCACTTCTTCGACTGAGCATGCGTGGTAGGTCACGCCATTCATCTGATCTGGGGTCGTACATCTCTACAGTATTAAGACACTCGTTTCCATTGAATCCGCCGACAATTATCACGTGATCCTGGAGGCGCGTAGCACTTGCATCGCTACGATGGTGGTTCATGGGACGAATGAGTGACCACTGGTTTGTCTGAGGGTTGTATCTGATAAATAAGAATGGTAAAAATGTTAACACTATTTCAATAACTATATCTAGTTTTGGGGTGGTTAAGGTATCACTAAGTATCTCATAATATTTAGATTATGTTGACGTTAAGCTCTTATCAATTCTTAGACGCAAGATTGGTCAATATTCGTTAGGGACGTCAAAATTATTTGTCAATTGATGCACTTTTCCGTCAATCAATGAAACCAACACTCCTAAACTTTGACGCATGTCTATAGAAGAATATGACTCACCTAAATACCTTACACTTTAGGTTGTCTCGACGATACATTTGGAGAAATTTGGCACACGTGTGTGTCACAAGTCGGACGAACATGGCGCCCATTCTATACACCACTGCCCTGTGTTCAGGGGTGTTTTTTCAATTGATAAGTGCATGACACCAATAATTACACTATGGTAACCAAGTGGTGGGACAGGGAGCAAATAGCTTGCATGGTAGACTTGGCCAAGTGTCTTCTGAGTGTTCCCAGGGGAGCTGACAACTACCTCATATCTGCAAAATCATCTAGGCCTACTTCAGCACAGTACAACATACCGTTTTCCCCCTTTTTTTAACACGCCCTCTCTATCGGTCTATATTCATTGTATCGCTTCTCACTGAGAAGGTATACAATTAATAGAAAAAAGGGGGGGGGGGAAACGGTATATACTCTGCTGTATTATGCTAAGTAGGGGATTTTATAGAGATAAGGTTGTCAGCTCCTCGGAGAACACCTCACGAGAGACTTGGCGAAATCTGGCTTGGAAAAGTTCCATTATTTGAAGGATCGAAAAATATCATTACCTGAAGCTTTTTCACATGTTTAACACCTTTTAATATTTATCACCCCTAGCGTTCTTTTTGGTTGGATTTATTATTACATATGATTACCAGCGCAGTATTTTCTTGTCTTGCCCAACGGCAAAATCTTTCAACACACAACTTTTACAGTGCACCACAACTTTCACGGACGAAATAAGTTATGACATCAAGTCTTTCTTTTAGAGGATAATCTTGTTTAATTTGGACACATGTACTATTTTTGAGAGCCATAATGTAGTGGTTCACTCATTTATCAACTTCAGCGGCGTGGCATGGTAATCCGGACCCATGAAATTGAGACAGCTTGATGAACCCATACCCATTTACTCATGACCCGATCCAAACTATATATGAAAGAATTCAGGGTAGGAATTGGACTGCGCGCACCGTCTTCGAGTTGGTTTGGGCCTTTTAACCCTCGGGCCGCTGAACATTGTCCACAAGTCCACTCGCTTGTCACACCCCTAACCACCCTTCTCTGTGAGTAGATGTCGCTTGAAAATTAATTGCACGCCGTCGTTTTTCTTACCTCTCGACTGATCTTAGTCGTGTGTGACCGTCGAATCCACCCATGGCATACAAACATCCTGCATGCACCGCCACACTAACATAACATCGCCTGGAGTTCATCGGTGCGACCTCTTTCCATGTTTTGGACATTGGGTTGAAACACCGTACGCTGTTGAAGTACTGGTTGCTGTCAAAACCGCCCACTGCATACAACCGTTTTCCCAAGACCGCGATGCCCATGTAAGCACGTGGACGGTTGTTCACTGTGTCCACAAGTACCCAACGGTCGGCTCTTGTGTCATAGCATTCAATAGCACTTGTAGGACTACCGCCGCTCCACCCACCAATTGCAAACATCAGTTGATACGGTAACCGCGGTCTTGATATAAAGGAACTAGGACCTTCAATTTCTGAGCCATTGAAGTTATACGTGTAGTGTATAGTCTGTACCACAATAGGTTTACAAGCTTCGCTGTTCCGTATATAATCATGCCGTTTAATATTATTCATAAAATAGTCAGTGTTTATCATCCCCAGACGTAGATGTAACAATAACCGGTGTATCAAACCTTTTCGATTTTCTTCATCGTGACTTATCCACTTCAAGACCGACTCAAACACATACTCCTCCATTTTAACATTAAGTTTATCTTGCAGTAATATTTCTTCAAATTCTTCGACAGTCAGAGTCTGAAATTCTTGTGTTTCTGACTGGAGTGCCGTCTCCTCAAAATGAACGAGGATAAAATCGAATGCCTCCCTTTCCAGTTTGAAACAGAAGTATGATTTGGCGTACCGCCATATACCGATACAATTCTCCGGTGAAAGTTGATTAACCAGGAATCTACAACACATCTCCACCAGTCCTGTGTAAAAAGCAGGTGAATTGTTTATAAATGTTACTACATTTAAAATCAAATGTAAGCATACGGAAAAAAGTTGGGTTCCATCAATCCACGACGAAAGTAGTTGGAACAACCTCCGCTCCCCTAACTAAATGTTTTTAATCAGAGACTTTCGAAAAATTGCACGACCACACGACCACATTTAATGAGGTGGGGAGGGGTGGGGGAAAAGGAGGTTAATTAACCAAATTAAATAACTTCAGAATTGAGACGTAGCCCTAATATGAACTTTTGTTCCAAAACTATGACGTAGATTGAAGTTTCGTTAAGTTTATTAACTTTACAAGAGCAAGGCCAGCCTGTTATCCAAGGTAGAGACGAATAGTAGGCCTATATAAACACCATACCCGAATTCTTCAGACCTTTCCAGAAAAAAATCCCCATACATTCAATGTAACATTTTTATGGAAAAAATGATTACAAATATCTGCAACACATTTTCAGGCGGCTTATGGAAAAAGTTTTCTTCAACCCTATTCCCAAGTCTTGCATACACTTTGTCCATTGAAATGGTAAATATCTGGTCCAAAGTTAAAAATAGTCTTGGGATGTTTTCAATTGCCAAATTACACGGACGGAGGACGTTCAGGTACAATTATTACCTGATAGTTTGCCATTTACCCTGCCCCGATGATCCGAATTCGGGCAACGCTAATGGAAGACGGGTTGGGTGTTTTTCAAAAACACATGTTGATATAAAGTAGTGTGAGAATGTCTTCTCATTCGTCTCCTTAACAATTTGTTTGCCGGTTTGTTTGATAAATTTTATTGTAACGAAAACTCAGTATTTCAGAATCTATTTATTAAATTCTACGTGCTGACGTGCAAGTCTGGGAAATGCCATTCCACCTTTGGCCGGCTTCGCAATTTTTTAAAATTCTCAGAACACTCCGCGCCAACCTATGGTAGTGGCGCTTCGCTCTTTTGGTCTTGAACCAATTGGTTGGAAACTGGGCATTCAAACTCCATCTAACTAACTAACCGATGATCTTCCGGTCAAACAGAATACTAAACACAACAAATGCATGTTTTCACATAATTTACGTTTTTTTGTTGTTGTTTTTGTTGTCATGATTAGATGTTATTATTCATTGATATCATGAGAATCTTATGTTTGTGATTCATTTTATTTATTAATTTTCTGAGCACTTAGCAACTATATTTTTCCTTGTGTTGATAATAAATCTTATTGCAAACGAAAGCTTATACTAGCGACTGCTTAGAACAGGGTTGTTTAAATGGGGGCCGGGGACACAGGCCTCCCCCACCTCCGAAGTCAGTCGGGGGAAAATCACTCAGTCTGGGGATTTGAAGATTTGAGGAAGAGGAAAAGCTTGAAAGAGACACACTGATCATTCGAACCTTAGCCACACACACCAGCCACCATTAGGGGCAGAAAAATGGTCGTCAAAGCAAAAAATAAGAGAAAAGGTTCTCGAAAATTCGGATAGCACAAGTATGCCGACACGGCAGACAAGAACTGAAGTGCAGAAAAGCAAAAAAAAAATTAAAAGAATAAAAAATAAAGAAAAACAAAATGAAAAAAGAAAAAACAAAAGATAAAAGTCATCAAAATCCGTGCTTGTCGGTGGGGAATCAGAGGCTGTGTCCCACCTTCGAAATCATGCACACGCAACTGGCTTAAAATTCTATGTACAAACCTTGGAAGTGCCATTCCATGCGGTCTGAGGGTTCGAAATTATTTAAAATGTTCTACGCTCAGCACCAACCAATAGTGACGCTCCGCATAGATAGTCTTTCGCGGAAAATGACATTTTTCGGGCAAAAAATATCTTCTGCCCACCCATTAGCGGCTCACCATAGGGGCACGGGGGGGGGGCATGCCCCTCTAACATTTCCAAAGCATGGTCTTCAATTTTCTAAAAATAACGTTGTTCGATATGACATGAATAAAAAGTAGCCCTTTTCTTAATCTGGGCAAAGTATCCCAGCCTTCTTTCTCATACAAATGTCATATATTATTTATAAAGTATAAACTGATGCGTAATTGTCAAGGATATAGGCCTAGTTCGTAATTGTATCAACATTTTAGCTCAGTACCGGCCGCCCAGAAGCGTTGATAGCGCTACCAATGCTTCTGTGTGGCGAATCCAGGACAGGCTCATTCGACCACTGGTCATATGAGTTAATATGATTCGAAAAGTTATGATTTCAATTTATTTCCAACGGTGTGCAGCTCCCTGAAACAAAAAAGGCCAGAACAAATTTATGTTTGATATTTTGAAGAGGAACATATTCTAGGCATAGCTTACTGGGGGAAATTTTTACTCATTTCCCATGTTTGGTTCTCGAGATATTAGCATTGAAGTTGGCAACCGATGGTGGCGCTCCGCTTAGATAGTCGTGAAAATACTTTTGGCGACATCCCCAGACACTATTTGAGACGTCTTGGTCTCAAGTTGAGTTTGCCCCGCCCCCCAACAAATTTCCTTTTATCCGCCCTTGTGCCTACCTAAATTGAGATGTTTTACCACGCCTAGATGGATAGAGCGATTGTTTGCAAGGGAAGACTGCTTTTGCTTTTTTAAGGACACTCAAATGGTAAAAATGCCTATTCTGTCCTTAAATCCCCCAACAAACGTCCGTCCGGAAGGTTTTTTTTTTTGGGGGGGGGGGGCGCCTAACTTCATGGTCTAGAGCAACACAAAGCCAGAAATGGGACCGAATGTCAGAGTTCTTTTGAGCGTTTGCCCTTAAAATGAATGGCATCGTATGTTCAGGGTAACATTTTTACGAAAATTTTTAAAAAGTACAAAAATTTGCAGCATATTCAAGCAGCCAATAAAAATTCATTTCTCAGCCCCTTTTCATAGTCTTGTCCAAACAATGATCGAATATACCAACCACTTGAAAACTTTTCCAGAAAATATAAAGATAAAAATAAAATTTTCATGAAAAGCCAAAAGAATACAAAAAAGGCAATTGAAAAAATCCTCAGTCACACTTTACGCCTATTCACTTTGAATATAATCTGTCAGAAATGTTATAATGTTCGAGAGAACGTTTTTGGATTTTTTTCAATTGTCAGATTATTAACAGACACACGAGAATGTATTTTAGCAGTAGAGTATCCAGTGATCACAATTTGGGCCAAAGTGAAAATAAAGATCATCTTGTCACGCGCCGTATTTCTTGTTGACACTCCTTCCTGTTATTTCCTTCTGCCAGGACGGCTGCCCCCTGCACTTTATAAAGTTTATAAGGCAAATTTGTCATGATTTTGCATTTTCTTATATTCTAATTAATTTTAACATTTGATTGCAAAACTTTAGCTCGAAATAACGACTATTTATATTCTGCTTTACACGGGTGGAGAATACTATTTCCGGCTGGTTTGCGATTTTCAAAATTTTCTGAACGCTCCACGCCAACTCATCATGGCGATCCGCCTCTAATATAGTCTTTCGGTATGGATTACAATTTTCGCACCGGGAATCTGTCTTTCCACCCCCCATCCCCAAAATGCTGACGTAGGCCTAGGCCTACGCCTATAGACCTTATGCCAATTAAATAGAGGGCGCTTCAAAACTGCAACATGGGAAGGATTATTCCATGTATGGGACCACAGAACTGAATTGTCACCATGGAGAAGGCCAATGGTCACAGTGCTGATTGGGAACTGTGTTGGAATAATCCTTCCCAGAGTGCAATATTACAGCTAACTGGCATAAGGTCTATGACAATGCATGCCGGGCTAGTTAGACTTTACTTTCTACTGGCTAGGCCTAGGATATAGGCATATATTTAAGCTAAGATAAAGCCATCTGTTGCACGGTTTTGTGATGTAGTGACTGAGAGTAACGTTCAGTTATAGAGAGAAAACAAGAATTCATTTGTCAAGGCATCAATAGGGCTATCGGCCAGGCTATATGGCTTAGTACATAGCGTAGGCCTATATGTACGCGAAATAAAAATAAAATGATGAATCATCTTCATAAGTTAAACACATCTTTGGTATAAATCTTGTTCACACTAAGAGTTCCTTCTGCATAAAACCTTACTGCAATTTACCTTTGAAATTAAACTGATCTGCTACTGGTAACAACTTTCCAACGTTCTGCTCCGTTATAGTTGTCTCTCGAGAATATGCATACTCCAAAATTTTCTCCATTAGATCCGGACTAACTGATGGGATTTTAATGATATTTTCTGAAGTTTCGTGCATCCCGTTGGTAAAGAGAGCTCTAAAATAGTGGCTGTTTGCTGCCAAAATCACTCGATGAACCGGGAATTGCTTTCCCTCAACTTCAAGAATGGCATCACAAAGCTGGCAATTTCGCCGCATGTCATCAAGGGAAGTGAAAATTGCCATAGTGGGCCATAAAAGTCGGTAGCGTTTTATCTGTGAATAAACCTTTCGCAAAAGTTGCTGAATGCGTTGGTCATTTGGCGAAAAATGTAAATTTTGAGGCAAAGGTGTTCAAATTTGCAAAACAACTGAACACTTAAGCTCTGTTTCAGTCAATATTGCATGGGCATGTCATCCAATGAAGGCTAGCTTTATTCAACGGGTTGTGTATTTTATGAAATTTTGTGCGCTGGGCGTCGTTGCTACGATCACTACCCCAAGTGCGCGCCTAAGTGCTACATTACGCACCGTATAAAAATGCACATGCAACAGCAGTGGTTTGCGTCAATGTTATTCAGTGCGTGGCAATGGTAATATTGCCAGGTCGTGGGGTTCAGTGCTATTGCAGTGCAAGATGTCGAAATTGTTTGTGACGTATCTTACAAAAACGTGATAAAGTGCGTTTCGTCAACCATTAGTGTTACTTTTTTACTAGTAGGTCTGTTATGACGTGGCCCCAAAAATTTAAACGCCATGACAACCAGTTATGATACCATATCTACCAGAACTAACAACATTTGGGCTTCAGTGATATGTAGTGCTTTTACATTAGGTCACATAATTGGTAAGTCACGCCCTATGCCGAGCAAAATTAAGCAGTTCTTCCATTCAACAGTCACACGTGGGTCGAACAGCTGCTCCTGGCGGTCAACTACACTAAATACCTACTACACTAGATTTTGAAAAGGGTTGAGGCTCTTGACGTAGCTTAAAGCACTCTATAGTTCTCTTAGAATAGACCACGGCTATCGAATAATAGACTTAAATGCACCCATTGTGTACGGTTGTGGTGTCAAACATTCATTTCTTAATTTTTCATGCATTTGGTTTGTATGGTGTCGGTCGGTGAAACGTCCTTCCCCGGGACAACACTGAATTGCCTCGGTCGGTGACACGTCACTTTCCTTCCGCAATCGCACAAAAGCGTTTACAGTCGCAGCACCTTACACGCATGTGTTCTTGCGCATCATGACAACCAATGCCAACCAGTGACGTAAGCTTCCAAAGAAGTGATTAAAGTCACATGTAAGAGGGGAACTTATTCCTAGAATTTTGGTGAAATTTGCATTGAAATCTGATGGTTCCTAAGATATAAGCACGTAAAGTTTCCTCATGTCCAACAACCAGTGAACTTGAAGCAAGCACATATGACATTTCATCCCCACATTAGTACACAGTCTTTTGTTTTACAGTCATTTAACACACGCGCTGATAGGATGCCTCTATAGAGGTTATGCACGTGACGCCAGCGCGTTTCACTGGATGAAAACGATCAAAGGCAGTCGTTATGTTACAGAAACGCGCTCACAGCAGCACCTTAGTAACAATTGTTGTAAAATGGACGCTGGATGGGAAAACAGAGAGATGTGTAGGGCAGTGACGTAGGTGTCACGGGTTCTGACAATAGAGGCTTTGCAATTACGTCACGGAACCGCCATGCTGGAGGACATTCATGCCAAACACACGTGGCTTTGTGCCGAACGCACTGCACAGCGTGCACTGTGATATGCGCGGTGTTTACAAATTCAACGAGCAAGCGCGTCCCGTATGGTTTACTACGTAGTTACATGTACTCCAACATGGCCGCCGGAGAGTATTATGACGTCATGTGAAAAGCCTCTATAGAGTAAGTGAGGTGCGCTTACATATTCGTCACAATGAAATATTAAAATGATCTTGTTCTTCTATACATTCTGCTTGTAATCACTAGATTGCTGTACGCATAAAACCTAACATCCAAGCATATGTTCCTGCGCATGTTCTATGCCAACTAGTGCCAACCAGTTATGTAACAATTAGTGGTTTAATTGACATTATGCATTGACATCACCGACTTTTGCCGTCCCACTGGTCTTTGTGTGCGAAAAATTTAGATCGTTGGGAAACCCGCGGTAGGATTTGTCCCATGTGTGAAGAAGACTCGCTCCTTTATTCAATTGTTGACCAAGCAGTTGTCTGTATTTGATGGTGTTGGTTTACCTTACTGGACCTCGTTTTACTTCAGCGCATTGTTGCCATGGTTTAGTAACTTGTCAGGGACTCCATCCCAAATCGTTCATCGATTAAGGACTCCCGTAGTTCCTAGCCATGTTTGTGACGCAATAATGCTGACAAACTGTTGTGAGGCGGCATACACATGGGCCTACGTACGTGTTAGGGAAAATGCGTACTGTGCGTGACCATGGTTAAAAGGGCATCTGGAACAGCACACAGATTAGGCACAAACCCGTGTCTCCAAAAGTATTGCCACAATTCATATTCTAGTGACTTTTGCTTCTTACGATTTTGAGAGAAGCACTGTAACTGTCATGGAACATTCACACGAATTACACGGCAACTTCCTTTCGCGTGGTCTACCTTGAATTCATAAAGACAATGCCGAAAGGAAAAGTAATTGGTATATTCGGTACGTGGGATTACTCGTTCTGGGCCAGACCAGAAGATGTCTTTCAAGCTCGGTTGGAGAAAAATCCGATATATCCTTTCGAAGAGACGGAAGAAAATCGTAGGTTTCTTGTTTTAATTTTTACTTAATTTGTGCATTAAAAAGGTCTAGTCTAGATGTGTATTTAATATGGGAGACAAATATTCATATAGGCTTAGGCCTAAACCATACTAGGCAGAAATTTCAGTCGCAGACTGGAGTTATTCAAAACATGTTTACGTCCATCTGCTTTCACTTTCCAAGAAGTAAATTTTACTCTCGTAGAGCCTTGAACCTTTAACGCATTTACCTCTTCAGAACAACCTTTCACTCAGATTTTCGCTTTTAGCCTAGAATGCCAGTCTTTCCGAGCATTCACGAATTTCACAGGTTAGTTAGTTAGAGTTTTACGGACCAGTTTCCAACCTATTGGTTCAAGTCAAGCCGGCCACGATCTTTTTTCCAGTCTTTTTTCACTGGATTGTTTTCCTTACTCCATTGCTTATGCGGAGCATCACGCACAATCGCATTAAGTTCTGTTTTACGAATTTCACATTGATAACGATTTTAGTATTACTTAATTGTGCGCTAACAATTCTATGCGTTCTCAGTCAGTCAGTGGTGCCATTTCTTAAACTCCTTAAAGTACACAAATCTGTCAAGTTCCCTTTTTTACTCCCAAAGATAGCATCTGTGGCAGCAGATTGCATTTGAGGACACCTTTGTCAAAAATGGGCAAGGGCCCATCCCTCAGACTCCTTCCCCGACCGGCATAAACGTAGCCTACGAGACGGGGCAGGACAGCAGAGAGTGTTTAGGTGCGGTTAGAAATAGTTCCCCATTTATCGTGCAAAAGTTGTTAGGAGTGGAACCTTTTGTAGTCGACAATTCGGGCAGTCATAGGCAATTTCATCAATTCAGCGAATCTTGAATTTAGCCACGAGGCACAATGGAGAAACAGCATATTTTTAATTCTGTTGTATAGTTTCCCCTTGCAAAAAAATTCAAGACCATTGCAGTGATACATTTTATGTGGCAATCTTCTCATTACTTAGCAAGTTGCTGATCTTAGTTTCTCTGTACAAGCATGAAAACGCAAATTTTCGGACATCCGGTGGGGAGGGATGGGCAGCGCCAACAAATGGTGGCGCTCCGATTAGATAGTCTTTCGCAGCACCAAATAACAGTTTTCGGGTCAAAGTATTTTTCCATAACTCTCTGATCACTTCGCAGTTTGCGAACTTACTTTGAGGTGAGCATTTTTATTGCAAACGATAAAAAAGATAGCGACTGCTTATATTTTAGGAATATGGCCTGAAAATGCTATATGCGGGCCATCTGAGGGGTCGATTTTTCAAAAATTTCTGTACGCTTGGCGCCAACCGACAGTTGCGCTCCGCTTGAATTACGTTTTCTGAATAAGAAAAAAACAAGAACTGAAATGCTCCCGTGTGCCTGCGCAGACCAATGATGCTCTTTTATTTTTATTCTTCCAAAAGTACGCAAATATAAGAACAAATCCACTTCAGGAGGTACCGTAGCATACAATGCATTGAATGGCATGTAAAGACAGGAATTCTTAAGTTTTATGCACATTAACCTTTAATTCAACTGTGAAGACTATTCTCGTCAAAGTCGATAGTCTTGCACCATTTTAGCTCGAAAATTTTTCAAGGGGAGGAAGACACCCCCTAAGCTTAGACCCCTCCCTTAGGCAGGCGATCACTCAACATATTGCATGCAGCCGCTTCAGAAATACTTGCTTACGACACTGTTGTAACGTATCAACAACCCTCCTTTCAGTCGGGTAACCTTTTTTGAGAAGGGTGAATCGTTTTATTTCAAGGATTTTTTGCAAATAAAATCACGTCTTGTAATGGATGCGTGCATCTAGCAAGTCCAGACTTAGAAACAATTTCCACAGAAGCGAGAATCATTCAATGGGTTCGCAAACACGCAATACAATGAAACGACCGTTAAATATCGTTCCACAACCTATAAGTGTTTCAATTATTATTTGGATATTATTTTTGAATATATTGTGAGCTTTATAAAACCGTATAAGTTTTTCATTTTGACTCTCAACGAGTTATATGTTTCGCCATGTTAAAGTGTGGTAAAGATACTAAAAATTTGGAAATCATGGGCGTCGATCTGGTTTGAGGTTGCGGGGGGGGGGGGATTTTTCACCAGCCCGAACCCTAGATCTTGTCCCCTGACCGGATTTGTCTCCAAGCAAAAAAAAAAAACTAAATAAATAAAAGGAATTGAAAAAAACATGTATACACCCATGCACACTCACATTGACGGTTATATACACACAACATTGGCAAATGGTGTATTACAAATGCAGTATTTTTATCATTACAACTTTAATTAGCTCTAATTGACGCTTGGTCGAAGCAATTAAGTCATCTGTAAACCAAAATAATATACTTTGTTTATTATGCCTGTTGATTCATTTTAATCTGCCTGAATTATGGGCGGAGAGGGCACAACGGTGCGTTTGCAACCCAATATTTTCATTGATGGGGCTATTCCCCCTGCCCCAGGCACTATTTGACATAATTTGTGTTTACAGTGATTACATTTTTTCAAATTCTCCGCTGGACTATTACTAACCATTATCGCGTGGTCTATAGGCAACCTCACAATAAAAAATAGGCTTTGGTAGATTCGAGAGTAGAGTTCTAATTTTTGTTATTACTACTATTATTATTACTTTAATTTCCACAGATTACGAGTTTGAGTTTATTCCTATTTGGTTCTGGTTTTCCCTTGGTGCTCTCGGCACAGTCATCATAGTCTGTGGAATCCTCATGTTGACGGCAGAAAACCCTTTGGTACAGTTTAAAATTCATTTGCTTTGACTATTTTCTCCATACCAAAAATTTCTTTTAAGACACCTTTTAATTCTCTTCACATCAGTGGCTGTGGAACCGGACAACTGGGGGACTCTGTATACAATTATGGCTGTACGGGACCCTTTCTCTCAGGGGGCGGTGACTTTTTTGCCCGACTTCAGATCCCCAACCAGCGACCGGGGCATAATCTTTGCCCGACTGAGGCACCGAAGTCTGCCCGATTCATCAGAGTTTTGGTCAATTGGGGTTGCAGCCTCACCGGGCCCGGTCCTGTACGGCCATGCCCCAAATGAAAAAATTAGGGGACTTAAGACATGTTCAGCTCCCACCCCCAATGTTTGCAAAGCTTCAAGAAGTGGCGTCAACGGGAAATGTTGAAGTTGGTGCTTCTGAGATATTGCACACATGAGATTTATATTTTTAGGCTGGGTACTTACAGCTTAGAACACTGGGAATGTGCCTTTGTCGGCCACCTGGGGGTTTGCAAAGGCAAAATTTTGTGTATGTTCTGCGCAAACTAATTGTGGCGATCCGCTTAGATAGTCTCTCCGACACTCAGCCCCAAAATATTTTTCCGCTCCGCGGCTCATGTGTCTTGAATGGTGAATTCGTATTTCTCCTAATAAGCCCGAAAAAAGAACTATTACGCAATAGCTCCATCTTTCAAGTCACTAGGGGTTCAGTATAATACAAAAAAATCCTGTAATCAAAGGATTTTGTTCCACGGGCTGGGGGACTTCTACAGCTGAGGAAAAGAGATTTGTCTCCATCATTTTGAAAGTGAAGAAGATTGTACCTCTCCCCTTCCCACACACATATCTTTCCCTCCCCCTCTCCACACGCATATCTTTCCAGAATCGTGTGGCAAAGACAGACCCCTGTTAAATAGTTTCATACGTACACTGTAAAATTTGCTAAGATCAGTTCGACCCAAAGTGGGTTGGTCAGGACCGATTAAAATGTTTGGACTCAATAATCTCACATGAGACTGCAAGTTACCCGAACATAGTTAAATTTGACACATAATGTACATTTAATTCCCAAGCATACTTTAGAGTGTGGTATGTTAGCAATTCAATAGATTTAATGAAATCAAACACAAATTCTGCGTCCATCGGTATAGTCGAATTTATGACCACGGGTCTTGTGGTCAAATTTCACCAGAATTTTACTAAATTTTACCTTATCTTGGTCAAATTATTTGTTAGTCTGTGCTTAGTCGACTACTTAGTGGTAAAAATTAATCGGTATTTGTGGACTGTTTGCTACAATTTTTTCACCACAATTTTACTAAATTTGACCTAATATTTGTCAAATTATTTGTTTGTCGGTGCACAGTTGACTACCTAGTGGTCAAAATTAACCAGTATTTTTGAGCGTTTGTTAAGGAATGATGAAATAAAACCATTCTTTTGCAATGACAGATTTTCCACGTTTCGACGTTCATAAAATAAGAGTTGGCAAAAAGGATTTATTGCACTGAAAATTTCAAATTTAAAAAAAATTAATAAATGTCAAATTTAAGTCCTGACCTTTCAAATTTTTTGAATTAAATACCGAATATTCTAATTAACTTTGCTGAATTTAATCAAGCGAAAAAATTAAAAAATTCGCTGCTTTCGCAATTTTGCCAGCCAGCAGCTCGTCACCCCAATCGGTTACAACGATAGGTCCCCTCCTTTGCCAGACGTGTGGTACCCAAAAGAAATGGTAGGAAAGTTCCTCTTTGGAAAAGTGTGCTTTAAGTCGAGCGAAATTTAATTATTTGAAATCCAAACTCTTTAGCAATTACAGGCGCGGATCCAGACATTGCAAAAAGGGGAGCTGACTTAAGGGAAAGCAGGGCTGTGTTTTATTGTTGATGTGGCAAAAAAGGGAGGGCTGAGGCCGCAATAGCCGCGCGTGGTAAATGTGGCCAATCTCAAACTACTGAAAGGAAGTTATGTCGTACTTTAGATGTCATATAAACTGGATCATTCACTTGACGTCCTTTTCGGTGGCCATAGGTACCGGTATGATTGCTGCAAAAAGTTGATAGACTTTATCAAAACCAGAAAGTGAATAACCAGACATGGGGTTGTGCAGAAATGTATTCAGACAAATTTTCTAAGGAGAATCGAAAGACATCAGTCTGGCTCAATGGCCAGTTGAACTGGCAAGAATATATATCTTTGCGCATTCTACATAATAGAGACCATTTCAATTGCCCTTTATTTACAATCTGCTGATAAAACATGGTTACAAACTTTTTTGACTTTTAACCGAGAACTAGTGAGTTTTCCACTTTTCCTATGGGCGTGCTCGAATGGGGAAGAGGAACTGTACTGCCCATACGCATTTGTTCAAAACATAGGCCTAGACTTTACTTTCGAGTAAACACGTACACTAAAACTCGTTTCAAAATTTAATGCTCCTCGCATTTCAAACCCACTTTCCAAGGCAACGACACTCAGTCCTTGTATGCTTGTGGTATACATGTTACTTTCACGACCATACGTACTTTCCCCCGACAGGCTTACCTTGTGTATTGCGCCATTTGCCTTGTGATTACGTCGTATACGTCATACGTCTATCAGGGTCCGAGGAAAGTCATCATAGACCAGAACGAACACTACTACGAATTCTATCGAAAGGGAAGACAAGTGCACAGAGGTCACGTGCATAATATTTACATTCGGCTCTTGGGACAGAAAGGAGGTACCGCTTACGTCATTACTGACAGTTTCCACAATGAAAATACCAAAGTTATAATAATAATAATACTGGTAAATTTTAAAGGGACAATCAGATTTTGTTTTTAAATATTTTCAAAACTTTAATCCTGTACCACATTCGAACAATTGAATTAGTGACGTAACTCCTTTGTTTTCATGACACTAGCGTACTCTGCAAAAAAAAAAAAAATGTTTGTGACTTAACTTGGATGCAACATAGTGTTATGTTGTAATAAAGTCACGTAATGGGTGGATTTGATCATAAAACTAGGAATCATCATTATCGAGTAGTTTTTTTTACGTAGCGTGTAACTGAAAGGAATGATGTCTCGGGGAAGGTAAGACATCCGTACTCCTTTAGAAAGTTATCTTGCATTGAACTTTCATGGATATAAGGTTATCTTGGTGTGCCTCTACGTGCAGGAACCACAATCGACAGATCGACTGAATTGAATGGCGAGTAACTCCAAGCATGGAGCTTTTACGCCATAGCTCTCCGCCGCGGTAGGCATTGCAAGAAGATATTTGGATGAAATACAGCCCTGATGTTTGGAATTGGGTCATTTCATTCGTTTCTGCTAGCTTTCATGCTTTAGAAATATTTAAAACTGCAAGGCAAAAGGTTGGATTTTATTTAAAGGAAAATGAAGCGCCTCCAATGAAATAAGTGTGCCAGTTTATACTATTTAATGAATGACTCTGAGAATCATGTCTTACAACATATTTTTCACCAAGTAATAAATTTTAGGTACGGTATACAGTTAATCATTTGTTTTGGTTGGAAGTAGATTCGCAAATGATGATGTCACGTTTCATGAAAGCGTACCTGAAGGAACCAACTGGGCCGAGATATTTAGATATTAAGCTGCTTTTAGCTTTCAATGAAAATTAACTTTCAACCCCTGTGTATGCTTTTTTGGAGTTCAGTGCATGGGCGCAAATCCCGGGGGGGGGGGGTGGGGAGGGGGAAAGGGGGCCTTCGCCCCTCAAGTGAAAAAGTGGGGGCCAAACCGTAATTTGGCCCCATATATATATGTGTAGACCTAAAAATATGGTCACCTTTTTTCGGTTTTTATTTTCGTTCGAAAACAGTTTTTCTGAAGCTTCAGAAACGCCAGAACACAAGAGCTTCCCGGGGCTTCGCCCCCTGGACCCCAACAGGGGCTTTGCCCCTGGCTCCCATCAGGAGCCTCTTTGGGGCTTCGCGCTTCGCGCTCGCGGTGCCCGCCAAGCGTGCACAGTTTAATACTCATGGGCACATCATGTGGATTTTCGCTCCCCCCACTCTCAAACAGAGATTTGCGCCCCTGGTTCAGTGAGAAGGTACCGTATTGAAAAAGAGAAAAATTCAAGGGAAATCATATTTCATCGCTACCAAACTAACGGGTAAATTATGGCGCGACTTAGTGTCATGTCATTATGCCATCAAAAAATATAGTATCGTGCCGTCAAAATTTATTCCATCGTCAAAACCCATTATGCCATACAGAGTTATTGCAAATCCTAGTGATAAAAAAGTAAATCAGAAATTTAACGCATATAAAAACAAATAAATGCAAAGCACAGGATTAATTTGTAATAATAAAATTAGAAATGATTAAATGACGTATTTACACCCTTGATTTCGGAATATTATTTGGAGCAAATGAATATTCATTTTACAGGTAATGGTGAGATCTATTACAAGATTGTGTTGAATGGATACCTTGTAGAAGAACAACCATTGTCATCATCGACGCTCCGATGTGAGGTAACTTACAACAAGCTTGTTTGATATCCTTCGTTCAAAACCTTATCATGCACCTGCAGGCTTCCCCTCGTGTCCCCTCTCCGTGCCATATGAGCGTCATTGTCGCTTATTAATCCTTCAAATAGCTAGCACATGTGATTAAATAAATTTTAGACTGTCTAAGTTCAGAACGCACAAAATTTCCACAAAGTTTCCATAGAGTCTATATATCAGCATAGTTATTATACCTTTTCCTGGTTGGGAAACTTCGCGAACTGACTGCTTATGTTGAGATTCCTCAGTCACGTGACATTGATAGTACACGAGAGCTGTTGTTGGACTCTCCATACGTACTGTATATATGCAGGCAAGGTTAACTTATTTCTTCGACAGTCTTTTGCGAACAATTGTCAAACTGTAATGGCTTCAATTAGGGCGTATATTATTGCGAGAGGTTTAATTAAGATTTCTGTTTTAAATTAGAACGGCTTTAAAGCGAGAATAACTGTACCCAAACTAAAATAGCGGGTCAATCGAAGGCTGGGCTAGCAACTTTAACTTGGTAAGCACACTCAACAATTCCGCTAAATTGCGAAGCATAGTAGCAGTCGCATTGTATAACGTTAGACTAGCTAGTTGGATTAAACCATTGAGTGTAACGGTTCATCAGACGAGTGTATTATACAATATTTATTAGACTTATCAATAACTATAGTCGTAAAAAATTTTAGGAAGACCTCGTAGCGTACTGGAGTAGGTCCACTTCACCATTCCCGCACACTAACTGCGGTATGATAAGCCTGTAACGTTAGGGCCTACTGAATGCCCCCAGCGAAGGTCTCCAAATGCCAGGCATTTTACGCTGAAAAGGTGAAAAAGAAACCCGAGAATAAAGGATTTCTTCATTTATTCAAAAATCTTAAAAACTTACTGATTAGAAGGCCTTTTGCAGTTCCCCTTTAGCCCTTGGGCCAACTTTAATTTCACTTCCCAGCAGAAACAGTACGTCACTCAATGGAGCCATATCGCTACCGATTGATCGTGTGCATTTTCAAAGTCACGCGACGAACTCTTTTGAAGAGCTCAACATGCTTTAACGGACAGTTACGGACGCACTTCACAAAAACTATGAACGTACAATCAGCTTTTACGTCTGTACATACCATTGGAAGTAAAAAGTTCCCCAACCAGGGGAGTATAATAACTATGATATCAGCAACGGTGGTCTTCTTTGGTGCCTACTTTCCCGCCAAGAAAGATTTATGGGCCATGAGGCGAGACACCACTTGACCCAACATGAAGCTCAGGGTCACGTTTAGCTACCATTATTTTCCTTTCTCTTTTTGAAAAATGGATACACTTTGATTTCACCCTAGACCCAAATTTCATGTTTATTACTGTGTCTTTCTTTTTATTGAAGAAACTGGAAAGGTTGGGAAGACGACTGGCAACGAGATTAAATCTCAACTTTTTCGATTGGACGGATCGCTCTACACGTCATATCCTTTCCAAATTTCGCCTCCCCTGTATCAAATTTCTGACTGGATGACAACTGCAGATGAAGACTATAATTATTAGTACGTAAATATATTTATTGTTTGTGTAGGGGCCGCGCAGCGAAGTTTTAAGTGAAAAATGGGCTAAACCCTAAGGCGGTCCAACATGTTCAAAAATAAAATAGCAATGTAAGGCTGCCCAAAATGCCTACGGCAGAAATTTGTGGGTGCTAAAGCTCAACCAACCCCCGTCTTCGCGGTCCCTGTAATAAAGGTATACATTTAGTAAATTTGTACCAATCAATAATTCTCATAATCTGCAACGTTTGTGAAGTGACCAGAACTTTACATACTTGCGATCAAAATCCTTAGAAAAAGGCCTGATCAAGGGGCTCATTTTGAGCACTATTTCATATAATTATTTTATCACATCTCAGTTTTATTCATGTATTCCTTAACTCATTTTCGTTGTTCACATATCATCCGACACAGGTATCCTCTTGCATCTGAAATTTCATCTTTAGCAATGAATGAATCAACCGTTTGAAACTGAATTTTTTCAACACCTTTCGAACTGATAATTAAATCAAACAACAAAAATCGTGAAAGGATTAAAACGGGAGTTAAACGTACATAAACGACCGAAAATATTTTATTTTGTGTGTAACGGGTGTGAATAACATGTGTTTGTCGGGCAATTGCCGTATATAGGGGCATTGCAATTACGTCACGGATCCGCCATGCTTGAGGACAATCACGACAAGTAAAAAAGGCTTTGTCAGTGTTGAACGCAATGCACAGTGTGGGTGAACTGTGGTATACGAGGTGTGTACACATTCAACGAGCAAGCGTATCGAGTGTGGTCTAATACGTAGTCACATATATTCCAATATGGCGGCTAGGGAGCCTTGTGACGTCATATAAAAGCCTCTTTAAAAACCAGGAAGAGTGGTCAGGTAAAGTTGAATTACATTCCCCAAAAAGTTTTAAGTTTTTTTAGTTTCCGGGATGGTGTCTATTTCTTGGCAGACATTGGCGGGTACCGGTCCCTTCCTTGTCGAAAATGTTCGAAAACTTAAACTGAAGTCAAACGGCGTTTCGGTACAGAGCATTTGAAAGTGCTTGGAAATACCTGTTTTAAGCTACCGTACCTGACACAAAAGGTTTAGCAAATTTTTCGTAGATCCTTCCCAAATGACAAAATTCTGCCCACTTCGAACGTTTTCAATCTCATTAATATATTTATTGTCAAAAGTGTGTAAAAACAGAAATTCTCATTTTTTATCCTCTGATTAGTTTCATTTGTTGTATACTGCTGGGTGATTATTCTATAAGGTATGATCATGGACGAGATGGGCATTCGAGAATGCAAGCAAGATGATTTTCTTGCCTTCCCAACTGCCCAATATGTTGAGAAGTCAGGTTAACAGAGGTTAATAGCTGTACCAGATGGCCAAGCAACATGCCCATTTGCAATGGGAAAATGCGTTTTAAGGAACTGAAAATGTCTTGGAAAGTCTTCATGCAACTTTTTGTCGTGCTGTTCCGTAGTCCCCACGGTTTGCATTTCATAATGTCAGGGGAAATTACATGTAAGTTTTCTGGTCAAGAAAAATTAGAATTATATCTTTATACGTTGTCTGCAGGGCACTCATGTGTCATCCAAACGAAAACTGTTTGTATTGTTATCGTTTTTCTACAATCTAAAAAAAGTAGACTAAAAATATATTCGATTCTGTTTTTTTTTTAATTTTTTTCTTCTCTTCCTTCCCAAACACATTCACAATAAATCAATGACACCGGGTTTGCAAGTTTTCTCCAAATGTCGGCCTGCTTCCCTCGCAATGGCCACTATATGCACGCCATGCCATGATAGCACCGTCGCGTGAGAATGATATGCGCTGGCCTCCCCCCCCCCCCCAATCCATTTCCAATTTTTCCCTAAAGGAGTTTACGGGTAGATTAATGTAGGGGCAGGATATTTAAATTACCGAACTTTTCGGGCACCGTGTGCTCCAGACTTTACCTGAACGTTGTCCTTTCTATTCAACACAACTACAACAAGGATTTGAACTCGTGGAGAGCTGCGGCTGCAAAAGAGAACAAGGTTAGAGAATGGCCAGGCAGAAAAATTGCCGCCTGGGTAACGATTGCGGATAGATTTTGTTAAAGAAGTAGTTTTAGAAGGAATAACTTGATTTCCATCATGCTACTTATTTAATACCGGTACAAATTTAGTTAATTCATATATTTTTTGTTGTTGTTGTTTTGTATTTTGTGTTGCTCTTGTACATGAAAATATTATACTGTAATTTCTGTCCCAATTACCTGCAGACCTGTGTTCCTATAGATTATTTTGTTAAAAAGCAAACTGCTTTTCCCGCCCCCTCGAGTTGCCGGCTTTGACAATTATAAATTATTATACTTCAATTTGGTGTGAAAATAAACCTAAACCAACACTGAAGAGTAGTGAACTTTAAGCAATTGACTGATCATTTATTGTGGAGAGAGACGTACGACACACGTAGATATACTCGTGATATGTAATTCACAATACCTACATAAGAAATTTACATATAAAGAAGCTTTCTTGTCACATATGCAAACATATTTGCTAACTTTTTTTCCTCTGAAGTAAAAAGTGTTAGCCTATTTCTAGTTATGAATACATCAACACCATTTATTGAGTATAAATACTTTAATAATATGATGAAATGAAGTGTCAACATTACAAGATTACAAAATAATGAATTGAGAAATTTAAAACATAACTTAAATTAGCACTTGTTAAATTCAAAAATACTGTTTCTTTATTTTATCAGACTGGAGAGTTATACACAACAATTAACTTGATCCTCTTTCTACTGTTCTAAAAAAACTTTAAGGACAAGAGCAGTCCCTCCAAATTGTTTTGTAACAACTGACAAACCAGAACAGACAGATTTCTTGTTATTTCGCCTCCACGTATCTTTCATGATATTCGAGGAATTGAATATCGGGTAAAATGATGGTAAACCAGTGAGATGTTCTCCTGAAGTTCTTAATTTAGCGAGAAACATGTTGTACACTCTTAAAAAGTTGGTTAAAAAAATTCACCAACACTGGTCACGTATGTCAAATACGTGAAATTGGTTAAATTTTACCCAATAATAGTTGATTAATGGGTTATCCAAGAGGTTTTTTACCACTTTATTGGGTAAACAGCCTGTGGGGTAACCAAATAAACAACACATATTGGGGAAAATTTAACCAATTTCAGGTATTTGACAAACGTGACCAGTGTTGGTGAATTTTTTTAACCAACTTTTTAAGAGTGTACGTACGTGACTCTCAAGAGCCAATAGACTACTGTACTTATTCAAACTAGAATAACTGCATTTTACCTTGAAGAGAACGCTTACCTCAATGAGGCAGGGAGTTGACTACTCCCTGATGGAAAGGGATATAAGACCGCTTTATGATCAAAGCCCTATTAAATTTAGCAGCAGAAAAGTATCATCCGTTTGTCCTGATACGTTGTTGTTCCTCCACAGTTATTTTAGGTTTAAATCAAATATTCAAAACATGAAAAGTATATTCAAAGGGTCCAGCTCCTTAAGCGGTCTTCCCTGGGTATTTCGGGGCGATTTGCACTGTTTAACCACCCAATTCTCCTGGCATGTACTGTTTAAACTGGATACTGATGCAAACCTTTTACCAGTGTTAATGGTTTAACAAGAAATTTCCTAACTGGCTAACGATAGCCCTAATCCCTAGCCCGAACAAAGAATACAATCGAATCAGTACAATGGCAACAGCCAATCAAGAAACAACTTGTTGAACTGTGCGCATCTACCCGATATTCCTGAGCTGAGAAATTTGTGATATTATTGTTTTACTACTCAAATTTCAAGCTATAGTCCTTTTTTCGTTTACGCCAATGGGATGACCGAATCACCTCAAGTAGGGGTTACATTTTAAGAAAATTCTAGTTCGTTCAATCACCATGCTACAAACCTCATTTTACTATTAAAATGACGCAAAGAAATAGCTTTACTGAATGCCAACTTTTCTAAAGAGGGTGGGGTATAGTAACATATTTCACAGAACTGAAACTTGCTATATTTGTTTACATTAAAAAAAAGCTAAAACAAAATGGCCAGAAAGACCGAAAAGGGGCCCATAATTTTCATAAAATCAGAAAGGGCCTCTAAGAAAGGGCCGCTTTTAACATTTTGCTTATAATTACATATAACGACCTAAACTAACAGCTAACTTACTTAAGCACCTCCCACAATTGTCTGAAATTCACCCTCATCCAGACACAGTATAATTTTATATTGCTTGAGGGTGAGTATAGAAAAGCTCAATGTGTATAATAAAAAAAATAACAGTACAGTTCATGCTACGTAATATAAGCTCTGGCACTCTGCATTGTTTGAATTAGCTGTCAATCAAAAAGTTGAGCCAATTGAGAGTTTCTGTTACCCCCTACAAGAAGTGTAGTTTGGGGTGAGAGGATTGGCCCTCTAAAGAGGCAATCAGAGTTTTACATAAAATATCAACTTTATGTCATTGATGGGGATGGATGTGGGGGACATATTAATTGAACGAGCTCATAGAAGTCCTGGAGGTCCAGCACACAACTTAGCTAAACCACGGCCAATACATGTCCGCTTTTTGAGATACGGTGACAGGGATAAAATATTACGATCCGCTACCTTACTGAAAGGGAAAGCCTTTAAAGGGAAACACATCTTTATAACAGATGACGTGACCTACTCTGTTCGCGAGTCCCGAAAGGCTCTACGCCAAAAGCTTCCTGAAATTAGAAAGAAGCAAGGAGTTAAGTATGCCTACGTGCCTTGGTCGGTTCCCGCTAGCCTGATCATTGTGAAAACGGACGGTACCACCGAGAAGATCAGCGGTTAATTTTGTTTACTTTGGATTGGTAGTTTTAAACATCCTGAACTGTGTACAGTCGCTTTGCAGTGCTGATTGACGTCATATAGGGAAAAATACTACGATCCGCTACCTTACTGAAAGGGAAAACCTTTAAAGGGAAGCACATCTTTATAACAGATGACGCGACCTACTCTGTTCGTGAGTCCCGAAGGTCTCTACGCCAAAAGCTTCCTGAAATTAGAAAGAAGCAAGGAGTTAAGTATGCCTACGTGCCTTGGTCGGTTCCCTCTAGCCTTATCATTGTGAAAACGGACGGTGCCACTGAGACGATCAGCGGTTAATTTTGTTTACTTTTGTTTGTTAGTTATAAATATTCTGAACTGTGTACAGTTCCTTTGCAGTGCTGGTTGACGTCATATTTCTGTGGGAGATTTGTGGTTACCTTCTCTGCCTTTGATGAAGTATTATGTATGTGTTATTTTGTCTTTGTGATTTGTTGTTTTTTGTGTCAAAAATTTCTCTTGGCCTTCTTGGATCAACTATACTACGGATATATTATTGTGCAAAGGTAATGTTTTTTCTAATTAAAAACCAGTTAACATTTAATTATGACAGGTGACATCAAAATAGTATCGTTGAATTGTCGGGGATTAGGAGATACACAGAAACGGTCAGATGTTTTTGATTACATAAAGAATACTGGTAGTCATATATATTGCCTTCAGGATGTTCACTGGGATCAAAATTTGAGTAATCTTGTTGCAAAAGAATGGGGCTATGAATGTTATATCTCATCGGGTACCTCCAACTCAAGAGGGGTTGCAATACTTATGAATGCAAATTTTGACTTTACTGTTAATGAAGTGGAATTCGATGAAAATGGGAATTTTGTTGCACTGAACTTAGATATAGGTAATTATAATATCACTTTAATCACATTGTATGGTCCGAATCTGGACAACCCTTCTTTCTTCCACGATCTTCTTAAAAGCATCGTAGAGAAGTTCAATGCATTGCATTGTATTATTGTTGGGGATTGGAATGTGGTTCTCAATCCAGACCTTGATACCTTCAATTACTTGCATGACAATAATGCCAGGGCTCGGCAGGCTGTGTTAAGTCTTATGAATGACTACAACTTATTCGATGTCTGGCGTGTTTATCACCCCACTGAGAGAGTATTTACATGGCGCCAAAAGACACCTGTTAAGCAAAGCCGTTTGGATTTTTTTCTAGTATCTTCGGGCCTGATGAATACCGTTGTAGATTCCTCAATAAAGTACGGTTATAGATCCGATCATTCTTTGATTAGCACAACTTTTAAGCTCAGTAGTGTTATAACAGGTAGAGGCTTTTGGAAATTCAATAATTCGCTTTTAAAAGATGAACGTTATGTAAGCATTATAAAAGATGTTATTGCTGAAACTATTTCTGTTTATGCTGTATCCAATACTATTTATAACGGCCTACAAGCTAGTAGAAATGACATACGGTTTAACATTAATGATCAACTTTTTTTCGAAACGTTGTTATTAAATATCCGTGGGAGGTCGATCTCCTACTCGGCTCATAAGAAACGTGTACAAAATGAAAGGGAACAATTTCTCTTAAGCGAAATAGAACGTTTAGAAACTAATTTTGCAGATTGCGTCATTTTAAGAGATTATTTGGAGGTACTGAAAAATGAGCTTGAAAATCTTAGGGCAGTGAATTACCGAGGGATTTTAATTAGATCACGTGCACAATTGATTGAAGATGGGGAGAAACCATCTCATTTTTTTCTTAATGTGGAAAAACGCAACTATGTAAATAAGTTAATAACTCGTATCACAAATGATAACAGTGAGGATATTTCCGACATTGAAGGTATTCAGCGTGAAGTTCATGATTTTTATAGAACACTATACAGTTCACAGGATATGTACGTCTCTGATGTTGACCTTCGTGGCATCTTTTCCCCCTTTTTAAAACCTTTATCACGTCATCTATCTCTTTCTTTAGAAGGTCCTCTTGCCTATGAGGAAGTTTACATGAGCTTACTAGGTATGAAAGGTAATAAGTCTCCCGGGCCAGATGGGTTTACTGTGGAATTTTATAAATTTTTCTGGGATGATATTGGTCATTTCTTAGTTCGATCTCTGAACTATGGTTATAAAAATTCCTTACTGTCTGGCACACAAAGACATGGTATTATTACTCTAATACCAAAAGGTTGCAAACCTCGTAATTTTTTAAGAAACTGGAGACCCATATCCCTTCTTAATGTTTCCTATAAACTTGCTTCGACTTGTATTGCCAACCGCTTAAAGACGGTACTCCCGGATTTAATATCTCTTGACCAGAATGGGTTTTTGAAAGGGCGCTACATTGGTGATTGTATTCGTACAGTTTATGATATTATGTGTACGCTCAACGATGAAAATGAGCCCGGGCTGCTTTTTGCTATTGACTTTCAAACTGCCTTTGACTCCCTGTCCCTCTCCTTCATCAGAAAGGTCCTAAATCTTTTTAATTTTGGTCCTTCTATTATGCAGTGGGTCAAAACTTTCTACAACTGCGCTTCCTCCTCTGTTCTTGTCAATGGGTTTCCTACGAACTCTTTTCCTATTCAAAGAGGATGCAGACAAGGTGACCCACTGTCCCCTTATCTCTTTATTTTATGTACGCAGCTTTTGAATTTATTAATTTATAATGATAAATCGATTTGTGGTATTAACATTGGTGACAAAGAATGTAAAATGACGCAATATGCTGATGATACCACCTTCTTTATCAAAGCAAAGGAGGAGTATTTCAAACGATTATTGGATCAACTTAATTTTTTTGGTGAAATCTCTGGTTTAAAACTTAATTATAACAAGTCATTTTTAGTAGGAATAGGGTCTTTATCTGGCTCCAAATTGCCCTTTAATGACAATCATAATAATATTCATTGGGTTATTGGGGAGGATTTTAATCTCCTCGGTATCACCTTCAACACAGATATTGCCAGTATGACAGTAAAAAATTTTGATAAAGCTAAGACAAAACTAGAAAGGATAACGAATTTTTATTTGAAAAGAAATATGAGTGTCTTAGGGAGAATTACAATACTCAAATCACTAATCCTCCCTCACTTCAATTATTTTTTGCTTACTCTTCCTTCCCCTCAAGCGACTTTCTTACAACTGTTAGTAACTTATTTTACCGTTTTGTCTGGAAAGGGAAACCAGATCGTATCAGTCGTAACCAGATTATTCAAGGCTATTCTGAGGGTGGTATAAAAATGATTGACATTGTAACTTATTGTCGTGCACTCAAAGTTTCATGCTTTGCTCGTATGCTGAGCAGTGGTAATGGAGGACACGCAGGCTTTTATTTACAAAATTACCAAATTGACCTTGATGATTTATATAAGTATGGAAACGATGTTATTAGACTGGCAGGTCAATGTGTAAGGAATGCTTTTGGAAAGATGTTCTGACCTCCACTTATTACTATTTAAGTTTGAAAGGTATTTCAGAGGATGAAATGGGAAAAGACATTTTTATTTTAAGTCAGCCGCTTTGGAAAAGTAATTTTATTACAGTAGGCAATGTACCCGTTGCTTACTCTCATTGGTACAAAAAGGGCATCGTTTTTATAAATGATCTCATTGATTCGAATGGTGATTTCTATAACCAAGAGGATTTAGTTCGAATGTATGACATTAAGACACATTTTCTTGAATATTACGGGCTAATAAACTCTGTTAAAACAACTTGGGGTGAATTTTTTAGCACTTTAGACCATAACCTTCCAAACCCTGTAAATAATTTATGTAATATTATGTTACACCGTGGTCTGTTTTCATGTAAAGCTGTTTATAGTAAACTCGTAAAACTGTCAAAGTTTCGTAAGACCTCGTATAACAAATGGTGTGAATACTTAAACGTTTCTCCAGAATCCTGGAGTTTATATTGTTCCATACCTTTCAGCTGCTCTATTGACGTTCAGATTAGATGGTTTCAGTACAGTATTCTTCACCGTATTGTCCCTACGAACAAATATCTCTTTGTTATAAATGCAATTGATTCCGATAAGTGTAGCTTTTGTCACAACGAAACTGAAACAATCCAGCACTTCTTTTATTATTGCAATTTCACATCTGTTCTTTGGAATTATTTGCATAATATTTTCACTAAAGCAAATATCAATATTAATCTCCTTGATATTAGCGTTGTTTTATTTGGGGGTGATTTTGCCCGAGTCGGTAACCTTCTGATCATTTTGGTGAAGTTTCATATTTTTAAGTGTAAGCAACAAAAATCCATCCCGTCGGTGTATAGCTTGCAGAAGTTTTTAAAGTATTATTTTGACATTAACGAATATATTTTTAAGGAAAACATGAAAGTAAACATTTGGGAAAGATATTGGTTGCCATGGTATACGTTGCTGGATTTAGAAGATTAAGATTAATATTTCTGTATCTTTTGTTAATGTTATTTTAATGGAATATTTGCTGTTTCAATGTCTTTTGTAACCTTTACCTGAATTTGATGGCCAAGAGAAAATAAAGATTAAATGAGAAAAAAAACTTTTTGTTCCATTATCTCGTATTCCCTTCTGAACTGTTTGTTTACCAGAATTGATAAACATTGACAAGGTCTTTCACGTTAGAAGAAACGTTAATCTTGACTTAATTACTGCTTACTGCTTATACACTGCTTTTTGCTTATAATTACCTATAACGACCTAAACTAACAACATTACATTACAAATAAGTAGAAAGGGGTAGTTCCACAGATTGTTCAACCAGAATCTTAAAAGATGAGTCAAAAATCGGCCAAAATCGCAATTTTGTTCCCCCAAAAGGAAACTGTTGTGCATAATGAATAAAAAAAGCTTTATGGGGGTTCGATTTCCTCCATTTTCACGCGCTTTTTTATTCTTATTTTTAGTATAGGCCTATTTATTTTACAAAATTTCTAATACAGCCCCTAAAATACATGGAAACATATTTATAGTACAGAGTCTGAGGACGTATAAATATCTCGCTTTCCGAATTTAGTGAATATTGGCTAAAAGTTTTCATGATGGGTCCCAAAATCAGCCCTAAATACCTCAAATTACAGCTAAACCCTAACTTTTATTTGCACCAAATTAAATGTCCTTTCTGAACTATAAACTCATGTAAACTTTGTGGCTATTGAGCCGCAC
The DNA here is from genome assembly GCA_037179385.1 of Holothuria scabra. NCBI lineage: Eukaryota > Metazoa > Echinodermata > Holothuroidea > Aspidochirotida > Holothuriidae > Holothuria > Holothuria scabra. The sequence continues at coordinate 12,799,482 of CM074196.1, read as the reverse complement.
AATTTACACACAGTGTATATGTTCAGCTTGTGCAGTATATAAGGAAGGCTGAAGAGTTCCAATGTAAACGAAGAGTGAAAGGGCCCTAAGTCAGACATCTTTCTCATGATGTCTTTAAAATTGATATCAAATGGAGAAAAGTGTGCCTAATTAACAATATTCTCCATCTGCAATGTAAAATTATGATGACCTGTATTGCATGTTCATTTATATAAATAAAATACAATTGGGTCTTATTTGCATGCAGAATAAGTTCAAGTTATGCAAATTGAGTGTTGCTTGAAATTCCCCAGGTTTTTCTTTATAATGCTTTGTAAGTTCCTTCAAAAAATATTTTTCTAAATCGGGCAAAATATTCCTGAATATATTCCACCTTAAGTTCCGGGGCGATGCGCACTCTTTAACAAGAAATTTCCTAAATGGCTAACGATAGCTCTTTCCCTGGTATAATCCCTAACCCTAACAAAGTATACAATCGAAACAATACAATTGCAACAGCCAATGAAGAAACAAACACCTTGTTTAAATAAGCCCGTGGAGTGTGCTTACTGCAAAGCTGACGCCACTGTCTCTGCGTGTGTGCACGTAACCCTTTAGCCGAGTGGTGCAGATATTTTATCTTAACCCTTTACCGTTTTGCTCCGATCGGGGCATATTTGCGCGCCTCGGGAGTGGGCGGAAGAGCGGACGTAGCCCGCCCCGCATCGGCTTCCGTAGGCCATTGACCCCGTGACCTTAAACTATTGTCTCTCTCGTTGTCGTGGCCGAATTTTCGGGTAGCTACTCGCAGTTTCGAGCTCCGCGTGAAACAGTAAAGATGGGTGACAGCCGAGCTCTCCGCATGGGCCCAAAAGGACCCCAACAACGGCAAAGAGTTAAAATAAGCCCGTGGTGTGTGTTTACTGCAAAGCTGATGCCACTGTCTCTGCGTGTGTGCACGTAACCCTTTAGCCGAGTGGTGCAGATATTTTATCTTAAAGAGTGCGCATCAGACGGAAGATCCTCCAATCCAGAAGAGAAATGGTAACAACTAACTACACATTGTGCCAAAATATGATCATGTTCTTACTGTTATGGGAAGGCTTGACTAAACAAGTTTTCTCTGTATAAAATGCTATTCAAGAAACGGGAAGCATTCAAGTTGAATGTCATTTTAAATTCAAGAGAAAAGTAAAAAACGTGTGATATGAATTGTACAAGATGAGTGTCACAAATTTTTGGACTATTTAGATTTAAAGGCCCAATGCTCTCATCCCAAACATAACCAATTCAATTTTCCTAACCTTTTTACTTAAACCCCTCCCACAATTGTCTGAAATTCACCCTCATCCAGACACAATCTAATTTCATTTTGCTTGAGGGTGAGTAAAGAAAAGCTCAATCTGTATAATAAAAAAATATCAGTACAGTTCATGCTGTGTAAGCTTTGGCACTCAGCGTTGTTTTAATTAGCTGTCAATCAAAAAACTGAGCCAATTGAGAGTTTCTCTTACCCCCTACAAGAAGTGTAGTTTGAGGTGAGAGGATTGGCCCTTTAAAAGAGGCAATCAGAGTTTTACATAAAGTATCAACATTTTGTTCCTGTACCTCATATTCCCTTCTGAACTGTTTGTTTACCAGAATTTAGAAACACTGAAGAGCTCCTTCACGTTAGAAGAAACGTTAATCATGTGTTATTTACTGTAGAATGAAAATTTCTAAATATTTGCCAGGTAACAAAATTCCACACAGATGCAGGAGTCTCCGGTATCAAATAACAAACTATAACGATAGGCGATGATCACGTATTATTTTGTTTTTAGTTTTAAGTCAATGTACAAGTGTGAGGTAGAATTAAAACTGTGTGAAAAAAAGTTAAAAATAACTCTGATTGCCACTTTGAGAAATAAATTTCGCCATTTTTTACGTCAGCAAGCTATGACAACGTGACTTCCATTTTGCAATTTCTAAAAAAATATTTTCTTAAATTTAGACTTAGGCACATTTAAATTGCTCTCTAGGGGATTGAAAAGACTTTAAAACATTTACATAAATAATAAGTTTTGAAATGCACAAAACATTTTAAGGTATGTTAAATACTATTTTAAAAAGTTAATCCGACAGGACGCCTCAAAGGAAAGGTAACATTAGACATTAGCACAGGCGACAGCACAAAAAGCTTCTTTTTCCAATAATGTACAATTTTAAACTACTGTAGTTACAAAGGAGCGCCATCCTTTACACAAAGGGAAAAATGAATAGCGCTCATGAATAGTGTAATTTCTTTGTCATTTATCAGTTTGCATGGACTAAGGCCTGAATAGTGAATACCCACAAATTACACACTTACATGTGTGAGTGTGGGAGCGTTATTTCTCATCCGAGCGTTTTTGAGAGATATTTATTTCTGTTCTGAAAAAATTAGACATCCAAGACAAACCTGGAAAAATAATGTTTTTACACGTATTCACTGTTAACAGTTTCATTCATTAAACACCACATTAACAATTACATCAATTTTTTTTCAAGGAAAACCTGTATTCCATCAAAGAGAGAATACACATTTCACACAGTTTTATGTACAGTTTAATGTACAATTCCGCAAATTTGATACATTTCGATGAAGGTACTTCCCAACCAGCAACCATACCATAAACATACCATAAACGGTACAAGAGAAGAACTAGTAACGATTATTAACAAGGAGTACAAATTTTACATACACTCTAAAGTCAAAAGAGTAAACTAGTCACTTTCTATTATAGTGAAAAGTGTGAATTCGCTTCATGAGAGTGTTAATTTACTCTAAGAGTCGTGAAATTCCACTAAAAGGGCGAATTTTCACTCTTGGTGTAGTACCTACAGTATTTAAAAAAAGGGTCTTTTTTAACGGTTTAAGAGTTCTCATGGCAGGATCGCATGGAAGAGTGAAGTTCCACTCTTCTTGGAATAAATTAAATATTCTTGGAGTAGATAAACACTCTAATGGAGTAAATTCCCACTTTTCGCTCTAAGTTCACTCTCTTGATTGATTTGAGAGAGTAAACAAAGGTGGACAGTGCAATGGAACAGGATAACACACAATCTGGAGGTAAATATACAAGCAATGCAAAGCGATTTGTGGGGACTCAGCACTATAGTCATAGGCGTACGAGGTACGAGGCGGAGGTGGAGGGGGGGGGGATGTTGGCCGTCGCCCTGCCAATTCGGGCAAAACATGATAAATGGTGACATTATCCGGGGAAAAAATGTTCTTTTCCCTTAAAAGATAATTACCCCAGTACGCCTATTACTATAGTGCATCAAGTAATATAATTACCGTAACGCTGGAGGGGAAATTGCCCTGTTTTGATTTACAGGTCCAAAGGTGTTTAACCCTGTTCCTTGAAACACAACCACATTTTGAAGGAAGAAAGTAACATTTCGGTATGAATAACCACATTTAAACAGGAAAACCTCAAGAATGGAATTGCCAAAAATAGGAGTGAGTTTTCCATTATCGACAGTTCATCGCTAGATATTGCACGGTTACCTGGCCGTAGTTGACCTATAAAAATTCAGGATGATTACTAAAAGGAAAATGAGTAACGTCCTAAATTTACTCATTATATAGACGAATTCGATTAGCGCTTATTTTTAGTGACTGTAGGCCGCCATCAGTGGGGTCCATCAGCCTTAAATCGTCTTTATTTATTGTTTACATGAATTTCAAAGCCTCATATTTAATGAAATTGTAGAATTCAAAATACAAATTAGTGTACAACCATCCACGATACAAGGGAGCAAAGAAATTGAAAGATTTAAAGGTAATGGACCCCAGTAATGGCCGACTGAAATCAGACCATCATTTGCTGTCCGGACTCGTGTATATTCAGAAGATTGTATTTTCAAAAGTAGCCAATTCCAAGAAGAAAAGTTTTAATACAGACCACTTAGACCTGACTATAGGTACTTTCAAAGAATTTGAGAAAATGTACTTAACTTTTATGACCTGCATAGGTTGCTTTAGGGTAATTTAGGTCGAAATTTTCTTCTCTTCAAAAATTTGTTTCTTTTTTCAATTCCCTAGTAAATATCCTATAAAAAGTAAACTTCAATATTTTTATTTCGTAAAAATTCGTAATGTTTCCAAAGCGGAAATAAACTTTTCCTCAAAAAGACTTGATTAGGTCAACTTCACTACATACAACACTGGTATAATGAAATGTTGAGGATAGGTGAGTTACAAGATTGAAGTTTATTGAAGGAAAGAACTTCACCACATAAGGTAAACTTCATTGTCAGCTGGTGGAACAGAAATATGTAATCTCCTCAAGAAAGACTACCAACAAGCAATTGCTTGGAGTTTTGTTGGAATGAAGCTTTCCGCTTTTTCGAATAATTGCATCACTGCCCCAAAAAATTCCACTGGGGACAATTGGTCCACCTCCTTTCCCGCGACTCATAAACAAAAATAATGTTTACATAGTTTACTTAATACCCTAGTAGCCTTAAGTCTTGAATGGATATAACTAACATTTCATTATTTCACAAGTTAGCGAAATTTTCATTTTCCTTCAAATTTATTCATCCCATTTTGTTTACAGCGCCATCTTTCCGGCCTAACTTTTCAAGAAAGAACTTTTGTCTTCCTGGGCTTAATGCATACAAAACAAAATTTCCGGAAAGAGTCAATCCCTCCCTTCTACATTAATAAGTTTTGAAATTACCAGGACTCTTTCATTAAACTTAGGATGTACCTTAGCTAGTAAGAAATTTTTATGGAATAGGCCTAGAGCCTCACTGGTCCTGTGGTTTTTCGTTAATCATTATTGCAGGAAATCATCTTAATGTACAGGCCTAACATAATAGACAAGTTGTGACTGTCTAAGAAAGGTAAGTTGTTTAAGCAACAAAGGTGAAAAACTTTTCTTTCCGATTGAGGAATATATCTTCAATCTGTTTCATTAGATGAAAACAATGAGCTAAAATCAGTGACAATGGAAACGGAAACTGGTGGGGCGGACTTGGGCGTGGGGAGGGGGGAAGTGGGGAATGATAGTATGTTCAGCTCCTCTCCAATTTTTGCCAAGTGGGACTTCAAGGTGAGGTTACACGCAGCTTATAAAATTCGGAAAGGACAGTTTCCAGATACCTGTGAAAACAAGTTTTTTGTACGTTTTGAGCTAACTGATGATAGCGCTCGGTTTAGGTAGACTTGCTGGTAAATTTTCTAATTCCACATAGACGAATCCGAGCAGCGCTATAGTGTATACGGACTGTAGTCAGCCATTAGTCTTATACCGTCTTCATTTATTGTCTAAATGTAATTTAAATCCCTAATATAGTGAAATTGAGGGAATCAAGAAGTATTTTGTTTTACAACAATCCATGATACATGTAAGCAAGGGCATTGAAAGATTGAAGGTAATGGACCCCTGTTATGTGCGACTAAATTAGACCAACACTTGGCTCTCTGGGTTCTTCTATATAGGGAAAAGGTTAACTGTTTAAGAAAAAATTTGAGGTAATTAATATGCTATGAGAACCCAATATATAGTTTAAGTAGATAAACTTAGACAAACAATTAAATTTTATACATAACGGGTATTTGTTATTTACAATCCAAATTATTTACATCAAGTATTTATACAGTGATTGTTTTAACTCTAACGCATTTTAACACATACGATAAAAAGAATTTACAGTAATATATTTCTAATTGTTGTTTTCTTTGACGGAATAGCTTACTAATATACATATAGAAGAAAGTTGAAAAATAAACATAGTATAAATATATATATATATATATTTATACATATATATATATATATATATATATATATATATATATATATATATATATATATATATATATATATATATATATATATATATATATATATCTCCATAGAGAAACAACTTTATTTACCAGCTGAACCTATATACATACAGAAGAAAAGAAGAAAAATAAATATAATATTTGCAATATTTACAGTATGATTAATTAAACTTGCAAAGCTTTTTAAACAGAACCCATTTACCTTGAATTTATCTGATTTTAACTTTTGACATTCAAATTGGTTCAAACTGAATAAAGTGAAACCTTTGTTAATCATGAGAATAAATAGTCAAATCACTAAATACATACATATATTGCCCGATAATCTTGAATTAGGAAAAGAAGGAACCTGATTACAACGTATCAAACGTATTAAACGTATGAGATAAATCCGTGAGCAACAACGATCAATTTTTCGAAAAGTAAACTTGTATTTTTTTGAAGGAACGTTTTATTTCAGACTTCAAGTGCATATATAAAAACAAATATTTACAGATTTTTGTGAAATAAATATAACATTTACAAGTATTTTACATAAGTATTATAAACAGAGTATATTTACTACATACAGAAGAAAAATTGTTCTAGGAACTCTTTATATCAACCTTCAAATACATATATACAAACAGATATATTTACAGAGTTTTGAGAAATAAATGTAATATTTACAAATGTTTACAGTAGTTAATAAAACTAAACACACCAATATACAATAATTGTAATTTGAATAAACACCAGGGTACTAACAAGCAATGATCATTTTATCATTTTATAATAGCAAAGAAAACCTGTCTTTTTTACGAACATTAAAACAGACATGGGACAGATTAACAAAACTCAAAACAAAACCATTATAATTAGGTAAAAAATGCAGAGCAAGAATTTTTTTTTTTGAAGGAACGCTTTATTTCAACCTTCAAATACATATAAGCAAACAAGTATTTACAGAATTTTAAGAAATAAATATAATATTTACAAGTACACATTTATTAATTAAACTAAACACTCCATTATACAATAGCTGTAATTTGCATAAACACCACGGCACTAACAAACAATGATCATTTTATCATGGCAGAGCAAGATTAAATTACAGACCTAAAGAAAAATTGTCCTAGCAACCGTCACACCAACATTTGAAATATTTGAAGTCGTTGCAAAAAATAAGGTCCCACCGAGATTTGAACTCGGATCGCGAGATTCAGAGTCTCGAGTGCTAACCGTTACACCATGGGACCGTGACATTGCAATACAAATTAGAATTTGACAGGGATTATTAAGCCTTATTTTCAGAACCTCGTTTTCCCTTCTACGCTCATTATTTACCAGAATATACACGAATTCGGACAGCAAGTGATGGTCTGATTTCAGTCGGCCATAACTGGGGTCCATCACCTTTAAATCTTTCGATTCCCTTGCTTACCTCTATCATGGATGGTTGTACACTAATTTGTATCTAAAATGCTCCAGTTTCACTAAATATGAGGGTTTGAAATTCATGTAAACAATAAATAAAGACGGTTTTAGGCTGATGGACCCCAAGTTAATGGCAGCCTACAGTCACTAAAAACAAGCACTAATCGGATTCGTCTATAGAGACACTGAGGTCTTTCAGGTCAGAAGAAACGTTAATGTTCTTTCATTTGCTGTTGAATAGAAATGTCTGACTATTTTTCGGGTATACTTAAACTATTCCGCACCAACGCAAAGCTATGAAGCCTCACTGCACTGTAACCAATCACGACGTCAGACCGTAACCACAGATTATTTTTGTTAGTTTGAAGTCATTGGGGACATAATTGTACAAATGTAGTACGGAATAAAGTTGTGAAAAAAATGCAAAATGCAAGCTATGATTTCCCCTTTTTAATGACTATATTGTTTAGATAAATCCGAGTCACTCACCACTGAACCACTCCTATTCTGATGGTTATGCTGAAAGACGCATCAACATCCTTTTCTCTTGTGATTTTTTTTTCATAGTATGTGCTCTCAAAGCAAACATTCAATGGTGCAAAAGTTTTTGAAATTTATAATAATATAAAAATAGTAATAAAATGGTCTGAGGGCCTTGAGGTTATTCACGTATTGTCCTTTAGTGGACATAATATCTTCTTCGGGAAGCAGTCACAGTTTTGGTTTCTAGTCGCCGAATGACCCTTTGCCAGTAAGGTCGGGAGGACGTTAGAAAAAGTAATAAAAATACATACGAGGCTCCTGGGAATATCTTGTAGGGCACAACTTTACCTTTACGTTGTACCCTCTGATCGAACAGCAATTCATTGCAGATGGCAACATACAACATGCAGGAGTAAAGAAAAAAATACAATATTGCTTTGCATACTATATATTAGACATTCGTCAGTGATTTTTTTCTTTCAAAGCTCAGTGACAATTTTGATTGATGTAAATGGTCTGAGTGCCGTGAGGTTGGTCATGTGTTGTCCTTCAATGGGCGTAATAGCCTCTTCGGCAAGCAGGTAATTGTTTGGTTTTGCCGAAAGGCCCTCTGCAAGAGGATCGGGAAGACTGTAGACAAGGTATTTTTATTGCTAGTCTCAACACCCTTACGAACCAAATATACCCACCAACACCATCTAGAAACCAGGCCGAATCCTTCGACCAGCGAGGTCTCTCTGCCAGCTCATGTACGGTTTCGTCTTGTCTTTTTTACCACTGACAGTGCCATTGGACATGGGGCCACTCGTTTCATTAAACTCACTATTTAAAGTATGTTCAATCTGATTTGCACGTAACGAAAACAAATCTTCCCAAAGAGATCAAACGAGTCCGGCAGGGGATCGGTAACGTCCGCTCTCTTCAGGAACCTAAACAGTCTCTAACTGTGACATACGTTATTTTGTTCAATTAATGCACATAAAACAACAAAAAGTACTGCACCATATAATATATTGTAGAAATGTAATTGCCAAGGATATCTCGATGTGAGGGACACTCTATTCCTCCCAAATAGTGGCGCTCCGCTCAAATAGTCCCACTGTCACTTAAAGGGCAAGAGCAGTCCCCCTCCAAAATGAAGTAGTGTAGTACTAGACCGTACGGTTTCATGATTGCCTCTTGAGAGTCATGTGACAATATTTTTTTCTCTTCAAATGTGAAATTTACCAGGAGTTACAGCTTGCTTTACCTAGAATATGCAATAGTGAAGTCCTAAATTATTAAAGCAGACACTGTGAAGAGGAATAAGATTAAAATTGTGAAATTTAGTTGCTGCTTCAAGACAAGTTTGGGGGACTGCCTTTGCCCTTCAAGTCTCCAGTTATTGTTTTCCGTTTTGCCACCCCTGACCTTGTCCCTCTTTCTGGCAAATCATGGATCCGCCACTGTACGTGTAAATGATAAATCCTCACATTAAGAAGATTTAAACTGATGTGGATTTTAGTACGCAACCAATTCACAGTACACTAACAGGTGTACAAAAGAATTGCAAAGATAAAAGCTTATCTCCCGACATGTGGCAAATTAAATTTAACCATGGCTTAATTCTTCGCATTCGTCCATATACAACCGATGTTGGGCTTTGACGTGTTTTTAAACAAAATGGAAGTATTTTTCACTTGAATAGACTCACAGTGCCGATGACATTTAATTGAAGGTGGGGCAGACTGTCGACTATCCTCTTTTAAGTGCACCATATACCACAAGGAGACAGGGGTGGGGAGTTGCTACCACCAAACAGACAAACAGAACATATCCTGGCCGATGCAGGGTTTACCCGTATATACTCTTTGTTTCTGCCATCGACCGGGATATTTCCTGCTCTCATGACTCATGCAAGTATATCAATTTATATTTCCTAGCAAAGATAACACAAAACCTGTTGGCAGTTGCTCCTGTGTGCTAATACCCATCCCCAGTATGTAGTGAAGTTTAATGAGGTTTTACAACTCAGTTGCTAAGCTTTTGATTTAAGTAGGATCGGACTGGCCATTGCCCTTTTGTGTTGTTGTGGCTCACTGGCTTGTTTCCCATACTCCATTGTCTATGCTGAGCATCAAACATAATGGTAGTAGGTTTCATTTTTGAAGTCCTTGGTACGACCCGACCAGGAATCGAACTCCAGAATCTTGGCTGCCTTGAAGTCGGATGCTCTATCACTTGATCATGCAGTCGGTCGCAGCATCGAGTAAAAATGCGACAGGCATTGTTGCCAGAGTAACCATTTTTTCGGGGAGAGGGGAGGGGGATCCTTGTAGGAGTGGTTGTAGGGTGGTCACTGAAAGTCTACGTTACCCTTTTAGGTGCGAAATTTTCCTCTTGTTGACAAGATTAGTTTGTGAAGTTTTCATTGTGATGGGTCCATCTCGGTATTATTTTATCCTTTAATATTATCCTCATCCTTATCCTTTAATATTCTTACAAACCTTTTTGTTGGATCTTTTAGGGGCTGGGCAGCATGTGCACTTCTTGTCCCGTGGCCACACGTGCCTTGATCTTGGGATGTAACAAGGATAAAAAGGTGGTAAACTATGCAATGATTTTCTTCCCTAGGAAAGTTTGCTGGGTTAATTTTTATTTCTGGTGATGTAACTATTCAGGTGTATTTGAAGACTGCGGTTTAATCTATAGGAAGGATTCAAAGAAGCATTCGACAATTTTTGTAGAATTAGTGCTCCGTTGCAGCAACTCACTGACTCGGGTTTCTGTGAAATGTTACACTACTGGAATAAAAAATATGTATAAGAATTTTAATGAATGTTCGAAGGACAACTCTCCATGTGCGACTTGTTAGGATACACACGTCGGATTGACACCTATGTATATCGGTTGTCCTCCTATTACTATGTACGTCGAAAAAGATAGATATTCGTCACCTGTCACGAAGCCGGTAAACTTTGGTTGGCTGTAACTGCAATATAGTGTTTTAAGATTATTTTCATACCTACAACTCATTGCTGAAATGTCTTATCCTCTGCGCCATATACTCTTTTCATAGGACCATATAGTCGGGTCAAACGCAACGCTTTGAATGGATGCCCTGGTGTAAAGACGAATCCGGCAGTCATGCAGACCATGGGTGAGGAAGTGCTGGGCCCATCAACCTTAACTTTACCAATAATTTTGATTACCAGTAGTGCTTTCACTTACGTCACAAGCCCCCCCCCCCCTTTTGCCGGTCAAAGTAATAGGCATTTAGTGAAGCTAGGAAAGAAGTAGCTGAAGAATCTCCTGTGAGTGATACTCTAAAACAATATTGACTGTCTCGCAAAGAATCAAGTGTTTTAGTGCAACAGTCAAACTACATGGAGCTAATACTTTGTCACAGTATTATCTCCTTGGTCACACGTGGGTCGTCAGCTGCTTCTCAGGTCGCTATTCTACATGCGTATTACATAGACTTTGCCCGTCCGAGGGGGGGGGGGGGGCTGTGACGTAGGTGAAACTTGAAAGCACTCTATTCCACAGATTTGCTGCGAACTATCCATATAGGATTATAATAAGACCAAGTTTTGAATTGAATGCAAATATTAATCGTAGAGGCAGACGATAGAAATGAGAAAGAAAACTGACCTCCCTCCAATAGCCGAAAAATGTCAGGATCATTTGGTAACCACATTTGTGTACAGACCTTACGCATTGACGTAACCACTGACGTCATTTTGGAGGAACAACATTGTGCATGTAGAGCTACCGCTGGTCTTTTGGTAGGAATATATAGATAGGTTTTCAGCACGCAGTAGAATTGGCCCCACGTGGGTACAAACGTATACACGCATACTAGTATCCGTGTATAGGTTACAGACGAATCCGAATAGCCAAGTGATGGTTGACTAGGTCAGGCACCTCTTGATTCCCTCAATTTCACTATACGTAAACAATAAAACTAAGACAATTGAAGGCTGATAAATACCACCAATTGCCGCCATCACTGGCTTCTAGGATTCGTTAATTTGTTGGCGTTGATTTGATATTCTTCTAAAAGAAGGCGTTTTTTACATTCTGGCATAATATGCATAAGTTCTATTAATAAGACTATGGTTATTAACGGGAACTTCCAACCAGCTATGATCTAGACTATATCCTAGCCAACATTGTCTTCACGGGGTCAACAGGGGTCCAACGTGAAACCAATAATTTTATCCAAAATTAATTCATTTACAAAGTATTCTGGTATTGGAGCAACATTGATTTGTAGAGAGCTGGGTAAGGAGGAATTCAACTTAAACGAGCTAGCTCTACAATTCCAGTTCCAATGATCCGGGAGTCGTTTTCTGGCAAAAATTCCCACCCGTTTCACTACACGCCCGTGATGGTGGCGCTTCGCTTCCGAAATATAAGTCCTTTCAAATCATGCGTCTCTATACAGCGTTTTCTAGCCATAAGTTAATGAATTCCTTACGGGAAACACAATCAGATATCAACCTTTGCCTCTTTTTCTACACTCTGCCACCAAGTGTTGATATCATTATTCATAACTTATACGGTACCACTTAACGCTTCCATACTAAAACTAAGAGTTAAATTTCACTAGTGAGAAGAGTGAGCGTTTTCACTCCAAAAGAGACAAAAGTCACTCCAAAAAAGCGTTAAGTTCTCTACTCTAAAAGAATGAAGTTTCACACCTGATGGAGTGTCCACAGGAAACTACTCTTAAAAAGAGTGACCTCGATAAGCACTCGTTAACGAGTAAATTTGCACTCTTTTTTTCCAGTAAATTTCACTCTTTTGAACTGAATATCACTACGGTATTCATGGAGTGGATTAAGTCTAATGGGGTGAATTAACACTTTTCACTCTATCAGAGAGTGACGTAGGGTCAGTCACTTTTGTTTTTGGAGTGAAGTTGAGTATATTTTACCTGTACCCGTTCCTCACCTCTTTCACTGCGTTAAAAAGACGATATGTAGGCTAACCATCATCATATATTTGACCAAAAAAGAGTTAAATTCAAATGGGCTCGGAATCATTTCTGGTGATCTGGAAGGTATTTACGACCAAATATTTTCCAGCCGACTACAGAACTTAACTTAAATAGTGCATGTTCTATGATAAAACGATAGCAATATGTACTCATTAAATTGAAAGAAAAAAAATCCCCGCATTAACCGCATTTATGCCCAAGGTGGGACAGTTGACCCTTCACCCCCTCCGCTCACCTTGGCTACCCGCCTTCGAAAGAAACTGTTGACTTAAAGCACAGTGGACGGGGACTCAGAACACCTCAGACTCTTATTATACAGCCAGGAGCCGCCAACCAGTACATCCAGTTTCCCGCGGTGTGTTTGATGTTTCACTTTTCTTCCAAACAATCTTTCCAACCTACAAATTTTTCTCTCCTCACACTTTGCCGTTTAAATACAATGTAAAAGTGCGGAATACTTTATAACTTACACCCCTGCCCGTATGGAATGTCGTACGAAAGTTTATTCCATAATTTGAAATCTCTGAAATTTCTTTATTTCATATTGTATTCCAAATAGAGATATCTTGAATTCAATCGAAAAATAACATTAACAAATTCAGATAAAGCTTAAAATCAAATCTGAGATATGGGACATTGTATTTTGATATCCTAAATTATATCAGATATTTCAAATGCATTTGCCGACAGGAAGAAATCAATTAAAGCTATTAAGAAACGGAAGATCAGTTGCGTTATTTTCAACCCATTTCGAGATGTTTAAACTATAGCTTAACCAAAACTTCCAAACTTGATATTCCGAGATATCTCGAACCCGAGAAATTGAATTCAAGACATCCAAAATTGATTTCGAGATAGCTGTAACTGTGATTCGAGGATATCTAAAACTTACTCAACTGATACTCAATTGGGGTTGGGGTCTATATCGTGGCAGAAAATGAGCGCATGGGGTCTGTACATGCCCTTGGTTGGATCCAGCGGGTTTACGTCCTAGAAGCTCTGAGGATTTAGCATAGGCCCATTTCTCAATGAGCAGTCATGTCACAGGTTAGTTGGATAGTTACATTGAGTTTTACGGCCCGGTTTCCAACCTATTGGTTCAAGTCGATCCGGCCACGGCCTTTTCTCCAGTTGCGGCTCACTGGCTTGTTTTGCCTGCTCCATTTCTTATGCGGAGCAGCATGCACAACGACAGAAGGTTCCACTTTAGAGTCTTTGATATGACTCGACCTGGGAATAGAACCCGGGCCTTCCACGTGAGAGGCGGATACTCTTACTGTTAGACCAAACGCGCGGTCAGACATGTCTAGGTATATTTTTTGTAGCATATTTTTTTGTAGCATATTCGACCAAGTGTGAATTTAGAGTCCGGTCCGGGCTGGGTTCTAGGCGAAGACCTGGGGTGGGCAGGAAGAGTTGTCCCCAGAAACTTGGTTATAGTATAATCTCTTCTTAGTCATGTATGGTTCAGGCAATCGACAGGTTAAATACCGAAGGGCACACTTCTAATTGGGAGAAATCCCCGTTCCCTCTCCCTGGTGCCGCTTCTGACAGATTTTTTCTAAAAGTCCCCGCGACTCTCTGGCGAAGAGCCAAGGGGCGAAAAACCAAACGATTATTCCCGGAGGAGTTCTGCTCCCTTAAGGAGCTTTACGTCCCAAATGGACAAATACGCCCTCCAAAGGGCAAACACTGAGTGCTTCTGACAGATTACCTTGGCCAATGAGTGAAAAAGTCGAAAAGTACAATTTCCATTACACACCTTTTCCTTCCTCCCTCCCCTTTTGAACCAACTGGTTACAAAAACAAAGTACCTTCTAGAGTGCGTCAACCAACAAAACTACACGACATGTACATTTGTTTTGAATAACTCAAAACCAAAGTAATTATTAGTCACTCGGTGTTAGAAATAGTAAGATGATCTTCCTGACTTCTACAAATTATGAATAATAGGTCAACAACACACTCTCGGCTTCAATTTCCAGAAAGATTGCCTTCCGGTTGAAAAACTTTTGACAGCTAGCGATTGGTCATTGATCAAAGTTGTAAAAGGACTTCCGCATTCCGAACTAGGTTATATGTGTAAACGTCATAAGTGTTTCTTTTCCCTGATTGATTGATAGATATGATGAATAAACATATTCTATGACACACCTCCACAAATATTCGCATTTGTACTTTGGAGCACAGGTACGTGCACGTACGTGAACCAAGATAACACAATTGAGTACAAGTGTAAGTGAGGTCCGCACTCAATACTGTATCATATGTTTTTAGTACGTACACACTTACGTATAGGTTTGGTGCGATAAGAGTGCTCATTTTGATTTGAACAAGTTACAATACTACGTACGTTGTGTGCAAGTTAAGTGTATTGGGCTGAGTACAGCCAGTGGTTTATTACTAACGTGAGAAGTGCTTCATCCTAGTTAGCAGCGACTGAAAATTGGAAAAAGTGTATTTTACAACGTCAATTCTACGAATTTAAGGATAGCAAGGATTTTATTTTTGGATATATTTCGCCTTGTTACTGGTTGAGAGGATTATAATACAAATTGTCGTATCTGCTCAACTTAACCGATACCAGCATCAACGAATGTGACCCACATCTATCAGGTAGCTTTACTGTGGTTAGCCTAGCCTAAGTACAGAAGCTCAAAGTTCCACTCCAGGGGTGCTGGTGGTGTAAGGATTAGGCTTAACGTTAGGTGTCACAACTTACGGACAATGTTTTCAGTGATACTGTGCTATCAGTGTTATTGTATTGTAATGTACAATTTTAATTTCAGCCTAGTGATTAACCCAAGGGGTCTAACTTATTAATTGTAACTTAGTGCCTAGACTAACTAATTTCATGTAACATTTTTGCCCAGCCTATTTATTTTATTTATCATAACCTGGCATCTAGGATAATTGGCCCAATGTAATGTACCTTAGGCTTTCACTAGGGCTAGGCCTAGCATAGGTGATAACAAAATTTGTATAGGCTAGGTTGTTGGTAAGGCTGTTCAGAAAAACGGTTTTGATTTAAAAACAGGTTAAAACCGGTTTTGTTTGATTTGGTTTTTGAAATTTTCGAGAAACCGAAAAACCGGATAGGCCTACTAAGAAAAAACTGGTTAGGCCTAGGCCTAGTAACCAATCATGATTTTTGTTCCGTTTCAAATTTTGCTTCAATGAGGCAATCCAGTTTTATATGCTTAAATTAGTCCTACAGTAGGCCATAATGTTAGAATTATTTGGCTGCTAGGAGTTATAGTGGTTAAGCACCCTCAGACTCACAGGCAAAGGCAAGGTCTGTAAGTGTCTGTGAGTGTGACTGAGGGGCATCAAACTTTAAGGTCTATGTGTTTATCACAGACCCCTAAGTTACAACTCAAATGGATTATGATGAAGATTTGACAGACTACTGCTAGGGGGTTCAGAGGGTACATCAATTGATAAGTAGGTCTTCCAAATTTTACAACCCGGCAGCTAGTAACTTGAACTTTTTCAGTTTATAGGGATTACAATGGTTTTGCCCCCTTGTTCAACCCACTACCAAAGAGCATTTTGCTTCTGTGTGTTGACCAGTTTACCCCTAGTCCCTGAACAGAGTAGCCTGCAAAAGGGTAAAATGTTAAATAGGCAGTGGCACAGCCATCGAGGAGTGGGGGTTAGAAATCTCACACCATGCTCAACCTTGCAATGCAAAAAAAACATGAAATAGGTGTTTTTCTTTCGATCCTTAGACTTTTCCTTCATGTCGTACCCCCTCAAACCACCCCTCTCCCATGACACAATTGTGGCTATGGATCTGTATGTATAGGCTTAATGTAGTCTAAAATTTTCATAATTAGAAAAATTTTGTTTGAAGGAAGTAATAACTTCAGTGAGGTCATCTGTGACTTTAGAACTGTAAACAAGAAATGGGACAACATTTTAAGGCAGTCAGTTCTCATCCAAAACTATAACTTTTGAAGTAGCTAACTTCTACAGAAATTCTCAATTGTCACAGCTGTTTGATCGACAGCAGATTGAAAAATACAGTGCTGTAGCTCACATTACATAGTGTTCTGATTATACATGGGTCTGTACAGTATGTACACATTTACCATATCATCACCCGGCCTTGATTTTCAGAAAAATTTATGGTTGCCCTTCGGGCAACCACCTCAGTATTTTTAGTTGTCCTGAAGAAAATTTGGTTGTCCGAAACATAATTTTGTCCAAAATGTTACATTACAAAACATTAATTGTGTTAATGTAGGTTTTGAAGAATAAAAAAGATATGATTTTTGCAGGACAAAAACACTTGTATGATGGAAAAAGTTGGAAAGAGTTGATCAGTCAACAGTATATACTTCTTCCATCAGATAAAACGAAGCTGCTTGAATAAAGTTCATTGTGAGAGAAAAATGGTTGTCCATCCGACAACCAACTTTCAACTTTTGGTTGTCCATATAGAATTTTAGTTGTCCAGGACAATCGGACAACCACGAAAATGAGCCCTGATCACAGTGAAGCAATAGGCAAAAACTGCATGAGACCAAAAGTGAGATTGTGTCTGGATGAGGGTGAGTCCAGACAGTTGTGGGATGGACTTCAGTGAGTAGGTCAGGAGAATTGGAACTGTTTTCATAATTTCCTAGATGAGAACATACTTTTTGCCTCGATTTTTTTTTTTCTCATTTTCCTAAGCTCCCAAAACCCCGGTAATGTAAGCATTCTTTGAAATACAGTAAAAACAGGATTGTTATCTGAGAATGAGAATGCTAGAGAATTTAATGTGCAGTGGCTCATTAGTCCCCCACCTCATACTGTAAAACAAAGATTCTAGGTTTTCACTGTCGTGGGTTAAAGTAGGGTTCTTAGTATAGACGGGCAGATGAGATGGGACTAATGTTTGGACTTAAATCCTCTCAGCTCAGCATTAGATACGTAGGTGTTAAATTATGGAACTCTCTCCTCAACAATATAAGAAATTGTATTCATGTATTCATGCTTAAAGATCATCTCCTTCATAAGCAATAACTTTTAAGATACATCTTCTTTCCTCCTGCTTGTTGTATTTTTGTTTATCTTTGTGTTGTGTTGGGGTGATTACCCCTATAAGCTTTCCAAGCTTCTTGTAATCACTCCTCAGGCTCTTCCTGTTCTTTTATTTTGTAAATTTCCTTACAGTTGTCTGTCTATAAATGTGAATGAGTCTGAAATAAAGTTTTGTGAAACTAAACTGAATGGAATGGGGGGGGGGGGGGAGGTTGAGAAAGGGGACCAATGAGATATGAAACTATAAACATTATCCCAGTGGACCCAAAGTCTACTGTATGTGTACATCCTAATTGGCATACCAGCCCAATAGCAGTCTTATATGATTAGTGTTTCAACATATTTTGTTCAGTATCCAGCACAACCATAAAATATGCGACACTTACTGCACAATAGCTGTCACATTATCCTAGCAGAAGCATTTCAGTAATATGTTCATTTTTGGAAATGCAGACTCGGTCTCCCTTTCACGAACAGGTCTGTAGTTTGTACCAGACTTGATCTTTGCCCCTCTAGGAAGGTTTTATTTCCATGCAAAAGCACAAAGATGACTTTTGAATTACATGGATAAAAAAAAAATGGTATCAGAAAAATACTTTCTCTCTTTGAGCTTGTCCAATGGAAAAATAAATTTGTTAATTGAACAGTTCACTACTAGGCTCAGAAAGGGAAAATAGGCAATTGTTCCAAAAGCTCATATTTCCAGGAAGGAACCTCCTAGCTTTCCAACTTTTTCTAACTATGGTTCACAACTCTGTGACTGTGACTTTAGAACTGTAAACAAGAAATGGGACAACATTTTAAGGTAGTCAGTTCTCATCCAAAACTATAACTTTTGAAGTAGCTAACTTCTACAGAAATTCTCAATTGTCACAGCTGTTTGATCGACAGCAGATTGAAAAATACAGTGCTGTAGCTCACATTACATAGTGTTCTGATTATACATGGGTCTGTACAGTATGTACACATTTACCATATCATCACCCGGCCTTGATTTTCAGAAAAATTTATGGTTGCCCTTCGGGCAACCACCTCAGTATTTTTAGTTGTCCTGAAGAAAATTTGGTTGTCCGAAACATAATTTTGTCCAAAATGTTACATTACAAAACATTAATTGTGTTAATGTAGGTTTTGAAGAATAAAAAAGATATGATTTTTGCAGGACAAAAACACTTGTATGATGGAAAAAGTTGGAAAGAGTTGATCAGTCAACAGTATATACTTCTTCCATCAGATAAAACGAAGCTGCTTGAATAAAGTTCATTGTGAGAGAAAAATGGTTGTCCATCCGACAACCAACTTTCAACTTTTGGTTGTCCATATAGAATTTTAGTTGTCCAGGACAATCGGACAACCACGAAAATGAGCCCTGATCACAGTGAAGCAATAGGCAAAAACTGCATGAGACCAAAAGTGAGATTGTGTCTGGATGAGGGTGAGTCCAGACAGTTGTGGGATGGACTTCAGTGAGTAGGTCAGGAGAATTGGAACTGTTTTCATAATTTCCTAGATGAGAACATACTTTTTGCCTCGATTTTTTTTTTTTCTCATTTTCCTAAGCTCCCCAAACCCCGGTAATGTAAGCATTCTTTGAAATACAGTAAAAACAGGATTGTTATCTGAGAATGAGAATGCTAGAGAATTTAATGTGCAGTGGCTCATTAGTCCCCCACCTCATACTGTAAAACATAGATTCTAGGTTTTCACTGTCGTGGGTTACAGTAGGGTTCTTAGTATAGACGGGCAGATGAGATGGGACTAATGTTTGGACTTAAATCCTCTCAGCTCAGCATTAGATACGTAGGTGTTAAATTATGGAACTCTCTCCTCAACAATATAAGAAATTGTATTCATGTATTCATGCTTAAAGATCATCTCCTTCATAAGCAATAACTTTTAAGATACATCTTCTTTCCTCCTGCTTGTTGTATTTTTGTTTATCTTTGTGTTGTGTTGGGGTGATTACCCCTATAAGCTTTCCAAGCTTCTTGTAATCACTCCTCAGGCTCTTCCTGTTCTTTTATTTTGTAAATTTCCTTACAGTTGTCTGTCTATAAATGTGAATGAGTCTGAAATAAAGTTTTGTGAAACTAAACTGAATGGAATGGGGGAGGAGGTTGAGAAAGGGGACCAATGAGATATGAAACTATAAACATTATCCCAGTGGACCCAAAGTCTACTGTATGTGTACATCCTAATTGGCATACCAGCCCAATAGCAGTCTTATATGATTAGTGTTTCAACATATTTTGTTCAGTATCCAGCACAACCATAAAATATGCGACACTTACTGCACAATAGCTGTCACATTATCCTAGCAGAAGCATTTCAGTAATATGTTCATTTTTGGAAATGCAGACTCGGTCTCCCTTTCACGAACAGGTCTGTAGTTTGTACCAGACTTGATCTTTGCCCCTCTAGGAAGGTTTTATTTCCATGCAAAAGCACAAAGATGACTTTTGAATTACATGGATAAAAAAAAAATGGTATCAGAAAAATACTTTCTCTCTTTGAGCTTGTCCAATGGAAAAATAAATTTGTTAATTGAACAGTTCACTACTAGGCTCAGAAAGGGAAAATAGGCAATTGTTCCAAAAGCTCATATTTCCAGGAAGGAACCTCCTAGCTTTCCAACTTTTTTTAACTATGGTTCACAACTCTAAGATTTTAAGAAATATATTCATGAAATCCCTTTAAAAAGTACAGTATTGAGAACGATATTGGTACAGTATGCAGGGAATAATTTAGCATTCAAATTTTGCACCGCAGTTTTGAAGATTTTTGAGGTCTTTCACACATTGTTTGTAAAAATTCAAGGGTTATGCACACAAAAAATTGCTACACAATTTTTCATTTGTGTAGCAACTTGGCCTGTTTGTGTAGCAAGTTGCATTGGATACTGGATAAATTATTCCGTGGTATGGTGTAGTACCATTGATCATTGAAGTAAAGAGTATCATAAAAAGTACATTGCACAATTTGAAATAAGTTTTCACTATATGCCAACCCAAGAAATTTCTGGACACATGTTAAAGAAATTTTTGGATTGTCTGTGACAATATTTTTTGGCCAAGTTCAGGTTGTTCATGAAGGACAGGTTTTTTTTTTTTTTTTTCCACATTCTACAGTTTACTTGTTAGTACTCGACAAAATAGATGTACATTGATACAGTACCCTTACACAGGGGCACAGTATTATGGGCTAAAGTTCACTCCAAAAGAGCAAAGTTTCACTCTTGAGGGAGTGCTTACCACTCTTAAAAAGGAGTGATCCTTGCAGACACCAGTGAAAGAGTGTATTTTCGTTCTCCTTGGAGTGAATTCTTATATCCTTTGAGTGAATTAATACCCCAACGGAGTGAATTCACACTTTTTTTAGAGAGTGACAAAGTTCACTCCTTTATTCTTAAAGTGTGTATAGTACTGCTTGAAGTGTATTTGGTCAAGTGGTTATAGCATCCAACTTGCAGCTGAGGTGTCCGGAGACTTTTGACTCTTGGCCGGGTTCATATCGAAGACTTTAAAAATGGAACCCTCTGTAATTGTTCTTGGTGCGTAATATTATCAATGAAGGAGGGAAAACAAGCCATCAAGCCACAACTGGAAAAAATAATGTGGCCGGTCTTACTTAACCAATTGGTTAAAAACTGAGCTGTAAAACCTTATGTAACTAGCTAACCAACTAACTCTTTATCTCCTCTTTCAGATTTAATAGCCTGGGGACATAGTTTACAAGACCCAAGTTTTGAAGAGTTTGTGAACGGAACCAACACTGTCTTCTCGGAAGTAGAAGCAAGAGAGGAGAGAACTCAAGATGTTGTATTTAATATTTTGTACTTTTGCTCTGTTACTACAGTGGACAGGAACCTCAGGGTTCAATTTAGACACAAGGGCCCCACTGGTATATTATGGTCCCCAAAAGTCTCTGTTTGGATATTCTGTGGCCTTGCATAGAGATAACGGTGTCAATTGGTGAGTAGAGTTTTTCATGCTTACAGTACTTTTTACTCTGCTTGGGACAGATATGAAGTTCTGGATGCTATTCAGTTTTTGGTTCACATCTTTTAGTAATAAAGACGGTCAATTCTAAACTGAAACTGCATTTTTTTGTAGTGCAGTGGTGTACAGAATAACAGAAATTCTTAATTGGTACAGTTCTTTAAATGACATTGATTGTCTGCTTGGGTGAGGATGATTTTAGGACTGTTGTTAGCATTGAGAGGGACTTAAATGTGGGTTAGGAGAATTGGAGATCTGCTTGGGAGAGAAGATATGGTTGTTTGCAGTGCTGACAAACATTATTAAACTACTGTGCAAAGCCCTCTGTGATTGGGTGACATAAGTACTACTCAACTACAGTCCACAAGTTTGCTCAATTTTTAAGTGTACCTCAAGTCAAAAAATTTTAAAAATAAAAATTGAATTCTAGCAGTCCAACTCCAATTTTCATAGGACATTTATGAGCCTAGGTATAAAATGATGAAATTTATTTAACAAGTTAGTCCATTGCACAATAATTTGTGACTTTCTTGTTGTACAAACCACACTACCTGCTTTGCTTCCCTTTAAAGTTAAAAATGTTTTTATCATATTATGACCTTGTAGCACTTCCTGTTTGCTTGCATAGCATGTTGTACAGAAAGGGCTTAATTAATTTCATTACCCCATAAGAGGACTATCGCACCTTTGTACAAGGTGCAGTAACTTTCATAAAAACAAAGAAATGGAAAGATTGTAATTTGAGTAGTACAGCAATGACATCACAAAATATTCTGCAATGTACCATTTTTATTTGGGTGAATAAACTTCAACATTTTACTTCTCAGCTCCAGAATGTCCTATGAAGATGAGAGGTGGAATGTTTAATATATTTTGAATTTTTTGACTTGAGGTACAGTACAATTTAACACAGGTCTGTACCTTTCTATACACTTCATATTAGCCTCCTTCATGTTACCTTTTTGTTTTGAAGCTAAATTTCCCTCAGCAGGGTTCTATTGAAGTGTATGCAAAGTCCTGCTTGAATGCAAGTACAGTAAGTACTCAACTACAGTACAGTATGTGAGTTAGCTCAATTTGAAATGAAGCCTGAAGGTGCAACCAAATTTTTTCACCATTTTTCCATGGGACAATTGATTTTGTATGTAATTTAGAGCCTTGAACCCGACCATGGTCCATTTGGTCAGTGTGGATGGCATCCCAAATCAAAAGAGTCAGCAATATCATAATCCTTTAGAAAAAAAAAGGTTTGATTAGGAACTCATTTAGCCTTTTATTTGTGGAACTTGTGACATCTGTAAAAGTCCTTTTTTTATAAAGTGGGCACTGTATTGATTCAGTGGACATCTACTGTAGGCCTTCAACATTCATAAGCAAGCTTATATAAGCTGTTGTTTGCAGATTACTGTAATTATAGGCCTATTTACTCATTTCTACAAAAACTTAGAGGTCGATTACTGATAATGAAGGTATTTCATACTGACTGGTGGGTGGTGTTTACTTTTTGAATTTGACAAAAGACTTCAGATGAATTTCTTTCTGAAAGAACCTGCTCTACTAATCCACTTTATGGCTTATACTGTAATGTTATTCACTTTTTTCAAGAGGATCTAACAGGATTATGGAAGTTTTAACAGAGTTTTGGAGAATGGTGAAATCAGCAAAATACCTAAGTTGCTGTGAAAATGTGCAGTAAAACTCTCTGTACCTACTTTGAGTAAAGGCTTTTTGGGTCAGGAAGTGTTAACAAAGCTCATTTGAAGAACCTAAACCAGATTGCTTTAGAACTGCAGGGAATAATTTAGCATTCAAATTTTGCATAGCAGTTTTGAAAGTTTTGGGATCTTTCACACATTGCTTGTGGAAATGCAAGGGTTATGCACACAAAAAATTACTACACAATTTTTCATAATTTGTGTAGCAACTTGGCCTGTTTGTGTAGCCAATTGCAATGCGATACTGGATAAATTATTCCTTGAACTGTAACTGCACCATGTTTATAGTGCATGTCTTAAGCCTGCATTCTGAAAAGGGTGCCTCAGTTGCTACTCATGACAAACTTATACAGTAAATGCTCTACATCATAGCACAAATGCAAAGTCTGAAAGTTGTGTTGCCCAGGTCCGCCTTAGGGTCCCTTGGAGTTTGTTGGGGGCTGAGGTACTGTACCTTGATTGTCAAGCTCTAACAGCCTGCAAATTACAATGTCTACAGCTGTTGTATATCCTAGCACATGCATAGTTCACAATGAAAGTATTTGAGGGCGAAAATTTCCTTTAGCTTGATCCCAAATAGTTTGGGTAGATTTAAAAAACAACAGGCAGAATAAACAAAGTATAGCATGATTTAAGGGCTTCCAGAAGCATCAGTTTTAGTGTAATATATCTGCATGTCAATGTGTGTGTGTGTACAGTATTCATGTTTTTTATGTGTCTTTACTTGTGCAGTGCTTTCAAATGGGTGACAATATAGATGATTCCTTTCCGAGACATGATCAGGGGTTGGATCGGCTTTTAGAAAATTTTTGCCACACAATCCTCAATCCAGATCTACACCCCTGCATGCCCCCCTTCCGGTATTTGAGATGTCCCCTTTGACTTTTATTTTTCACTCAATTTGTAGGAAATATTGAATATTAAAATTGGAAGCACTCCTGTTTGCTTTGGCAGGCTGTGGTTTTTCGGCAAAAAAAGCCCAGTATGGTATGTACTGTAGGTCTACTGCATGTATCCTCTATTGCTTTAGGTATTTTGTCAAGTGTAACTTGGTAGTCTTCCTTGTGTTTCTGCTTGCCAGGTTTTTTCTAGTTCTCTTGAAATTTTAAAGGTGCCCTTCTAATTAGACATAAAATGCAAGTGAAGACTCCCCAAGGGATTTATCATGGCTCTAAAAACAATTTACCACGCACTGTGAAAATCTTTGTCACTTTTCATCAATACTGAAATGAAGATTGGATCGTTTTTCTCTGATACTGAAATGGTATCCTCCACTGATATCTGAAAGGTATAGAAATTGTCACCTTCTCTGCATGACAATACTTGTGCAAAATGTGAAGGGTTTTGTATGGCAGGTACAAACTAAGTATACATTTTTATGTTCTGTTCAGTTCATAAAACCTCATTACAGACACTGACACACTGACTTCTCTACTCCAACTAATTTACGACCACATTGTACCCCTTTTACTCAAAAGTGAACTGAAAAAGAAAAAAAATGGCTTGGAAGAGGTGGACTCTGGTGTAGGTAGTTGATTACTAATGTAAATTTCTTCTTAGTGTTTCAGTAATAGTGACTGAATGACAGTTTTAATTAAGTCTGACATTTCGTTGACATTGGCTTGCCTTCCACCGTCAATTTCTTCTTGTGTGTGTGTGTTTTTTTCATTCCTATCTTTGAGCAAAAAGTTACAGTCATGTTCTGAGTCTTAACAAATTTAAATTGGTTACACTTTTTGAATAAGCTTGTGGGATTTGCCACATGCAGTCTTTAGATAATTTTACAAAATTTTGTTATTTAGGGGTTATGTGTATTATTATGTAAACAACAAATGTACACAAATAGTTTACGCATGTGCATTGATGTCACTGTTTAATGTAGAAAGCATTCAAGATAAAAATAGTATGGTATTGGTAAATAAAAATGTGCATCAATCAATAATCAAAATGAGGCTATCAATAATCCATCAACAGTCAACCATTAGGGTTGTAGCTTGTAAGTTCAGAAACAGTCAGACTTTGAAGTGATCTGAAAGATGGTAACTAATATCTTCAAATTTACAGTTTAATCTAACAGGCCATATTAATTAAATCGTAGTGGAATACAACACATTTTGTTACAGAACAGACCTATTTCTGTGGCCTTTATGTTTATAAGCAGGTTTGATGTACAGTAATTATGACCTAAGTTCACTTTGTAAAAATGTGATTCAGTTCTTTTTGAGTCGGAAATAGTGTGTAGGCTCTGTGCACAGAAGTGAATGATCTCCTCCAGGTTTTAGACAAAGCAATAACATTAGGAATTGTTTTTCCAGGGTACCTCAAACATGTTGGCATTTTTTGATGGATAATATTTTGAAGTTTGCTTTCTTAAGTGTGTTAGAGGTCATTCATATAGGCTACTGTACATCTCAACTTTGTGATCATAAAATCTGGTAGGATGAAAAGTTGACTTAAACATTCAAAGATGCAAACAGGGCTGGAAAAAATGTTAATTTCCCTGCAAGCAAATCACAATTTCCCAGCAAGTAAATCAAAATTTTCCAAAGACTTCACATGTTTACATACAAAAGTAGTCAAATTTCCCTCCAAATACCAAAATTTCCCTGCAATGACATTCCCAAATTGCTGGTTTTTTCCAGCCATGGATGCAAAGGTTGCAGGGTAAAAGAAGGGACTGCCCTTTATTGGTAAGCTTATTAGCTTGATTCGTTTCATGAGTCCAGTAGATCATTAGTCGCCACCATTAGTCTCACACCCTTATAGGGTCATGGGTTAGATGTTAGAAAGTTTGGATTCTGTTGACCACTGAGATGAAGGACTTGTAAGGTGGGACCCACAGTTGGGGCCGTATGAGACGAGAATGAAATTGCACTGCAAGAGGTAGGCTTGTATGAGGCAATGTCACTTGCAACATTTTGAAGTTAAAGGAGCTCAGTGTTTTATTTGCATTATGTACAGTACAGCACAGCATTTTATACCATATCAGACACAACAGAGATTCCCGCAGAAACTTATTTTGAATCTTTTGTTGTGTTGGATTTCAATTGGTTTTTAACAATGTTGATTTTTTTTTTTGTTTTGTAAAACTAACCCATTTGATACAGAAAAGCAAAGTTGAAGACAAAGAACAGAATTCATTACAAAATAAAATTATGAGAAAAAAAAAACTGAATAAATCACAAAGAATAGAGAAGGTCAAGTGAAGAGCAGACATCTTTTATTTCAAGTGATATTTGTCCAAGGTTAAAAGTTTCTTGGAAACCATCTTGACTATCAATGAGTGATTTAGTTGTGATAGAGACTCTCATGAAGAAAAGTACTAAGACACTTGTTTGATAAAGAGAGAAGAAAAGTTCAGATTTTGTTCATGTATAGTATAGTATACAACTACACTCAAGAGACTTTCTAAAATACAGCATGTCTTCTTTTCAAGCAACTAAAATTACTGTGGGTTTTTGTTGCAGGAGTAACCACAGAGTTACTGATTAAACCACATTGTAAACAATCTCATTTGTAAGGCCCTACCTGTTCACTAAGGATATACTGTACAACCTTAAACAGGTGAACCCTAAGGGCGATTTGTGGAAGTATATTATATTTGTGCAGGAAGTGTTGAGAATAATGGGACTCTGTTTTGTGGTATGTCACCTTAGCCAGGTTAAACCTGATGACTATTGATTTATTCTTGTGATGAAGAGTGACTAACCTTCAATGGTTTCCTCTCAACTGTAAAATGAAATGTAAATTATAACAGAAATATTGAACAATTAAGCCATGGTTTTATGAGGCCTTTTTTGAGGACCGGTTAGGCTCTATTGAAGTCATTTGGCCTTGTTACTATTACAAGTGGACATAATGAATTTCTTTGTTGTACAAATCTGTAAAATTTAATAACCTGTACTGTTCCAATATAGTATCTATGGTTTAGTAAATGGTAGGCAGTACTTTCATGGTGAAAGTGGATCAATTGTTACTTTTGTGTGTATTTTTTAGTTTAGGTCTAGGAGTTTGTAAATGGGAACAATTGCAGGTATCAAGTCAATGTAATTTTAAATGTATTTTGACACCAGTTGTTGTGCTTGCAAAGGTTTGAAAGTAGTCTTTGGTTGCAGAGGTGGATACATAAGAACAATTTAAATTTTTAAAACTTTAAAAAATAAGTGGATAAAATTAATAAGTAAATAAATAAATAGGCCTGCATTTCAAGTAAGTAAATAAAAAAGAAATTTTATACACCTGAACTTAAAGGTAAAGAACAGTCCCCCACCCCAACTTGAAGTAGTGTAGTAGATTGTCCTGTTTCATGATTGGCTCTCGAAAGGCATGTGAATATATTTTTTTATCCTCAAATGTGAAAATTGCTAAGATTTACTACTTGGTTTATTTTGATGCACAATTTTGAAGTCCTAAACAATTATAAAAGATACTTTGAAGAGAAAAAAGAAGAAAAATTATGATATTTAGCTGTTGCTAAGTTTAGGGCAATTGGTCTTGCCCTTAAAAGGGCAGGAGCAGTCATTCCAAATTGAAGTAGTGTAGTAGACTGTCCAGTTTCATGATTGGCTGTTGAGGGTCACATGACGATGTTTTTCTCTTCAAATGTGACATTTACTGGAAAGAACTGCTTGATTTACCTTGAATATGCAATGGTTAAATGAAAAAATGTAACAAAAGGTACTTTGAAGAGAAATAAGACCAAAATTGTGCTATTTAGCTTTTTCTTCAAAATAAGTTTGGGGGAACTGCTCGATTTACCCTTAAATCAAAGTCAATATTATGTCATTCACATTGCAGACATGTTACCCCACACTACAATTAAAGTGCATCACTTTTACCTCAAGTGCTGATAGTGTCTGTTTGTGTCTTACAGTGTATACCATGTGAAAATTTGTGCACAGACCGTGTTCCAAGGAGCAGGATTATGGGATACAGGTTTTGTGTGCATCATACTCTTATTTTGCTGTATGTAGTAAAATAAATGCAAAAGGTTAGAACTATTTGATACCAAGAGCTTACAGATCTGGTTCATAATGAGTTGTTCATTACTTGATTGGTGAAGGAGATAGGACTGTATCTTGTATTCCTTTGAACATTATGGTGAGTTTAAAGATTTGGACAGTGGCAGCTGTAGCCATGAAGCAGAGCACAGAGCAGTAACTTTCAGAAAAACAAAGAAATACATAGATTTTAAAGTTTACCTCAAGTCAAAAAATTCACAAATATATATTAAAGACCATGAAAAATAAATTCTAACATTCCAACTCTCATGTTCACAGGACATTCCTGAGCTGAGATGCAAAATGTTGAAGTTTATTCACTCAAATTAAAATGATACATTGCACAATAATTTGTGATATCATTCTTGTACTACTCAAATTACAATCTTTGTATTTCTTTGTTATTCCGAATGTTACTGCACCTTGTACCAAGGTGTGGTAGCACTCTTACTCTTATGAGGTGATGTAATTAATTAAGCCCTCCTTGTGCAACATGCTATGCAAGCAAACAGGAAGTGTTCAAGGTCATAAAAACATTGTTAATTTTAAAGGGAAACAAAGCATGTTATGTGAGTTGTACAACAAGAAAGTCACAAATCATTGCGCAATCTACCTATTTGTTCCAAGCGAATAAACTTCGACATTTTATATCTCAGCTCAGAAATTTCCTAGGAAGATGGGAGTTGGACTGTAAGAATTTACTTTTCATGCTCTTATATATTTTTGAAATTTTGGACTTTAGGTACACTTTAACTTTAAAGAAACAAGTGCAACAGTGACATCACAAATTATTGTGCAATGCACCATTTTAATTTGAGTG
This sequence comes from Holothuria scabra, assembly GCA_037179385.1. Taxonomy (NCBI): domain Eukaryota; kingdom Metazoa; phylum Echinodermata; class Holothuroidea; order Aspidochirotida; family Holothuriidae; genus Holothuria; species Holothuria scabra. Next base: position 12,770,235 of record CM074196.1, on the reverse strand, counting down.
AATAAACTTCAACTTATATCTCTGCTCAAGAATGTCCTATGAAGACAGGAGTTGGACTGTCAGAACTAATTTTTCATGTTGTTTATTTTGATTTTTTTGACTTGAGGTACTCTATTACTTTTAGTAATATTGTGAGATAATTAGGGAACATAGGCTGGGGTAGTGGTGTAAAGATTTATTTATACTGAGTTATCAAATACTGATGAAATATTCAGAATTCAAGCTTCAAATAATTCCATTTTCATCACCGCTATTGTTTAAGTCTTCTTGTCTGCATGAATATGGTTACCCATGTCATTTATGTCTCCTTGCTGAAGAAAATGCTAGGGTACTTGCCAAGTCAGCCACAATTTCGAGCAGTGTACCTCTCTTCCTGGAGCAACATTTTCCACATTAGGAACTCTCCAGTAGGGGATTTGTCAAAGCCAGCTAGAACCTCGTTACATTTATATTACATCAATGATCAAGCAATCACTATGCAAATCTAGTTATTGCTATTAGAACAAGGGGTTCATGTGTTAATGCAGGCAATTTTATTAACACACAAGTGTTCAAATTGCAATTAGTAGAGATTGTAGTTGAATGTACAGTCTAATAAACACCCTAGTTGCTACTGTACCTCGTTTGTGCCATCAATAGTTTGGTATTGTTAACAGTACTGTAGCTCATATACCATAAGCTATACCAGACAGCCAGCACAATTAAGTAAATATGTTGTATGTTGTTTAGGCTTGTCCTGTAGTTAATAAAAAATCAGACAGTGGGCTGGTAGAGAGTCTTATAAACTAAGCTCAATGGTACAATAAACAGGCATTGTAAAATTGCTCTATTGTGAGTTGCACAGACTTATCTTACTGTCAATTGGGTCAAATTTTGCATTGAGTGTGAACAATATAAACAGAGTGAAGTATCCAAGCAGCTAAGAGCCTAGTGTTAGTCTACATTGCTGCATGTTTAGTTTGCATTCTAGTGTTGTTTGATTCATCTAGTGTTGTTTGGTTCAAACATGGAAGTACTCCATCCAAGATATTACCTCTCTAAGATAACTTCTGTAGATATTGACACTTGTTTTGACACTTGTTTGTGTTTGGTGAAGCACAGAGGAATGCACAGAGCAAAGTGTGTTGCACATTGCATACAAGGGTATTGATCAGACCATGGAGCTACATGATCAGACCTGCTGAAGATGTATAGGCATGGGAGGTTCCATGCTGTTAGACTTGTTAGTGTCATCTTTCGGTCTATTTTGGATCAGAAGGCAGATAGATCCTCCTCTTCTTCAAAGGTCACCTCATGCTGTCAGTCCAAATGATTCAGCATGGACTAGTATTATTTATGTTTATGAGATTGTTTACTTAATGGCAAGGAATCAGACTTCTGAGGATAGTAAATATGGTCATTTAAATACAGTTGGTTAGATAGTATCAGTACCAGAATGTCAAAATTGGGGGGATGGGGGAGTGGGAAGGGGGTAAACTAAGGGCAGAAAAAATGATGACGGGGCAAATTTTTTTTGGTGCATTGTGATGCAGTGTAAAACAGAGCTCAATAAATGTGTGCTCACTCTTGGGGCTTATCCAGGGTAAAAGTCACTGGAAACTCTGAGATTTTAACATAGATCTCTAAAAGAAGAATTATGTCTCAGGAATGGTATTATTTTGGTTACCTTTTTCCCAACCTAAATTGGGGGAGGGCAAGAACAAAACTGGGGGAGATGCCCTTGTTGTCCCATCGCCCCCATCGTAGGCACCGCGTGCCACTTGGTATGGTATTATGCCTCAACCTAAAGTGCAAGAGGGGTTACCCCAAACATATTTTGAATCAGCAGTCAGATCCTACAGATTACTTCTTGTTAATTCCACTTTCAATTTTTTTTCACACTTTGTATTGCTTGAACATATATATTCAAGATAAAGCAATGCAGTACTGTGCTCTCCTAAATTTTTCTATTTAGTGGGAAAATATTACGGCACGACTCTCAAGAGGTTACCCCTTTCTAAGGAGTGACAAGTCATCTATGTATCTGTCTTGAACAGTAAGTTTGGAATATTAGTATTGACTAAAATTACACTGAAGTGAGTAATTATAGTCTCCTCTCCCATATTTAAACTAGGACACGTCACCCTGTCTGCCTGTTATCCTAAATCAGGAAGACAAATCCCTTTAATCATGTGACATCATTGTTGTTATTTATCAGTTTGATGCAAGGTAGAGTATTTTAGTTAGTTAATACCCTGTTCAAAACTGCTTTTAGATGTAATTGTAAGTCTTAAAATAGAAGAAGTTTACATGCAAGATTTTGTTGATTTTCCTTGAATTACAATAGCAAAGCAAGTTTGAGGTGTGGGTCTGACCAAAATTTCTTGACTCTTCGAACCTAACCCCCCCATAACTTGCTGAAGGCTGCGGTATTCTTTGATGTTGCTGTTTGACAGACATTAAAACTGTAGCTCTACAGTGTTTACAGTATAGCCTACTGCACCAAAAAAGTCTTTTGAATTGAAAACTCTAGTACCTCATTGGCGCAACTTAATTGAAGCGTAACTGAGAGAACATTGGGGGATTTAAAATTAAGACTCTTATTGAAAGTTGCCTTCATGGAATCCAGTGTGTCATTATCTTCAACAAAGCGCCATATCTCGTCATTACATCTCAACAACTTCCGATTGCCAAGGAAGTTATTTCCAAAAAAGTGTGAACTAACTACTTCATTCTTTTAAATTGAATGATTGAGTGAGATATTAACCCAAAAAGTTTGAGAAAAAGTGGTCATTATCTCCCCTGCCCCTTAGAGAATTTGTTGAGGGATTTTGCATACCTAGGAAATGTTTTACAATGTCCCCTATTTTTGAAGTCCTTTAAGATGGGCAAAATCAATAAATATTCTAAAAATCTGATATCGGAAACATTTGGGATTTGGTTTTGGGAAAGTTTAGCTTGTGGTTATCACGCTTTGATTCAGTGGGTCTTAATAGTTTCCATAGTAACAGCTTGTGATAAAAAAGATGCTGCAGGTTTTGCTCCACGTTCTCCAATACCTGTGCAAACTAAATTGCCAGGTTGCACAGCAAAAAGGTGTTGGTATGGATTGAATTACTGAATGTTTCTGCAGTATACCAAACTGTTGGTAAAGCAGTTATTTGTTGTGAATATCTAATCTAGCTTCCTCAGGCAGTTCGCAGTACTTGAAATTGTGTTAAAAGGCCTGTCCTTTCACCCCAAACTACAGCAATTGTAGTACTCTACAGGAATTCTGTGGTTCAGCTCTTTTATTGACAGCTATTATCAAACAGTGCAAAGTAGTAGCAAAGCTTATATTACATAGAATGAACTGTGCTGAGAGTGTTTTGATTATACCCATCACTTTTTGTAGTCACCCTGAAGCAGTAAACTGCGGTTGGGTCTGGAAGAGGATGAATTTTAGGTAGTTGTGGGGGGGGGGGAGGGGGGAAGTAAGAAGGTTAAGACAATTGGGACTGTTTGGGGTGAGAGAATTGGGCCTTTAAAGGGGTTAACAGTTACAAATTATTAAAATAGGTTGTATGTCATGGCATTTAAATTTTTCTGAAGCCTTCACCTCTCTGGGTTGTAAAAATGGGGGGAGTCATGATAACATGATCAGAATGTTCTGCTATTGTAACCTTCACTCGTATACTGTATGTTCTTGCAAAAACTTAAAAGATTTTCAGCTTTTTCGACTTCCGTAACAAATTTCTGTGCTTTGTATCTAGGGCATGTTACAGTACAGTGTATTTTAGTAGCCAACTGTGAGGCTGTGATTAGAGAAATATCTGACGTAAGTATTCCTACCCACTTTTTTTGTACTTGCCAAATATGCTGTGATCAAAATTTGGTCAATCAATGCCTCAATAGGCCTCAACTAGTGTCGGATGTGAGCTGTTTCACGAACAGTTTAGTACAAGCTACGCTGATGATGCACTTTTTTATCAAAACTTTATGCTAAAGCAGTACAACTGTAGGAGATTTGGGACTTAAGTTTTCCAGATGAAGTAACACACCTTGTCTATACTTTCTAGGGAACCTGTGGAGTGTTATGGCAGGGAATTTTATTTCTCATTGGTGTGTGCCATGAACAGAGTGTCATCTTTCAAACTGGCAAATTTGTCGTGATTGTGAGGCCTACTGTATCAATTTAGCGGTGTGAGAACCAACGTTTAATACAGCTGAAATTTGTACTTTGGTAGATTCTCTGAATGAAATTATGGCTATGAAAAGGAATGTGTTAATTTAAACGATGTGTGCAGTATAAAAGGACTGGAGATTTGACATGATGGCAAGACCGTTTTCATAAGTACTGTACTGCTGTAACTTCATTGCCACATACAGTATATGCATTCCAAAAGGCAAACTTAAATTTTTATTGGATCGAGTACACATACAGTATATTGGACACATTCCTATTGAGTACGGTAGGGTTTGTTGAGGATTAAAAATAGCCTGCATACTGTCTGTAACAAGCATAGGCTAAGTGTTTTGACTTTTGAGTATTGGTCAAATATGAATTCAAAGAAATTTTGGAATGGCTCCAGGAAAGTAGCCTTTGCAAAACATTGGCGTCCCCTGTCCCCCGATCAGACAAGGCCCTGAAGTTCCTGAACCCAATATGATGATCTGGCTTCCATTTATCTGCTAACTGTCCAGTACACAAGTACACAAGTATACAGTATAAATAAATGAAGGCATGGTGAGTTGAGGACCTATTTGTAGCAGTTTGGTATGAAAAAGTAATTAAGCAAGGATCTCACATTTTTATTAATTTCTCTACTACTTTATGTTGCAGTATGAGCCATGTGACTGATAATGCTGTAGCCTACTGAGGCTACAGTATTCTCATGTTAAATTTGCCAACATTTACAGCACTGGTCACTGTCATGTATGCATACATGCACAGATAACATTACTGTGCAAGTTTGCTTTTAATGTAATTAGCCATTCTGTTGACTGTTAAAGGATGTGAAAACAGATCTCGATCTGTGTAAACAAAACAGCTGAATAAAAAGGCTCTCCATTTGAAGAATAATAAATTTATTGCTATGTATTTTGGAATGTAAGCACTTAAAATGTCTGTATATATCAGTTTAATATGCTGGTATAGCCCTGAACATTATCATAGACATGAATCTTTATGTATAATGTAGCAGAGATCAAGGTAAATGTAAGTGCACAATAGATCATAAATCTCACAATAATATTTTTCATTATGGGTTTGTAACTTTTCATTTTTGAACCCACTGTAGTAATCAATAATTCCCCAAAATGCACCTGGGTAAATTCTTTGCATAGGAGGTTCTGAGGGTGATGAAGAAGGGGGTGGGGGTTTGGTTGCATGGGTTGAGCTACAGGAGGAGGGAGAGTGAGAGGGGGGCCGGAAACACCAACCTAATGAAACCAAGTGAAACCAAGTTTATTGAACCATTCTTGAAACTCTGTTTATTTTTTACATTTTTATTTATAGTCATATGACACACATTTGTGTTGATATATGTTTAAATCTCATGTAACTGCAAAAGATACTGGAGGGTCACTTTGAGGTTACTTTTATATTATACATGGGACAAACCCCAACCCAACATCAATGTTGAAGTTTCAGGACACCTTGGGCTGCATCAACATTGAATAGGGGAGTGTTCTAGGGATAATGATCAGTTTATAAGTTGTTTTGCTTGCTTTGTCACATCATTTGTTGACGATACATTGTAGCTCAGTCCTACTGATGTATGTCTGGATAGTCTACAAGACGAATTCAAATTGGGATGACTGCATTTTCCCTTTCAAAGTGAATGTAACAGAAGAAGGGGTAAAACATAAGCCTACAATAAGAATTTGTCAAGTAATTTTATCAGATGTAGCATGAACAAAAGAAAAATGGTCACCGAAAGCTCCATATTTTATTCTGAGTACACTACCGTACAGGGCTTTCCTCTTCCAAATATTTCTTCCTGCAATTTTGGTTCAGAGACTGGAATTTTTAAAAAGAAAAAGTGTTTTTCAACAGGTGCAGGTAGGATTCTCCTACAAAAAGAGAAAAGTGCTGCAATTTTGCAATCCTACTGCTGACAATGCTGTATAAGCAGTGTCATGATTGCTCAAAGTAGGCCTGTTAGTCAGCTGAGCATTTTGAAGTGTTCAGGTAGTACAGTATGCAGTGTTTCTGTATTTTGGCATATGGTTTTTCAAGTTCTTGAATTAAAAAAAAAATGCAAAATACAAGGAATTGTGAAATGACTACCACTCTCATTCATCATATTGTAGGTATGGACATGTGCAGTATTCTCAAAAGACCTGGGGAATGTTTCTTAATCTTCAGCATGGGTTTAAATGTTGACTGTTTTTAATTATAAATATTATCACTTTCGTTGTTGCTATAGCAACTGTCAGTAATACAGTGCCTTAGTTTAGAAGATTCCTTTAGTCAGGGATAAAAATCTGCATCAAAGTTATTATAAAAACTGATTAATATTTTGTCTTGTGCAGATGGCCCCTAGAACTTAAGCAACATGCAGGGGAAGTTAAACATTCAAGATTTCTACAGACAGAAATCCGGGACAGGTGGTTAAGACAGTCTGGATGAAATAATGCTGCATACATAGTTTGTATAGTAGATTTGCATACAAATTGTTTTGGTATTCATGCACAGTTAAGCAGTTGTAGTACAGCAGGTCTTTTTGTGGTTGACTGTATGTTGCTTAAGCAGCTGTACACAAAAAAATATATATTGCATTCTTACAGATAATGGAAAAAGAATAAGATTGTATTGAAGTAGGGCCTACTGTATGAAAGGAATAAATAAAGGTCAAGGAAGCCTGCCAAAGGGTTGTTTGAAATTTTGTCCCTTTTTTGAAAAGCACAACCACAAAATGTTAGAATGGCCACTTCCTTCAGAAATTGATTAAACTTTCAAATGAATTGTCAATTTAATATTCAATTTCATTCCTGGCTTACCTATAGATACAGGTACCATGTGCACCTACTTACCATCTGGCAAACTAAACACCTGTAGCATTGTGGTTACTAGCAGTCATTAATGGTTCTCTAGGTAAAGTATTCATCCAATGACCAAAAGCTGAATTGCAAAAGCTGAATTGCAAGGTGACAGGGTTGTGTTGGTATATTGATATATCATGTTAGATTTTGTCTTACACTGCGTTAGTTCTCCATGCACATCTATGCATTGGAATGACATCATCTGTGGAGAATTAAAAATTGTTTTCGCAAGTTTGATCCACACATGATCCATGCGCTGATCAACTTCTCTGCTTCAAATCTCTCCCTGTATTTGTTTTTAAAGCAATCTCAGTGTGCTATTGGCCAATTATAGCTCAATAAATAACAATTTTTTTTTTTTTTGCACAAGAAGAAAAAATTGCATCATGAAAAAGAAATGTTATCTACTCATAGAAAGTGATACATTTTGATCATACCCTGAACAAACACTGAATATTTATAAAAAGAATAGAGTTGGTCCACCTTCAAAGTGTAATTTAATTTCCCTGAACAAATTATCGTGACCTAGATCATACAAGTGAACTTCTTAAATTTAATTATGACATCATAGATAACTGTCAAAGAATTACTTGTGCTGGTTGGCAGTTAAAATCCACAGAAGGGCCAAAGTATGGAAGCTTAAATTCAACTTCAAATTGATTATAAATAAACCATGGGTTGAAGAGAATGAAGAGTTAGAAACAAATCAAATTAATGGCCAGTATTATGAAAGAAAGTAGAGTAATTCTGGCACAACCAAGAGTTCATGTTTACTGTAGCTTATTAGTTTTTAGCACCACATCATGTTGTTTGAGTACTGTAGGAAAAGTGAATATCTCTCATTTGGATTGTTCCCCTTCTCCATGGCATTTTACTCTTTGCCTTCATTAATGTATTTTTAACCCTCCTTTCTCATACAATCTATCTCCCTTCCCTCATCCACCATCTCTAGGGATGCTGCCAAAACTCAAAAAAGGGGAGATTTTATTACTGCCAAACCCAAAGTCCAAATTGACACTGCCCTTGACCACAAAGGTTGTGGTTTCATGGCCTTGACAAAACCTTGCTTCAAGGCCCCTATTCTGTAAGGTGCAGCCTGAAGGGTTTTAAACATTGTTGCAAAGATTTCCTCTTTTTAAATAAGAAACCAAGATACTGACATTTTTTGTTTTCATGGAAATTAACAGGGCAGGGAGGGGGAGGGTGGAGGAAACATAGGGAGGGGGAGGAGGAGACAAATCTTTCTTACCCCCTTTTCAGAAACCTTGACCTCCCCCTTACCACTTTTCCAGATGCTAACATAACACTTCTGACAACAATTATTGGAATTTAAAGAGAACATTTGTTGAAAGTAGCACTTTTTTCTTTAATTATGTCAGTAAAGTTTGTTTGCTCACTAGGTTGCACATGTAAGGACAGTTAATATCTTGTGTCAAAATGACACTGTCATTGGGAGTTTCTCCTGGTACCAGTTAAAGTTGTCCTTTTTGGGAGGATGACAAAATCCTCATAGAACTGTATGTCTGACTGTATGCCTGACTGTATGGAAAGGATTTTATAATTCCTGTCAAAGGTAAATGAAACACACCCCTTTCCCCTGTTTCAATGTTGTTTTTCTCAGGACTGGTCAGTTTTTATTCATCCAGCATTTTAATTTAATTAAGTGGGGGAAGGGGGAGAGCAGCTGGCATGGGAGATGGATAAAATTCAATGTAGGCCTACCATTTGCTTTGGAGGGACTCTGTCATTTGTTTTGGCAGCAATTGTAGGCTAATGCTTTGCTGACAAACTGACATTACTAAATTGCCATATGGGTATATTTGCTCATTTACATAAAATTGTAGGCTCAAGGATCAATATTTATCATTGAGTACAATAAATTAAAAATACCGCATGAGTAAGTTAGTTACAAAAAAACAAAACAAAGCTGCATGGCTATCATCCCTTGTGCGATTGACATCTGAAGCAGCTGTAGACATGATACATGTATTTATTAATATTACTCTACTTACTGTCGATTGGAGGGAACCGTTAATGAAACATTTCCTGTATATTTGATACGGCACTTATTCGCAGTGTGTGTCCATCCTTTCTTGAAGGTCAGGACATTCCGTCGACCCATTCAGAGTGACTCATTGTTAGAATTGTCACCAGAGCTGATTGAATTCATATTTATATGACAATCAAAATACAATGGATTGTCCTCATGTTTTATCATTAATGAATGTTTGATTGATTTTAACAGTTCTTTATTAGTATAATTCATGAGGCATGTATGAAATCCTTGTGGGATTTTTCTGCCTGTGAAATGGGTTCAAGTTTCCTTCTCCAGTATGTATTAAACATCAAATGCATCTACCTTATGGGAAGGGGTACAGAGAGGGGATTTGTGTTATTGATGGTTTTTATGAGACTCCTGCACCCAAGTGCATGTTAAAAAGACTTGCATCCCAGACATGAATTTAATGTTTTGGTCTAACATTCATGGGTATTTTTGGTTTCGCCTGCTTCTTTTCCCTGGTGTATTTTTCAGGAATGTTGGAATGTTATTGATGTTGTTATTTGCGATCCCTAAAGCCCATGGAGTGATTTAAGAAGTGGGGTATCTACAGTATTAGGGTATTCAAGATGTACATGCAGTACAAAGAAAGGTTTAATCAAAGAATTTATATGACATAATATACACAATGAAAAAATTGTGTTCCTTTATTTAGGAGATGATTTAGAGCAACAAAGTATGTATCTATGGAATTATTCTAGCAAAACATGTTAGTACTTAGTTTCAATCTTTATCACCATCTTGCCCGCTATGTACATTATGTAAGGCAAGGTAAAGAATATGAGAGTGCACCCTTTGTCTCGTCCTATGTCCATCCCTTCATGCTACTGACTTGCTAAAAGTTAACTTCAGGTAAGTGGTGTACATCATGGAAATACGAAGAAAGTGTCTATTTTGGTCCTCACCTAGCTCCTAAAGATCCCCAAACCAGGAATTTTGGGGAATTTGAAGGAAATAGCCCATGTGTACATGGGTATCAATAATTTACTTACCTTCTTGGGAACACTCTTTTTCACTAAATCAGGCTTCCTCAATAAATTTTGCTGAAACACCAACTTCCATATTTTTGGCTGATCCAATACGCCAGTGTTCATCAGCCTGGGGGAGGCCTACATTTTGTGTCTTGGTTGATTAGACTTTGAATTGGGGCGTAGCCAGGTTTTTTCGTGGGGGTAGAAGGGGAAGGACTGTCCCCTGGGGAGCCTCTCTGAAAATCTGCGTTTTCTTCAGGGTCTCAGATATAAAATTAATGGTGCATGGTTTTGTTGAATTTTACAATGAACACCATATTTGTTTCTTTTTTCATCTTGTTTAAAGCAACTTATCAGAATTGTGAAAGGGAATTTTTTCTTCAGATTAAAAAAAAAAGACATTAGGCTGAGTGGTTGAAAGTAGCAGTTTGAAGATCTAGCAATCTTGGAAAAATGCAATTAGGCCTATAGTGGATGGGTTGAGGGAGCACAGATTTGTGATTATGATTAGAGTGTGTAGAAAATCAAGAGTTTGATTAAGCAATATTGGAAATTTTTCTTTTCTGTGGGACCAAATAATATTTTTATTTAATCCGGTTAAGTTGATTAATTTTTGATGTTTTCTTATATACTTTATGCAATGTTGTGCCCCACAAGTGGCATGTGCACAAGCCTGCACTAAATTTTCCATCCTCCTGGTAATGGAGTGAAGTTTGGCAGTAGTTTTTACAAGAGCAATTGTAAAATATTACAACTTGAGTGTTCTTGATTGTTGTAAAGGGAGGTATTGCATTTAAAATGTACATAACAACATGGCATGCATAAGAGATAGCATTGATCACTGTTTAAATGTAGTTTCAGAATTAAATCCCAGTAGTGACTAGATCTCCTAAATTTATGTGTCAAAAATTAGGGCTGTGAACGTGTAGCATTTTAACTGAACGTTTTATCGCAAAATTTTGGGATCATTAAGTGATTGATCGTGAATAATTACAATACAAAGAAAGCTTCTTGGATAACCAATGCCGGGGGACATTTTCATTTTAAACTTTAGATGAAGATTTGGAGCTCATCTAAACCTATTAAAATTCAATAAAACATCACCCCTGCCAGACTCCTTAGCACATCGGGAGAATCTAAAACTCAAGGCCTGTTATTTCTACCTGTACAAAACAGAATTCTCAAGAAGTAAGCTTCCATACAAAATGCAATATTTCTCTTAATAACCATGTTGTAACATATTTAGAGATTTTCTTTCATTACTAAAATTTACTATACACCATATCTTTCATATTAGTAACACAATGAACTTTTAAGGTAGTTGGTGGTGGTGGGTGTCTGCCATTCCTTATAAACACCACAGTACAAAAGATAGTACATGCCCTTACCTTTTATCAGGTGAACAAAACAAACAACTTTGTAAATGGCAGTCTTAAAATCACATTCAATACATAAATAGGAATGTGTTCTTGGTAGGAATGCTGGCAATATGGCCTTATGACTTCAAAAGAGAACAATTTATGTCTTGCGGCTAGATGTGACTTTTTGGTATATTTGTAGACCAACAGTTAAGTAGTTACTGTAGCTGAGATTCAGTTTTAGTATGGAATTGGAAGTTGTCAGTATTTGAAGTTTGAAGTCTCAAATTTCAACTTACAGTATTTACCATATGGTGCATTAGCATCATACTGTACAGCCTACAGCATGGTCTGTATTGCCCTTGCTCATTTGGAATGCCCTCGCATTTTTTTCTGCCAGAGGGTGATGAATAAGAGGGGGGGGGGGTTTATCCCTCCATTGCATAAGAAGGTGGATGGTTTCTTATTTGAAAAAGGACACTTTTGCAGCAATGTTTGAGCCTACAAAAATAAATTTCCTGTAAAACCCTTCAAATTGCACCTTCAGGGACCTTGAAGCTAACCTTTGTCCACCTGAACCCACTCATAAGTCTAGGTCAGCATTAGTTCGGGCTTAGGGTTAAGTAGCAGTGGTAAATCCCCTCCCTGTTTTCGTGTTTTTGGAGGAATCCCTGCTGTGGTTATCCTGTATACTTCTAAAATGTGTCACATTTCAAAATTCTGAGAGAAATTTACAGCTTTATTTTTCTTCCATGTTTGTTAATTTTGGCTATACAGCAGAACTAGTGTGACTATTTCTATGCTTCATGTTGATTGTTACCTAGCTAAAACATGCATGTCAAACACAAATTGTTCTGTCAGACTTAATTGATAAGGAAAGCCTTAGTCAAAACTTAGTCATTGTGTAATTGACCTAGGAGCCACAGTATCATGAGCAAGGTGCATGCATGCATGGTAAGAGGTTCAGGTTAAGTCTGGTTAGATTGAGTTTTTCAGCCAACTAGTTCCTAACCAATTCGTTCATGTGAAGCTGTCCACTGCCATTTTTCCAGTACGTACTGTAGCTCACTGGTACTGTTACAGGTTGTGCTTTACATGTAAGTACAGGTAAAGTGCCTTAATTGTCATCCACTCTTGACTGTAAGTTTGCACTACCAAACCTAGGCAAGTTGAGAGAACTTGAAAACAGTGACTGTACTCTAGACTACAGTAGCTTTCTCTGGAAATTTAGTGTCCTTAACAGGAACTCCGGCATTGCTACCACATCTGTCTGATATCTTGGAGTTGTGATGGTCATGGAGTCTGGACAGTGCTGAGTCAATGCCATGTGTGTCATGTTCATCCAAGTTATGACCCTGGGGTGTGTCAAAGTTTTCCAAAATGTTGGGTGAATTTCATGAATGGATGGATGTGGTAATGCACAAAAATGGTCAACTTCCAGTGTTTCTGGCAGAGGAGGTAAATTTGCCCCTCCCCCCCCATTTCCAAATGTTTACAAAAAAAGGTATATAATATTCCCACCTTTTCATTTCTATTTAAATGAAAAATTGTCAATATCTCGATTTCTTTTTTAAAGAGAGGGCACTTTTGCAGCAGTGTTTGAACCTAAACAAATATATGGCCTTTAAACCCTTCAGATTGAACCTTACAGGGTCCTTGAAGCAAGCTTTTGTCCACCTTAACCTACTCGTACTGTATGGTTAATGTAGGATGGTATCAATCTGGACGTGGGGTTTAGCAGATCAGTCACCCTTTTTGTGTTTCTTGCCGAATCCAGCTGACCTTTGATGAACATTGATTGACCTACTGTAACCTATGGGGGAGGGTTCAGAGGGTGTGTCTTACCATTGATAACCAAGTAATTCTATTGAAATTTCCAATAATAATGGAATTTTCTATCTGAGCTATTTAATTGTTCACAGATGGTATAAGGGGTAGCAGAATATAGAAGGATTTCCTGACATCACAATTAAGTTTTACCACTTTTGATGGGCAAAAACTAGTGTAGAAGGCTAGCTAGTGTACATGTATCTAGCTGAAAAGCAGCTAACAAACCACATGTGGCTGTTGAACTTCAACACCATTGACTTTTTCTTTCAGTGGATGTTGCTTACCATTGTGACATCATGTGAATAATGTTTGTTAGTTAGAGAAGACTTAAAGACACACCAGTGCAAATGTGTTACAGTATATAGTGTCATGCATTTCAAATATGGTTCAAATACTGCCCATTTGGTCACCTCTTACAACAGGAGGGGAATACCGGGGGCATATTCATATCAACTACAGCCCCCAGCTAGCCCACAGGAGGCGCCTCATGGAGGCACATACACTGTACTAACAGTCCGTAGGTATGTAGACTGCATATGAAATGTATACTGCAAATTGTCTGAGCATTTTCCTTTCAACATGCGTTCATGCTGTACATGTAGGCATATATACACACTACTCTTTGGTACCCTAGTAGTGTAGTATATTTAGTACATGCACTACCATTGTACATATTTTTGTTGAACCTATAACCAGATACCTTTTTGTTATTTTAAAGTACTGTACACAAATCACAATCCCTTTGAGGCAAATATAAATCTTCTTAAGTTGGTCAGCCATGAAATTGGGTTTTGTGAAAAAATGTCTGTTTTACATCTCACATCAGAAAACACTTGGTGCACTGCTATTTAAATACAGTTTAATATGTTTGAATTCACCCTGCATTCTTCTACACTTCCCTGGAACGCATAACGTGAAGCATGTAGTGCAAGTTATTGCCGTTATACTGGTGTGTAATTGGTTTAAAAGGCCCTAAGCTGTGTTTTATTCTTTTAGGCTGTAACTAATTTGGGTGGACTTTGTACTGTTTCAATGATCAATATAAAAAAGCTTTGATGAGTAAGTGTGTCATCAATTTGTACAGCTGCATTCCAAGATATGTATTCTTGTAATACATTAAAATATTTTTGGGGGATAGCCAATTATATGCAAAATATAAAGACCGCTGTTTTGGTTAGAATATGTACTGTACTAATAGTAAATGTTCCATCTACATTTTATCTCAGTATTTAAACTGCCTCAAGTGGTAAACTGCATTTAACTAAACTGAGACATACATATTACAAGCATAAATTTTCATCTAGGGAGAACTCATGTGGATGACTTACTGTCCAGCTGAGGGGTGTTTATAGTAAGTCTTTATTAAAGGGCCAAATCTCTCACCCCAAACTACAATTTTGGTACCCAGATACCGAAATTCTCAATTGGCTCAGCTCTTTGATTGACAGCTAATTCAAACAATGCAGAGTGCCAAAGCTTTTATTACACAGCATGAATGGTACTGAGAGTGTTTTGATTATATAAATTGAGTTTTTCTATATTCATCCTGAAGCAATAAACTGAGATTGTGTCTGGATGAGGATGAATTTCAGACAATTGTGGGAGGGGCTTCAGTAAAAAGGTTAGGAGAATTGGTACTGTTTGGGGTGAGAGGGGGGAGGGCCTTTAAGTGGTGTCCCCAGAATATCTGCTGAAAATTTTGTTGAGTATTTGAAGTTGCTTTAAATGATGTAATTTGGTGAGAAGTTTCATTGAAAATTGCTGTAATTTTTTTCTTCTTTAACAAGTGAATAAGTAACTTTTTAAGGTTTTTTCCTTGATTTTTGCAACTGTAGATGGGCAGGACAATAGCCCCTTCTTTCCTGTTTTCTATTGCCCCTGGTGGTACCTTCTTGTGGTGAGGCAGATTTGCCTGTGGTCAACTGTCCTTGTGCATCAACTTATCAAGTGGCAGAGATAAAGTACAGTCAAATAGTGTACATGTATCTTATTGCTTTGCTTCATCCTCATTAACTTGCATAACTTAATTGTGCTTACTGTGTTGTATGTAGAAGTAGTTTGACAGCTAAGATTATCCCCATGTTTGCCAGAAACTTGTTATAGGTTTACTGTAGATAGAGTAAGGAAACCAACATTGGATTTTGTTAAAAAAATTGAAACCTATGAACTGTTCAAATATTTAATCAACAAACTGCAGCTTAAATGTGTGGTTGTTAAATTTTCTTCTTAGACCTTATCATGAAATTACAACATGATACTGTATATTAAACAGATCAGTACATAGGCCTATACGTACTGTACAATTTTGAAAGAAATGTTAAGCCTAGTTTTCTCAAACTATGCAGGTTGTACATATCTTTCTGTGAAGAGCTATACAGTACGTAGCATGATCTAATTATTTCAAACAAACATTGCATGGATCTGTTATCTTTTTTATTTGAAAAGTGTGAGTCATTAGCAGCAAAGGCAACCAATTAAAATGAGTATTGAATGATGCGTGGATTCTGCATGTGAAAAGTGTGTCCACTGTGACTGTCATGGCAAACTATAGGCCTGTATTTCCATCTTTCATACAACATCCATGATTCGTTAATTAAAAAAAAGGATTGTGCAAACTGGTCAATGTCGTTCTTCCAGACCCTGAAAGTCACAGCAATGCACTGTACATAGTCTTTAAATCAATACTTTCAGCAATGAATACTACAGTATGTGTAAACTGTTTTATTACTCCCATACTTTCATAAAGATTCTAAGGACTCGGTTCAGTGCATCTCCCTGTACGGTATACGCATTGTGGGTCTTTGCACTATGACATGATCGTGGCGTAAAGATTTTTTGAATCAATCATTACAGGCATATGTGTGGACGTAAGGGTCATTTGGAATGAAACTTTGAAGATGTGTGTGATATTTTCCTCCCATCAACCAATATTTTCTTTTATTTAGAAAGTGTGAGGTATTGTTGAGAGCATAAAATGTATGCCCTTCACAAGTTTAATACTGTATGTATCATTGTAGTGGCATACAGTCAATATTACACTTTCAGTATGAGTTTATTAGCTGTTCTATTTGTCTAGATGAATTAAAATTTGGTAGAATATCAGTCTTAAAGTTATTCAGCCCTGGAAAGTTTTATTACATTTTTCACAAGGCTCATGCTGATTGTCGATTGGAAGTAATGATCTAACGCAGGTGTCAATTTATTTTGTAATGGACTTTTTTAAGACTAAGGGGCACACAGAATGGGGTGCAATATGCTGTAGGAAAGTTTAGGGAAAGCTCTCTAGGTGTTCGTGCGAATATAGTGCTGTACAGTAGCTGTTAATCTGTATTTGGAATATAGAAATATGGGCAAGGAGGCATGGGCAGTTGAAGATGGTCAGAGGTTGGGGTGGGGGTGTATGGTGGTGTTGGGATGTGAAGGTGGATTTGGAGTGCTCCTGATGCTTCCTCTACAGTACAAGGCTATTTAGCACTCATTCTGTGTTCGAGATGAGTTAAAACATTGTTTCTCACAACTACTTTCTTCTATTGAGGTTGTCTGATGGACAAGTAAATTTTATTTTTAATTGACCAGCTTTTCTACATAGACAGGGAAAAATTTTGTAAAAATGCTCTTAAGTGATATGAGAACCTTACCAGCTGCAACATAGAAATGGAAAAGTAAAAAATTCAAACAAATGTTTGTTTTCTAGGTCAGAGACATCAAAAACAACTGTTTTTATATATTTTTCACTTTCATGGACAAGAAAAAAATTTTTTGGACAAACCTCAATTTGGCTCCAGCTCTTCCAGTCGACAACCTAAACATTTCCTTAAAGAGCAGGCCTGATCTATATGCATTCAGATTTTATACACCTTTTAAATCTGCACTTGTATTGTACTGTCCATGTCTCCTTCATCTATATACACCGAACTTCTTAATCTCAGTTTCAAGCCAGCTGCATGGTTAGGTGGTTAGAGCATCCAACTTACTGTCAGGAGGTCTAAAGTTGGCCTCCTAGCGGGGTAGTACCAAAGACGTAAGGTAGACTTAAAATGGAACCTACTGCTATGGTGTTTTGTGCTCAGCATAAGTAATGGAAAACATTAGGGATAACAAGCCATGCAATTGAGTCACAACTTGAAAAATGCTGTGGCCAGCTTAAACCTATTGCCATTGGTTTGAAACTAAGCTGCAATGCAAAACTCCCCTTAATTAATTAACCTAATAAAACCCAGTCCCAAGCAAGGATTACTGGCATCTTTGAAAAAGATGTGTTTGAAATTTTTGGAGACCTTGTACAGTATCACCTCATGAAAGTCTTGTACGTACTTTAAAAATTTTTTAAGAATAATTGAAATACCACCTGCATAATTATATGTGATGGAAGGTAAAGATTACAGGACTGTGTCATAGCAAAGGAATGAACTCTCACATGTTTTTCTTTCTGTATGACTGTGTATTCATCACTTTTCCCATTACTGCCCCTGTGGGCTGGGGTGTAGTCTAGAATATGCCCACGGTATTTCCCCACCTATCGTAAGAGGTGACTGAAAAGGAAACCAAACGTGAACTTTGACAGTACTTGAACATAAATTTGAACTTTGAACTTTTTATCAAGTTGATGATACATTCATGTTGGTATGTCATTAAATCTCATCTAACAAACTAACAATAACAAACTTTTCCCATTACCTCATTTTGATAAGGGACCAAAGTAGAAAAACAGAATCTCTCCTCTGGTTTCTCTCATATATATCATAGGTCTATTTGTTACATTTTATATGGCATTCATGACATTTATGCACTTGAGAATGTGGTACTCACTTCTCGTAATGAATATGATACAGTACTTTGCAAGGAAAGAAATAAGCTGAAACTTAAAACTAGAAATTATTTCTATCTCAGATGACTATGAAATCTTTTTGCGTGCTAGATAGTGACCATTCAATTTCTGTTATTCATCTCGTTATTAAATATACTTTGTACACTAGCTTTGTAGAATGCTATTTAACTTCTCTGTGCTATAAATACAAGTCAGTCTCCATGAAACTTGGATTCTGTTACAATTTCACTAAGGCATACATGGTAAAGCAACTTGGAGCTCCAATGCTTGTCATGGTTGAGTGGTTTTACATGGTAAATTCACGGAGTAAATAATCCAGTGATATATTTATAGCTTACTGTACCACTGTATATACCTATACCTTGTGTATAGTAAGGTCAAAAAGACCTTTTGAAGTAATTTAGTTCATCTGTGTGGAAAATTCTGTTAAAGTACCAGTACAGGAAAGTGCATTCGCTCACAAAAAATTGAAAGTATACAGTACTGTATTTTATGTTGTTTCATGCTGATAGCTGTGTCCACTGTATCAATGTTTTTACTATACAGATATACTGTACTGTACCTGTTTGTTAATGCCACGTTGTGCTTAAACTGATATCAACACCAATCGTAATAATTCAACACCAATCTTAATAATTCAAGGAACTGTTTCCTTCCCTTAGTGTGGATGTACCATGGAGCTAAAAGATTTTATCTCAATGAAAGAAAGTTCGGTATTTTCCTTCCTTCATCTTGATCCTTGGTTGGGTTTCAAGCCACACAGGTTTTTTGCCCTACCCCTTCCACCCCCTTCATATTGATACATTATGTTTGCATGGGCATTAATTGACATGTGAGACTGCGAGGGACACATCCCCCTCTATCTGAAAGTACTGGTATTGTATTTTAATATGTTTCTCCTCAACCTATGTAAACAGAATGTTAAAAAAATTGAATTCTACTAAATTCTTAAGCTTGCAATGACTGATGCAACAATGTTGAATTTGAAAAACAGTCAATATAGTCAAACTTGAAATACATTCATAACAGAAAAATAGCTTGTGTGACTTAATCAGAGGCAATGAAAGGAACTTTACTGAACTTTTAATTGCCAAGGCAGGCCCGTTTCTTTTGAGAAAATTATTTTGTAGTGATTTTTGGAGCATATTTTTGAATGGCTGTGGTTCCCATTCCCATCCTTGATTTCTGTATTCACCATGCCCTAAGCTGGAGTAATCTATTTTGTGTTTATGTACATTATGTTTGTTTGTGTGTGTGTACGGGGGAGGGGGGGGGATAGTGTGGTACTGTACAAAATAAAAGTGAAATTGAGGTTGTCATATGTGGCAGATAGGTTTGTTCTTTGATTGAGTATCCTTTTATATCATTAATACTGGTTTTTTCTTTTTCCAGGCTTCTTGTTGGAGCACCAAAAGATAACACATCACAACCTGGTATCAGTGAAGGGGGCGCTGTTTACAGATGTCCAACTGCTCCTTTAGACAACCCTGGGGCTTGTGAAAAGCTTGTGCTAGATAGCGAAGGTAGTATTCAGTATTTAGCATTTTCGTTTGGTTTCAGGCCAAATTTTGCACCCACTTGTACATACTATTACTTTACATAAGGCAGGACATGTCATGTTTTATGGGGATAGTTTTAAGTTTTGTGAGTTTCCTCTCTGAGAAGTAATAATATGGGATGGAACAACTGAGAGGGTATTATTTTCTAGGACTTGAAATACAGTATGGGTGTGAAAGGGCACAGTCAAAATGAACACAATTTTTGGCTTAGGTCTATGTTTTGTCAAAGGACATCCCTGAGGGGCACTACCACCATTCAGGGGCACGAGTGACAAGAGCAGTCACCTCAAAGTTATTTTAAAGCAACAGCAAAATCTTACAATCTTCTTATTTCTCTGTAAAATATCTTAAATACTTTTTTTTATGACCTCAATATTACATTTTCATGATTACCCAAGCAGTTACTTTAAATAAATTTCACATCTGAGGAAAACAAAAATGTCATGTGACCCTCAAGAGCCAATCAAGAATCAATGCAGTCTCCTTCATTAATTCAAGTGGGGGGTGACTGCATTTCCCCTTTAATTCAGACCTTAAAGAGTGTGTGTGTTTTATGACGGATTATGAAGGATTGAAAGCCAATGGATTTGGAGACTTCCATCTTCACATCTGGTAGATATAACCAACGTTGGACAATCACTCAGCGCATTATGAAGAAAAAGTAAAGTTCTTGACATAATTTTCTCATGTTGTCATTTGCCAATTTCCTTGTTTATCAAAGGTCATATAAATAAGCATCACAATTCTTTCAGTGTGCTGTAAATGTTTCAAGAGAACAGGATCTCATTTGTCATACCCACAATGATGCAAGTCCAAATTATTTGAATTGTGATGTCACAGAAGGAGAATGTTCCACCCTCGAAAGAAATTTTGATCTGTTTGAATGAGCAGTAAGTGTAGAAGCTCTTGTTTTCATATCTAAAAATATGACATTTAGTAGATGCATGGGAATGTCCAGGTGTGTTAGTCAAGACTCATGAGACAAGTATGACAATCTATGAAACCCTACCTTAAAGCTACAATGATGAATATAGCAAGGAGGAAGTGTTCATTTATAGCAGGGGCTAATTTTGTCAAGTATGAAATATTGATATGGGATACCATTGGCCTCTTCAAGGGAGGATTTGCAGCGCTGGTTTCAGTTAATTTGATTCGGGTGAGGAGGAGGGATCATAGTGGTCTGACAGTGATGGGAGGAAGCTGTTAGATTTATCAGATATAATTCAACTACTCTTTCGTATTATTTGAATACAAGTTTCAGTTTGTGAAGGATCATTTAACAGTGACTGTAATGTAGACCAGATTTGTAAAATCTGAAAATAAAAGAGCAAACTTAACTTCTGATTTTGCCCAGTGACAACTCCTTCTGAATGAATTTGTCACCAAGCCTCCTATTCATGTATGTCCCCTTTATTGCCTAACAATACCTACAGTATCTGATAAATTTCCTTCACATGGGCATATCCTTCAGCCACATTCTCGTTGACTGTTATGAATACCTCCAATATTCGCCAGAAATAAGTACTGTGCCCAGCCTAAAAACTTTGTTTGGACAAACAGATTCTACCCTTATTCTTTGCTTTCTCAAGGAGAGTAGACTTTATAGAAATTTCTGACATGACTCTTGCTTTTGCTCATAGATTTTTGTGAATTGGTCCCATCTTTTACTGCCTGTAGTTTATTTTACCCCAACTTTTCATGTTTTCTTTTTGTAACACTACATAACACAGGTGTGTTGGTGTGTCGTTAAATACTATCTAACTAAGTAGCTTACCTACACATGGAACAAAATCAATGTTTTGAGTAAATTTTCAGGTCTTTTCCAGGTGATGTTCACTCTTTGTAAGTTTCAGTTTCAGTTTATAACTTTTCAG
Source organism: Holothuria scabra (assembly GCA_037179385.1). Lineage (NCBI taxonomy): Eukaryota > Metazoa > Echinodermata > Holothuroidea > Aspidochirotida > Holothuriidae > Holothuria > Holothuria scabra. The sequence goes on along the minus strand of CM074196.1, from coordinate 12,748,751 downwards.
AGTACCTCCAAAGAGGTGTAAGAATCACACAGTACAAATTCAATTACTCATATACACAGGCCTTGAGTTTTAAATTCTGCAGGTGCGCTACAAATCACACTCCTCAGAAAATTAAAGAACATGTGTGGTATAAAGGCCTAGCTGTGTTGTTTTATTAAATTTTAATAGATTTTGTTTATGGGCTTAAAAACGTCCATCTACGGTAGGTGTGCAAAAAATCACACTCCTTACAGTGATTTCAGGTGAATGATGGTGTGGGATCGCACTTTCACGCCTCAAAATTTAAGTTTTGAATACAAAACATATATAGGAGTAGGTAATTATTACTGAGCATGCTCTTTTGGGAATGGATTTCACTCTTCTTTGTTCAGAGTGTACTGTACAGTTAGCAAAAACATGCTCATCCATTTAGTCTATTTCATTCCCCTTTCACAATCTACTATCTAGACATTTCCCATCACTGCCTGCAATATCATTTGGCTAAAACTGTACAGTTATCAACTGTCAGCTTTTTTAACTTATTGTTTTGTGTTTTTTGTACTTTCTTACTTCACGTTGAAGAAATGTCTTCTGTAACTTACAGTGAAAGTGCACTACAGAAGATCAAGTGGTGGCATAAATTTGTAAATAGATTCTGCTGGTGGGTATTAAATCATTTTAGAGTGTAAGGTTAAGAGATCTCTGGGATCACTTGATTGTTACAGTGGGTCTACTGGTATATCTTTATCATGTGACAAAGCTATAAAATTGCCTTCCCTTAGGTAAGTTGAAGGTCAAATACAGTTTAAGTTCATTACTGTAGTCCTGTTTCAGATATGGTTCAAAATATGGCTATAGTCTCCCCAGTGGCATAGCCAGAGGGGGGGCAGGGGGTTTGAGGGGTTAGAAACCCGCATGACCCAACCTTGCAATGCAAAAAACACCTAAAGTAGCATTTTTTCTCTCTATCTTTAGATTTTTCCCAAATGTTGTGCCCCAAACCCCCCTATGCCACCCCCCATGACACAATCCTGGTTTAGTGCCTAAGTGTAATTTCTCTGTAACTGCCTCTTAGTTAGGCTGGGAATACCATGGAAATATTGACAACCCCCAGTCCCTTTTGTGTAACTTTATGAAGTGTAAAATTCTTAGAACTTGAATGCATTTCAAGGATTGGAAAATGAATCTAATTGGTTCAACACTAAAATTCAAGGTTAAAAATATATGCTGTAATAAAGCCATGTACTGTACATCAGTTGATTGTACAATATGTGTAATAATTAAAGGTCTCCTTTTACACTTTTTCTGCTTTCTGCTCTTTGGTTTCTTCTTGAATTCAAACAATTTGTTAGACCTGTTCAATTCATTTTGCAGTCATTAAAGAGGGGTACACTTAGGGAAATGCAGGACACTTATTTGTGCATCAAAGTGATGAGATAAGTACAACCCTGGAAACATGCTTGTATTTAAAGGGCAAAGGGCAGTCACCCTAACTTTATATTTTGAAACAACAGTTTCATCTCACAATTTTCTTTTCTTTAAAGTATCTTTCATAATTTAAATATTGCACAGTAAACTAAAAAATACCTCCACAGATGTAGCAAATTTCACCATTAAGGAGGTAAAATGTCACATATTTTCAAGAGCCACTCATGACACACAAAAGCCTCTCATACTAATTCAAGGTGGGGTGGCAACATCTCCCCTTTAAAGATGTACTGAACGGTAGCTGTTTTGGGCCTTCTTTGCAACATAGTTCTCAAATTACAGCACTCTACATGAAAATAGATTACTCTAGTCATTCAACCTAACCTATTTTCATACTTAAATTTTCGTCTAGGATTGCAAGTTTTGTTTTCTATCGTGACACACCTGTATAGGTTGCTCTTGGCTATTTGCTGCCATTGATCATAAATATCTTGACTCATTAAAATGTCATTTTCAGCACCTGCTCACTATTCTATTGAAGTGAGCTTCTCATTTCCGTTGTGCTGGAGCCTTCGCAAATGTGCCGTGAAATGTTGTTAATTTTGTTACATTTTTGTGTTGCTTGGGCAGCCCTTAAGGCCAAAATTGCAGCTTCATATTTATGTGTAAATGAGAGGGAGGTCCACAGCTTTAGTATGAAAGGCTGAAATAAGGCAAGAAGACTACCAGAATTCAGTGTGTATGAAATATTTTTGTGTAGGGATAATTCTGACGGTAAAAAAAAATCAGGATAAATGTGTTTAATTTTGATTATAGCAAGTCTATAGTTTTCAGTTTAGAGTATGTACAGTATGCTATTATGTGAAGTGTTATTCGTCACCACTGTTTACTATAAAAATTGAAGCAGATGAGTTAGATGGAGTTTTACAGCCCAGTTTCCAACCTATTGGTTCAAGTCTAGCCGGCCACGGTCCTTTTTCCAGTTGTGGCTCACTGGCCTGTTTTCCCTCCTCCATTGCTTATGCAAGTAGGTAGAGGGGAGTAGGTTCCATTTGTAGAGTCTTTGGTATGTCTCGATTTTGAAATAGAACCTGTGCCTTCCATGTGAGAGGCGGATGCACTTACTGTTATACCAGACACATGGTTTTGAAGCAGATGAGGATGTGGGAAGTCTCCCATAAAGAGGGTTCTGAGGTGCGGGAGGTTTCTAGCCAGGAGACTATGTCCTCCATCTACACAGTGCTACTGTATTAGATTATCAGGGTCTACATTCAGAACTCTGCAGCTAGATTGGTGACACGTACTACACCTTTAGTCCATATAGTGCCAATTCTTCGTAATCTGCATTGGCTTCCAATTAAGGAGTGTATCAATTTCAAAATTCTCATGATAACATATAAATGTATTCATAGACTTGCTCCTAGCTACTTGCATGAGCTTATTCAGGTATATGCTCCATCTCGAAGTCTTCGCTCTAGTTTGAAATCATTACTCTCTCCACCACATGTCTGTACAAAATCTTATGGAAATCGTTCTTTCCAGTCATCATCTGCCTTTCTCTGGAACAGTCTGCCAAGCCATGTTAAAGAAGCACAGTCTTTATCTCAATTTAAGACAATATTGAAGTCTCACCTTTTCTCACTATTGTAGTCTCTTTTCTTTTTTCTTTTCAGTGCATAGAGACTTTAGTGTAAAAGTGTAAAAAAAGTGTAGTCTATTTCGCTCCTCACCTACCTCCTATCACCCTATGTATACCATTTATACCTATACTTACCGTCTGGCAACCTTTGACACCGTGGATATCCTACCAGCAGAGGGCGCATAGCACCCCATGGCTTCATACTCCATTTTGCCTAACTCGCGTTTAGACGTGTGTTTTATGTCTGGCGACTTTTGTTATTCTTTCTTGAACTTGGATTCTTTCCTTGTGGATTTATTACTTGGAAATTATTTGGAATAATATCGGATATTACTTTCGAGTTCTTGTTACATCGTGGTCAACCCTGCCAAGCCTCCTAGGAAGACGATGAGTATCCTCTTTCTTATTCTACTCCTTCGGGAGTTTAGGTGGTTAGGCTCCTGGTTAGCACGTTAGGCTAGCGTTCTTAGTTACGGTAGGCTGGCGTTCTGCGGTTCCGGGGCCGTTGTTTAGCGGCCTTTTTCCCCTCTGCCTGTCCGTCGGGCCGGTAGGCCCGCGCTCGGGTCTTAGTCGGGTGGAACCCCTCCCCCCCCTCACCCCAGGGGTTTTCTTGTTTCCGCGGGAGTTTTCCCGGCGGAACCAGGCTTCCCGGCCTCCCGGTAGCCGTGTATGTTGGCTCATTTTTCACTTACGCGGCTTCCCCGAGCGAGTAGACCTTTTAGTTTAGCCTTCTCGCACTCGACCCGTCCGACGCCTTTTTGTTACGTCGCCTTCGGGTAAACGGTGTAGACAACGTATCGTTGCTGTTAGCTTGCCTACATCGTTGTTTTGTGCCTTGTTGCACTCTCTTACTGTGATGTATTGTTTGGGTATCGATCGTAGCTTTACAATGTTATTGTTCTGATCGTCTTGCATTCTCACTTCTTTGTTACTGCTAACCTCTTGAATGCTAGCTTGTATTATGGGGATGCAACTTGATTGTTATTATGTTACCTTTTTATACTCTCTGTATTACAGGGATACAGCTTATTTGTTATTGTATTGCCATCTGAATTACTACTATACTTTACAGGTGTATGGCTTATTTGTTATCGTGCCTCATTTGTATTGATGTTTTTCATGCAAATTTATTTAATTCTGCCTGTTTATGTGTTATTTTTACCCCTCCCCAACCCTTTGGATAGGGGCAGTGTTGTTTTTGTTGTTTTTATTCCTTCTTTCCTTGTCCAGACAAACCTAAGTGTACCAGGTGCCAGAGGTATCGACCGTTTGCAGCCTGGGATTTTCACGAGGTCTGTCCTGCCTGCAGACCGTGCACTAGAGACAGGACATGCAATATTTGTGAGGGACCCAACGCAACTTATCTACCGGGTCTGCGGGCCGTAGATCCGGTCGTGTCAGTGGAATGTCACAGGCTGATCAGCTACCAGGGGGATGTGGTACCGTTCCGCCACAAACAAATCCCCCAGGAGGTTGTGGTACCGTTCCCCCACAAACAAATCCTCCTCTGGACTCTTCCTTGCTGTCTACCTCAGCTCCGTCTTCAACATTGGCTCAGGATCAGCTACCAGGGGGATGTGGTACCGTTCCGCCACATACAAATCCCCCGGGAGGTTGTGGTACCGTTCCGCCACAAACAAATCCTCCTCTGGACTCTTCCTTACTGTCTACCTCAGCTCCGTCTTCAACTTCGGCTCAGGATTTTCAGTTCCAGTCTACCTCACTTCAGTCATCACTACAACTGACCAAGGGGGCATCTGTTGTGTCTGCCACAGCCCCCTCAGTTTCCTTGGCTGCTGTGTTATCAGCTTCAGCTCATCAGTTGCCGGTTCCGTCAGTTTCGGTTCCTGGTGTGTCAGCCCTTCAGGCCCATAGTTGCTGCCGTGTTATCAGCCTTCAGGCCCATAGTTGCTCTGGTCTCCTGTGGGCGGGCTTGCCTCAGGAACCCCGCCCTTCCTGTCAGGAGTTTTCTCCTGTCATAGAGTCGGACGTTTCCCTCGAGGCTTCCCCGAGAAGAAGCCGCAAGGGACATCGTTCCCCAGCCTCTTCTAAGAAGCGTCGTCTTCAGGCCACAGATGGCGCAGAAGACTCAAGCGATGCCACAGGAATACCTTTCCGACAGAGGCCATCGCCCATTTAGTTTCAACACTGACTCTTTCTGTGATCCAGTTAGCAGCACATAGCCAGAATATCGTACAGTCTCAACCCTCTCAGGCGTCCACCTTCGCCGGTCCTTCGATTTCGGCCCCTAGTTTCGTCACTCCCCGGACGGTTTCGCTGATAGGGGAAGGTCAGGTCTCACGTGCAGAGGCTCCTTCATCTCTGTCTGCCTCTGATCCAGATCAAGAACGCGACTTTAATATGGGTTTCCAGCTCAAGGTCAGGATCTGGAGGACATAGACCCAGTCTCATCAGAGCACCAGTACTCCTCAGAGGATGAGGCCCCTTTCCTGGGCACAGATTTGTCCAGAGAGGCTTTCGAGAAGGCTGTAGACATTGTTAGACACCAGCTGGGGTTCCTGGTGGAACCGATTCCAGCCCCTGATCCTTCTAGATGCTCTCGTCTTTCTCTGAACAAACCAGCTTCCTCTAGCAGAGTTTCCATGTCGGTTGATGCGAATGCCTGGGCCGTTTTGATGTACAGGCTTCTCTCAAGCCCTGGAGGGCCTTTCCCAAGAAACAGGCTTCTAAAGGGAACTTCAAGGCGTTACCTGTAAAGAAGTCGCTGAAGCCTTGGGACGGTGTGGATATGGCTGCCCGCTCGGGGCTTGCCCGCATCCTCTCTCCTTTTGCTGACGGAAGTCCTGGCGAAGCCCTTTAGACAATGTACTCCCTAAGTTCCGAGGAAGGATACGGCCGCTTTGATTAATCTTCTGGGTCCCGTTGTCGGGCTTTCCTATGACCAGTTTGCAAAAATAGCAGTTAGGGCCTCAAGTGAGAGAAGAGGGATTGTCCTGGACTCTATCCGCCTTCCCTCAGATTACTTCAAGCGTAGATTTGTCAAACTCCCTAGCTCCGGTCCGGACTTGTTCGCCGGTAAGTTTGAGGAGCAGTGGGACGGAGAGGTCAAGAGGAGGAAGGACCTGAACAAAGCCAACTTCAGCATCCCCCCGGAGCGCAGACCGCCAAAGCCCAGACGCTCTCCTCCGCGTTCTCGACAAGGTAGTTTGAACTTCTCTTCAAGATCTCTCCCTTATTCTCAGAGCTGCGGGCCTCGCACGGCCACTTCGTTTCGCCAAAGGCCCCTAGGCCAGTCTCGACGCCAGTTTCGCCAAACGTCAGGATTCCCGAGACCAGCTTCTAAGGCCCAAACTAGAGGTACTTCCAGGAGGGGCCCCAGTTCTGCACCTCTCCCGGCGGTAGGGGGGAGACTTCAAGACTTTGCAAAAGTTGGGAGATCCTAGATCCGGACCCATGGGTCAGGAACCTGCTGTTTCGGGTACAGGGTAGAGTTTCAGCTCCTCCACCCGCACAGAGACCGGGATCAAAGACATGCCCTTGTGGAAGAGACCCGGAGCCTTCTCCAGAAACGTGCAATCTTCTCGGTCCTCCAAGGTCCTCTGTACCGCTCGTCCTTTTTCCTCACACCAAAGTAGCCCGACTCCTGGAGGCCCATTTTGGATCTGAAGCCTCTCAACAAACTCTTCGTGAGACCCAAGAGATACAGGATGGAAACACTCAAGTCAATACTTCCCACCCTTCGTCAGGGTCATTGGACCTGCTCTCTGGACCTCAAAGACGGTTTTTTTTTACATGTTCCGATTCACACCGACCACTGTAAAGGTTTTAGCCTTCCGCTACAAGAACAGAGTCTTCGCTTCCAAGCTCTTCCGTTTGGCCTTTCCACAGCATCAAGAGTGTTCACCAGAGTTACAAGGGTAGTTATCGCTTTCCTCTGACGAAAGGGTCTCAGCGTACATATCTAGAAGACTGGCTTCTCTAGGTCCCTCCAAAGAAGCGATCTCGGTCTTAGCAGATTACGTGGTTTCCCTCCCCGAGTTCTTAGGCTGGGTAATCAACAGGAGAAGTCTTCCCTACTCCCATCACAGAAAGTCTGTTACCTGGGAGCATCAATCGATTTCATATCAGGCAAGGCTTTTCCGACGGAGGGCAGACTCAACTCCCTCAGAGGAACACCCACGCCTGCTTGCTCGCAGAGTGGCTCCAGTAAGACTTTGGCTTCAGGTTCTTGGTCTTCTCGCAAGTCTTGTGGACGTGGTTCCCGACTGCCGGCTGTTTATGAGGCCAATCCAGGTTTACCTCCTCCGATTTTTCGCCCCTTCGCAAGATCCCCCCCCCCAGAAGAGGGTCCCTCTGGATCAGGAGATCAAGACCCACTTGCTTTGGTGGACCATCCACTCCAATCTGACTTCAGGTGTCCCCTTCCAGGACCAGCGGCCATCAACGGTCATCACTACGGATGCCTCCCTTCTGGGATGGGGAGCAGTCTGGCGTTCTTCCACAGCGGAGGGTCTATGGTCCAAAGGAAGTCCCCTCCCTCACATCAACATCTTAGAGATGGAAGCGGTCTGTCTAGCCATCGACAAGTGGAAGTACGACCTTCAGAATCGGGTGGTCACGATCCTCAGCGACAACTCCACTACTGTGGTGTACATCAATCACCGAGGGGGACCAAGATCTCTTCCCCTCTGCAAGAAAACTTGGGAACTGCTACACATGTGTCGGAACTTCAACATCTCCATCAGGGCTTCCCACCTGGCAGAGAGCAAGAACGTCATGCCAGATACGCTGTCAAGGGGCACTCTGCGGGAGGCAGAGTGGTCTCTCTCTCAAGCCCGGGCCAACCTATTCTTCGACATGTACGGCTGCCCGTCAGTGGATCTCTTTGCATCTCAGAACAACAACAAACTTCCAGTTTATTGTACCAGGTTCTATCACCCGCAAGCATGGGCAACGGACGCGTTGTCACTGTCGTGGGACGGTCTTTACGTGTACGCTTTCCCCCCTTGGTGTCTGATCCTGAAGATCAGAGAATCTCGGGCGGACGTCCTTCTAGTGGCCCCTCTTTGGCCGAGACAAACCTGGTTCCCAATTCTCCTTCAGTTACTAGTGGATCTACCTTTCCAGCTTCCGCTCAAGGGCAACTTACTCACCCAACGCATCTAGCATCTAGCAGCCTGGAATCTTTCGTGAGACACTTTGAAGATCAGGGCCTTTTTCACAGGAAGCTGCAAGGATTGCAGCAGACGCTACACGCCCGTCCACCAGGTCCACTTACGGTTCAAGACTCCAGCTTTTTAGACAGTGGGTAAAGGAGAGAAATGTGGATCCCTTGGAGGCTTCGTTAGAGACAATTTTTGGACTTTCTGCTCACCCTCTTACAATTTAATACTATCCGCAATTACAGGTCAGCTATTGCTTCCATACATTCAGGGTTCCATGACTGCTCCACTATGAGTACCAATGCAGCGATCACTGCTTGCTCAAGGGAAAGTTCCATTGCAGACCTCCTCGTAAACCCTAGTTCCGGCTTGGTCGGTGGATGACATCCTCGCCAAAATGGCTTCTAGCCCCGTACGAACCGATCCACAATGCGACACTTGAGCTCCTTACCTACAAGACTTTGTTCCTGGTAGCAGCTGCTTCGGCAAGGATGCGCAGCGAAGTTCACGCCCTGTCGGTGGATAAGATCCTCCTTCCTTTCAGCAATAATGGTGTCTTCCTGTTACCAGACCCTCGGTTCCTCACGAAGAACGAGGCAGTGCCCTTCATCCCGGCCGAGATGTTCCTCCCTGTCATAGCATCCTCCTCCTCCATTTCGGAAGACAGAAAGGTCTGCCCGGTGAGGTCTCTGAAATGATGCCTGGAACGGACCAAGCCAGTTAGGGAAACAGACGCCCTCTTCCTCCTGCCGAAGTCCCTCCATTCCAGGGCTTCTAAAGACACGCTTTCTAGGTGGCTCGTCAACCTGATCACCCCTCATGTTTCGGACGGCCAGTCAGCGCACGCCCACCACCTTCGTGCCCAAGCCTCCTCGACGGCCTGGTTTCGTGTGGGGTCCGCCTGGATGACATCATGAAGGCAGCTGCCTGGAAGACAACCCTCTACCTTTGTATCGTGTTACCTCACCAACGTCTCTCCGAGGGATGGACATTTCGCCAGGGCTGCCTTGGGGTCGGTGACGTGCGGCGTCCGGCCCCCTTCGTTCTCAGCGGTGCTAGTCAAATACATAGGGTGATAGGAGGTAGGTGAGGAGCGAAATAGACTCCCCAAAACTCCCTGGTTTGGGGAGTCTGTGAGGGGACATACCACCTCCTATCACCATCCCTCCCGTTGTCCGCCTTCCAGTCACCATCCTGCTCTACCTACCATCAGAGGACCACTATGTAAATTCGGCTGGCCCTCCAATCTCCTCGGCCTTCTAACCCATTTGCATCACTTGTCACGTATGTAGGGACGGACTCTGACCAGTACATGCAGTCACCGTCCGCCGGCCGAGACCAGGATTACGCTCCGTTGAGGTAAGACTAACTCACTTGCGTAGGCCTTAGGCTGTCTTGTTTGTCTTATAGATGTCTTCTCTCCTGCAGGTAGAGCACTTCTCCCTCTTGGGGTTGCTGATGCCAAACCCTTGGTGTCGGCAAAATGCAGTATGGAGCCATGGGGTGCTATGCGCCCTCTGCTGGTAGGATATCCACGGTGTCAAAGGTTGCCAGACGGTAAGTATAGGTATAAATGGTATACATAGGGTGATAGGAGGTAGGTATCGTCCCTCACAGACTCCCAAACCAGGGAGTTTTGGGGAATTTACGCTATATGAGAGCTGTTTATTATTATTATTATTATTATTACATAGCAGCAAGTAAGTTGGAGTCTGTTGTGGTCCTCACCTCCCTCCTATTGCTCTATTTATACCATTTATATTGCTGGACTAACCAGCCCTGCTTATTACACACATAGTAGTAAGAATTGGGACTCCATGGTAGGGTCACGATTTAGGGAGTTGGGATGGGGGGGGGATTCTTTGTACAACATTTTGTAGAATATGAGCAAAGCAAAATTGTAGGATGTAACAGGGTGTATTGTGTCCTCTGCTGGTAAGGTTACCATGGTACCGTGTTACTAGTTTACCAGACAGTGAGTATTTTTATGCATTGGGTGATAGGAGGTAGGTATTGTCACCCACAGACTCCCAAACCAGGGAGTTTTGGGGAATATCTAGGGCTGTCTGACAAAACAATGAGTATTCATTAAGTATGAAGTGTTGTTTGGTAAGTGCTATGTATGTAAGGAATTTCACCAAAGATAGGGTGGCTAAAAGATAGCATTAGGTTCTAAACATAATACACAAAAGAAACTGACTTGAGTCAAACAATATATAAGAGATGAAACTAGGCAAAGTACAGTTATAGTTGCAAGTGACGCAAGATGTATTTGAACAACATATGTGTTGTAGGGGTAGTAACCACTCCCCCACCAACATATCCCCCCTTCCTTGCCCTTTCCATACTGAGTTACTGACCTTACAGTACCCTTCCCCTTAATTGTCATAGTTAGTTATTTTGCCAGAAACTCAAAAGGGGGGGGGGGTCAATCATTAATACTGCCAAATCTCTAGTCCAAACTGATACTCTCCCTGGCTAGATTTAAGTTAGGTTCTTATTAGTGGCCCGTAATACTGTAGGTGCAATTCGAATTGTTTTAAAGGCTGTTTAATTTGACTTCAGTCATTGTTACAATGTGTTAACAATTAATTGTGAAATCATTTAGAGAAGGGGGCACAAAGGGTATGTTGCATAAGGACAGTGTTTACAAAAGGGAAAAACTACCTTACTGTGCCATAAAAAAATTGCAGCTTTTCAGCACTTGTTGTATTCCTTGCCGTTCTACTTGTAAATTAATTTTGGATAATAAAGGGGTATGTGTTAGTGTATAAAATTTATACTGTAGTGTCAACCAGATAAGAGTTAAAATTTTATGCCAGTTATTTGATTTCCAAAGTGGTTAAGTTCAAGTTTGGTCTAAAAAGAGTTGGTATAGACATGGTGCAAATCACTCCCCCATAGTGGTGACCTACGACAGGCAGGAAATACCATGAGCATATCCGCAACGCCAACACACCACAGGGGGAAAGGGATATATGAATCATTATGTGTACATCCATTGATTAGGGAATCATTTTTGATATAAAGGCAGAATCTCTCATGAGATATTGACCTCAATGGAGAGGAACATTTGATTGTTGTACCAAGATGGAGAATGTTATCAAGGCAACTGTCATTAATTAAATTCAGGATCTTGTTCATTTCCTTTAATTGATGAACTACAGTTTAAAAATTTAACAGTCACATAATATTTAAGTGTGAGGGATAGTCTTCAAAACGTTGATGAAAATTTTGGGCTGCAATAGATGCATTTATGTGTAGGGATTCCTCCAGAAATGCAAAAAGGGGGGGGGGGGGGGTGTGGAGATTTATTAGTGCCCCAAGTCCAAATTAATGCTGTCCCATGCAAAAGTAATGAGTGGCTTTAAGGCACATGTAAGATGTAATTGGAAGACTTTTGAAGGCAAATTATTTAAGTAAATTCAAACATTGCTGCAAAAGTATCTTCTTTTTAAGTAAGATACCAAGATATTGACAATTTCGTTATTTTTATGAATGGCAGATTTTACTCACCTTCTTCTGGTAAGTGGTCAGAGCATTGGATTTGCTGTTGGGAGGTCTGGAGTTTCTGGAGTTCGAGTCTTGGCTGGGTCATAGTGAAGACTTAAAAAGTGGAACCTACTGCCATTGTGCTTGGTGCTCAACATATAAAGCAATGGAGAAGGGAAAACAAGCTATAGTGAGCAACAGCAGGAAGCAAGGCCATGGCCTGCTCGACTCTAATATGCATTGGTTAGAAACTGAGCCATAATTTGGTATTATGCACTCAATTGAATAACTTCCCTCTTTTCCCCCTTCCCTCCTCCTGCATGGTCAGTCAAATGTGGATCCTTGATCAAGGACAGTGTGGCTCATGTCTTAGTCATGATGCTATAATTGTCAGTCAGAAAAGTCACTTAGACTTAGGATGAGAAATTGTAGGTCAATAATACAGGTGGGTCACTTTGTACAGTATGTCAATGTATATGAGTTGTAAGTCAATATGGTGACTTACTTTACATGTCTGTCAGAAAGACAGTTAAGTTGTGCATCAGTTTTATGACTGAGGAGTGCGTCATTTTTCGTGAGAACTTGTCACAAGAAGTGACTTACGGGTGTGTCATTTAACTGTACAAGAATGCTGTGTTCAAATGACTGATCATGACGGCAGTGGCCATGCTGTCTTGAGTTAGTGGGTGAATCATGCAACTGATAGGAGCATTATTAATTTCAAAAATCTTTTCTGTATTCTCATCAACATGTTGTGGTGTATACACCAGGCGTTACAGGGACTTACTAAATTTAAAGTGTAACATGCAAAGGAAACAGCATTGATCACAATAAACAGTTTTAGCAATAAATCCCAGCAGTGCATGGCTCTATCTTCTAAAATTATTATCATCATTTGAAATTTTTAAAGTTTTCGTGAATAAATTATTCTTGTGTAACCAATGCATGTACTTCCACTGTATCTGTGAAAAACTTAATTCTTAAAAAGAAGGCTGTCATACTGTCTGTTTTTGAAGAATCTATTGTTCTATATCAATAAGTATTGTTTTAAGAACATGAATTTTTCTGTGAAACAATTGTAATATTTCCCTTTAACATATCTGACCTTTTGAAAAGAACGAACATGGTTTGCTGACATGGTTAATTTCATGGAGCAAATACAGGACATGCTTAAACTATGCGACACTTCTCTTATACAGCATGGTCATTATTTGACTCAGAATTGTCCTTCAGTACATTTGCTAGTATTCTCAGTGTCCCTGGTGGGGCCTCTTGTGGCTCCACGATCCTTCAAGCACCATCTCTAAAGTTTAAGAAACCCTTTGAAGATAAAAATGGGCTTAAATTCCTTACTGACTCATGCGAAGGAGTTGCCAAGCCGAGCTCTATAGATGGGTGTTTCGTATCACGTTACATTTTACTGTGAGTCGTCGCTGTCAGCTGAGTGTCTGTTGAGTGTTCGCATTCGCTTCTTTGTTTGGTATTATTGACTGTTGCATACTCCTCATGGCAAGGATATCAATCAGTCATTGTGGTTGTCTCACATCATCGATGACAGTTAATTGGGTCGAAAATTGTCTAAGTACTGTTGGGAAAGAAAGGGGGAAAAATTGCCTTTCATGACTGTACATTGAATATATATCCCTCAGTTTTCGCATTGGTAATTAAAATGCAATTGCATTTTATGAATGAACTGCCGGCAATGAGTGTACTGCAGTAGTAATTAATGTATCATATTACATGTGGCATGTGTGTTAGGTTGACTGATGTACAGTAGCCTGCAAAGTGATAGTAAAATGTGATGCTGTGGATGTTTGCTATTGTATGTAATTCTGTAATACAGTAACAGCAGGAATAGCAGAAGTAGTGTCAGCTTGTCAGGCAAGGAAGTTTACATGGAGAGGAATTTAGTATATTAAGAGAATTTGTGGCAAAATATTGGTTTATAGTAGCTGAGTTTTCTGCTTTAGTTTTGGGTATTTTTTGTATAAAATAGTGTATACAGTAATCAGTATTTTAGAGAATAATTTACTTTGATGCACATTACAGGTTCTGTCATCTTCAATATTTATTTTTATGTAGTCTGTACTGTTATCTATAATATCACAGTAAATGGTGCTCCGCTCTGCAGTAGGTTTTTCGGTAGAGCCATGAATTTTTAGTTTTCTAAAAGCCAAATTCTGTGTTGTAACATCATTTTGCATAATTCCGTTGTAACAGAAAAGCACCATAACATATCACATTGCATTTTCTAATCTTACAAAAGGAATATTTTTGTCTCTAGTGTTAAGCTATGGTTTCATTTACTTTATATGCAAAAGTTGGCTATAAGCAGGAGAGAGAAGGGAAATTTATGAAATCATTGGTCAAAGAGGAGTCCTCATGCAAAAATGGGGTGGTGCACTGGGTGCCCCCGCCCCACACCTGGACCCGCATCTGGCAAAGGCATTGACATGCTGTGACATTGCCTCTTGCAAAAACAACATACAGTAGACACCCCAGTAGATAAAAAGTGGTGTGGAGTGTAACTGGTATCTGAGTTTGTTGCATGATCTGTGCCCTCAAATGAGCTATGCTTTATGTTCACACCACTTGAAAAGCAAATAACACATGCATGGCTGCAGCTTGTTAGCTAACCGCAAATGTTACATAATATTTTGTGTATTTTAATATCTATTATTGTCAGTCAATTAAGCAGATGTGAAATGTTACTATTTCAAGCTGTTGGATTTCAAAAACCACAGGAACCCATTTGTAGGTTCTATTGTTTTCACCATCATGGTAACCCATGGGAATCCACTTTTGGGTTCTGTTAAAAAATGCATGGGTGGTAACTGATTGGTGGAAACCAATTTTTGTGGGTTCCAAGATTCATCACCACGGGACCACCACACAATGGGGAACAATCGTTCCTGTGAAATCTGACAGCCTGCTATATCTAGTGTGCAGTGTGTGTGTAGTGAACTTCATCCTCCCTGAAGCGATGTAAGAGGTACAGTAATCAGGCAGAGAAGGAAGATGTAACAAAAAGTAAGAAGGAATGTTTCAATCTGACTTTAAAAAATGTCCCATCAAGTTCTTTCAGTGACACCACTTTTTCAGTACAATATGGGCTCAGGACAAAGTGCAATTGTATCAATAATTGGGAATCAGTGTTCTACACCCTTGCAAGTACTGTATAGTGTTCCCCTCTCAATGAAGGCATCATGTTACTGTTCTTTGTTAATGAGTTGATGGCTCACCATTATTAGCTCACACATGTACATGTGTGAGGGTTATCAAATGGGGCAGATGGCATCAACTTTTTAACAAAAGTCTTCTTCTTCCTCATTTTTGGAGATTTGGGGCTAATATTTTGGTATATGATTGATTTGGAGGAGAGCATTCATACCTACCTATTTGCATTCTGATGTAGCAAATTTAAGTTGTGTTTTTAAGCGGTTTTTTTAAGGCGGAGTTCATTTTGCCTGCTGAGCAGTTAGTTGTTTACTTATTGCACAAATAGCAGTTTGCGTGGTTGTGTGTTCAGTTCTTATCTTGCACATATATGCAGGCTATTTAACCTGGTCCTTGATGATACAGCTGGTTGAACAAAGCATTTACAGTGCTGTCACTGTATGCTTGTCTAGGTGGTCTCATAATCAGCTGTGGTTAAGCTAGTGTGAAGAGAATTAGGCTGTAAACCAGGGAATTACAACAGGGTCTTATCTATTGTGGAGATACCTTTCACTCTGTTCTGTTCAATATATCATGAATTGGCCAAGCCAAGTAATATCAACATAACTGTTTGAGTTCAATAAGCATAGTACAGTAGAAACTTCTTGAGTCTCTGTGTTTTATTTTGATCAGCACAGAGCTATGCAGTGTTTACTGTGTGGATTTTAGGTGCAACTGAATGTACTTTGCAATACTTCAGCAGTTTACAGGTACACCATACATAAGTTATTAATTTTTTATTACTGGCTAATGCCTATAAGAATACACAGTCCAGGCTAGCTTTCATGAGAAAATATGCAGTGATATGTAGATCTACCATAAAACTATGTCAGATGTAGATTTATATGCAAAATCACAAATGTTTTGTCTTCACTATTCTTTACTTCCTTGCTTTTAATTTTGTAATGTAAGGAGGTTTAGGAAACAGATAACAGATAAAATTTGGTTGAACTTTGAGTTCCTGTTTTTAACAGACAAAACAAGTTGTGTGAGCTTCACAACAGCATTGCTGTTCTAGTTAAACATTTGGTATGCACTTTCACACAGCATGAGGATATTACTTTCACCACCATTTCCAAGTCGGTTACAGAAAAAGCCTAGGGAATAAAATTTGTCCACCTAGATGATAAAAAAATTTACCATTTATACCTCAATGCACTTCAGTGTCTCATCCCCTCCTCTGGGCACTATTCCACACCTGGTTAGGCTATGGCCCCGACAGCTCCATGGAGACCTATTAAGCAACAATGAAAGACTTCTCACAGTGAACCCACTCTCTAACTCTTTCCTTTCAATCAACTCTATGTGATATTGTACTTCAGATGGTCCCAGTAGGTACAGATCTTTAATATTCTGAAGTGTGGACAAACATTTTGGATAGGGGAGGGGAGAGAGGGTCCAGGTTGATTGACTGATTAGAGCAGATTATAACATGCCATTTGTAGATTGGCTTAGGAGACTTCAAAACATTAAATATTGCTACTGTCAATGCAGCAAGGACCACTCAAAGCAAGTACTATACAAAGTGGTTAGCATCCCATGAGGGTAGGGGTGGGGTAAGGGTTCGTTATAGCTGTTTTGTGGTAGCTCGGGATTTGCATTAGTCGCAGTAATAGGTGAGAAAGAAAAGTAGGGTTCATAGGACATCAACTGGAATTAAATTTCTGTTGATTTAAGCTCTTTTGTTGATGCTGTATGCAGCAAGCAAAACCCCTTTCTTGTTAAAATGCACCGTTCCCCTACTGATGATGGTGCTTCCCTAGCTGCTACCACCATTATATTTCTACAAAATTCAAGGTGCTCAACCACCAGACATCATTTGCATTTCCTGGAGTCGAAGGAATCATCAAACAGCACATTCCCTGTTATGTTGTAGAAAACAGTAACTTTATACTGATGACTTAACATTCCCAGTAATCAATCTTCCCCATGATCTCGAATCTTAATTCATGGTAAGCCTTCCTTTTACCTCTCAAGGCACTCAAGATTGATTAGTATTTCTTGCTTCTCTTGATGAAGGTTAGGGAGAGGGAGACATGAAAACAAATCCTCCCATTTTGCTCCAATTATCTTCATCTCATCAGGCCAACTCCCTAACCAGCTCCCCGTTACTTTGACATGCCACGTTTAGGGAGTAAAATACCACGTGCGACATTTTCGGTTGAAGAAAATCAGCCACTGGAACTGTCAGGACACAAGGTGGTTATCACTCAGCCAGGGAGGTGAGATCAGTCGCGTCGGGCAGGCAAAGTCCCGTCTTGTCTGTGTGAGTAGACAAGGACTTGGAGAAGAGCAGGGTTTAATTAGGTTTCGTCTCATCTCATCATAACAGACGAGGCAGCAATAAATGGAAGAGATCATCAGAATAGGAATTGTTGAAAAAGGCAAAGATTTTGACAATATTTTAGACGCATGGTCCATGTTGATTTTACTGTATAGAGGTAACGCTCCATGAAATTAAAGTAATGTACGGGTGCCTTTGTGAGATGCAGGTAGAGTTCATTGAAACTTGTGTCATTGCTTACACTGCTCTCGCTTGGGTGCTTAATTACTACAATGCTAGCTAGTTCAGGCAACATTACTGATGAGAATGAAGCTGTCAACAGTCTAAGCCGGGACAAAGAAGCTTATTATTGCCTTGAGCAACTCCAGTCCATTGACGATTTTTGTCCGTGTCTGTCAGACAAATTTAGATATTTTCTGGGTTTTGATGTGAATGTACTTGAGACAATTCTGCTGCTTCTTGGCAGTGTCTTTAAACTTTTATTACTCACATGGAGAGTATTTGTAATGCTATATGACATAGTCTGTGTGGTATAGTATGAGTCATTGGAAGATTGCTAAAGTTAATAGGAGGGGACTGGGGAAGTGAGATAAAGACACCACACTGTCCCCTTGAGAATTGATTTTTGTGTCTTTCTGCTGTCTGTCAATATTGTTTTGTAAATTAGATGTACACAGGCTTTAATTTATTTCTGTCTGTTGTAAAGCTCTAGCTTCTAAAAATTTTGTGGCTAATTTGATTTAATGAAATTGTTGAATATCCTCTATTCATGTGCAGTGATGGGTACACAAACCACAAGATATGTATTTTTGAAATGGCTCACACATACCATCAAGCAGAGTAGTATTAGAATCAATGAACAATTTGCTTAGTACTTTCTGCCAGCGTATTATTCTAGGGAGATAAATTTAAATGTTTTTGTTTTTTTTTTTAAATGCACTTTACCAAAAAAGAAAAAAGAAACAATAATATTAAATATATGAAATAAAATTAGTAAAATAAAGTCTATATGGTTGTACCCTGAAGTCAGTGAAAATACCATCACCTCTCCCCCTTTAATCATGACAGACAAAAGGTGCACTGGTTGGAGATAATTTCAGAGGTTGTGCTGTTCTCTAAGCCATCTTTCACCCGTGCCAGACTAGGGAGAAATAAAATTTCAAGAAATGGACCCATATTGCTTCAGTGCAGTATTCCTTGTTGAAGTGATGAATTATACCTTTGATGTCTGAAAGCATGCATGGTATAGTAGAATTTCCAAATCAAGGTTTTTTCAAAACAGGCATTTTCGTAAACTTCTATCAATTTAATATGTACAGTCTAAAAGCTTGTGATGAATGGCACTCTTAATGTCCTCAAAAATAAAATTATGACATGAATTTTCCTCATATTTTTAGACAAATCTGAACAGTTGAGTGATGGTCTGATGTAGTCAGCAGTAGCTAGGGTCAATTAGCTGTAATCTTTCCAACTCTTTGTCTACCTGTACCGTGAATAGTTGCACACAAAAAATACCTCTAAATCACTGAGTACAAGGGTTTAGAATTACATGTTACACAAAAAAGTAAGATTTATAGACGAATCCGATTAGCGCTTGTTTTTAGTGACTGTAGGCCGTATTAGTGGTGTCCATCAGCCTTAAACCGTCTTTATTTATTGTTCACATGAATTTCAAACCCTCATATTAAGTGAAATTGGAGAATTTAAGATACAAATTAGTGCACAACCATCCATGATAGAGGTAGCAAAGAAATTGAAAGATTTAAAGGCCCAGTTCTCTCACCCCAAACAGTACCAATTCTCCTAACCTTCTTACTGAAGCCCCTCCCACAATTGTCTGGAATTCATCCTCATCCAGACACATCTCAGTTTATTGCTTCAGTGTGAGTATAGAAAAGCTCAATTTGTATAATCAAACCACTCACAGTACTGTTCATGCTGTGTAATATAAGCTTTGGCACTCTTCATTGTTTGAATTAGCTGTCAAAAAAGAAGCTGAGCCAATTGAGTATTTTGGTAACCGGGGTTCCAAAATTGTAGTTTGGGGTAAGAGGTTTGGCCCTTTAAAGGTTATGGCCGACTAAAATCAGACCATGATTTGCTGTCCGGATTCGTGTATAGCTCATAGACCCCCCCACTAATGGCTATCTTCGAAAGCTGCTCAGTTTCATCTGTAGATGGTGCTATTCATGTGCAGTGTTTGTACTGTACTTTGAACAAAATTGATGTGCAGTACAAGAAGTTTAAACAACAGTCGTACAGAAGACTAAATCATGTTACGTGTGAATGATCAATGTAGGTGAAAATCGCCTGTAATCCAGATTGTCTCATTACCCGTAATTCTCTTCCTTGGAGAATATGTTAGGTGAGGATTTCTGGGAGGTATTTGTTAGACATTGTTTATAATGTAGTTGAGTCATTTTCTGCTTTCGTCACCCCCGTGCATCATTGTCATCACTTGGGAACAGAAGGGAACTGCATATGGAGAGACTTGACACTTGAAGTGAAGGCGGTTTATTCAGTTTCCTCTTGTACCAGCTCATATCTTTCTTAAGTGAAGTCGTTCCATCCTGTGAGGGATTGTTGCAATCAAATATTCGGTACCATTGGGGTGCTGCCAATCTTTCTTGAAAGTACATTTTATTACGTTTGCTGTTGGTAATTGAGCGGGTCGCAAAGGGAGAATTTTGTCAAAAGGGTGTAAAATAGAGGTGTCACCATGAGTCATTTATTTGTCACAGTTCAGAACATTCCTTGAGATATGAAGTACAAAGTTGAAATGGTTAAGGCTGTAGAAGATTTCTCTTTTTTTTTTTTCAATTGCCAATTCAGTTTTTAAAACTGAAAAATGTAGAAGGTATGATGGTATGACAAATACTTCGGAAGTTTTCGTGGAAGTGGTACTGTGTTGTTAATTGTTATTTCCAATAAATTAATACAAGTAGGAATCACAGGCATGTACTGTATTTGGCCAGTTCCTTAATGCCAGCTGTCTTTTAAACTGCTTATTAAATCACAATTTCTTAAGCATTTCTCATTGGCTGGATGAAAGTAACAATTTAATAGTTACTCCCTTTTCTTAACCTTTCACCATTGTCAGTTTCCCTCTCATTTGCTCTGTGACAAAACCAAGAGTGGGCTGATCGGATTTCATATACCATCTGATGTATTTCAGTGTGATCGCTTCTCGTCACTGATCTTTGGTTAATAATGTCATCTTTGAGGTTGAAGTGCTTTGTCCCCAAATCTCCAAGGGTTTAGACTTACCTCATTTATTTGCATATGGACCCTTTAACACTGTCAGTAAGCAAGCCAAAATAGGTCAAAACTGAGAAGATACAATAGCAAAAAGGGACAGTGATGATTGACATCTGGTTTAATAAGAGATTGCCAATGCGATGTTGATGAATACGCTCCATATGTAGAAATTCTTTAATATTGCTTTCAGATGAAAGCAGGCATCTTTGTCGTTAATCAACCGTCAACTAAACGACTTGATTCATTGCAGTAATAATCTGTGATGGGATCATCTTTATATCTGGGTTCAATATGTCCCTGTATGAGAGAAATGTGCTCACCAAAATTTAGACTGGTTTAATATCTAGACTATCCAATTTCATAGAGAATCATGTGACAATAATTTTCTCACTCAGTAATTTCTTGATTTACTTTGAATTTACAATATTGTAGTTCTTAAATATCAAGCGTGAAGATACTTGGAGGATAGGAGAGAGATTGTGAAATTTAGTTTGTTGTCTCAAAGTACATTTGGGGTGAATAAATGCCCTTTGAATGCATAGTTTACATTGCTGACATACACTTACCCCTTGCTACATTAACTTTGCATATTACTGGGGCATGGCACACTTCCCAGAGAAGTGCTATCAAACCCTGCCCAATATATGGCATGCCACATCTTTTAAATCAGTCAGTACTCTGCATTTAACTATAAAAAGTTTGTTAGTGACACTTCACCCTTCACCCTGATCGACCAGTAGTAGCCCTCATTACTCTTTCACTCAAATCTTGTTCATATGAAGGTCGCATATAATTCATAGCATTGAAAGTCATGTGACAATACATGGCATGGCACATATCTCTCTTGAATCAGTCGATACTCTGCATTTAAATATAAAAAAATTTGTACTGTATGTGACATTTTTATCAAGAAATGGTTAAAGGAAGTCTACGAAAAATACTGTTCTTCAGTTTTATCTCCTTCAATTATGTCTTCTGTTCACATAGTGAGTGTAATAATTTTGGCAATAGTGAGTGTAATAATTTTGGCAATATTTTGATCCTGAACTGAATATTCCATAGACGGAGTTCTACGTAGTTCAATCATATAAAATTCAGATCATACTCTTTATGTTTACTTTCTTGCTACATTAAAAGGGTAACACATTCTAATTCACTTTGCAGACATACTCTCACCCCCTCCTACATCCTACCGTAATTCTCATTGATCTCGAGAAACTGGGAGAAGTTGTTTCATTTCATTTTGTTTAATTTCACTTTTATAACACTAAAGCAAAATGCATGGAAATGATTTTTACAGGAAAGTTTGAAAGGTCAGAAAAAAGCAGAGGTTATACAAGGCAGATATATGAGATAAAGAGCAAAAGTAAGATTTATGTTTAGAAAGGAGGACAGACAGGTAAATTAGAAGAAAAAAGAACAAAAGTGACACCTAAACAATACTATTTGCCGTTTTGTCTGACTGATTTTACAATAAGCTCAAGCCTAGATGTTTTGGGGTCATAAGCCACATACTAATGACAGTTTTTAATCCCATTAATTCCCCCCAAATATCCCCAATCTTCCATTAGAACATTCCTTCACTGTTGCAGTGATCAAATCAGTTTGCAAAGATATTCACATTTATTATACTGTATCGTAAAATTATTGTGTGTGTACATGGGGTGTGAGCATGTTCACCATTATTTGTTCAACACTTTCTTAAGTAACATGAAACTGTACATTGCCACATTCCAATTACCAACCCATGAGCTGTTTTTACATCCTTGTAGTATGTCCTATTTACAAGTCTGACACCAGTCTGCAGTATGTATCGTTTCTATATCTGTTTCCCATGAGCCTAATGAAGTGATTGAACATCCTTCCTTTCGATTTGCCAAACCTTATAGCTTGTCTCATCAACTTAACATCATCTAGAGAAGGTTTAGCAAAGGAAATATATTTCATTGAAGATAAACCTGTAAATGTCAGTCTGCATTTGTTCATAAGTGAAAATTAAAACCCCAATTTTCATCGTCTCTTTAAAGCTTGCTCATACAGTACTGTGCTGTTATTCATCAGTCTGATAACCCCAGGGACAGCAAAGCCAAGTCTGAAGTGGGGGGGGGGGGAAATAAAAGCCCCAGTTCCCAGTTTTTGGCAGTCCAAAGTGTCCACAGCAGAAAAAGGAGAGGAGCAAAAGCCTATAACCGCATGAAGTTCCTATACCTTTATCAGCCACTGTGTTATCAATAGGCAGGACTTTCCCCTCGTCTGTTCTGAAAATAAAACTTTCTGTGGTTCTACCAATTAGAAAAAAGATCACTTCAAAATTTTCCTGCTGGAAGGAGGAGGGGGAAGGAGACATCTTTAGTCCTCCTAGATTTTGAAACCTGTTTGCAATTCTGGTCAACTGCATTATGCTAATAGAGTAGGGAATGTGCTGTATATGTCAGAGTAGCAACTCCTTCGTTCAAAGCTGATGAATTGAGTACTGTAATTATTTAGTACTGTATTTAATATATTAAAAGCCTGCTCGTCAACTAGTAGATTTTCTAAGTGCTTTAAGGATCATCTGCTTAACGCAGCCAAGGATTAACCTGATGAGATGGTGTTATTTGCTCAGTAGTGATGTATGATTAACTTGTTGATTTTCTTCTTATTATTCTCTTATTTCTTCTTAAGTAATCCTTTTCCAATATTTATATATATATATATATATATTTTTTTGTACCCTTAAGGTACCCAATACAGGGGGTCTGCCTGTACATGCTTTTAAGCTTTTTTCAGACCTCCCCCACAATTTAGTGTCTAATGTAAATACTGTATCATAAGTATGTATATATTATTGTGGAAATCTTCTCAATACAATACAATACAATACAACATCAGACCCAAACAAAGTTTTGTCTCTGAATTTTCTTAAGGGGTTAGGGTTGCACAATCATTCATTTCCTAAACTCCTCCTGACTTTCTTGTAAGGGGCTGTTTGGTGGAATCAAACAATTGCAATTGCTCCCAAAGCGTTCTGCTCCCCAAGGAAGCTACAGTACTGCATGTACATCCTCAAAGGGAAATACTTAAGGACTGACTAACCTGAAGTTCTTCAGACCATTTACATCATTGGTATACATGTCCTGAATGGCTCCATTGTAGACTGGATGCAAAGAACAGATACTTCACATTACTGTAGTCAAAGGTTTGATGAGAATTAGACATCAACCCTCATCTCCTATTAACCCATCATCCATCCCTACCCCCACCCCACAGATTTATTAAGATCAGGTGACAAACTTTTAGCACAGTGGTGGAAGGCACCCTCTCCACCAGGACAGGCTCCTATTAAAAGGGAAGTAGGCCTATGTCACTGCCTTTTTCATGACAAAAAAATTGTAGTATTCTTTCTAAACAGTTGCACAATATTTTACATACTGTACTTTGTGGATGTTGCAATGCTGTGTGGCATCATGCATATATGCACTTTATTACCAAGGATTGATTCAGTCATGCAAACAATCAGATTGTGCAGTACTCATCACCTTTCTGAAGTTTACCCCAGGGTGAAATATTCTTAGACAACTCCCAACTCAAATTTTTTTCCAATGGGGTGGAGTTGGGATCGAGGGCCATTGCTTCTCCATAGAAGTCTTGTGGATTATGCGGTATGTCTTCCATTGAAAGGGTGGGGGTATGTCTGTCAGGGTGTGGGAGGGTTAAAATGTCCATGTAAACCTTTATTGGTTGCTTGACTACAGATACAGTATTCTTTAAAGAGCAAGAACAACCCCCTGCCCCCCCCCCCTGCCCCAAAACAATTTTGAAGCCACAACTAGATCTCACAATTTTCTTTTTACTTCTCTTCAAAGTATTTTTGTAACATTGAGGACTTACATATTGAAGATAATCCAGGCAGTTAATTTTAGAAAATTTCACAATAGAGGCAACAAATATTGTCTCATGGCTCTAAGAGCCAATCATGAAACAGGATAGTCTACCACACCACTTCAAGTTTGGATGAGTGCATTTCCCTTTAAATCATGCCACAGTAGTGCATATATGAATCTTGACCTCTTTTCTTGTTTCTCCCTTTTCTCTGTGTAGGAGATGATCCAGGAGAACAGAAGTCTAACCAGTACATGGGGGCAACTGTCAGAAGTAGTGGGGCAAATGGCAAAATAATGGTGAGGTTAAACATAATTAACTCTTTTGCCTGGCAGGTTTTACCTTCAAGGAAAGGAGGGGGGTGGGAGATAAGAGAAAGGAGAGAATGTTTTGGAAGAAATGTACGTAGGAAGTTATGTTTCCATGCAAGCTGTGATCTGTTCATGACAGAGTGTAAACCTTCCGGTATAAGGAAAAAGTCTTAGTAACCAATTTAAATCAAGGGCAGGGATATCTGAAATGGGCGGTTTCTATGCTGACAGAAATTCTAGTTACGACCAAAAATAAAATTCAGTCTTAAATATAAATTTTGACTTGCTCACTTTTATGATAGAAATTAGCACTCACCTCATTCCTGTTGCATGGTAATCTTGTGTGCACCAGGCATTCAACCAGTTAATGCCAGCAATTTGAAAAATTGTGACACAAAATCTTTGAATGGCCATTAATTGGAAAATATTATCATTAAATCTTGTGACGACTTTTCCAGAAAAACGCAATCCCTGAATGAGTTTTTTAGTTACTGCTATCTTTGTAGTCTTTCATGAAACAAGTAAAAAGTCAAGGTCCTTAAAAGGACTACTTCAGTTTTTTTTGTTGTTGGTTTAAAAGTCACTTTATATAAGTCACTTTATATAAATCAAAATGAAAGGTTAGTTGTATTCTTTCCTATTATCTTGATGCTGTAGAAACCTAAAATTTGCTGTTGTCATGTTAACAGAAATTGTTGAAGAACTTTTCTTTGCAGACATTTTGATGGAGACAATAGAATAGCTTATAAATATTGATGTTTGGACTTGTTGCTACCTTGTTTGTTATTTTGTTTAATTGGGTGGATTTGTTTTGTCTAAAACAAGACCTGAGTTTCATGAATATGCATGAATTTGTTCAAGAGCAGACCTAGCACATCAAGATGTTTCATAATAATTGGACAAAGTGCCAATCTACATTGCCCCTCTCTTACCTCCTATCTACAGTTGTAACCCTCACTTACCTGTATTAAGGTCCTGGCAAGTCTTGATCACACGGTAGGGGAGGCCGGCCTCCTATAGAGGGCGGCCTACAGCTTCCTCTCCCACTTGCCAGTCAGAGAAACTTTGACATGTAATTTGGTTCTGGTCAGGATTTCTCTCAAAAGTATGGGTTTTTCTGGTTTCTGGATCTGGTTTTTGAGAGAACTCCTTAGAAGTCTGTTTGTGACAATCTACAGTGGGTTTGGATGAGTATAGTTTTTCTTTGGTGTATTTTTCGGGTCTCTTTAGGATTCCTACCTTTCCGTTTGTTTTCACGTTTTTTCTCCTATTGCTTTAGCCTGTGTACCGGTTCCGCGAATTTTTCACGTTTTTTCTCCTATTGCTTTAGCATGGGTACCGGTTCCGCGAAATTTTCCGGAGTTTGGTTAGGCTCGGGTTTTTGGGACCGGGTTGGTTTTTGCGGACGGGGTTGGTCCACCTTCCCTTCCCCATGTCTTCCTGGGGTTTTCAGAAGCTCTTTGTTAGTTATGGGAGGTTTGTTCCCTTTGGGTTTATGTCTTTAGGGGTTTTTGCCGTCGTGGTTTGGCGACCCTTTTGTTTGGCCTAGGTCTAGGCTGCTTCCCGCATTCCTTCCTTTGTAGTATTATTTTTGCTGTGTGTTCTATAGCTATTGTGTGGCGCCACCCCGTTCTCGGGTGAGTCCATTGGATTAGCCTTTCGCCCTTTGTCTCGGGGTGTGAGCCCTTTGTTACGTGACAGAGCTAGACTGTGTGCTGTGGGGCTGCTCTGGTATTCAGGTTATGCATTGATTGTTTTTCTCTTCTCAGGTTTTTCCCGTGTCAAAGGACCGGGAATTTTTTGCCACAACCTGTTTTGTACTTTTATCTTTTCAGATATGAGGAACAAGTGTCATACTTGCAAAAGCCAAACGAAAGGCGGACCAAGCCGCCTCTGGACAGGGGAAGGAAGCCACAATGGCTTCCCTCGAGGGTATATTGCAACTAATGGCATTTGTGCCGGGCAATGAGGCCTCCGTACAGGTTACGGATTAAACGTGCCAACCCTCCTTCAGCCACTCATCGGAGTCGTTACCCGTTCTGGTCCCAGTGGAAGTGGCTGGCAAAATGGAAAACGGAAAAGGAGAAGGCTAAAGCCAAACAAAAGGCGGACCAAGCCTCTAGACAGGGGAAGAAAGCCACAATGGCTTCCCCCAAGGGTATATTGCAACCAATGGCATTTGTGCCGGGCAATGAGGCCTCCGTACAGGTTACGGATTAAACATGCCAGCCCTCCTCCGGCCACTCATCGGAGTCGTTACCCGTTCTGGTTCCATCTTCAGCGACCACGATCTTGGGGACAGCGCCTTCGGGCCTGGAAGCCCCCACTTCCTTGACGTCCGCTACATCCATGGCTCCAACTATGACGACATTCCAGCTTTCCCAGACCGTCCTGAGTACCCAAGGCTCGGCAATGGAAGACTCTGGACCCCGTTCAGAGGGTCAGTACATTACGGCCTATCTGGTAGACCCATCCCTACCAGGCCCATCAGGACTTGCCTCAAGATCCATTTTTCCCCGCTCTGTGGAGTCATCACGAAGGGGTAATCTATTTCGGATTCAGAATCCCAATCCAGGGATTTTTCAGGCCTTCAGGAGACGGAGGTCAGAGAAGGTATTTGGGGAAGCGGGGTCGCTCCAAGGCGAGGAACCCCATAAGGGTAAAAAGAAACGACATAGGAGACATTCTTCTTCCTCATCTTCATCCTCCCGGTCTCGATCCTCCAGTCGAGGGAAGCGTAGACGCCATGGTTGTCCTGATAGTTCTCAGGCACTATCCCAGATTCTGTCTCTTCTGACTAACTTGACCAAGGATTCGGCGAGTATGGCCGGTCCTCCTGCCACGGGTAACGATAAGGTTCCAGCTGCGGCCGCAGCTACTGTACCCCGGCCCCGGCTACTTTTCCAGGTTCTAGTGTGGAGGATAATCCGGAATCAGACCAGGAAAGGGTTTTTCCAGTGGAATTTTTACCTTCTGTGGATGTTGTGTATTCCCACGTGGACTCTAATGTTTCGGGCTCCGAGGATGAGCCGTTATTTGGTACTGACATCCCGCAGGATATTTTTGAGAAAGCAGTGAACATTTTGCGCCGGCAGTTAGGGTTTCCGGCAGGTACAGGTATCGAGGTCTCGTCAAAATCTAGGTTGACCCTCAATAGACCTTCTTCCTCAGGAAAAGCCTCCATGCCAGTGGACGCGGAGTGTGAGGATCGATCTAAGGCGGCGGCGGCGGCCAAGAAGTGGACTGCGCTTCCCAAGAAGCAAAGCACGGCCTTTAGGGTCGAGAAAAAGGCTTGGGAGGACTTGTTCAGGGCTCCCATGGTACCACAGGCAGCCGAAGACTACCTACGTTCAGTGGGGCAGCGGACTCTGCAAGGAAGTTGAAGTCATTTTCCTCCAGGAGAATCCTGAAGTCTTTCCAACAGGTTGACACGCCTTCCAGAGTTGGCATGGAGTATTCCTCAGCTCTCCTTCTCATTGCGGAAGTACTTTCGAAATCTTTTCCACAGTCAGGGCCTTCAGAAGTCTCAAGGAAGGCCACAGCCACCCTTGCTAGTTTGGTGGGGCCCATTGCGAGGCAAGTATACGATCAGTTCGCCAGAGTATCGGTAAAGACTATCCTGGAGGAGAGAGAATTGATCCTAGAGGCGATGCGCCTCCCAGGAAGAGATATCAAAAGAAGGTTTATGGATCTTCCGATCTTGGGAGAAGATATCTTCGGGGGGCAGTTCGATGCCCAAGAGGAGGCGAAGCGGAAGAAAGACCTGATCAAGGCCAACTTGAGTGGTTCTCGGTTCTCCCTCCGTTCCAGGTATCCCGCCAGCTGAGACAAAGTCAGAGGAGTTCGTTTCCCTCCAGAGGCACTCCCCGGCGAGGCTCCACAACCGGCAGAGGTCGGGCCCTGGCAAGGCCCTAGGGATGCCCACCCCACCGTACAGCCACCGGCGGTGGGGAGGAGACTTCTTATGTTCCGCAACAATTGGAACAAGATCCACCCGGATCTGTGGGTGAGCAAGGTAGTACAGGAGGGGTACCACATAGAATTTACCAGCCCCCCTCCAAGGAGAGGTCTGCTACGTACAACCCCTGTGCCGAACCAGAGAGAGAAGAGGTTAGCCTTAGAGAAGGAGATTCAGGACCTCTTGGTAAAAGGAGCCGTTTACGTGGTTCCAGCCAAGGAAGTTCACGGGTTGTACCGATCAAGTTTCTTCCTGACGACAAGGGGGTAGGCTACGCCTTCAACTCGATGCCGTTCGGCTTGGCCACGGCTCCAAGAGTATTTACAAGAGTCACCAGGTGCGTCCTTGCCTTCTTGTGACGAAACGGCGCCATGGTTTTTGCCTACCTAGACGATTGGCTGGTGCTAGCCGAATCCGAAAGCCAGGTGGCTGCAGTCACGTCTTTTGTGATCCGGACACTAAAGGAACTAGGTTGGGTGATCAACTGGGAAAAATCATCTCTCTCCCCCTGTCGGATGATCACCTACTTGGGGGCTCTCCTGGATTTCACAACCGGTCTGGCATACCCGACAGAGGAACGGGTCCAGTCGTTGGTTTCGGTGGCGAATCAAATCCTGTCGAGAACATCAGTTCAGGCCAGGGTGTGGCTGCGTTTGTTGGGTCTGATGGCCAGCCTAGTGGAAGTACTCCCCTTTTGCAGGATGAGGTTGAGACCCGTCCAGTTTCACACACTAAACCACTTCCGTCCAGACTCCGATCTAATGACCAAGCTAATCCCAGCTGCAGAAAGCATTCGGCCGTTCATAGCCTGGTGGTCCATCGGCGACAACTTGCTCCAAGGGAGACTGTTTCGACAAGTAAGACCGCAGACGTCAATTACAACAGACTCCTCCCTCTTCAGATGGGGAGCCATGTGGGGCTCAAGTTCAATAGCAGGAAAGTGGTCTGAGACAAGGAAGTCCCTCCATATCAATCTGCTGGAGCTGATGGCGGTCGCAAAGGCCATTCATTCATGGGCCAAGGACCTGAAAGGGGTCGACCTCACCGTTCTCTTGGACAACTCCACAGTAGTAGCTTACATAAACCACCAGGGAGGCACCAAGCCACTACGCCTGTGTCAGGAAACATGGAACCTACTCCTACTTTGCCACGAAGCTGACAGCTGCCTCAGGGCCCGTCATCTTGTGGGGAAATACAACTTACAGGCAGACGCTCTTTCGAGGGGATCGTGGACAGAGAATGAATGGGAACTGGATCAACCATAGGCCAACCTAATTTTTCATTTGTTTGGCCGACCATATGTGGATCTATTCGCGACCTACCAGAACGCGAAGCTACCTACGTTTTTTTCCCGGTTCTTCCACCCCCGGGCGTGGAAAGTGGACGCCCTTTTTTTCGAATGGTGCAGTCTCATGATGTACGCATTCCACCTTGGAGCCTAGTTCACACAGTCCTCCTGAAGCTAGAGAGGTCATCAGGGGAGATGCTGCTGGTAGCCCCGTACTAGCCGAACCAGCCGTGGTTCCCGCTCATCCTGAGGCTGCTCGTCGACCTTCCGTTTCCCTTCCCTCAGGACAGCCGACTCCTGACTCAGAAGACGGCCAGATTCACCATCGTCATCTGCGGGACATAAAATTGACAGTGTGGAAATTGTCACCAGATGCTTACAGGAGAAGGGCATTTCTGAGAGAGCTGCTGACCTTGCAGCAGGGGCTAGAAGAGGATCCACCTCTAAAACTTACAACTCCAGTTTGGAGAAGTTCTCACAGTGGGCAGCTGCTAACTCTTGCCGTCCCGTGGAAGGGACACTAGACCAGGTGTGTTCTTTCCTTGTGCCCCTCTTCGATGAGGGGAAGCAGATCTCAGCAATCAAAAACTATCGTTCAGCAATTGCGGCGATCCATGCTGGGTTTGAGGACGGCTCCTTTATCGGCTCCAACCCGGTGATTACCAGCCTGCTAAAGGGAAGGTTTCACCAGAGGCCACCAACCAGGAAGCTCGCCCCTTCATGGAGTATCAATGACGTGCTACAGACATTGGAGGTTCGACCTTACGCGCCTATCCAGGATGCACCGCTCGACACTCTCACGAAGAAGACGCTGTTCCTGGTAGCAGCCGCCTCCGCCAGACGTAGGAGCGAGATTCATACCCTGTCTACAAAACGTGGTTTCATCAGATTCTCCCCGCAAGGGGTACTCCTCCTCCCAGATCCGGACTTCCTGCCGAAAAATCAGACAATGTCCTTCACACCAAAACCGATTTTCCTGCCATCAATCTCTACCACATCTTCCATCCGCGAAGATCGCTTTGTTTGTCCTGTAGGAGCGCTGAAGTGGTATCTACGGACAACCTCATCCCTACGGCCGTTGGAAGCACTCTTCCTCTTGCCAAAGGCTCCTTACTCGCCTGCCTCCAGGGACACTATCTCCAGATGGATCGTCTCCCTGATCCTGCCTCATGCTCTTTCGGGTGAAGACGTCAGGGCTCACGATCTCAGGGCACATGCCTCGTCCTCGGTGTGGTTCCAGGGCATTTCTCTCCAGCAAATTATGGATGCGGCCTCGTGGAAGGCACCGTCGTCCTTCGTGTCCTCATACCTAACAGACGTGATGTCAACAGAGGGAGACTTTGCCAGGGCAGTTCTCCAGGGTTCCAGCATTCCGAGACCAGGCCTCCCTCCTCAGTCACGGTGCTAATCTCGTTACAACTGTAGATAGGAGGTAAGAGAGGGGCGATGTAGATTCCCCAAAACTCCCTGGTTTGTGAATCTACGAGCCCCGATACTTACCTCCTATCTACATACCCGCCTCCCGGCCCAGCGGATGTTGGACAGATCCGAACGCTGGCCTCTCTGACCGTGTCAGTGTTGTGTGCTCCTCACCAGTTTACACAAACACTATTGCAGGGGTCAGCTAGCCCATATTGAAGACAGAGAGGTTTACCGATCCGGCGTTCTGGCCTTAATGGACGGATTTATCAGGTGAGAAAGGTCTCTGACCATCTCCTTTTTACTGAGTGTCTTCCTATGTTTTTGTGTTATATGTATTGTAGTATTAATGCTAACTTCTCACTGTGACACTTGGTAGATGTCCGTCATAGGGGGTCAAAGTTTTGGGTCTGTCTGACTTGCAAGCGGAGAGGAAGCTGTAGGCCGCCCTCTATAGGAGGCCGGCCTCCCCTACTGTGTGATCAAGACTTGCCAGGACCTTATTACAGGTAAGTGAGGGTTACAACTGTAGATAGGAGGTAAGTATCGGGGCTCGTAGATTCACAAACCAGGGAGTTTTGGGGATTGCTTCAGTCTTGATTAAAACTCAAGTTGTAGTATCCCCTTCACTCCTGCTCCACATCACAATGTTGAGGATAATAAGGTTCAATTCTGGACACACTCTTTTGTTGGGACACAAATTGTACAGGCCTCTTGGAGGAGAGGGGATTGTACTTGAAAATAAAGGGAGTTTTTAAATTGTTGCTGTATGGAATTGTGGGGCAAGGCGTGGGATATACGAACCGAGCTCAGCAAGTATCATACAGGGGTCCCTTGTTTTCATCAGTATGTGCATACAATGCTATCTAAGCGTTTAACCAACTCCAATGAAAATAGGGGTCTTAGTGCTACTCTGCAGCTGATTAAAATGCAAATTTTTACACCAAAAAGGCAATTTTAGACACAATCCGCAGCGCAAAACCTCACTTGAGATCTCTCCATATGTTACGGATGGATAAGAAAGAATGATTTCACCAAATTTTTATGTAAACTCAAATTTTGGAATATGTGTTGTAGGTGTGGGATTGGTTTGTTTATCCCGACGATTTGGAGGGTTTGCGCCTGTGCACCGCCACCAAAACAAATTACTGAAGTGGCTTATTAAGAATGTAAAAGGGGTTCCTAAATTGCACACATCATTATACATGACATAATGGGGGAAGGTGTTCCAACAGTTATATCCAAGAGTGTAGCAGCTGTGTTTTGTGAGTGTGGGGGGGGAGGGGTGTTTTGAATGCAAGTACTGTAAACATATATGAATTTTTGTTTTTGAGTGGAAGAAGGGTAGGATGGTTTCTTTTGAATAACAGCAAAACTTCTTGTATTTGTTGAACAGGCATGTGCTCCTAGATTTGTATGGCAGACAGTAGACCAAGATGGTGATGATCTACGTGAACCTGTGGGACAATGTATCATTGCTAGTAGTGATTTTCTCAACAAAGAGAAATATACACCTTGCAAAACAGATAAAGGTAAGTCATCGTATCAAATGTTGGGCTTAATTGTAAGAGCATGTTGCGCTTTTTAGTCTTCTACAGTGATTGTCTGATTGTTGTGTACATGACATACATTGTCAGGTTTTTAGCCCCTAATTAAAATGGAGAACCCTCACTTGCCTGAAGCCAGGTTCTGACAAGTTTCTATCGCAGTAATGCAGGAAGGACTCTCGAAAGAGGGAGACAAAGAGAACACAAATAAATGGTAGCAGGGAAGCCAACCAGTAAGGTTTCCCCATATTTTTGTAGTAAATACCAACATATGCTTTGTCTGCTAAAACTTTGAAAATATCGTTAAAGCACCAGATTAAGATCTCTAGTAAAATAACAACTTAAATACAGTAAAAGTGTGACTGGAGTTAGAAACTACACAGTAGAGTTCACATTATCATGACCTGACCTGCACTGCTTGCAGTTCAAAGTATAGTACCTTCCTAGTATACATTGGTTTGCATAGGCACATCAACTTACACGGTACTACAAGCATTCTAGTAGTCCTATTGAAGTGTCATGCTCTTGCGTGCATCTGTATGCTCTTGCGTGCATCTGAAGCTGAGCTAGCTAGCTATCCAATACTGTACTGTGCATATCAATGTACTAACCGTAAGTAGCATACTGTCATTGACTCGATGGAATACAACACACAAACTGCTCATTATGGATGAGTTAGGACATTGTTATTTGTTTCAAAAAAGATGAAATTTTCAAATTATGCTGACCAAGCCAAGGATGTAAGCTTACAAGCATTGGAACAGGTAGAACCCAATGCACTGTATTATGTGGACAACGCTAAAATTTGCAGCTAACTTTAGGCCTAGCCTAACAAGTAACATTAGTTGGCCTAACCTTACGTGTTTCAACTTGTTTTATGTGGACTTGAATAGTTTCAAGAGAATACGCTTTTGATGTCCAAAATACGCTTTTTTATGCAAAAAATACTAGAAATCATTCTTGAAAGTTTGGACCTCTGTGGTAGGCTTTTATTTTGGCAGGTGAAGGAAAACTAGGTGCTAGGCACTAGAGAGGATGCCGGAGTTCCCTTCAGCATGGCTGGAAAACATGTCTGTTTTCTGGGAAGCAAATAAAAATATTTTCCAGGAAGGGAGTTCCCTTCAGCATGGCTAGAAAACATGTCTGTTTTCTGGGAAGCAAATAAAAATATTTCCCAGGAAGGGAGTAAAATTTCCTATAGACTCATAAACTCCAAAAACAGGTGATAAATTGTAAACAATGTTCCTGTTACCTTTGCAGTCATAGCTTTCAGTTTGACATCACGTTTTAGTACTGTTCTATGCTTTTTTAATGCCATAGAAACAACAACAGCATAATGATACAAGCCTTATACACTTGTGAGTAATTTGGTTTTAAAAAGAGACACACAATCTCATTACAATTTAAACAAAGATCTCAGGGACTAGTAATTGTATTTAATTGCATATGTCAAAAAGTGTAATAATAGTGATATTTTGATGTTTTTCTGTCTTAACAGTGAGCGACAGGACGTTATCAAGGATAACACATTGCCAAGCTGGTTTTAGTGGAGAAATTTTTGAGGTGAGTGGGTCTGCAAACATGAAAATGGGAGTGCCCAGGTTTGAGATAAATAGAATTGTGAATTCAAAAGTCATATTTGTGAAACAACAAAGTAACAGTCTACATCACCCCATCTTACCTCCTATTTGAAGAAGTAGATAGTAGGTTAGTATCAGGGAAAATAGACTTTCAAACCAGTGACTTTGGGGGAGTATTTGCAATAAGGAAATGCTTATTACTTGTTTCAAAGTTTTATACTTTTATTCATTGACTGCGAGAGCTGTCTGGGGTTATTTGGATGTTGAGCCCACTTTGCACTGAAGACTTACACAATTTTTTCAAGAAGATTGCCCCATTGTAACCTTCATTAAATTGGTTTGATTTTGTAGTGGCCCCTTGTTACAACTTGAAGGTGGTTCTTTAAGACAGATTTAGAATCAAGTGCCTCGTCATCATCATTGCTCAAAACCATTTCTCATGTCTTTACTCAGGTACTTGCTTGAAGTGAAGATGCCATCACTGATACTGTTCAGGAGAGTACTCAGTGATGGAAATTCATTTTTGGGCTGCTTTAGAAAAATTTGTTTACCCAAGCTTCAAAAATTTAAATAATGCCACTCACATAGCTCTACTTTGGCTTAATATTTTGAGGATATGTAGTTACTGCCGATGTTTATTGGTGAGACTGAGTGGTTTAATGACAGTCAAAGCCATGTGCCATGTTGATGCATTTTAAATGCCCTATTTTCCTTTTAAGGCCGAATTTTCTCACCCCAGACAGTTTCATTTCAGCTAACGTACTTACTGTAGCCCCTCCCACAATTGTCTAAAACTCATCCTCATCCAGACAAAATGTTCTTGCTACAGGGTGAGTACAGTATACAAAAGCAAATGTGTATTCAGAACACTCTCAGTACAGTTTATGCTATGTAATATGAGCTACAGTTCTCTGAATATTTTTGAACTTTCTGTCAATCAAAGAACTGTCCCAGTGGAAAATTTTTCTGTGCTACTACAGAAATTGTTGTTGAGCTGAGAGTCGTCTGCCTTTAAGTTATGATGTTGGTTAAAAGTCAGTGTCTTGTTAATGTTGCTGTTTAATGTTCTCTTTTTTCTTTCTCCAGAGTGGTGACACAGTCCTTCTAGGGGCACCAGGCAGTTTTTACATGCAGGGTAGGTACTAGTACTGGCATTTTGTACAAAAACACAGGCATCTCTTCAGTAACTCACCTTAGTTATATGGGATCAATTAGAAGACATGTATAAGAAAAATAAGGTAACCTTTGTATGAAGTTAAGTCAGCCTACCTACCAGTGGTGGACAGTGTCGTAGTACTCCAAACTAGTCTCAGGCTTGAGACCAGTTTTTTCAAGGTCTCGGTCTCGTGTATGCTGGTTTCTACTACAATACTGGTAGTGGAATACATATACTAAGTGTATTTCACTCCACCTAACCTCCTCTTAAGCACTGTCTCATTTTGTTTTGTTTGTTGTTTTTCCACTCCAACATATGTACATAAAATATTCAAACAAATCTAGGGTAAAATATTATAAAACAATCAATGTACATAAGCGAAAGAAAGTACACAAAAACTCCATAGGGCTTGAAAACATGCACTCCCAAAGAGGAAAAAACGGACAGCAACAACAAGCAGACTTGCAACAAAGAAAAAAAGTTGCATTTAAAGCAAATGAGGCCTAAACTCAGTGGCATAATTATGGGAGGGAGAGAGGCTTTACTGTCCTCCAGTACTGCAAATATTGTGGTTGAGGCTTCCCCCTCCCCTTCCCCAGCAGATGTGTGCTCCAGTGCCCCAAATAATCCTGCTACACCCATTTTAATTTAATACTGATATATATTAGGATGAATGTGAGAGTTCTTATCCAGCACAGCCAGCAAAGGCATTGAATAAGTACAGTTGGGCCCACACTGTTTAAATTTTCCCATGGGAATGAATGGCCACATATTTCTTCCAATTGTCGTATTTTAGGTTGATAACTTCCTGGGTCAGTGGATATGATCTTTACACAGACCTTCCAGAGTATCTAAGAATATTGCATATCATAGATTTTTAATGACTTCACTTAAATTTTTAGTTTCCTGTCAAAACATAGACCTGACCTACATTTTTGTTGTTGTAATTGATTTATTTTATTGATGTGACGATCTTTGTAGAGAATTTTTTGAGAGGATCTCAATTTTGTTCATGATGTCCTTTGAAAGAAAAGAGAGATTGGAATGAGAAGCCTGAGGGAAACAGTAAATTTTAACTTGCAACTGTAAAAGGTTTTCTGAAATTTATATTAAGAGTGCTAGAATCAGTCTGGTGGAAGAATCTGTAAGTCCAAGTCTTGAAGGGCAGTTGCTTCAAAATGCAATAGTGACCAGACTTTTGGTGACTATTAGTGTAACCAGAATGCAAGGCATTCATACTGAAAATTGAGATGGTGCTAACATTTCTAGTGATATAGACATGGGGGAAGTTGCTCAATTTTCTGTTTAACAATCACTTTATACGTAAAATAGGTACTGTAGTTAGAGAAATGTTGAATTTGTTAAGATGAGGAGGTTTGCACCAAAAAGGACATCAGTGTTGGAGATTATACTGGTAAAACATTAGATGGGAGGTGAGGGGAATAGAAAGATGATGCTACAATATGGAGTGGATAACTGTAAAAAACAATATAGATCAGACTTTCATTTCTTTTTAGGCCAATTTAGATGGGTGATGGGAAATTGCTCTTGTATGAGAACTTCCCCTTACCTTGACTTGTTTGGTGATTGAACCCCAATTCTGGTATCATTAATTCCCTGCCTCAAATGCCAAAAATTTTA
This sequence comes from Holothuria scabra, assembly GCA_037179385.1. Classification (NCBI taxonomy): domain Eukaryota; kingdom Metazoa; phylum Echinodermata; class Holothuroidea; order Aspidochirotida; family Holothuriidae; genus Holothuria; species Holothuria scabra. The sequence goes on along the minus strand of CM074196.1, from coordinate 12,711,571 downwards.
TCTGACTGGCCACACCATTGGCATTTGTCTAATTGGATTGGTTTGATTTGTTGTTACATCGATACACTTCAGCAAGTGAATAAAATCATTTGAGTAAATGGTTTGTGCAATGTAAATTAATGAAAGTATCCACTTTTGACAAAAATAGGCATACAATGATAAAAAATTATTGTATCAAATTATGATGTGAAATTTTTTTATCAAAAGTGCAATAGAATGAACGTGATTTTGAAGTGTGATTCTGATTGGTATAAAATTGGTAGCTGTATGGATGGTTGGTTGTTGAGTGGAATGCTTGGTGTAAAAATCTTGGATAAAAGTCTGTTGGTCTCAGATGTCCCTACCCAGGAAGATTTACTTGGAAAAAGAAATAAATTATTTCGCTCATGGAGAGAGGCTTTGACACCCAAAAGAGAAAGATGAATGTTATTTCGTATGTTATTTATTATTACATTTTACAGGTCAAATTTATGTGAAAACACCGGATGGACAGATGGATACAAGAGAAGGACACGGAACGAGAGATGACAATTACAGAGGTTAGTTTGTTTGTCTGAAAAGTATGGACTCTTGACTTTTTGTCTAAATTTGAATAATGGTGTTCAAATAGGAGCATGAGGTTCACCAAATTGAGAAAAACAGACCTACATCATCCCTAATTACTTCCTATTTTAATATGTAATCCCTACTTATGCACACGCAGTAAGTCCCTGGCAATGAAAGTTGTAAGACGACATCATCAGGTGGAGGTCACCCAGTGCCTGCCACTGTGATGTTAGAAGCTTTAAAGGGAACTTACTGGGGGTAAGTAATATGTAAATAGGAGGTAAGTATCCAGACTCGTAGACCCCCAAACCAGGAAGTTTTTTCAGAGGCTGATACAACTAAGCGGAACAATCAGTCCATGGGTTGATTGTATAAGGAAGATTGAATATGAAGCATTCTTGGAAGATTTGACATCTTTTATAATCTGATTGATGCATTGTTGAACCTGAGAAGGTTTGTGGCATCTTTTCAAGCACTCCTATAATAGCTAATGGAACTTACGATCTAGAATATTTATGGTACTCTTGGAATATAACATACAACTTTTCCCCAGGCACCCAGCATTCCCACCACCCATCACGCCCCTCCCTCCCCATCCTATTATAAACTCAAAAAGTAAAATTTGATGTCTGATAATCCTACATGAATTATTTCCCATTTCAACTTTTGGTCTGTCCTATGTTTATTTATGCCTGGAACAATTAATTTGGTACCCCATGTCATTTTGCCATGCAAGCAGCCTAGCGGGTTAAATTGTTACTCAAATGGAAAAGTGTTTGACAATATTTGCGTATAATGCCTTCCATTACACTGTGCTGTAGTACCCATACCCATTAACCCCCAGAAGTGCCTGGCAAAGTCAAGAAAATTCTTGAATTGTAAACCACAGTTTTATTCCTATTCTTGTATTGTCCAATCTACATAGCCCTATCAATACCCCTTGTAGACTTGTGAACATGCCTTACTGCTCCAAGAGTGAAGAAACTGAGAGAGCCACCTTGCAGGCACAGCCAAGGTCTGCTTCATGATTCAGCTCTCTTTGTGAGGAGATTCCTCTGTGTTCAGTCTTGAATAAAGTTTGTAATCTGTTGCTTGAAAAACAAGTGTCATAGATGAAAAGTGATCAAGTCATCATCTATAGAATCAAGGACAATATGAAATTATATCTCTTATTATATCTCTTAGTCACTCTCGACCTTGAAAACTCTCTTCAATCTCCCCCTCTTTCTTTCTTTGTCATCTTTTCACCCTTCATCTTTTCATCACTGAGCAATCTTCATAGCATTATTGTCAGATTCCAAGGCTGATGGGACTTGTTTTGTTAATTTTCAGCAAATTTTACACCCAGAATCATGACTTAAATAGAGTCATGAAAATATCCATTTTGATGGAAAAATTCTGCAATTTTACCAAAATGGATGTTTTGCACAGCGCACAAGTAATGCTTTGCGAATGAGTCATCTAACATGTTATTTGGTCGTGCAATTCTCCTCACATCCTGCAGAAATTTTGCACAGGAGGTTTGATTTACAGTATCTCTAAAGCACTTTGTTGGAGCCTTAGGGCAAGGTCGTTGTACAATTCAGTTGAAAACGTTTCTGCCATTTCCTCCATTTGTGGGGAATTTTTCTGTTTGCATATGTACAGGCACATGGTTGCAAAGTAAATTATCGTGTTTTTGGAGATACAGGTGATCAAGTAAATATATTTTATAAAGACAAATCCGAGCAGCTAGCAAAGTCAGCCATTAGTGAGGTCCATCATACATAAATCATCTTAATTTTATTGTTCATTTGCGATTCTAAACCCTCATTTTAAGTTAAATTGAGGGAATCCAGAGGCACTTTAATGTATAATCATCTGTGATAGAGGTATAAGCAAAGAATATGAAAGATGAATAAAACTGATGGACCCCAGTTGTGCATAACTAATGTCAGACCATCCGTTGACTGCTTGGTTTTGTCGAAACACAAATTCAGGTTTCAGGTTTGCAATTTTCTGTACAGCATAATGATATGTTCTTAATGCAGGTCTTGTAGTACACAAATCTTAATAGCTTTTGTACATTGTACAAATTTATTTCTATGAGGAATACCATTGCATTGCATAGTCATAGATTAGAAAATGATATACCTGGTTCCAGCCATCTGGAGAAACCTGGAACAGTCATGGAAATTTGGAAAATTTATTACAAGGTCTGGAAATTGTTGAAATTCTCCAAAATTTTGTGAAGTCTTAGAAAAGTCATGAAAATTCTCACATTGTGACATTGTTTTTTCACTCATAATATCAAGTTGTATTCTCACTTGTAGTATCAAAATTTGTCAGTCTTTCATCACCTCAAATTTTTATGTTACTTGTTTAATAATAGAGAGGTCATGAACATTCTTTGTTTGCAGTGGTGGTGCCTGAATGTCAAAATTGGGGAGCGAGCAAACTACAGGCAAAGGGAAATGTTCAGGGGTTGGGGAGCAAGGAAAAAATCTGAGGAGGCATATGCCCCCCTCATGCCCCCTGTAGCTGTCACTGTTTGTGTTGTTCTGGGAAAGTCTTGGAAAAATCATTAAGAATGATTCTGAAGAAAGTAAAGCAATGCTGGATACAATTTAAGAATTATTTATGTGCCCCATGATATTCTTCATGTAATATCTCTACCACATACTCTTATACAAATTTCTCTGATGTTGATTCAGGAGCAATTACAAAAGATTGTGGGATATGATGTTGGTATGTGCTTTTCTTGTCAGTGGCATTATATAGCAAGGAACAGTGCACACCAACATTTTATCCCACAATCCTTTGCAACAGCTGTTTGGAAAGGTATCTATTGGCTGGAAGGTACAAAATATGATGATGATACAGTATGTTACCAATTATGTTTTGGAATGGAAGATAAGGGCAGTGATGCTATCCATGACAATAATTTCTGACTTACAATTATCAATAATGAGATTCATCCCCTGACCCCTAGGCGAGGTCGGTCAATATCTTTAGACACTTTTGTGCAATGACGTACCCCTCCCTTCATGATGCAATTTACCCAATGCTTCATAGAATTTGATGTCTCTCACACGGAAGGCCCGGTTTCTATTCCAAGGTCGAGTCATACCAAAGACTCTAAAAATGGAACCTACTGCTGTTGTGCGTGGTGCTCAGTATAAGCAATGGAGTAGGGAAAACAAGCCAGTGAGCCACAACTGGAAAAACACTGTGGCCAGCTCGACTTGAACCAATTGGTTGGTTGGAAACGGGCTGTAAAACTCTAACTAACTAACTGACATAGAATTTGACACAAGTTTTCTTTAGAATATTCCACACATATGCCTCACCTATTAAGTTGCTTTTACTGACCATTTGTACAACTCTGACACATCCTTCATCGCAGCAATGGCATTAACATTTCATAGGCATTGACATGTTTTCTTTAGAGTATGCCTCACGTATGCTGCACCCATTTGTGTTGACAAATTTGGGGAATTTTTACAAACCACTCAGATAAACAAGACTCTGTCACTGTCCAAGGGTCAGATGTTGCATCTTTTAAAGTGCATTGTTTCACCTGCAGAGCTTGTTTGATTTTTTCCTTCCAAGTTGTTTTTTGGTTTTGGGGTCTGTGGCATACATGTCATCACACATCCATTTGTGCAATTGTTTTCTTTTCAAATAGTTGAACTTTGATTATTCTGTTGGAATCAGCATTCTACACTTTAGTATAATAGAGAACCGGCAATACCAAATGTCACTACTCATTCAATATCAACAATGTCTGTCTCTAAAATCTTAGCTTAGCCAAGAATATTCATTCCTTTGCCCCCAAGAATAGCTCTAATACTCTAGTCTTGCTCTCATCTCGTAGATTTTATAGAAGTAAACCAACCGTCACGGTTGTAAAAGAGCATATTGAAACTTCCTTTTACCAAAGACATGTAAATGCTTGTTTTTTACTAGAGTTGTGAATATGGTTTGGCTGAGGGCAATGTCACTTGTGATCTTTGTCGGCATTTGTGATGCATTTCAAAAGGGAATAGTGTTAATGGAAAGGTATCTGCAAGGCTTGCCGGTTTTTTGAGTACTTGAGAAGCTCTGCATGTACTGAATTAAATTTGTGTGGGTATGTAAAGTAGGTATCTTAAGTAGGATTTGTTGGTGAACCTGGGCATTGTGTTTTATCTGTTGTCTTGTATTTGTTAGATCTACTTAAAAAATACATTTTTGTCTATTGGTAGAAAGTTTCAGAGTGTTAGGCGACAATTTTTTTTTGTGGGGGAGGGGTTGAGAATGTGGTAGATAGTTTCATGAGAACTGTTATTCTTACGGTGAAAATGCTGTCATCCCAATTATAATTATTGTTGTAGTCTGAGCTGTTTCATGATTGGCTCTTGAGAGTCATGTGACAACATTTCTCTCTTGAAACCATGAAGCTTTGTAATTATGTAGGCCACATTTATTTAAATGTCTGTATTGGACTAACTAACAGAGGCTTCCTTTGTGTGTGGTTTAAATTTAGGGAGGGATGGGAGGTTTAGTTGGAGGGATAGCTGAAGTTAGGTGATCTGGGTGAAAAACTGCAGTGCTCATCCAGCTTAGATGAGTATACATTAATTTGGATATTCTAATGGTATGTTTCCTTTGTGTTATATTTTGTGGTTTGCAGTAGTATATACTCTGTATCAGGTTACTTCATGTAGTGTACTAGTTTTTGGGAATGGAATGCACTGTGTAAAGGTGTGTAGTGTGTTTTGAATGAGGATACTTAGTATATTCATGGATATTCACAAATAAAATTTATTTTGTGCCTCATTTGTTGTAATTTTGGGAGTGAAAAAAAAAAAAAAATTTGTATAATTTTAATGTCTTTACTAAGATTCACAACATATTGCATGTGTCCTTGTTTTGTTTTTCCCTTTTTTTTTTGATCATTTTACAACCATTTGGCCATCAACCTTAATGTTTCAGTGCAGTTACACTTCCATTGGTTCAAACAACACTTCTGTATCCCAAAATTTCCAACTTGTGTGTGATTGTATTGTATTCACATATTAAGACACTATTCAATGAATATTCATGGACCTTTCCATCTATTCATATGAATGCTTTTAAAAGTTACAGTATTTCTTGAACATAAAGTACACATACAATGATTCAGCTCATTAAACACTGTACATAATTTTTATCAGCATTCAGTAACCATGTGTTCGTCCCCATCTCCCTGATGTTCTGTATGCCAGAATAGAGCCATTTCAGAATTATTTTTCCCCATGGGCTTCTAATATTAAACATGAGTGATTATCTCCAAAATTGCCCATCTGCTAAGAGAGAGTGGTTTGACCTTTTCCTGGCGTCGCGGTTAAATTTAACGGAACGGCCATTTCCTCAGTCATCATAATCATGCATGAATGAAGGGAAGAAATGTTGGCTTTTAAAGGATTATTGCACTTGAATTCATTTGATAAATATAAATGTATTTTAGATAAGAAATATCTTTGTAAATTAGTGTACATGAAGCTGTTGGTTTAGTGAGGTAGACTTGTCATTACTGTGTATACGGCTGTAACTGCACAGGGTGCATCCATGTATTATGGCTGCAGTTACATTTCAAGCATTAACTGTATGATGATATAAAGTACACACTGTGCAGTCAGCTGTGGTACATGCCAAATCATGCATACTCTATTGTTTTAGTCAAAAGTGTATTAATAGAGGCTTTGCAATTACGTCACGGAACCGCCATGCTGGAGGACATTCATGCCAAATACACGTGGCTGTGTGCCAAACGCACTGCACAGTGTGCACTGTGATATGCACAATGTGTACAATTCAACGAGCAAGCACGTCCCTTATGGTTTACTACGTAGTTACATGTACTCCAACATGGCCGCCGGAGAGTATTATGACGTCATGTGAAAAGCCTCTATAGTGAATGTTTATGAGTGCGATAATATGAATCACTTCATGAGTTCACAATTACATTGAATAGTTTCTTAAATGAGACAAAACATTATTTGTGTCAGATAGCATTTGCCTTCATAGATTTTTGTCAGATTTGGTTGTACATACTGCCAGTAAAATAGCTTTATTTTATAATGTTTAAAAGTTTTTCCTTTTCTGCTAGCTCAGACCTGTTTTGTATGTAGGAGGGGAACAACGGTGGTGTCCCCTCCTCCTTCTGTCAGGGAAGAATGTGGGCTTCATCAGGAGGCCTAAAAAATTATGACTAAGAATAGATATAAAATATTACAAAAATATAGATTATAAATATTGTAAATTAAAAATAATTAAATATATTGATATATATTATAGATGTAAAATATTACAAAATGTATATATTATAAAATAAAAATAATGTATTGATATATATATATAATATTACAATTATTATATGCTCCCCATATGCCCCCCTCACTGTGGTGGCACCACTGGTGATAAATTAAGATTTCACTACTTACAGTACTTGTTTACATATCCCATAAAATTGCAGCATATGTCTGCATTTTTCACATCATGCTTAACCTTTGCCCTTCCAAGATCTAGTAAAATTTAGTATCTGTTTCAGTCCTCACCTACATCCTATCACCCTATGTAAATGCCTATACGTACCATCTGGCAAACTAATAACACTGTGGTAACCCTACTAGTGGAGGGCGCCATACACCTTATATTTTCCTCTTGTAAGATTACACTCTGTCTTTAAAGGATAAGCTGAAATTTTTACTCATCTACTCATTTATAAATTGCAAGTGAAATTTCTCTGAGTTTCCTTCTGAAAACTTTCTAAGAATAAATAGAGATTATTTCCAGTCTGGTATCACTTTCAATAATTAATGTATTAAATTGTCATCTACACTCACTGTCAAATTCATGTTAACTGAATATAACTTTGAAAACCCTGCTCTGATGCTCAAGCTTACTATTTTTTCCACTTTTAATGCCTCGGGTGTTCCACTAAAATTTTTCATCTCACAAAATTTTTGAAAATGATATGTTTGCCTGAGGGTGTTAGTGGAGAGTCAAAATAACTTTTTCCTTATAAAATTATCAGACGTTGAACTATTCAGCGTTAGGAAGTATGCTAGGACAAAGTTCCAAAAGCAATTATTTCTTTTAAGTAAATTGATAAATAGTCCCCTTTTAGAATATATTTAGTGGAGTTGCATATTTGAAGAAAATATGTATGTTTTTTTTTTTTTTTACTTTTATGATTTCCCTCCATGATTCAAAGATTTCAAGTGGTATACTATATTCCATAAATTTAGATGTAACCATTGATCTCCTCTGAAAGAGGTTGTAAAATGTAACGTACTATCATCAGATTGCTGCCCAATTAGTTTCTGTTATGAAATCTTAATTATCAATTTGAATGAAGTTCCAAGCAAGCACTAGGAGCCATTGAGGGCAGTATTCACATTGGACAGCTTAACTGCATGATTCTCTTTCTATCCTCAAAAATATTACATTTCTTTAGAATGGTGTAAATTAAAATGTCCCTCACCTGAGGTGTTGGTAAATCTTAACATTATTCCCTTCTTTGAATATTTTCAAAAGAGAATTTTGCCCTCCAAATTTCGAGGGTTTCATTTTCTCCAGGTACATTTCTCTGTAGTGACGCTGTGGTTGATGTTGTATCTCCATTTGCAGCACAGTTGCTCATGGGAGGAGAAAGTAGCCAAGCTCAGAGCTTCTTCTCGTGAAATTTGCAGTATTTAAGAAGGAAATGTTGGCATTTGATGGCATTTGAAAGGATTTAAATTTGCCTGCACATGAAATTACAGGACAAACTTTTGAGACTTAAATAAATTCCATTCCCAGGCCTGAAATGCGTTTTGAGAATATTACTGTTATTCTGCATTTCCTATGTCATTCCACATAAAAGTTCCATTAAGGAATTTCTTTTATGCTCCAGCTGGGACTGATCACATTGTATCAGTTGCAGATATGAAGATACATGCATACATGTGTGTATACAGTAACTGTACTGTAGTTAGTTGGAGTTTTATGGCTCAGTTTCTAACCAGTTGGTTTTAATCAGACTGGCCACAGCCTTTTGTCCAGTTGTGGCTCACTGGCTGGTTTTCCTTAAGCCTGGTACATACTGCTATGACAACTAACCACACCAAGCGACAAGAGGTTGCATCGGCTATAGTCCTGGCTGTATGGCCAGTTTCACCACTATAGTGTAAGCCGTGGGTCGGATTGGACATGTTCAGCCATAGTTGGATGCAATCGGTGCATTTTAATTCGGGGTCACTCGGCCACGACTACCAAAGAAGTGTCTACAATTTATGCAAATTGTCCATGACAGAGAGTCTTCGGTAGTTGTGGCTCTGTGTAACTTAATAACTCCGCTGCTTATGCTGAGCACCAAGCACAAAAATGGCAGTAGATCATATTTTAAAGTCTTCTGTCTATACTTGTAATACTGTACCTTGCCAAGGACTTGGGTGTGAAGAACATGTCAAACATCAAATTGTTAACTTTTATTGTGTGATGATTGATAGTAATTACCTGACAATTTGGCATTTCCTCTTAAATTTTCTTCTCCTTTTCTTCATTATTCACTGTCAACTGCAGATGTTGAGTGACTCATCACAAGGACAGAAGAATAAATATATTATCTAGAGGCATCCAATTTAGGCAAGGTCTTAAGCTTATACTTGATCAAATCTTGCATGCATTCCATCAGAAACACAAAAAAAAGGCAGGAGAGGGGGGATTTATTACTGCTAAACCCCAAGCCCAAAATGATGCTGGTCTCTCTAGGCCTAAGTTATGAGTAGGATAAAGGGGGCAAAAACTTGGAAAAAATTGGAAGGATCTTATGAAAATGGGTTGAAGTGACCCCTTGCTGTCTCTTGTCCACGGGCATGAGGTTCCTTTTCTTGAGCATGACATCAGTTGTTAAAAACGTCATGTCACCTTTGCTTTGTACGGTATCCCTTTAAAGGCTGTCTGGATGTAAAGACCCAAGAACAAACTTATCATGTTTTACAGGAAGTAAATGAACTTGTTTCCAAATATAACTTGATAGCTACAGTACTTTGCGATCAGCTTAAGGTCAGATATTCTCACAGTTTTTGTTCTTTTTCTAAACATAATGAAAACACATAGCCGTCTCAAAGAGATGTGCCCTTTAACCTTTTTACTTTTATCCTAAATAATTGACTTTATTATTTTCTGGTCATTTCTGCTTCATCCACTTTGTCTGTTAAGTAAGAATGTTTAAAGTTGGTCAGAGTACTTGCTCTTTTTGACAAACTTCTACCATGAATAGACCTACTTGAACCCTTTCCATCTGGAATTTCTAGCTATTAGCCCTAGACATAGTGGCTCTGTTGCGTAGATCTGCCCAATTTCCTGCAATTCCCATTTCTCATCCATTTGATACATTTTTTGTTCTGAAACATTAGAGATGTAAGTTAAAGGGCCTGCCTGACATTACTTAAAGGGAAAGTGCAATTTCCCCAACTTATGAGTTAGTTGTCTTTTAGACTATCCTGTTTCTTGAATGACTCTTGTCTTGAGAAACAAGTGACGATGTTTTCCCTCAATAAAATGAAAAGTACTTGAAAGAGAAACATGAAGAAAAAAAGAGAAACTTAGCTGTCTTTTCAAAATTAGTGTGCCGTGAATGTTCCTGTTCTTTACACAAACAAACGACCATTATTGCTCTCAAGTAACTCTTGTCGTGCAAGTATGGCATTTTGTTCTATGAACCTAGAGTATGAGCAAAAAGAAAGGATTTATTCCTACGGATTGGCTTCTCCAATAGTTTATAATTAGTTTTGGCATACTGTACTTTGGGGCAATTTTCAAAGTTTTTGTTGTTTTTGGTATCATGGAACTATATTTAGACATGAGTTAATTATCCAAATCAGGTGGAATATTCTTGCCTTCAGAAAAGTATGACAATTTCAAGTTTTTTAAGGTCATTATTACAATGAGGTATGGTACAGAAATTTGCTACATTGCTTTGCACAGATGATTAAATCCTGCTGTAGGATGACTGGGTGAGCAGTCTAATGGTGTACAGTAGCATATCCCACCCTCATCTAGGAAGTACATGGTCCAATTCTCAGGCCAAGTCACACCAAAGATATAAAAAAAGGGGAACTTCTGCCATTGTGTCATTTGTGTGCGATGCTTCCCATAGGTAATGCAATCGGGATAACATTTCGGTGCTCCACAACTGGATAAATAGGGATGTGGGTACACTAGATTTAAATGAAAGGTTATATAAGTTGAGGTGTAAGTAACATGTTAAACCTACTGCGTGTTGGTCTGTCACTTATTTGACTCGTGCTGTTGGGATACCTCTTCTTTCCGATTTCACTCTTCCCTAACCAATAGCAAAATTAATGGGAGAAGCAAAACAATAGACCTATTTCCAAATAGCAATTTCAATGAATTGTGGGATAGAGTTTTTGGGTGTGTGTCAGTTTTCACAGTAAAATGCCATTGACAAAAATGACAAACACCAAACCTTTATCCCACAATCCTTTGTAATTGCTATTTGGAAATAGGTCTATGACATTTTAAAGGGCTCTAAGAGTTGATATTTATAACTTAATGAAAGTGTTTAAAAGTACTTCCCTTATAATTAGCATCATTGGTCAAGTTTTATTTCCAATAGTTACAGAAAAAGTTAAAATTTTGAACTTTTTGGTGTCCTGACTTCAGGGTTCGTACGGGGCCTTGAAAACCTGGAAAGTCCTTGAATTTAAATCATTCATTTTCAAGGCCTTGAATTTTGTACTTTTGCATCATAGTCCTTGAAAAGTACTTGAGTTTTACAAAACCACATTTACCAAACACATGTACACAGACATCTGATCATCTAAAATATTGGAAAATTCACCTTAAAACCATCTAAACCCATTGTTTTTATGATCAGAAAACGATCAGCACTGAACAAAAATCGGCAAAATTTTCCGTGTATAGGCTCTACTTTGCCTATCATATAGTGTGTTAGGCTAAGTTACTTGTGTGAAACAAGAGCAATGATACCTTCAGGATCGTTGCTAGACAAGTGCAACACTTGTTTTGCACATAATAAGCACAGAAGAAGATGAATCTGACAGGAAGGGCTTTTTTATTACAAAATATAGGTAAAATCTGAAGAGTGTGACACCATTAGCCCTGGGTGAGCTATGTAATGCCTGGGCCCAGGAATACCTTTCCTTATAAATAAAGCTTATGCTGATCAGGCAGCATCACTCAGTCCACCTATCTGTCAACACTTGTTCAAAATTTTTTTCTTCCAATGTGCTGTCATGAATGTGATTGATATTTAGGCACAGTGTTCCTTGGGTGGTGGGGCTCATGTGGGGTGCTAAGGAATTTTGGAACCAGGTCCCATGTGGCCCATTTTATGATAATCTGCAAAATGCTTCTCCTCCAGCAGTTCTCCTGTACAATACTGATGGTTTCTCATAGTGATACTCTACAACTAGTACCTGCAGGGTCTTCAGGAATTTTAGGTCCAAAGGCCAATATGGTCTGTGGGGTCCTTGTTGCACGATAATTTTTTTCTTTTAATTTTTAAAATAGTTAACAGCCTGAAATAAAGATGCTTGTCTGTTGGATTGTCTACGACATTCTTGAATTTTTGCCCAGGTTCCATATGGGCCCGGGCCAATACGGCCCATTCCATGAAAGTTGGCAAAATCCTTTTCCTCCTACAAATTTTGTTTCACAATGTTGATGATTTGTCATACTGATCTAGTGATCCTCTGTTAATAGTTCTTTTGGGTGTGTAGAAATTAAGTTTCTGTCTAATGCCCACAGTGTGCCCTATGGTCCATATTGTGAAATATTGCAAAATGGCCAGTCCCACCTCAACTTTATGTTAGACAGAGCTGCCAGCCTGATATAGTGGTACTTGATTAGTGATCATATGGTGTTCTGGAAGCTTAGGTCTAAGTTCCCATGTGGGCCTTTGTGACCTTTTTTATAAAATTCTGTGAATGGCTTACTCCTTTAGATTGTCTTGTACAATGTTGATGGTTTGTTACAATGATCATGATTTCACTTAGTGGCACCTTCAGGTTAATTATTCCTAGACCTTGAACAGGACTGTGTACTATGCTTAACGGTGGGACCTGCTCTAGTGTGGAGTAAAACGAAGAGGACATAGCATAGAGTCCTATTTAAGGACTAGTTATACCTGACTCCTGAGGTGTTTGGAGCCCAAGGCCCAAGGTGGACCATAGGGTCCATTTTGTGAAATATTGCAAGTGATTAACTTTTCCTCCAGGTAATTTTGAATAGAGTTGAAGGCCTGTGGTAGTGATGCTTGGTTAGTGATCTGTTTACATTTTGGGGCATTTTGGTCCAAGGTTGCATGTGGGCCCTATAGTACTTTTTATGAAAATCTGCAAAATGTCCCTTCAACTACAGATTGTCTTGTACAATGTTGATGGTTTGCCTTAATGATACCTGTTCAGTGGTTCTTTTAGATGATAGTGTTTGCATAACATGAAAGTTCCTTTTGATTATTGAATTAGTGCTGTCATCCTTAAAAAGGATTTTATTCCCTGAAAACCTCAAAGTGTGCTCAAGTATTTCATACTAGGAAAAAATTTGGGAGTGCTCTGTAAAAGAGCAATTTGATGGCCTTGAAAAACCAAGTTATACCTTGAAAAGTCCTGGAAAAGTGCTTGAATTTTATCTTGAGAAAAGAGTACGAACCCTGGACTTGTTATGGTTTTGTGCATAATTTGAAAAAGTGTCTTTTCACAAAATTTTCAGATCAAATTAGGCAATGAAGTACTCACCCATGAAAGAGTTACTTGTATGTAGGACATAGGTATTGTCCAAGTTTGACCATTTGTCATTGGTATGTGAAAAAAACTAATCAGGTCTGGAAAAATTTGATGACTTTCATGAACCAACTCAATGAGCCACTTTGTTATTTTTTGTAGGATAGGTAAATATATGGACTCGTAGATTCATAAAGGAGAGTTTCGTGGATCGTGTAAGATAAGGCCATCTGCATATTACGGTTAATGTGAGAAATATTCTTGGCAGAGATAGATTAAAATGGATCTGCCTCGAGTTTTTTAGTCGGAGAAGACTGTGGATAAATTCTTTGTTTACCACGTCTATATTCAGTTGTCTACTCCATCCTAGGAGGAAAAAACTGCAAGCAAAAAGTTAAATTTTTGAAAGATATACAAATTAAATTCATCCAGCAGAGATAGCTAGATGGCATAGATTTCTGATAATCCTGAAATGGTCTCAGAGAGGTCTTCTAATCATATGAGATACAATCCCATCTCACTGCTGCCTCTGATTGGATGATGCTCTAGTCTTTCTCTCAGACACTGCTCTCAGTGGAAACATTTTGCAATCTTGTTTATATTAGAAGAACGAGATGCGGTGATAGCAGAAGACAGATGTTTAGAACTTTCTTAAAAACCAATTTGAAAATCTTACTTACAGATCTTTTTATGTTTGACTGAATGAGGGTGAGTAACACTCTCACGTCAGTAAGTGTTGCCGCTTTGTTTATGCTGAAGTTTTATCGTAAACAGACGCATTGGGCAGACAAGAGAAACTGCAGTGGTTTATGTTGTCTGTGCATGTAGGAGATTTTAGATGCCCAGCAGATTGACAGAAAATGGAAATTTTAAGTGACTGGAACGTGCATCTCAGGGTAATGAAATCTTTGGAGAAAGGATAATTACAATAAAAACTATGGGCAGAAAATTTGCCTTAATTCCTCACGTCACTGTTTTATTCTGTTGACTTTGCAAAACAATTTCACAGAATTACTGAGCAAGCAGATAAGAATAAAATATCATAAAAGAATTAAGAATGAAGGGACTTACAAGTTACAATGCTACTGCAGTTTCAATGTGATTGGCAGATTTAATACACAAACAGGTTTCACTGCAGGCTTGTGGTGCAGTGTAACACATTTTATTGCACTGAGCCTTTGCTGAACAGTGAGCAGTGTGAAGAATGTTAACATCCTGTTTAAATTCACTTGTGAAATGCAAATGAATAAAAGATGGTTAATTGCTGGGATATATATCAGTGGCATAACTATATTGCTCCAAGGGGGCACACATGAATATTCTGCAATGTTAATGTTAGAATAGTGCAAAATCTTTAGTGAAGTCAAAAAGATGTGGCACAAATGTTTTTGTAGCTCTTCCAATAGGTTGGCTTTGGTGATCTTAAAGGTCAAGAGGAGTCCCCCAACTTGAAGTAGTGCAGTAGACTGTCTTGTTTCATGATTGGCTCTTGAGAGTCATGTGACATTTTTTTTTCTCCTCAGATGAAAAATTTACTATGAGTAACTCCTTGAGATACCTAGAACATATGCAATACTGAAACCCTAAAACATTATGGAAGATATACTTTTGAAGAAAAATAAGAAAACTGTGATATTTTTCTGTTAGATGAAAATATGCGTGGGAGGATCGACTACTCTTGACCTCAAGATAATAAAGAATTATTTTCATAGCCTATGCCTATTTTGGAGGAAGGGGTGCAGGGTCACCAGCTTAATCAGACATGTCTTCCCTATTATAAAGTTTGTGATATTAGGAAAGATTGTGTTTGCCCAGTGTTGGAACGAGGTTTATGAATTTGAGGTGACTTTATTCCCTTCAAAAATATTTTGTAATGGTTTTGGGATTTATTTAAAGGGGATCTTGATAATTAAGCTATATGAAATTCACTCTTTTTCCAATAGTTCCCCACCCCCCCCACCATTGATGGATGTATGGATGTATGTCATATTTGTGTATGCCATTTGAAACTGAAAGGATTATTTTGAAAAATGTGGGAATTTATACATGACCCCATTGCTTGATGCATACACTTAATTCTTTTGCCTTTCTCCAGAAAGATCCATCCTGGAAAGTATCCCCCCATTCTCAAAGTTTGCCTTGCTTTTTTGACACACGCCAATTAAAAACTTAATTGTGAGGTTATGTTGGAGGTACAGATATGATGGAAATAACACTCAAATAAGAGGCAATCAGAGTTTATCTTTACAAATTTGCCACAACTTTGATTCTGTACCACTATCATTCATTGAGTTAAAACTAAACTTATCAAAAAAAAAAAAAAAAAATATCTGTCATCATCGACTAATGTTGTGATCTACATTGCCCCTCACTTACCCCCTGTTTACCTATGGTGATTGGTCACCCTGTGGATAAGGCGGTCTAGCCTTGCATCTGTGTGGAATTTTGTTACCTGCAAAAAAAAAAAAAAAAAAAAAAAAAGCAAAATTCCCATTCAACATACTTAACACAGAATTAATGTTTCTTTTCACTTGTAAGACTTCTTCAATGTCTCTTGATTCTGGTATAAAAGAATCAGTTAAGAAAAGGAAAAACAAAATTGCTGGAACTGAGGGTTAATATTTACTGTTAAACTCTGATTACCCCCTCTGCCCCTAAATTGTCCCCATCTCCGGTAGTTTTCAAGAGGGTCAAAATGTCAACAGCCATATTGCTATCTCTGACTCAATGTGTACATTTCAGTTATACAAATAAAGTACAGTAGAGATTGCAAGCTGTATGCTAATTCTTGAACACATATATCAGTGTTTCATTGAAGAACTATTGTATTGGGAACTTTGTTCATATAGCTTATACATTGTGACAAACATGCCTGGAAAAAAATCTTTATTGACAGGAAACTATTAACAGGAAGCAAGTTGAAGTGCCCACACTTCCCTTGAATGTTTTCCTGTATAAAAGAAAAGTTTCCCAGCAAGCTTAGGAGTTTCCAAGATTCGTAGAGTGTGTTCCCACTTGAGAACGACCAGGCATTCAGATCCGGTTCAGACCCTGCCCAGGCGATCAATTTGCAAGTGGGGACGCTCTCGTTCCCCGGATCAGACCTTGAGAGCTTGATCGCCCCTTCGGGGAGGATCAGACCGCGCGCAGGCGATCAAGAAAACAAGTGGGAACACAACAGGGGATCAAGGTGACCCGAGATCAATGACGTACTTCCGCAGTGAAGCTCCTCACGCCTCACAAACTTGTGTAAACAAACCTGACCTGCACAAATAATTTCAATGAAACAACTTCCTGTTACTTGAACCGGAGGAGGGGTTCAGATCTTGCGCAGGTGATCAAATGGGAACACTCATGCGGTTGGTAACAAACTTTTCCAGTTGATTGAGCTTGGGGCGATCAACATGGGGGGATCAAGTGGGAACACGGCCTTAGTTTTCTTCTTCCCAGGGTGATGATATTCAAACTGACCATTGTCTTATTTTCTTTACATGTTGTATCTGCATGGGTCCATTCTTTATCAAGCTAGGTCTTTAAAAAATATGAAGAAATAAATGGTGTGTCCAGAAAGTTTTAATAAAGGAGGGGCAGCATTAGTTACTCTTTGATTGATGGCTGTCTTGATGGAGGAGTTTAAGGGAAGGGTGTCCCCCTCCAACACCCTCAGTGGAAGATTTGTGCTGTTGGAAGAGCACATAGATGCCAAATGGTGCTATTTTTGACACCTTTTGAAATATTGAAACACACATGAAGGTTAATAGAGGGAGCATGCACCTGTTGCACCCCTCCCCAAGCCTAGATCCTCCAATGGGAGGGACCCGTAATTTATCCACTAAATGATGGTGCTATTGATTTTTCTATTTACACAGGATCATGCAAGTCAATATATACTCCCATCTAAATCTGCAGGAATCCATGCCCAAACTTTGTAGTTAAATGCTGGATTGTAACACCTTGGTTTCTAACAATGATCAAACTCTGAGATTCATGCTGCATCTTATTGCCTCAAATGAGATGAATTGGTTGAACCAGTGGCCATTCCTTTCAGTCACCTTGTTTTCATTTGAAGAAATCTCAACATTGAGAGATGGCCTCTCCTGTTTGTTAAGTCTAGAACTTAAGGTGAATCTCTATAGAGGAATATCGGAATAGTCAAGTGATATGATCTAGTGTAACTGGGGTCCATCAGGTTTCATCTTTCAGATACTTTGCTTCACTGTATCATGGATGATTTTACACTAAAATACTCTTTGATCACCTAGTTTCACCGAGTATGAGGCTTTGGAATTGCACACAAACAATAAAATTAAGATAATTTCAGACTGAAGGACCTCACTAATGGTCACCTTCACTAAACTGCTCGGATTGGCCTGTGGTTAAACATGCTTTGAATTTATACCATTTCCGGCTACATTTACCAAATTCTGAAATAAACCCTAAATGCTTTCAAGAATCTGTCAAGTCAAAAAATAAAATTAAATAAGATAAAATTAAATAAAATAAGATAAAATTAAGCAGTCCTTGATAAGCAAATCAGCAAATTAGGTTAGGTAGTGAACTTGCAAGTGAGATGCTATCCCACGACAAATGATCCATGCTTACATTTACAGTATACTTCTATCCAAAATGCAATATGCACCCTGGGACAAACACACATGAATAAAACAAGCATACCATACTTGAGTAGTGACATATATGCAAGAGACAAGTTATGGAAATGTAAAAAATATTAAAGAAGCACTGCAAGTTGTTTTATGTGGCACCTGTAAACTGTAGATACGTAATTTCTTTTACCAATCATGGAGCTAGCCAATCATAGTTAAGAAAAAAAAATTGTTTGAGATCAGTGGAGGCACCAGGATTTTGATTGTGGGAGGACAAATGCAGGGTAAAATAAAATGTTTGAGGCAAACAGTTTTGGCATGTAGTGGGAATCCAAGTGTGAAGCATGAGGTTTGCAGGTGGGGTCTAGGGGTTTTGCCTTAAGGCCCATGTTGGGGTGTTTGGGTCCATTGGCTAACCCCTAAGATGCTCAGAGGTTTTACCATACTGTATCTTTGAATGATAGTTGAGTCTCAGGATAGGTACCAAGTCCCCCCTAATTAGGTTTATTAACCTGTTATATAGATATTGTAATGGATTCTATGGGAGGAAAGCCCCGGGGGGGGGGGGGGGTTCATTGAATGAAGCTCAAAGAAGCTCTGAGGTTTCACATATCTCTGGGAGAAAAATTGTTTCTCAGGAACATGTTTGGTTCAGGGTTTGGGAAATGTGGGGTGGGGTAAAGACTTTCACTGGGCAATGTCCTCAAAACCTCACTGGTCCTGCCACTTGTGGGGAGTTGTCCAAAAAGGAAGGAGGGGGGCGGGAGAAAGGGACAAGTATTAAAGAACCGTGGAAATGTGAAAAAAATGTGAAAATCAATGGAATTGCACAAAATGTACTGGGGGATGTGTTTGCTACCGATTCCTTTTAATTACTACTTCTGTATTCTTGAATTGTAGTGTAATATCAAGTACAATGACCCTCATAACGTTTCTCTTGTTCTGAATAGAATATTCCTGTTGTTGGGTGTAACTCTGAAAGAATTTTGTTGGACTCTACCTAAATAGTCCTTGAAGTGAAAGAGGTGAATAAAATGTTTGACAAATTTGGGCCATTAATTGGTCGTTTCAAATTTTGGCAGTGTGGCAACCCTTTTGTCTTTAACTTTTGCAGACGCCTGGTTTGCAAAGTAAATGAATTGCAAAAATCAATATGATGTATGGGATAAATTTTGAAAAAAGTAGTACCAATATTCGCCACTCTTTGTGATACTTCCCTTGTTTGGTGTGGTAGGTTGCAGTCTTGTTTACCGTTACTTCAAAACCATAGATTGGTTAAATATTAGTTTTTCAGAACAAGATGTTTGCATTGTTAAAAATATGATGAATACTTTGCCTGTAAAATATGGAGAGAAGCTTCCGCAAATATTGGCAGAGCTTTTGGGTGTATTATTCTTCTTCTTCAAGAATTATGGTTGACGAAAAACTAGTCCCTGACTCTGCATATTGGAAATTTGTTGTCAGCATAAAAAAATGCTTTTTGAGTCGCAAATTTTTATTGTGCAAGCCTATGTAGAACTATAGTGTTTAATATTGGATATTTTTAACATTGTTGCACGTTGATATTAAAGATGCACATTCTGCTGGGCATCTTGAAAGTTTACTGTAATATTGAGTCATTTTAATACTTCAAAGGGTACTGGAAATATTTTGGTAATTTAGGTCACCCTGCACCTTCTTATTGACCATTGTAATTCCCATGTAAAGGGAAAGAGCAGTCCCCCCAAACTTTTTTTTGAAGAAAGAGCTAAAAAGCACAATTTTTGTCTTATTTCTTGTCAAAGTATCTTTCATTATGTTTTATGACTTTACATGCATACATTCAGGGGAACCCAAGCTGCAGCTATTTCAAGTAAATTTCACATTTGAAGAGAAAAAAAGTTGTCACATGTTTCCCAACAGCCAATCATGAAACTGGACAGTCTACTATGCCACTTCAATTTGGGGATGACTGCATGCTCTTGCCCTTTAATACTTGCAAAAAACCCTGGTAAACTAATAGCACATCAGTGCTAGGGTTCTTATATAGAGAGGGTTGAGACAACTGGTGAAGGCGAGGATTTCATAGATCAATAACAGGTACTGCCAAAAGGGAGTGCATGCAGATCTAGTGTTGTCTAGGAGTTTGAAATAACTAACCCAACCACCACATAATTTCAACCTAGTCTTATGTTCCTGCCTCCATATCCTTGTATGGAAATATTCATAGGTATACCACTGGGTCTGGAGGTTCACTCTTTTTTGGGTAAATGTTCATTTCAAAGAAGGCTGTTTTTTAAGGCCTGAAGTGGCTTAATTGTAATTATTATAAGCCAGGACAAGACCATAAGCCCTATATGCCCAAAAGAAGGCAGTGCAGTCTTGTAGAAGGGGAGGGGGCAATTAAGTGACTGCAAATGCAATGAGTACTTTCTTCCTTTTGGAAGGTTCCCTAGTGTTTTCATGTGGGTTTTCTCCCATTGGGTTAGTGTAGGCATCGGTTTTACGGATTAGCTAGTCAGTTTGCCTACCGTGCTGATGTACAGACCAATTTAAATTACAGATTCAGTGGTTCAGTATATACAATTCATCAGGAAAATACCAGGTAAGATGGAACATTGCTGTTTATGTGAAGCTTTGCAGCTTGGCTGTCATTGCCAATTGCCCTGAAGTTCTGAAAAAGGATCAACTTAGTCGTTTAAAACCATCATTTATCACCAGATATGTCAATTTTAACTTCAAATGTACAGTTTCACAACAACGTGGATTGAACCCTTTGGCTAGATTGATAAGAAAACTCATCAATCCTTTATTACTTCTTGCATTCTTGTAATCAAAAGCTCTCAGCTAAAAGTCGACTAACAATACCCTGCAAAAAGATGACTCTTTGGAAACGCTGTTGCAACAAATGCCAAAGTCTGGTTAATATTTAACCATCTTTTATGACAATTGGGAATTTTAACAAACATCAGATTGTAATTTTAATGCTAATGGCAACTCGTGTGTCTTCTCACTCCATTATGAAAGTCAGAGAAAGCTCTTCCCCAAATTGTTGGTTGTAAAACACCATCAAATTGTAATCAAGATTTATTTAAAGCGATGCATTGCCATTTTGGGCTGGTGGGTGGATTAGGAGATTTAGAGAAATGTAGGGGTTTTGTTCACATGATGATTCATATTGGTGTGATTAAAGAGCAGGAGCAGTCATCCCAAATTGAAGAAGTGTAGTAGACTGTCCAGTTTCATGATTGGCTGTTGGGAGTCACGTGACAATGATTTTTCTCATCAAATGTGAAATTTACTAGAAATAACTACTTGGTTTACCTTAAATATGCAATAGTAAAGTCATTAAATGTAATTAAAGATACTTTGAAGAGAAATAGGATAAAAATTGAGTTATTTAGCTTTTTCTTCAAAATAAGTTTGGGGGGACTGCTGTTTACCTTTAATCACATTATGTCACTATTTGAATGCCAGTCTTAACTTGGTTGTGTTTTTAGTGTTATTCTGCATTTCTGTGGTAAAGAAAAGAGTTTGTTTGGTGAATTAAACTTCAAAAAAAGTGAAAACATTTTACCTATCTTCTAAAGATTAAGTCAATGTTTAGGTTAAAATATTTCTTAATTATGGACCATTTATATACTTGCTATTCATCTGAATTTTGCTTGAAATTAAAATCATGCTTGATTGACTTAAATCAGGGAAATTAAGACTAGTGTTTGCTATACCTTTGTTCATGAATGTAGCTTTTTAGACGCAGAAATGTACTAGAAATATTTGGTAATTGATGTCTATTGTTGAAAAGGGATAAATAGTGCAATTGTTGCTAATTGTATAATTCCAATAGTGGAGTTGAAGGTTAGTTAGGTGGAGTTTTACGTCCCAGTTTGCAACCAATTGGTTCAAGTCAAGCCAGCCACAGCCTTTTTTCTTCCAGTTGAAGAATGTAGAATGGGTTGATCTCGTACTATGTGAAGAAAAACAGCATAACGAGTTGATAAGAAAATGATTCTGTGAGGAGTTACTCACAGACTTCCTATGAACATAGCAACTAACAGGCACATCCTATGCACCTACTGTGGCAAAAATGTGCTCCAAGATGGCCGCTGTGAAGCTATAATTTGCATGATTTGATGACGATCAGTAATATATATTAAACAAAAGTTAAACTTGAATGGGAAACAATTAATATCATATTCCTATATTATGTGTATTGATTTTGACCTTACCTTGCAAATTGTTTCAAAAATATTTCAAGTTTCTTGCAAAATCTGTTGATTTGAAGTACTTGATCAAGTCCAAACTTTCATGCACAAAATCATAGCAGTCAGCCATCTTGCTATGCCTATACTCACACATAAAATAGGGACATTCTACCATGTAGTATATGCTCTCTCCAAGTCCGTGGGGTTTCATCATTGCAGTTACTATTGAGATCTCTCAGAGGCAGATAATAAAAGTATGTTGGGGTTTATCTAGATTCCAGGAGGACTAAGAAGAGCACATTTTCCAGTGGGAGGTGTGCAAAATGCATTTAATTGTATACAGTTCTTTTATACACAACATGAATTTATGCATGACAGGCTACTGTACCTGAATGCTCAATAGGCTTGTTTCCTTCTCCTGGAAGAGTTACAAAATCTCTTGTGTGCAGCAAGAACTGTATTAAAGGGAACCACAAAATTAACAGCGCAAACTTAATCCTCTCCTCCTAAGTTGTGCCTATCAACTTGAAATCCTGGCTGTGAAAAGAGTTTTACAGCATGTATACTGAAAATTGAACAGAAGTTGGAACACTGAGGTGTGGAAAGGCCAGGTTTCACCTGTAGATGCTGTTCCCTATGGTTACTTTACTACTGGCTAAGAAAGTGGGTACAACTGTGAATGATCCTGTATATTACTAATGGCAAGAATTAAATTCTGTCTTCGTCTTGCCTTGAAGTTGAAATTTGATGAATTCTACAAGACTTATCTTAAAGTGGATCTGGTTAGTAAGGGAGGCAAATTTCCTAATCGCCATCCTAGTTTCAACCAAGCATTCATGGCTTTCATCAGATTTATCTCATTCTCCAATGAATTCAAAAGCTTCTTTTCGATTTTAGTCCCTCTAGCTAAACACATCCCCAGAAAATGAGGAGTATTCTTGTAATCAAACTGAACTTATGTTTATTTCCCTTTGGACTGAAGGAGTATTTGACTGAAATGTAAGTGACTTTGGATTAACACTCTATTTGTCAGAAGTAGCATGTGAACCTCACAGTAACAACACTGATAAGCATCATGCTCATCCATTTCTGTGGTTGAACTCTTTGAATGCCAATGTTTGAGCATGTGTCCGGGAAATGTCAATTGGATTATTTGTGCAACTTTCCCCGAAGCCAGGTGCATGCCATCTCACTAACGTTGGAAAGTAATTCAGTGTGTGGCTTTTTACAAGATTATAAAGGGAATTGTTCAATCAGTTGAAATGAATAGTTTTTATCCTACATAAAAAACATATGTATATAGTGAGCAGTATGCTATATATTTTTTATGGTCATCTCTTTAGCCCAGGCTACCATTGTTTTATTTTTTTAAGGTAAAAATTAAGCAATAAGTTGCAATTGTACCAGAGTTCTCTGATGAACTGGATGGAGGCAGGTAGAGCATAAAGTGTTTTGATTGATGTCACTGCAGCCCCTTTTAGGAGGGCAGAAACTGGTGGAGTTTGATAGCCATGGTAAGTGTAGCTAACTGACAACAGCTGCCCATAGCAAATTGCAATGTAAGAATTATGCAAGACCATTGTAAGATTTTAGTAAGAGGGATTGCAAGGAAAGTGCAAGAAAAAAAGGTAAGAAAATATGCAAGAGTCATGTAAGAAATAAGCCATTTTCTTACGTTGGAACTCAGAAGAAATAAAAAAAAAAACAGTCTTACAATATGCTTACAAATCGCAATGTAAGAATAATGCAAGGTCATTGTAAGATTTTAGTAAGGACTATTGCAAGGAAAATGCAAGAAAAAAAAGGTAAGAAAATATGCAAGAGTCATGTAAGAAATAAGCCATTTTCTTACATTGGAACTTTAAAAAAAAAAAAAAAAACAATGTAAGAATAATGCAAGGCATTGTAAGATTTAGGTAAGAGCTATTGCAACAAAAGTGAAAGAGAAAAGTTAAGAAAATATGCAAGAATCATGTAAGAATGAAGCTGACGACTGATGTGATGCCCTTTATGACTGTTGATTTTGTGTGTGGCAGAAGGTGTGGCTATTATGATGTCATGTGACAGCACTTCAGTCATTGCTACTGGGAATACAGTATATCAAGGAATCATTAGAATGAGAAGTGTAAACAATATAGCGCTGATGACAGAACTGTTGTTTATAGTTCCCATGATTCCTTAAGTGCATAAAGCAATGATTAAAGTCTGCTATTGCTTGTGCTTATTTCAGTGTTGGAAAACTTGAGCAGTCAGTTCATTAATGTAATAGACATGTAAATTTTTCAAATGTTCATATCAGTTGAACACTAATTAGGAGTGCAAACTGCAGGAGTCTGCATGCTATTAAACTGCCGTATGTCTCTGTACCAAATTGTACCCCATAGTTTGGGGAAAGAGGATTAGCAAATTGAAACACTGCATCAGTGGGTTTGCCTCCTCCCCTATCTGCCAGGCCAACCAGGTTCTATAGGAAAATGTATACAGTGTGTAATTAGAGCTGTTTCTACTTTGTACACAGTACAGTACAGTTACATGCTTGAGTGTTCTCTCCATTAGTGGAGCAGGAAAAGTCTTTGTCCATAAACTTTGGGATGACCATGGTTCATGGACAAAAAGGAAAAGATGTCAACACTAGAGGTAGGTTCTAGTCAGCCTATACTGTAGCAGATGAATTTTCTTGTTTAGCCAAAAGAGGTTAAACCTCATTAGTTATTCCTGGTTAGTTTAACACATGTGACATCTTAGGTAGCAATGCCTTTAATTTACATCACCTTTACAAAGTCACCATGTTATCTGTTGTCAGTGTGGTATCTAGCTGACTTATTACTGTATATGATAAACATGATCTGTCATGTTTTATTGATTGTGTCTTTCCTTGAGGTAGGGCTGGTTCTCCCAATGTAGGCAAGCTTCTTCCAATTCTCCCTACTTTATGTTTACAGCTGGTTGATATTATTTAACCTCAAGTCCAACTTGAAATGTTTGTCATGTACCTGCAAAAAAGCATAATCAATGGTTGTATGTGTTGCTACTGGTTGTATGTACTCGACAGTTTAACATCACGGTGCTAAATTCGGTTATTAAATCAGTTACCCATTACGTTCTTGGTAGAAAAATAGAACATCAACACAAATCTTCTTCAGAGGATTATAGTTCTCTAAAGTAAAGATGAACTCAAGAGAGACCAGACAATCGATGATGCATTTTGGCTGTTCGTCAGGAAATACCTGTAGAGAATTGATTTTTTTCAATTGTAATGTTTCCAGGATCAAAGGAAAAGTAGGTCTTGCCCTGTCATAGCACAGATAAACTGGGTCAGCTGATCAGTAGTACTGCCAAATTTATTCACAGGAATAATGTGGGCAGGTACAAATTGTTTGCTGGAAACATATTGATTGTGAGATATTTACCAGCTTTAATATTCAGAATGAGCAGTTCTTGGGCCTTTGAAATTCTGACTTTCCATGCTTGCTGTGATGAAAAAGAAGAAAAACTCTGAAGAGAAATGCTGGACAGTACTTGTGGGATTAAAAGGGAGATTTCTTTAAATAGAGGCTTTGCCTAATTCAGGGAAACCTGTGTTTATAGTTTTTACTGTTCGAGATATACAAGAGGAACATGATGAAACATTCTTTCTTAATTTTTTTACATCCTCCTTCTTTGCCTGATTACCTCTTGTTGCTTCAGGGAGGAAATGAAGCTCACTACATGCATACTCGATATAGTCAGGTTTCTCATCTGAAATGATGTAACAGATATATTGAAATATATAAAAAGTTGCACAACATGTGGGGTAAGGTAACAGGCCAGTCAAGCATGTGTTATTTTGCTTTTCAAGCAGAGTGAACACAATGAAACTATAGGTTGCCTATGTTGCTTTCTCAAGAAGCAACGTCAGGGCATGAAAATACAACAACAAGCTTCAAAAATGTTTGCAAAAAGAAACTGGGCATTTCCAACAGAATTGGATTGTTTAAAGAGAAAGTCATATATATTCATATAGGTTCATTCATTTGTTTTGTGGCTAATATGTATGACCTATTCAGTGGTTCAAAGATAGTCAAATTAAATGAAAGAGGCTTTTCATATATATGCATGACATACCCTTAGGGGACAAATGTCATGTTTAATTGGTGTCAAAGGATGACTGCATTCCACATTTTTAGTAGATATTAGATAAAAGAATGAAAAGACATGTCTATTTGATAAATTAGAGGATTCCAGCCGAAGTTTTCTTTTTGCTTGTTTTAGTTGGTTGTTCTTTTAAGGTTTGCTTGCCTGTGATGTCCACAATCAGGCATAAATGTACTTATCTGCTGTTGCGCGTGACCTGTTTTAAAGTACAGCACATCATCAGCCATGAAATGTTAACTAAACTACAAATTTTAGCCATTGGGTTATGAATGCATTAGTCATGTTAGTTTTCAATAAAGTAAGGTGCAATTGTCTGTACCATTTGATCTCAGGATGTCGTCAAGCTTGAACAAAATGGCACTGATTGATGAGATACAGTGTAGTGCATCATTCAGCCCGCATGGACGAGGAATGGGGCTTAAAAGGGTTTTATGATGTAGGATAAATTTTGAAACATTTATTAGTCATAGTGACAAACTTGGCTACAACAAATCCTTGCAGTATTCAATTTGGTGGCAAAAGTCACGCCAGTTTTGATGGTGAAATGTCTTTCTTGTGTGAAATTTGAAAGATGCTGACTCAATCGACTTGCCATGTTGAATAATTTGTAGTATGGTAGCTAGTAATTGCACCAATGAAGTGTAACCTTTTCATGGTACTGTACAATAAAATCAAGTACATGGATAACCAGTGTTTGAAGAAGGAGCATACTAATTCAGATGGAGAGAGCACCAAAGTTGTGGGTAAGCTGACAAGTGAATTAAAGGTAATGCTACATTGAAGCAAATGACCCCTATCCTTTTCTCATATGCCCATGTAGATTTGAACACTTGAAATAATAATGAAACACTACAGGCATGGTTCCTCACTTAAACATGAGTGGAACCTAGCTACCCCACTTATCTCATTTGAAAAATTTGGAGTACCCAAGTAGAAAAAAAGATAAATCTTAACAGCTATTGCTGCTTTTGTGTTCAATTTCATAGGAGAATGCCACCACAATGTCTTTTTGGTCATTGGACATTTCCTGAGCAGCTTCACAGATTATCACACACACACACATACACACACACATAGTACTTTATTGAACTTGATTAACCCAAGGTTTCTGCCATGTACCTGCTATGACAGGTACCAAATTTGAAAACTAGCTAAGGGGCTTTTCCCAGCATGAGCAATTTTACATGAACTATGTCACCTTCTGAGTAAAAATTCTTCAACTGTAGTCTTGTTGGTTGGTGTTTCCCTTGCTTGGATGGAATGTGTCATGTTTTGTAAAGTGTGATCTATATTGCCCCTCCTTACCTTCCATAGGGCTTACCACAGATATGAAGCACAGTTGTCTTGTAGATACCCAAGCAGAGATTGGGATTCCACCTAAGTTATTCAACAATTCACAATGTGTTCTAACTATTCAACAGTTCACAATAAATCTCATCCCCTTAAAGGTAGTGCGACATATCAGCATGACATGACTTCACTTGGCTGTTATGGAGTGCACTTTACCTCGGTAAAATCTGTTGGAATTATTTCAATATCTTTAACGGTTCTCAAGATATACCTCTTCAAACTTCGAATGTTTCTGAAGCAACTTTGAAGCAACTTGTTCCTTATGCAAAAATAATGATGTGGAGTGTTGCACTGTGTATTGACATTTCTTTTGTTAACCCTACATAAATTGTCTCTTTATTTTTCATCAGATAGTCTATGGTTTGGTAATTGATACTGATACTGATCAAGGACACAATTTAAACTTCCAAAATGAAACCCTCAGGACAAACTTATGTTACAATTACTGTCCTTGAAATGAAGGTTGTAAAAACAAAGGATAACGTCAGCCATATACGGGATGTCCCTCCCATGACAAGAATTGCATATTGGGCTCATATTTATTAATGATTAAGTGCAAATCAGACATCGGCCTGTAGAAGGGTCAATTTTTGACGGATTTTGATTGCAATTGCAGCAATTTTCTTGGTTTTTAATGCTTTTAACATCAGGCACCCAATTTTGTCATTTTCATGTCAAACAACCTCTAAAAAAATACATAAATTAAGTTAAAAAACCCCCTAGAATCAAGTAATAAGACTAACTGTAGTTTTTGACCTGTGCTTCCTCGATTTTCTATATTAGCTTAAGCTGCACGCCAGGGGCAGTATCTATAGGGGCATGCAAGAAGAGAGAAGAGTAGGAAAAGAAAGGAAAAGAAGAAAAGAATCATTCACCCAAGTCATGCTTTGCCTCCCTGTCAAAATACCATTGTGCTACTCCTGCCTTATACCCCTTCCTTCCCACCTATTTGGTCTAGTGGTAGAGCAACCGCCTCTCATGGGGAAGGTCCATGTTCAATTCCCAAGCAGAGTCTTACCAAAGACTCTAAAAATGGAACCTATTGCCACTGCGCATGATGCTCCGCATCAGCAGCAGAGTAGGTAAAACAAGCCAGTGAGCCACAACTGGAAAGAGGCCATGGCTGCCTCGACTTGAATTAAAAGGTTGGAAACTGGGCGTAAAACTCCATTTAACTATTAACTACACCCCAATTCCTTATACATGTGTCAATCTTTCTACCTCTTTCTACCAACTTGTACAATTAACAATATTAACAATAAGCAAAATTAGTCTAAGCAACAACTAAATCTGACACACTCTTCAGATTATTTCTCTTCCGAGCATCTTTCATGATTGAGATACCAGGACTTGACAGAAAACTAGGACTCACTTCTTCAAAATCTTTAATGTCCATAGAGAAAATATTGTCACATGATTTTCAATAGCCATTCGAGAAACAGGGTATAAGTAATAGGACAAAACTTATCTAACCAAGGGTTGCTTTTCCCATAAATTTCGTTCATTCATTCATTTATTGATTCCTTGCCAAAGGCAGGCAAGGAATCTATGCGATGGTGATGTCGTGTGTGCGTGTGTGTGTGTGTGTGTATGTGACGCTTTGGCTTGTAAACACGATATCTCAAGAAGGGTAAGTGTGACTAACATGTATTTGGTGTGTAGGTTGGTCATATTGAGTAGATGATCCCTATTATTTTTGGTGGAGATCAAAGGTCATTTGGGGTCACCAGAGGTCAAAAGGTCAAAACCTTGTAAACACGATATCTCGAGAACGGTATTGACTTTTGTGGAGGTCAAAGGTCATTTGAGGTTATGAGAGGTCAATAGGTAAATTCCTTAGAAATTGCTTCTAAACACAGTATCTCAAGAAGGGTAAGTGTGACTAACCTCATATTTGGTGTGTGGGTTGGTCATATCGAGTAAGATGATCCCTATTATTTTTGGTGGAGATCAAAGGTAATTTGTGGTCACAAGAGGTCAAAAGGTCAAAACTTCATTAACACTTTATCTCAAGAATGGTACATGTGACTATGCTCATATTTGGTGAGTGAGTTGGCCATATTGAGTAGATTATCCCTATTGTTTTTGGTGGAGGTCAAAGGTCATTTGGGGTCACCAGAGGTCAAAAGGTCAAAAACTTTGTAAACACGATATCTCAAGAACGGTACATGTGACTGTGCTCATATTTAGTGTGTGGATTGGTCATATTGAGTAGATGATCCCTATTGATTTTCCCAAAGGTCAAAGTTTATTTGCAGTCTGTATGTTTAAAGCCTGAGAAGCTTTCCTGCACAGTCTTTCAAGAAAGGTCCCTTGTAGGGTCCTGTAACTTGTCATGTAGATGGCACATAGTGAATACATGGTCCCAGAAGTTTTTGGTGGAGGTCAAATGTCATTTGGGTTCACAACGGGCAAGGGGGATCTCAATGGAGGAAGATTGGATGCCTTGCATGTGTATTTGTGGGCACATTGTGGAGCCCTGTTAATTGAAAAACATTTCAAAGCAATGTCAGTGTGAAAAAAGACCTTACATTTCAGCGGCAAGGAATCACTAAGCCTTTTGGCTTCTGGTTTGATTTGTAAAGGCACATAAATTTACAAATAACTTCAGTTGATAAATGACAATTTGTGTGACAGGAATTGGTAGAAAACCTTTAGGGCTTACCGAGAAAATTAAAGTCACTCAGTAGTTGTGAGAAACAAAAACAGTTACATAGAAAGAAAGTAAACACTACAGTAATGTAAGACTCATAATAAACTACTACATCTAGCCTTATGGAGGACCACCCACTCCAGAACAAAACCACTCTGCCACCCCAATTTCAGATATCTGAACACCTAATCCAATGCAGGTTTCCCATCCCTGGACCCTAATATAGGTGCAAATATATGGCACGGGTTGTAAGAAATCATGGGAATTATTACAAATTTTGAAGTGATCCTTGAAGATTTTTTCCAAAGGATGCTAACGAAGGCTTAGCCTTTTGTTTTGGGGGTAAAGAATTCCAGAGTACAATAGCCCATTTCTCTAAATTTGCTTGTTGCTGCTAGGGGAGCAAAATTTGTTTTTCTTGAGAAAGAATGCAAATTTTCCACAATCATGTGTCCTACTATGTTGAAAAGGACTAAAAATTTTCCAAAACTTCCAAAGTTTTCTTGCAAATACAGTATCAATGTTTCCTGCCATGGATCTTTGTCCTTAGTTTTGCCAGTAGTGGTTGCTGTACAAGTGGTCATCCATGTTCATGATCTCTGCATATCTAATGCATCACCTTGTTTAGGCCTTCGTGTATACCCCAGGCTATTCTTCGAATCATTTCCAGGAGACTTGACATAAATGACTTAGGCCCCTTGTAGAATGTGCTCTCTTTGAAGATGTATAAAATTATGACTATTAAATCATGCTGCTATATATAAAAGTAAGCTTTCTTCTAGAGGGTATGCTTCGAAACACTGTCAAACACATCCCGGCTCTTTTGATGAATCGATAGTTGCAATGTTCAGTATCCATCCTGAGGTTTAGCAAAGGTTGGGAAATATTCGCCTGATCCATCAAATCAACTGTGTAATTGACTTTGCAACATTAAAGCTGCTGTCACACTGCAACAAATCCGGATTGGGTTCCGATCCAAGTTTTGTGAGTTTTAACCACGGACTTCTATACATGGATAGAGCATGTAACACGTATGTGCTATCTCATAGATTGTTACCACTGACTGGGACAAAAAAGGCACACCAAGATGGCCGCTGTGAAGCTATAAATTGTCTGATTTGACGAGGACTCTGTTATATTTTAAACAAAATTTAAACTTGAATGGGAAACAATATCATATTCCTGCAACACATGAAGTGATTTTGACCTTACCTTGCCATATTTCAAAAATATTGAAACTTTCTTGTAAAAGAGCAAGTCCAAACTTCTACCAAAATCAAATCAAAGCAGGCAGCCATCTTGGTGCCCTTTTTCTCACTCGTATGGTAGCGACAATGTACCTTACAGTATGCTCTGACCATGTATAGGAAGTCCATGGTTTTAACTGAAATCTTTTCTAGCTCTCTCAAATTTGCCAACTGTGTGGAAATTTGATTTGTATATAGGACTACAAAACTTATTTACTTCAATTATTCCAGGATGTCACTTTGACATACAGCTTTTATTGGACTATTTGTGTTCAATAAAAGTTGTCTGCTGGTGTGATGTCACAAATTATCAGTTAACATTTCATTTTCATAGACATTTGATGCAAGTCATATTTTAACACTGGGTGACATGTTTAGCTCTTTCTGACCTGAGATGGAGAAGATTTTAATAACAAATCACCAAAATCGGACTGCAACTCGATTTGAATTTGTTGTAATGCGTAGTGACTCCGAGTATGGCTTCATGGTGCATTCCCTATTTCACAAGTGTCATGGTACAGGTAAGTCCCATGCAAAACATACTTGTATGCTACAAACTTTAGAAAAAAATATTCATTTTTCAATTTTTGGTACAGAAAATGTGAATGCAGTGTATGTGAATCATGCCTACATTATCATGGATTATTCAGATATTAGATGTAAGAAATAGTATGAAAACCAAATTTCAAGATTTAATATCTACAGTGAATACAGGACACTGCAGATGCCTCAGTTTGGTATGGTACGGTGGTAGTTACTGAACTTAGAAGTGGAATCAGAGTGATGCATCGTTGAATCATGTCAGAAAGTAAACATGTTGGTAAACAAATGATATGAATGTTTATATCAGGAAATTCACATGTTGCTGGATTTTCTTGAATATTGATCTATTGAATATATTTAATACACAATGAACATACCACAACCTTCCCTATTGAATATTCATGAAGAGCTTGTACTGTTTGTATTTTGAAACACCATGCAGCTCAAAGAAATACATAATTCTTGTTATTCCCATTTTAATTATCTTTCATGTTTATTAATGAGGTAGATATTGCATATGTCCACATTGCTACAAGTGTAAATAGAGAGTAAGTATGGGGACTGGTAGATTCCGAACCCAAGCCATTTTAGGCAATTCAGGATAAAACTATCAGCTAGTTTGTCATATATTTCACAATTGAAGGAAGAAAATGTGACATCATTCTCAAGACATGCCATTCATAAAATAGGATAGTCTGTATAACCACTAATACAAATTGGAGTGACGTACTACATTTTCCCTTTAATATTGAAGAAGCACATATTTTAATTCTTGAGGTTGTTTGGATTACAATCTTTATGCGACTTTTAAAATAACCCTATGACGCACATTCAGCAGAGGTCCTGGAGGCCCCTTTTGGGCATCCACTTTTAATGATAGCAAATGACAGAAATGTTCTTCAGGAATCATTTTTAATGTGACATTGTTTGTTTAAATCAAACATCATTCCATGGCATTAATTTTTGTCAGTGTCTACCCATATATTAAAATCTGTTCCAGGAATTCTAAACATTTCAATCTCTGCTGTGGAAACCTGGTTGCTCTGCATCCCAACTTCACCCGTTTTACATTGCTTCAAGGTGGGAGACTCTCTGACAGAAGTGGTTTATCAGGGTGGTAATTGCAGCAACAGTATTTACTTTGTCAGTGAAACAGGTTTTACTCTTTACGGTGTTAGAAATATGGGTCTACAGTACAGTATTTCGGTTCTCACCTACCTCCTCCTCCTATAACCCTATGTATACCATTTATACTCATACTTATCAACTGGACAACTAAATAACACTGTGGAGTGTGGAAACCCTACTAGCAGAGGGCGCCATACACCCTATATCTTCCTCCATCTTGCCTCGCTCACATTTAGAAATATGGTTAAAGAGCATACACAGTCCCCCAAACTTCTTTTTTGAAACAACAGCTTAATCTCACAAATTTCTTCCTAATTTCTCCCCTGAGTGCTGCATATTCCACCATAGTTCAGGACCTACATGTTTCATATTCAATTTAAGCTAATGACTACTCCTTATAAAATATCATCACAATTCCCCAGAGCCATTCATGAATTGAGGTATGCTAATACAGTACACTTATTTAAATGGGGGAGGATGTGTATTTTCCTTTTGTAAGTGGAAGGAACATGCTATTAGTGTGTGGGGTCTTCGAGTGGCAGAGTGGTCTATTCTGGCTGCTGTACGTATCAATGTGTTTCACGTGTGCATGGGTTCAAATCTTGCTTACTGTTCATGGTTTTTTCTGGTTACTCCGTCTTTCCTCCAACTTGGCTTAGGCTTGCCACTTAAATCTGTGTGCCTTGCTGATGAAGTTGGTTGAGGGCTAGACTGAAGCACCTTCCAGTGGACTAGTTGAAGTTGCTGGCTTTGCATTTTGCTTTTGTTTCTCTAGTAACAAAGAAAACAATCAAGAAAATTAACAACTACAATCCTCAACATAAAACATGGGACATATAATTAAACCTATGTCCAGTATCAATGTTGAAGTTTCAGAACACCTTGGGCTGTGGCAACATTGAATTGTGGGACTGTGATCTATTCATCAATTGTGTTGCTTGCTTTGTCCATTTTTGTCAGGGATTGTAGCTTGCACATTACATAAATCGAGAGTTTATAGTGTAGCAATCCTTTCTCAAGAGTGAAACTTCTTTGGTATTGTTGGTTGGTTAAATTAAAATTGATTAAAAAATCCATTACTATGTTTTGGTAGCTGGTTGCAATGTTAAAGGGCAGGAGCAGTCATCCCAAATTGAAGAAGTGTAGTCAACTGTCCAGTTTCATGATTGGCTGTTGGGAGTCATGTGACAATGTTTTTCCTCTTCAAATGTGAAATTTACCAGAAATAACTGCTTGGTTTGCCTTGAATATGCAATAGTAAAGTCATATTTAAAATGTAATGCAAGATACCTTGAAGAGAAATAAGATGAAAATTGTGTTATTTAGCTTTTTCTTCAAAATAAGTCTTGGAGGACTGCTCTTTACCTTTAATTAATGTGTGTTCATGATACCTTTTTTCCTTGTTTCAAGTTCCCTTGGGTGAAGAATTAATGTCATTCTGTATGTGGAGGACCACAAATCACTATAAATATAGAAACATGATACTTTGATTCAGAACTTTCTACTGTGTATCAGAACTTCACTTTAGCATAGGCCAGAATAGACCTATAGTATGCTGTGTTGTAGTGTATCTACATTGCCCCTTGTCTCCTGTTTATTATGTAACCCTCCTTACCTGCCTGGGGTAATCCTTTTGCAAGTCTGCAGCATGACTGGATGGCTATGTAGAAAACCCGAAGGGTGCCTTCTCATTTTTGTTTGCCACCAAGAAGCTTTGGTTATGCGTGGTGCCTTTGGCTCTAGATTTTTACTGATCTAGAGAAACAAAGTGTCTGTGTGTGGAGCCGGGTCTTCTTCTTCTGAGCAAGTACTCTAATCTTTGACTTTTACTATCAACATTTATAGACCATACAAACAGGGTTTTAGTTAGATCATAGTGTCAGCATCAGTTGGCCTGGAGTGTGCACACAAATTTTGGCTTGAACAAGTTGAAAATTTCTACTTGAAAATTGGGGGTAAATTTGTAGCTTATTTATTGTTAAAATTGGAATTTATAAGAATTTGTGAGCATTAGAAGAAGAGCTTCATTTTAGCCCATGTAAGGGTAGGCAATAACCTATCTGGCTTTTCATTGTCCATTTCTGACCCTTGTATAGCTCTGCAACCCGGCATACAAACAATGTTATTATGCCAAATGTTAGGCTTGCAAATGGCCCTATTGCAAATATCATATGCAGAGACCCCTTGTTTGTAAAAAAAAATAAATAAATAAATAAACAAACAAACAAAAATAAATAAGTAAAATAAAAAAATAAAATGAAAAAGTAAAGAATAAATAACTAGGTGGGTGATGTTTTGAGCTTGCAATATATGTTCCTAGCATGTGATATAGTTGTGTTTTAGTGTAAAGAAGAGGAAGTGAATAGTTTTAAGGAGCGATATACTGTAGTATGCAACTCATTTGCACAGAACTTAGTTTTTGTCTGTACGTTGCAATTAACAGTTTTTTCTGCCTATGGCGATATGGTACTACCATTGATAGTCCCTTTTAAACTGACTAGCAATGACCAACAAAGCTAACAGTGGAGGGCCCATGTTTAAGTTTTACACCTTGGTTCCAACCCCCCCTTAAAAAAAAAACCCCAACCCTCCAACCCTCCCCCCCTAAAAATACCTCTTTTTTGCAAAAAATTTTCACAGCTAAACCTTTCTTCAATTGTAGGCTGGGGGTTGTAGAATATGCCCATGATATCCTCCACCTGATGCAGTCTGAGGTATTCCTTTGGCAACTCTTTTGCATGATGGGTAACATATAGGGAGATGAGCCTGAAGGGCATCCCCTCATTCTTTACTTTGCCATGCAAAGTTTTTGCACATCGCTTTCTCTGGCTCCCCTATCTAACTTCACAAAAAAATCTAGAAATATTTGTCACTGTGTCATTAAGTTTAGAGAGGCAAGACAGGTTAAAGTTTTTCTTTCATTATTGAACTATAAACTATTCTTTCCTGAGTGCTAACATCATCAATACTTAATAATTATGTGAAACAATAGTCATTGTGAGATGGAAAGAGGCTGCATCATGATAAATGTCGTATTAATGTTACGGAAGAGACATTTCCTAGGGAGAGTGCCTTCAGTTTTCCAGAAATGAACCAACACCTGCAGAACTAGCAGTTATTTTTAGCAGCTGTTTCCTAATTTTTATGTTCCTCAAAAATTGAAGTTGTCACTCAAGTTTGTCGCTTTCCCTTTTTTTGTATTTTCCTTGGTAGTGGTGTGTGTATATTTTTCTGAGTCAAAATTCTAAATTGGCTGTCAGGCATTCAGCTTGGTAGTAATTTTATCAAACTTGAATATTGCTTGCGGGTTATTGCCACAGTTCCAGCCACGAGAGACCTTTCATCAGAAGGATGGTCATACATATATTCATATTTTTCAAGAGCACGAAAGAAGGCAATAAAAGTGGCTTGAGGTTGAGAAGAGACACCAAGGCTTCTAATTGAATCATTTTCGTGAGAGTCATGGGCAATGAGAAGTTCTTCCTACTCAAAAAATAATTTATCACCCTTTTATGTAGTTGGCTTAATGGAAATGTGAATTATGTCTTTGGTTTTAATATTTTTTTGGACTTGTTCCAAATCGTCTAACCCACTCGCTGCACACATGGTCACATTCCTCAGCATCAGGGGATTACAAGCCACGAAAGCAGATGTTTGGAAAACATGCTTTTTCACTTGTATGTTGCTCTCATCAGTAGCATGTCACAAACAAGGAGTCCTTAAATTTAACCCTGTCACTAAATTTTGATGTGTATCATAATGATCATGGCATGTTAAAGGTTAATGAAGTTGTAGTACTGGAATTGACATGAACTGGTCTAGGGTTGGATGTTAAAAGGGAGTCGGCCCTAAAGGTGTTCAATTGATCTTGTAAAGGTTAACACAACAGTGGGTGAATTTAGTCAACATGTAAACATGTCTATCAATTCCATGTTGCAGAGCAGTGATTTTATAGCCACATCATGTCTCCAGTTCAAAATTCTGAATTGACAGCATGGAGGGAGATCTTATGGGAGAACACTTTGTGCAAAGGCTCACAAGGTCATCTGAAATTTTGTCTGTGTTTAGGTCTCTAAGTGCCTTAAAGAGCCAAACCTCTCAACCCAAACTACAGTTTTGGTACGGGTACCGAAATTCTCAATTGGCTCAGCTCTTTGATTGACAGCTAATTCAAACAATGCAGAGTACCAAAGCTTATATTACACAGCATCAAGGGTACTGAGAGTGTTTTGATTATATAAATTGGGTTTTTCTATACTCACCTTGAAGCAATAATCTGAGATTGTATCTGGATGAGGATGAATTTCAGAAAATTGTGGGAGGGGCTTAAGTAAGAAGGTTAGGAAAATTGATACTGTTTGGGGTGAGAGAACTGGGCCTTTAAGCATCTATTTGGTTCATCTGTTTTTAAGTAGCAGCTTCCCAAAATTCATTAACCAAATTTTGAGAAATGTTTATCGACTCTCTGCTTTTCCTTTCGTAGAAACTTGTGATGATGTAAACTAAAGACTGGTAGAATCTGATATGAAATATATGCAGGGTGATCTACTTGTGAGGCAGAAGGGGTAGCAGTTAAAAATGTCTTATAATATTCTGCAAAAAGATGAGAGGCATTGATAATATGTTCAGTTGGATCATGTAAATGATTGTTTTTCTGTCTAATGAAACAGGATCCTTGGAGGGGTTGGTAGGGGACAGGAAGGGTCTTGACAAGGATTAGATCAGGAAAATGGGGTAAATATTAGGGCAGAGTCACTTATCTAATTGGCAGTTATGGCCAAGTCACTTATGTATTTCCTTTGACCACCTGCCCATACTGGGCGGTTAGAAAAATGACCCTTCCTAAATTCTAGTGATGACTTCCTCAACTCTGAGCAACCTTATAGCAACCATCATAGTTGAGTGTGTGGTAAGGAGGTAGTTAGCAGGTGGTGGTTAAGGGACTGCATGGGAGAATTAAAATGGGAACATGGTAGTTTTATTTGGTGATGTTTGAATGTTGGTTCGCATAGGCCTACAGTAGATGCATAATTCCATATGCTACAATTTTAAATTTTTAGGAGCTAATTATTTTCTTTTTCATACTAGCATTATTCCTTCATCTTAGTTTGGTTAACAA
The DNA here is from genome assembly GCA_037179385.1 of Holothuria scabra. NCBI lineage: Eukaryota > Metazoa > Echinodermata > Holothuroidea > Aspidochirotida > Holothuriidae > Holothuria > Holothuria scabra. Next base: position 12,673,308 of record CM074196.1, on the reverse strand, counting down.
CAGGATACTTAAACTAGATGAGTTGCTCTACCAAGGTTAGGGAATTAACATGATCAGGAGGGGATTTTCCCTATCATTCATGCCCCTTCTCACAGTAAATCTTCCCCCCTCCATTTTTCTCCTAGTCCATTCTTCCACAAAGTTGCATGCAAGTGCATTAATACTGCCTCTAAAATTCTGCCTACCCATTTATTTGACCCCCAGCCCCAGCCATTCTTGAAATACTAGTTCTATATCTGTCCTACACTTTTTGATCCAGTAATGACATCTTATTTGAATGTATTCAAATGCAAAAGGAAAAGTAATGTAGAAGAGGAATATTATTTTAGTTAAATCAAGAGTTACAATAAAAAGATGCATATGACCTTTAATGCTCTGTGATCTGTTTAAAATATTAAGTTCTACATCCTTGGCAGGCTTTCAAGGGCAGGAGCAGTCATCCCAAATTGAAATAGTGTAGTAGACTGTCCAGTTTCATGATTGGCTGTTGAGAGTCACGTGACAATGTTTTTCTCTTCAGATGTGAAATTTTTCACAAATAACTGCTTGGTTTACCTTGATTATGCAATAGTTAAATTATAAAATGTAACAAAAGATACTTTGAAGAGAAATAAGAGGAAAATTGTGCTATTTAGCTTTCTCTTCAAAATAAGTTTGGGGGGACTACTCCTTACCTTTAATTACCTCTTTTTCTGTAAAATCAAAATATGCTCTGCACAGGTCATGCTGTGTAATGTAAGCTCTGGTACTTTACATTGTTTGAATTAGTTGTCAGTCAAAAAGCTAGGTCAGTTGAGAATTTCGGTTAACCCCTACAAAACTGTAGTTTGGGAGGAAAAGATTTGCTCTTTAAAGTCCCTACAAAATTGTAGTTTTGGGGGAAAAGATTTGCTCTTTATAAGTCCATAATGGAAGTAACTGTCTTCTCATAGCATTAACCCAACATTTTGCTATCATGGTACTTTACATCTCACCCAGGACGTGCCTCACACCTTACCTGTGTTTGCTTATAACCACCACAGATCAATCCATTTAAGTTTTTAAGCGTAAAATGACTCATTCTGTCTTGTATACATATATATGTACTTACAGCAACCACCACAAATGTTGAGTGTGTTAGTCAGAAATAGATGTGTCGTAAATGTGTCTTTTATCAGCTACAGGCTTGTCCATCTCATTTGGCAACATCTGAGGTTGCACGCAAACTGCGTCATCTCTGGCGAAGATAAAATACTGCAACCAGCGAGGAATTTTACAGCAAAATGGGGCAGTTGATACTTTATTTCTTTGGCAGCTGAAATTTATGAATAAGATTCGCGTGAAACGCTCCATACAAACAAGTGCTCGTAAAAATAATGAATTCTTTCATTAGTTAAGGTTTCTAAATACGTGCAGCTTTTGTGAAGAGTTTTATGCTTCTTTTTTGGGTACGTCTTGGATATTAGTCAGGCAGTGACAAAATGAAGCATGTACCCAAATTTTGATCAATTATAAAAGTTGGTGAAAGGATGTGTGGACGTGAGTCATTGCTACATTGAAATGAAGTTAAGGTGAAGATTTGCTCGGAAATCTGGGTATTTGTTACTTTTGGATTGTATCTTAGCAACCCTTGGTTTTATTAGAAACCTATATTACATAGCTTTGTGAAAGAAGGATGTCAGGTCTGTGGCTTGATTGCTCACATGATTGCAAAGTTTAACAAAGCCAAGTATATGCACTTATCAGTATGACACTGAACTGGTGCTAATATGTAGACAGTAAATAGCATTGTCTGTGGCATAATTGCAGTCCAACAGCAGATCAGTCATACAGGGTTCCTGTTGTCATGGAAACCACGTAAAGTCATGAAAATTTGGTCAACTCTCATCCCAAAATACAATTTTTGTATTAGTCCACAAAAATTTCCAATTGGCAAGCTCTTTCTCTGATTGACAGCAAGTTTAAAAATTCAGAGTAGTTAAGCTCGTATTACACAGCACATACTGTGCTGGGAGTGCTTTGATTACACTCTGGGTCTTGTATGCCGTCATCCTGATCAGAGCAGTAAGCTGATATTGTTTCTGGGTGAGGATGAGTTTTATACAGTTATGTGAGGGGCTTAAGTAAGTTGGTTAAGAGAATAGAACTGTCTGGTGTGAGAGGATTAATTAGGTCTTCCAGAGAAATTGTGTGAAGTCAGGAAAATTTTGACAAAGTGTTATTGTTCCATTCTCAACCATAATAAAAATGTAATTTTTCTCATTATATCAAAATTTATTTAATATTGATTCCACCTTAAATGTAATTTTTGTAAGACTTTTAGGAGGAAGGCCATGGAAATTCTTTGTTTAATTGCCCTGGGAAAGTCAGAAGGAAGTCAGGGAAAAATCTTAAAAGTTGATTCCCCATGCAGAAAGCTGCAGTAATGCAGGATCCCTGATATTAGAGTAGGATTCCTGATCATTAGACTGTGTACCCCTCCGTGGCTGCATGCAGCCCCCTAAGGCTGCCACCCATGAGAGTCTGCCGGCGATAGTCAAAAATTCTTTTCAATGAGCCCAAAACTTTATAGCCTTAATATTCATGAGCACTCACAACAATTGGTCTATTCCTGAGGTAGCAGGTGCCCATGGACTCTGGATCTTTGCCATGCTATGTTGACCACAAAGTCGTTCAAACGAAGCAAAAATATAAGCTTTTAATGTCTGTTAAAGCTTCTAATTTAGATGGAAGTCTTGATCACGAGCAGCCTCGTATAAAGAATGACAACTTTTCACCAAGGAGTTGGTTTAGAAACAGTGATCTTTTGGTTGAAAAATATCAAACTGTCTTTTCTCATGGCTGTGCTAGGTTGTAAGAAATTAGTCGCTGTACTGTGTGTACGCTAGCTTGCACAGTACTAAACAATACCAGTGTCAAATTGCGACTGTATGACTTCATGTTCTTGTGTATGATGGTAGCAGTCAGTGTTTCCTTGCTTCATCCAATCCATGTACAGCTATGTAAATGGTGTTTGCATTGCATTTCTACACAAGTTGAAATGATTTCAGCTCCAACGCTGGTGGATGTTGGTTTTTAGAAGCGATGAGCTGAATGAAAAGACTTGTCCCCTCCACAGGCTACCTGATCATAAGTTTCTCGAAAAGGCTCTGTTTTCAAATAATGATGGGAATTAACTACAACCCCAACATTCCATACACATGTCAAAGTTACTAACATTTGTATAAAGCAGATAAGGCTTGGGCCTTAAAAAGGTAATTGAACAGCAGCAAGGAAAAAAGAAATGAGATCAAAGTTAAAATGAATAGTAAGGCTTGGTTTCATGTACCGCCGTGACACTCAGTATTAACCTGTGTTTACGGGAAGGAAAACCCCAGGGCAAAACATGATAAACAATGCCATTATTTGGACAAAAATTGCTCTTGCCTCCTCAAAAAAATGACTCCCTGTATGCCTATGACAGTTTTAGACATGGTTGGAACTGGATGATCATTTGAATTGTTGCAAGATAAGTAAGGGGGAGTGGAGAGGATTTACTGCATCATAGAATCTCAAACTCTCGTACAATTCTCACCATGAATCCTACCTGCCATCGGATTGTCTTTTTTAATGCATTGAGGAAGACATTTCAGTTCTCAAAAAGATGCGTTTCCCTTCTTATGATCAATATAAAGATGTACATTGCAGTGTTAAAAATGAATGTATTGGGTATTATGTTCCTTTACTCTTAAGTTAAAAATCAATGTAAATTAATCTCTCTTTCCTTCAATTTGATTGGCTACCTTCTTGTAAGACTTTCATTGCCATTCTTACAGGAGCCCTTGGAGATATTCTACATCTTGTTGTTTGCTTTCATGATGAAAGAAAGTTTAGGATATTGTCTTACACTTTATGCATAAATAAACTCTCTTAGTTTTGAAATGAATTCTGTTAGAAATATGACCCTCAAACATCTTGAAGTAGAATTGTCAGAAACATTATTCTAATTGAGTTGCAATAAACCTTCATTTTATGTAGGCCCCAGAATGAAAAAATCAAGTTGAATGCTTGCTCGGGTAAAATGAAAACATTAAGTGAGCTATTTTGTCTCATGTCTCCTGCAAGACTTTCTTGTGAAACATAGTCAGGCTATTCGAGAAAAAAAGTTGATTTAGTTGTCAGCTGGAACATGAGTACAGCATTAATTAACCATGAAAACCAAGAATTTTTGAAAAAACCTGAACAGACTATTACCATGAGTGACCATGGCAGAGGATGGTGGGTGGGGGAGGCTAATGGTAGATGAATGATTTCTATCATCTAGGTGTTAAAAAACAGAGTAAGGTTTAAAGTCTGCCATTAGTCAGCCCAAACTTCAATTTAACCCACAATCTAAGAAATTTTTCAATTGGCACAGCTCTTTGATTGGCAGAAAATTAGAAAAGTATGGAGTAGTTCATATTGCACAGCATACACTGAAAGTGTTCTGATTACAGCTAGGGAATGGCATTGCATGGGTATGCCTTGAAGGAATAAGTAGGATTTTGTCAGGGTAAAGGTGAGTTTTAGACAGCTGTGGGCAGGGTTTGTTGTAAGATTTAGAGAGTTGTTTTTTACGTGCAAAAAAATGGACAAAAGCCCTAAGTAGAAAAAAGCCATTGGGCTGGTCTGACTTTCAGTTCTGAGCCTAAAAACCTCAACTAAGTTACTAACCTATTTACCCATCTATTGCTTGCAATAAAGGTCTTACTGCCCTGGAAAAAATTATTTGGACATTTCCTGACCCATTGCATACCATGCTGCTAGAACTGAATGGGACATTTCAACCAATGTTACCCGAGAAAAAGGCGTTTTCTCGGTTGAAGCTTGTCTCTGTAATTGCAGCAGGTAAGCCTGTTTAAACCAGTCTTGCTGCTCTGTTGAGATAATAGTCTTTGAAGGGGGCAAATGCCTTAAACTTTATTGATCTCAAGATACATGAACAGGAAGTTCTCTGATAGATTCTGGATTATTAGTTGCCAGCTTGAGATGGCTAAAACTTGCTTTTCGCTTCTAGCATCATGCTTTCAGCAGGCTTCCCTTGCCAACACTTTATTCAATGTTGAGAAAAAAAAGAGTGCACCTTTTGCTAAAGTGTGCAACTTTTACTCACCCTTGAAGCCAGCATTGAGGCGGGTACAGGGAATTCATTCCAGGTAAATTTGTCTAGGATTGTAACAAAAAACTAAATTGCACTGCTGGTAACCCCTTACAATAGAGGTCATGCATATGTATGACATCATCCTTTGTTTATAATGCACACTGCAGCTGCATCATGAATGAAGGGCTATAGTTCCTCAGTGTAATCATACATAAACCACAGAGAATGGATTTTCATATCTTCATACTTGATGAAAATGAGTCTTTTTTTATTTTATTTGGCTAACGTTCTGTCTCTTGAAGAAGTCACTGATGAAAAACTTTTGAGCAGATACTATGATGGAGTGAGAGGTGGTGAGAAAAGAAAACTCTTAAGGCTTAGTCTCAAGTTCCCTGCAACACTCGGTGTTACTCTGTGTTTATAATTTAAGGCAAAACTTCAGGTTAACTCCTTGTTTTTCAGGCTGTGTTTTCATGTATCCCAAGTTTGGTTGATAGGTTAGGCTACCAAAGTAATGAGGTCAAATATTTCACATACCAATTACTGTAAAATGTTAGAAAAGACGACTCATCAGTGCCATAAACGTGTGACCTTGCTTGAAAACAAACTCTGTGTTTAAAACCGCAGAACCCTGAGGTTTATAATAATAATAATAATAACAAGAACAACAACAACAACAACAACAACAATCTTATATAGTACTAAATCCAATTGCTCAAAAGCATAGTTCAAAGCGCTTTACAAAACCAACATACAAATTAAACTAGTCATAGGAGTGCAAAAACAGGTAAGTTTTAATTTTCTTAAAAATTGCAAGGCTGGTGCTCTGTTTTACATTCAGTGGTAAACTGTTCCACAGTAGAGGTCCAGAATATCCAAATTTAAAAGTGTACCTCAAGTCAAATAATTCAAAAGTATCTTCATGCGACATAGCTGAGATATAAAATGTTGAAGTTCATTAATTCACTTAAAACAAATTGGTTGATTGCACAATAATTTATGACTTTCTTGTTGTACAACTCACATAACATGCTTTGTTTCCCTTTAAAACTAAAAATTTGTTTATGACTTTGAACACTTCCTGTTTGCTTGCATAGTATGTTGCATAAGGAGGGCTTAATTACAAGTAAGAGGGCTATCATATCTTGGTACAAGGTGCAGTTATGTTTGGAAAAACAAAGAAATACAAAGATTGTAACTTGAGTAGTACAAGAATGACATCACAAATTATTGCACAATGAACCATTTTAATTTGAGTGAATAAACTTCAACATTTGATAACCTCAGCTTAGTAATGTCCTCTAAAGATGGGAGTTGGACTGTTAGAATTGAATTTACATGATCTCATATATTTTTTAATTTTTTGACTTGAGGTACACTTTAAGCTCTGACCCCGCGTTGACCGGCGTTCCCATGTTACTCTAGCGCAAGCCTCAAGGTAACGTGGTGTTACCTCAAGTGTGAGATACACGAGACCACAGTCTTTCTGTATCATTGGCCTTTTACGATAGTTTGACATCTGGCGTGGTGCTACAACACACACTCAGCCTCACTCTGACATCATAGTTATGACATGGGTGTACAACCTCTTTGAAGGGGCCCCATAGCTTGGAAGTCCAAAGTATAAAGTTGTCTGGTAAAATTTTATCTCTTTTTGATCATTCTTGTTGTGAAGTCTGACCAATCCATTTCAGTCGCATGATCAAAATTTGCTTCTCGTTTTTATCCATAAAGCTGTCTTCTTTCCTCTAGAGCTGTTGTTGCAACTTTTTTTTATTGAGGTGTTTTTTTACTTTGATTGGAATGTCTTTCTCTTTTTGAATTTATGAACCCCACAGAGGTGTAATGTTTGAACCCTTTCCATCAATATTCTGAATATATTTTTAACATTTCAATGTTTAATTGCAACACACGAACGCCTTGAAGTGTCACGAGAAAAGGGGAGGTGACACAGGAAACATTACGATTTGAAGCTTGGAGAAAGTTAAAAAGTAGTTTTAGTTTGACAAAGTCTCTGCCTTTTGCCTTTTGTGTTGTCCTTATGTTTTAACTTCATTATGGGGCAACAGTATGGGCAATGGAAGAGAGGGATTTATCTGGGGCCATGCATGCAAGTGATCCAAGATATATTTAAGTATCAGAAAAGGACATACCCTGAAAAATTGCATTGTTGAGGACAGGGCATATGGAACAGGATAGGACAACTACAGTTAAAATTTTGCTTTCGCAGTGATCAATATTAATTGCAGTTTCAATGGACCTGAACTGGATTTTGTACACTATGATCGTGAAGGCAACTGTCTTTGCTAATAATACATCTAGAGTGGGTTTGGCAAGCCAAATTCTGTTCACCATGTTGTTCAGGATAGTATCTTAATTTGCAATATATCTTTCACCGATGTGACCTTTCATGCTGTCCTCATTTTGTCGCTCCCATTTCAATGACCCTGTGTTTCCTTCTCCTCTTTGATACCCACCAAGTCCACTTGCTTGTTTCACCACTCTAGCGTGGATGTGTGGGGGGGGGGGGGCTATGTCATTGTTTCCAAGGTTGGCTGCTCCCAAGGTCCAAAGTTCCCAAGTCTTGAGAATACCAGCATTTCTGGAAACATTGGACCATGGGAATAATAAACCTTGTATTCAAGGATATACTGCGAAAACGGGGAACATTGAACCCCGGGAACATGGGGTAGAACCCTGTGTGAGTAGCATGTTCTGAGATTTGTGTAGGCCAAATTTCACCTTGCCAAGCATTTCCAACCTGTTTTTTTTCTTGACCCTCCTGTCTGTATGTCATTAATGTGCTTGCAGACTGGGCTATGTCAATGATCCCAGGGTTTACTGTTCCTGAGGTTCAATGTTCCCAAATCTTAGAAACATTAGCACTTCAGGGAGTATCAATCCCCAGGAAGAACAAACCTGTTAATCATTGCCAAATCATCAATATGAAAATGGGAAACATCAAACATTAGGAACATTGATCCACTGGAATATCAGTTTACATCTCTTTGAATTTGACGCAGGGACTGGGGAACGGGGGGGGGGGCTATGGGGGCTTTAGCCCCCGCACTTTTTCTGCATTTTGGGCCATCTTAAACTGCATTTATTTTATTGGACATATTGGGCTGCTTCGATGATTATCCCCCGCACTTCAAAATTGGCTCCGCGGCTTATGTGATGTCAATCAAAGAGTAATAACCAATAACAAATTTTGTTAACTCCCGTGTAGCTGTAGCATCAGCTGACACCTGCAAGTCTCTTAAGTTAGACATTACACGATCCCTGCCTTTACGAAACTGTGAATCTGATACCACAGTTTTTGCCCAAGAAGTGCTGTGAAAAAATTCTGAACATGCCGTTTTATTTCACACCTTGGTCCATTGTAGCTGTTTGCATCTACAATCCTTGACAAAAATACATAGGACAAACTCCGCTCCCTGTATCAATGTTGAAGTTTCAGGATGTCTTGGGTTGCCTACACACATAAACTTGAAGACCATGCCTATTGTTTGGACTCAGCTGAACTACTGTCACAGTGGATCTATTAATAACAGTTGCATGCTGACACAATGGTTCATTGTTGATCCTGGTAGCCAGCTTTTAATCCTCTCAGAGGAGCTGCCAGCTATGGCATGACCTTCGGATAAGATAAACAGAAAATGCAACCATCTTGACAACTTCAAATAAAGGCAATTTATATCTTCATGGAGGGTGTGCAGGACTTGAACAACCTCCAGCATGCAGTAAGTTCAATTCACACATGATCCTGCTAGCATGGTATGGATAACATCAAATTATTTGTAAATACAAAGTGCAATGGGTGTAATATTTGTTTCCATACACAGTATAAAATAGTTTGCATCTAATAATATTTTTAGGCAGTAGAAACTTGTTAATTATGTTTTGGGGGGCTGAGAGAAGAGTAATGTCACTCATGGGTATCCATACACAAATAGCAGCTGCTCCTAATTGGAATATGTCGAGGAGAAAGCGGTGTCCAATAAATTTATCTCATGCTTGAGTGACCCTTTGCATTTAAAACTATTCAGTTGAAGAAAAAATGATGCACTTGGTAAAAGAATATACAAGCAGTGGGTAGAAGATTTTAACATATTTACAGTAGTCTTAAAAGGTGATTTGTGTCAGTAAAATAAAAGATTGCTGGCTTGAGCTGCAAGACTGACTGAATAAATATTGCATGGTAGAAGAAATTATTTAAATTATGGCCATTTCTTTTGTTAAAGGGCAAGAGCAGTGGCCTCAAACTTTGTTTGAAGTAACAGCTTAGTGTCACAATTTTCTTCTTATTTCTCTTCAAAATTACTTTCATAATATCTTTAGGACTTCAATATTTCGTATTTAAAGGGTAGTATTACGTTAAAAATGCACAAATATGGTAATAATTATTACTGAACCATTCAGTCTCACCAATAAACTGCAGCGATAGTTTCATCTCCTCAAAATGTTATGCATGCAAGAGTATAACGGAAGTTGCATCATTTGAATTTTGGGAAAGTTTGGGTGAACAAATGACTTTTTTGACACAAATAACAGAATTACTTCCTGCAAGATTTTTGTATCTTGAATCAAAAGCTACTATGCTGGCTTATTCTGAATTGTCTATCATTATGTATCTATTACTATTGAATTAAAGAATATGCAAATTTTCAGTAAAATAAATGGAGTATTTCCCTTTGAGGAAATCAAGTAGTTACTACTACCTGCATAGCACAGTTGAGGAAAAAATATACCCATATGATCCTCAAGAGCCAATCATGAAACAGGATAGTCTACTAATTCAAATTGGAATGACTGCATTCCCCCTTTAAACATCTGAAGTTTGTACCCTATGTCCAGCAATATCCAGTAAAATGAGGCTAGGTCATTTCAAAGGTACTCTTCACCTTTTGTTTTTCAAGAACAAAAACAAAAGTACTTTGAATTGTGTTATGGATGGTAATTAAAGAAGAGTGCTGTATTTTCAGTTTATGTATGCAGGATCTTGAATTCTTTGCCAACTTTCCAACTCATCCCCAGTTTCTGGGACAATTTCACTCCAGGTGTCATCAAGTTTCTAAGGACACATGTTTAACGGAAATAGTTGGATATTGAAAGGCTGGTTGCTTGTCACTCAAAAGGAAACGGTCATTTAGTGCCTTCAACATATGTCTGAGAGACTTAGGATTGATGTAGACCCCACACTGTGTTTATGATTTGTAGTTATTTACATTTACAGTTAGGTGACATAATTTGCACTCATAATTTTAACATACATGTCAGGGTGGACAAATGTCAGTTCTGGCTAAGTTTTGTCTGTGATGGAGGTTTTACATGATTAGAAGTGATGTGTTGGTAGACTATTCAGCTTTATAGATTTTAGAATTGGTAGTTGTATTGGTTTCATGTTCGGGAATGGGAATTTAAAGAACAGTAAAAAGAATTGGAATGTGCTAGAGGAAACTGAAATATATGAGATCATGTTTCCATTTAAAGAGGCTTTTTGAGTTGATAAATTGTTCACTTAATGAAGATGTTTAATGGTACCAAAACATGAAAGTTTCATATCCAATAGTTAATGGAAAAAGTTCAAATTTTGAAGTTTGTGGTGTCCTAGCTGCCTAGAAACAGCTTTGTGTATAATTCGAAAAAATGGCTGGTCACAATTTTTTGAAAACCAAATGATCAGTTGTTACTCTTATAAAATAGTTATTGGTATGAATGATATGAGGATTGTGTGGATCATTTGTTACTGGTTTGTGAAGAAGACTTAAGAGTTGTGGAAAAAATTGTTGAATTTCATGAACCAATTCAATGAGCTGCTTTAAACAATCAAATTTAAACAATGAGTTTATCAACATATTTAACAAGCATGTGGAAGTGTACTGTACCACATAGCAATCCTTATATGTAGTATTATTCAGGAAGTTTGATATCTTTTAAGTTATGTTACTTTTTTTGTACACCTTATAGCTTGTATTCAATGGTTGCGTCACTCGTAAAACATTTAATTTGTATTCAGGATGTGGAGAATGTCAAGTTCAACCATTTTTATTAACATGTGACAAAAACTTATTGAACCAACTCTATTTACCTTTCTCAAATTGGTCATTAGCAAAGCTACACTACTGCCTGTATTAAAGTAGGGTGTCCTGATTTCAATTGTGGTCAGTAAAACCCCAACTGGTCACCCCATCCTATATTATCACACAGTTTGATAGCTTTGTTTGTTTCTGTAACCTAATTCACTCTTTTATCCCAATCTTTGTATAGAAGGATAAACCTTGTCACCACATTACTGTGGTCCAAGCCATTAACATTCTTTTCCCCCTAAACCACATAGTAGCAAATCTAAATAAAATTCTGATCATGGCTTTTAAGAACCAGCTTGCCTATCTCAGTAAAGTTTTATTTGCAAAGTGAAAGGTGTTGATTAAAGTTAATATCACTTAGCTTTACCTACATCTCAAAGCAAGACAAAATAGCTTACCACTGAAGAAAAAAGGATCAAGTAAAAGAAAGACATTGATTGCAAAGAGGGTTATGAAACTTGTAAATGCAGAGAAGAGTGCTTTGGGACATAATTAAATCTGTTTAATACAGTCTAACCAATCTGTCATTCTTAAAGCCAAGAAAAATAAATAATTTGTTTCAAGACAAGCAGGACCTGGAGTTAAGGCAGATACGTAATTAGTTTTCTCTTAAAGGGGCATATTGGTGCCAATAACTGAAGTCTAGATGCTCTTAATAACAATTTATGCTTGAAAAGAAAACTACTGTAAATGACCTGTACTGTAGTTCTTCTAAAACTGCCGTCACACTTTTCGGATCACATTCCAATCCAACTTTTGTGAGCTTTTATGACAATCTCTTTCTCTGGCTGGTTGGAAAAAATCCCAGATTTGCTTTACCTGTGTAAATGTATGAGTTGCACCATAGGATAATGAAAATTAAATTTATACTGATTATTTTTGTGACGTTATTATACACCAACAAACCAATTTTATCAGACTTAAAAAAATGTATGTCAGTGTGACGTACTTCACAAACAAAATCAGTTAGCATTTCAATTTCATAAACATCAGATGCAAATCATATATTTTCATTGGTTGACAAATTTTTGGCTCTTTCCTACCAGAGGTAGAAAAGAATTCAACAAAACTCACAAAAATCAAATCAAAATCCCAGTTCTAATTCCTTGCAGTGTGACTGCAGCAAAGCACATTATAAGTGGGATGGTTAAATGAAGTAGTTGATGGATAAAGCATCATTAAATAATAATGTTGTAAAACTTGATGGATAATGTAACACTAACCAAACATGTAGTAAGAATTAACCATAATTGTAGTAATTTTTTTCAGAATAGGTCTAATGGGTAATACAATATTGGTACTTGTTCTACATTACTGGTTTGTGATGATAACAGTTTAAATACTACAGTTTTTACTACATTATTGATTAATGATGTACCTGCAATATATATTGGCTAAAACATTTTTTAAAGCTTGGTTAAATCAATGCAAAATCTTAAGTTGTAAATAATTATGCTGTCTAGTCTCTGATATATTAATGGGAGCTTCCTTCTTGATTTGTTTTCAGGTTTTGCTGTTAGTTATGGAGAATTCACTGAAGACGATGTACCAGATATAGTCTCTGGAGCACCAAGAGGAGAATACTTGAGAGGACAGGTAAATAAGAGATAATAAAACTTTACTTGAAGAATCTTTCAGCAGTTACCCCTAGTAAGAGTTACCCTTTCGTCGAGGATATGGTGTAACTATGACTTGATTATACTCCCTCGATGTCAGGGAGCAGATTGCACTAATTTTGACTTCAAATGCGGGTATAGCATCCAGCTGACACATATATAATTATTGCAGCTATGGCATCATTTGTCATCTTAGGATCAGTGTTTTTTTGAAATCATAGGCATTCCATAACAGTTACACACATCTGTTCTAAGCCATCGACTTTGGTGTCTATTTCGCTCTTACTTACCTCCTATTTACATATGTAACCATTATTGCCTGCAATAACTGTCTGGCAAAAAACTAACTAGCACCGTGGTAACCCCTACCTACTGAGGGCGCCTGCCACCTAAGGTCGTCCAGGGAGTTTTGGTGAATTTATACCGAAGCAATGACTATGACTTTCATCATTTTGAACAGCTATACCCCAAATATTTTCAAAAGTTATCCATGAAAATGCTACTGTGAGGCATTCAGACAGGTATGAAGGATATGCAGTCATTATTTTTTGTGCTAAATGTCTCAGGTAGGATCATGCAAATTCAACAAAAAAGTATGTTGTTTTGACCAAAAATAAAGTTTTTTTTTTCCAGTAGTGCTTCCCATTGGCTTAGAATTCATAACAATATGAATATGCATATAAGATGAGCATTCTCCTCTCTGACTGGCAATCAAAACTTTTTTGGTTTGTAAAGTCACTTTTGTCCCTATCTGCTCCCTGATGTCCCTGGGGGGGGGGGGAGGCAGAGATACCCATACCCTCAATGGCAGGGTGACCCTGACTGCCTTTGCTACTCTCCTTCTTCTCTACCCCCACTCTTGTCCTCTTTGCATACCCTCTCTCTCTTCCTTTTCACTTTTCTTTTCATTTGTATGCATGAAACTTCCACCTAAATAGTAATGGTTAATCTTTATAAGTAGAGTTGATTGACAATTAAATAATTAAATATTTCCTTCTCTCTCCCCACCTCCAGTCCTCCCCACCCCTTGCCCTTTCCTGCCTCTACCCATGACCCAATGTGCAGTCTGTAGGTCGGGAGTTCTAATCCTGGCCAGGTTGTACAGAAGACTTCCAACAATGGAACCCACTGCCATTGTGCTTGGTGCTCAGCATAGGCAATGGAGAAGGGGAAACAAGCCAGTGAACCAAAACTGGACATAAGGCAGTGGCTGGCTTGACTTGAACCAATTGATTGAAAACTGGGCCATAAAACTCTATCTAACCAACTCACTCTTCTACCTATGACCAAAATTTGGATATTTTGGACATAATAGCTTTATGTTGATAGTTTTAAGTTTCTTTATGCATTTTATGCCTATCCTATCTCATTCAAGTTTTTTAACACTTTGAAGCATCATGGAAAGTTCCTGTTGGCTTGAGTTTTGTTCACACTTCTAACTTCATTCCTCTTTGCTGCCCTCTCTTAGACCCCTCCTCTAGGACATTGATCCATAGATTTATCAGAATCTATAGATAGACCCTTCTGGCATCATGGCTATTAAATGTTTTGAACCCTCATCTTCCAACCATCAGTACTGGGGCCCGTTCCACAAAGAGTTACGCACGATCTTAAGTATGATTTACTGTTGGCTTAAGTATGGTGAATCAAACTTAAGATTGTGCATAACTCTTTGTGGAACGGCCCCCAGGAAAAAATATTCATAGCGTGGTGGGAAAGAGCCCTCATAGAGGACATCCTTCATTATCCATCCCCTTTAGTTTCCTTTGTTGTTTGAAAACAAAGTTTATGATTTCAATGAAAATTGTAAATGTTTGGTATACATTCCATAGGAGGAAGGAGAAATATTTCATGGATGCAAGCTTTCGTTCGTTTGGCGAAATATCAAAAGGGACACATATAGTACATTTTCAAAGAAAGTGTTTGTTTTTGCATGAGTCATTGCCTACCAAACATTCTATAATTCAATTATACAATTCTGATGGAGGCTAGCACTATAGTAATTAGTTCATAGGCTCAGAAGCGACATTATTTACATTTTAATGAAATATTTGCTCAATAAAGAAAAAAAGACCCAAGTTTTTATGATCGAGAACTGTTCCTCCTTCGTGTATCTTAATTGGATGTGATTATCATATAGCCTTGGTTTTGAGCAGGCTTAATTATTTTACCTCAAATCATTTTCTTTTACTTGCAAAACCGTTCCTTTAGAGTTAATCACTAGCATCAAAAGGGAACGGTTGATTTTATTCGTCTGCATTCTGCAAGAGAAGCTGTGCAGATTAAAATGTTTTACTAGCTCGAGGTTTACCACAGTGAAACCAGTTTATATAAGAGTACTGAAAGGCAGTAAAACATAAAATGGGAGGAAAAGTTTGGGGAAGCTCAAAGGCTCCTTCTGAGGATATTTGCGTGTTCTTATGTCCCACACCTTTCCAAATGTCTGGATTTGCACCTAGGATGGAAGCAATTGTGAAGGGTTTTTTTTTTGCCCTCAAATAAAGATGAAAGAGAAAGTTTGGACAAAAATTGATTTCAGAGTTTTGGACTTGTAAAAGGTATCATACCTTTGGGTGAAATTGAAATTTTTGGCAGTTTTCAATATACAAGCATCTGACAAAATGACCATTTGAAAATCCAAACTGGCCTAAGGTTTCCATAGCCTGTGTAGTTTCTTTCAAAGCCAAAGTCAACACCAGAGTATTCCTGTTTCATTTTACTTTCCCTGTATTGAACCCCCAACCCCCACTCCCCCCCCAAAAAAAAAAAGAAGAAAGGCTTTTGAATGTATTTTCCAACATGGATATACGTTATTAAACAGATTTGTGTTTCTTCAAAATCATTACGAAACATGCCTTCTTACTTTTTGAAACTATCTCCTTCTCTGCCTGATTACCTTTAATTAGGAAGTGAAGCACACTACATATATATTTGATATAGTCAGTTTCATATCTGATTGATTGAGGGTGCTTTTACACTTGATCCAGATCTGATCGCCCGATGTTATCAGCGTATTGAATTACGTGTATGGCTTGATCCTGGTGCATTTACACTTGTCTCGTACTCTGATCCTCCTCTATGCTATAAGGGGAAGTCACTCCACATGAATTAAGAAGCACAGGCACATGCACATGCGCACCAAAGTGTAAACAAAAATAGACCATGTACGTGTACCATGCACACTGTACCTTACCTCACCGTTGATCTGGCGAGCATTTACACTACAGATTTGATTGCCTGCACAGGGTCTGATCCTCCCCCTTACTAGGATCAAAATCGGGCGATCAGATCCGGATCTGATCTGCATTTACACCACAAATTTGATCTTGAGCAGTGGATCAGACCCCGTGCAGGCGATCAGATCCGGATCAAGTGTAAATGCACCCTGACAGTACCAGATGTACCAAAATGCTCAAGAAGTTATGTAATCTTGGGGGATAGCTAAAAAACCAGTCAAGTATGTGTTAATTGCTTTTCATGCAGTGTGAAGACATGAAAGCATAGCTGAGTGGA
Source organism: Holothuria scabra (assembly GCA_037179385.1). NCBI lineage: Eukaryota > Metazoa > Echinodermata > Holothuroidea > Aspidochirotida > Holothuriidae > Holothuria > Holothuria scabra. Next base: position 12,656,992 of record CM074196.1, on the reverse strand, counting down.
TGGCACAGATCATGCTATAAACACAGATACCAATTTACACCCAACATTGCCTTTGATCAGCTACTGGGGTGTCTGTGTTGCATTCTTAAGGAGCAACATGATAGCATGCATCTCATTGTGTAAGCAAAACTGCAGTAGAATCTTTGGCATAAATTTGGTAAAGATGCAGCCCACTTGGTTGAGGCTCAAGAGGATGGCTAGGACAGATTTATTTGAATTCATGACCTTTTCTCAAAAGATTCTTTGGGAATTGGCTTGTGATGCCAAGTGTTGATGAGAGGAGGCTACTTAAGGTGTTTTTCAGAGTTTCATGTTTTCATTGTAACTATGCCTGAAACAGTTACAGATTTATAGAGCTGCCAGCTGTTTAAGTTAAGATGTGGGCTTACAACTGACTGTTATTTTTGTCTTCCTGGAAGTGTGAAAATTGTTAGGCAGAAGTCAAAATGCAGTTTGCAGGTTCTGATTTACAAGAAAATATCTAATTAAGGAAGGTATTCTTATGTGGTACTGTACATTTATTTGGACTAGAAAATTGCACATAGACACTGTTATGTTCTGTTGGTTCATGTAGTCAGGTCTTAAGGAAAATCATTTAGTAGTAAATAAGTATATATTAACCAAAGACTTAAAATGAAATTTACATTTCAATTGATTCCTAGCTTATCCTGATTTCCACTACTTTTGAAACTATTTGTCTGCGTCTGTTCTTCTTTAAAGTACCTCAAGTCAAAAAATGAAAAAAAAACTGACTGTAAGAATTCATTTTTCATGCTGTATATTTTTGAATTTTTTTACTCCAGGTACACTTAAAATTTCTACTTAATAATCTACATATGTTTTATGGTTTTATGGTTTGCAAGAACGATCAGTTGCTCATTAAAATAACTACAAATTCCTTTTTAAGGACAGTTGTGTTGTCTACAGTAATAGGTCAAGTGGTTAGAGCATCAGACTTTCAGTCAGGAGATTGGGAGTTTTGAGTCCCCGTCTGGTCACACCGAAAAGACTACTGCCATTGTGTTTGGTGCTCAGCACACAATGGAGTATGGAAAACAAGCTTGTGAGCCACAACTGGAAAAAAGGCTGTGGCCGGCTCGACTTGAACCAATTGGTTAGAAACTGGGCCACAAAACTCCATCTAAATAACTCACTCAGAAGGTCTGGGATTTGATTCCCAGGTTGTTGTGAATGATGCTCCACTGAAGCAATGAGGTAAAGATATCACATCCAGTGCCCCATGACCGGAAAAAATGCTGACGGCACTGTTAGATTAAACCAAAAGGTTATTGAGGCGTTAAACCATTCTGTATACCTAGCCCTTTAAAGACATGATAGTATCAAGATATAGTGAAATGGCATTGAGTGAATGCCTTTAAAGCCTAATTTTGTTCAAATTTTTGGTTTGTTAAATTCCTCTTTTATCTTATTTGAAGTGGTTTGAAATTTTTGACCTTTTAAACTTCATTTTCACCTGGTTCTTCTGTAAAGACTAGAAATGTCAAGTGGCATACAAGATTAAATGAATTTAAAATTGGGGTCATGTGACAGGATGGACTCTTTCTGTAATAATCATAATTACTTTTATCACATATTCTCAAATTTAATATATATCTACAACTGAAATTGCAAAAATTGAAAAATGCTTTTAGATATCAGACTGCAGGGAGAATAAAGGGAGAAAAAATTAAAGTAAAATATGAAAGTTGTTATCAATGATGCACAATTTTGAGAAATGTAAATCTTGTTCATTTTATTTTTAGGTAATTAAATTAGAACATTTTGTTTTAATTTTGCCTTCCAAATGGTCAGTTATGAAAACCTAAAAATTTAAAGTATTAGAAATATAGAATGGTGTCCAACTCGAGTGGGGTTGACCCAGACCTGTAGCCAAAAACTATCACTGGGGGCATAACCCCTAGAAGAAGAAGGCATATATTTAGAAGTGTGATTGTCAGCCTAGTGAAGCCAGTGTCTATTATTTTTTTGTATGGGGACACACCCCCTAGCCCCAACACATGTACCCTGAGCTGGCTGTGGGGTTGAATTGACCCAGAAAATTTAAGTACTATATGGGTATGTGTTATTGGTGCAAGGTGCAAAAGGATTCAGGTCGAGGAAGTTGCAATTGCCAGATTAAGGAGGGGTTGGTTATATAGTACAGTAGCAAGAGAAAAGTAATTATGTGCACTCAAATTTGAACACTTGTTTTTCTTGTACATCTCTGTTTCTTCAGTAATTTCTCCCACATATCATCTTTGTGAAGTATTTGTAAGTTCCAAAATGAGTTTACTAAAATGTTTTGGAGAACTTGGATGAAGCAGATAACAAACAATGCTGTTGCTTCCAGTAACATAGTAATGTGAAGAAATGCACCCATAATGCATTGCAGGATACATTGTATGTTGTATAGCTTTAGGAGCAAGTTGCCATCACAATGCACTACCAGACATTGGGAGAGGAAGATAAGAAATTAGATACTTATAAATTGGAGCCTGTCCCTTGTAAATAATATCTATTTCTTCATTTCTTTTCTCCCAAATTTTGTCTTTTTCAATCATTGATTCCTTTCGAAAAAGTTTTACTAAAATATTTGGGAGTTCTTGGAGCAAGCAGATGCTGTTTTAAAAATGGGTGTGTGTCCATAAATAACAAAGTAATGACAAGAAATTGCAACCATAATGCAATGGGTGAACACCATATGTTGTATTAGTAAATGAGCAAGATGCAGTAAGGAAAGATCTGCAGAATGTCACTTTGACAGTTTGGAGATAAGGTAGTTCTTAGAGGAATAAAAGCAGAATCGACCAACCAAGATGTCAAGATGGCAGTTCTGTGGAGTAAAAGTAATAAAATATCTGTAGAATCCTCTAGCAAAGTGTCAGGAAATGAACTGATTAGGCTTCAGCTCTTAAAGATGAATGTTACCACGGCTAATCACCACTATCTTCCTCTCAGCAAATGTGTCACCACGGTGATAGAGCAAATTAGTCACGACACATCTGTATCATCGTGGAGTCTGATGAGGCAAGAGGAAGGATTGTGTGGCTAAAGGTATAATGCAAGTCTTCAAGTGGCAATTTATCATCACGCAAACACCATTGATTTTATGTAAATTTTATTTAACTTCTCTTTTCTCATTTTCTCTCTTTCGCTCCAGGTGGAAGTTTTGTCTTCTGATTTGCGGTCGCTGTACAACTTCACTGGTGACCAGCTTGGGGAATATTTTGGAAGTGCCGTTGCGACTGCCGACGTGAATGGTGATGGGTATGTGATTAATAAAGAGTTATAGAATGAGTAGGGTGGTATCCTTATGTTTCCAGGTACTTTTGTGGATTAAGATGCTGGTTTTTGTAGGGTACAGTCAGGGAGGAGATAATTTAGTGGATGACAGAAGGGGATATGAGATGTGGGTGTAGCAGTTGAAAATATGTTTTTTTTTTGTAGCATAGATGCAAAGAAAGAAAGAAAAAATGTGGAAAAATAGAATATAGAAAAGGAGAAAAGAAATAAAAGCACAAGAACTAGTTGAAACAAAAAAATATCATTAATTATCATTACCAGAGAGAAGACATTTTAAAGGGAAGCAAGTATTATATTTTTATTGCATATGTATGCATGATGCTGATACAAAGAGCTATCATCAACAAAACTCATAGTTTCACAAACAAATATTTGCCAAATCTTCATATCCCAAAATAGTTTTTTTTTGGGGGGGGGGGGAGAGGGGAATGTGGCTCTCAGATTGTCCCATTATTTAAAAATTAGGAGGCAAACTTGTGAGTGATATTTGAAAGAGAGGATTTCTTTCTGGGAGAACATTTTTTGGATATGAAATAAGCAACTTAAATTTAATCTCCTACTCCTAGATCATTATACGGTAAAACATGGGAAAATATTGTGTAAGTGACAAGACTAGAATCTAGGTGATTGATGAATATTGATTGCTACAACCTTGTTTGAATTATTTTTAGTCATAAATGCCATATTACTGCAGGGGCTGACTTACCTATTATGGAAATTTACTGGGTAAAGTCAATTGGTTCAATTTTGCAATTCATTGTAAAAAACCCTTTTTTAACTTATTTTGTTTTGTTTTTTTTTTTAAATATTTTTGTTATTTTCTTCAATTTTTTTTGTCCAATTCTTATTTAGTCTGGCACATGCAAATGGACTTGTCTCCACAATGTTGCATTATAAAGATGGGAAGTTCCCAGCACGTGTCATATAGTAGACATGGCTACTACAGTAGTGTTTTTTTTTTTGTTTGCATGTTTGCAGCTGTATGCCATCAATACCCATGCGTAGTTCGAAAAAATTCATTTTCACTCAAAATTTCCTAGACCTGGCACAAAATCCTTCCTTCCCTGTTGAGTAACTTTCAAGCATTTTCAGTGTCAAATTTCATCACTGCAAGCACTTTTTACCACTTTTGTGCAAAGTTTTTGAAGTGTCCCTTGGTCTGGGGCATGGCTTCTGGAATACACCCCTGAGAGGGATATGGATAAAACATTCTCTGAATTTGTGCGCATTTTTCCATTTGTTTCGTTGAAATGGATACTCCTCACAAGCCCTCATCTGCCAACGGATCACGGCAAAGTTGTCACCCTAATGGGACGCAAACCTCGTCCTAGCCTCTCTGCCTTGTAACGCTTCGTCAGACAGAATTCAAACAAGATAAATGGACAGAATTAAATAAGGCACAAATGTTTGTGGTCGCAAGCTAGTTGAGATGCAGATAAGCTGTCATTATCATCCCCACTACGGTGAAGTGCCACACATTGAAATCAAGAAACAGAATCTAGACAGGATGGAAGCAAGTGAGCAGCCAGTTGTTTAAAATATTGTTAAAATTCATGAGTGAGAAATTGTGAGCTGTAATTCTGAGGAGACTGTGAAACCATGTGAATTCAAGATAATATCAACAGCCTTGGAAAACCTCTGAAAGTTTGAGTTGTTCAAAATACAAGTGGGTAGGAATGTCATCCTTGGCATTCTCATGATATTTTCGTGACTAAACTGCTTTCAGATTGAACATTAATAGTTTGCCTTGGGTTGAAAGAAAAATATCTGATTACATAATTTATTGATTGTTGGGGACACATGTTGGATGACAATGTTGATTGTGATCTGAGAGCTTTTATCAGAAAATTTATTTTTTTTATGGCAAGTTATTCTACAGCAATATTTGGCATGATATTGCCCTCTATATGAAAGCTTCAGATATTTTCATTGGTCTAGGCAATAGATTGACTAGATTGCTTTAACCAAAAATTCAAACTGACAGGCCTAACATGAATGGGACAACTAGTGATTAATGACAAAATTCCTGTTTTGAGGAATTGGGAGTGAGTATTTCAAATTTTGATTGGTATATTTTTGGCTTTTTACTGGGACATTCTTCAGATATAATTCAGAAATTATTTGGCCAGTACCGGTCTCATGCTATGCATTCTGTGAGCAAAATGTTACTTAAATATAGCATTTAATACACACACTGTGAAGTCGGGTTCCTGTGATGATGCCATTTTTGTTCAATGCACTTTTACATTTTATACATTTTTCAGCTGTTGTGCTGAAAGAGGTACCATTTTACTTGAGCATTTCTCATTTTGGGGCAGAATTTTTTGAAATGAATGCTTTTTTCGTTGATAGATAGTGTCAGAGAATGACTCCAAATTGTTGTCATTGAGTCATCATTTCATGGGCTCTTTAATAATTCTGAGGATTGATCAAGGTGACAAAATTACTTCATTCGGAAAAACTATATGCCATGTTTGAAGCAATTTGTGGTAAACTGGATTGTCCCAGTTTGACTTCTCTCATGCATTTCCTTACCTATTTTCCTATTTCTTCTTCTCTACATAAGTGTTGATCAAAGGGGGGGGAGGGTGGTGAGATGCATTCCCTCACTTTTTTAGAATGGGGGCACATCTCCAATAAGTCTTCCTCATTTTTCCAAAATGATGAAACAAACTGTTTCAGAAGTTGGCAACAATTTTAGCTCTTTGATATTACAACTCATATTATGAAATAACTAAAAAAACTTAAAGGCACTCTATTCTCTTCCCATACTGCAATTTTTGTTGTAGTCCAGAAAAACTGTCAATAAGCACAGCTAATAGCACTGTTGACATTTCAGTGGAATTTCACAACTTGTGGGAAAACATGTAGTCAAAGTCTGAACAATGTAGTACAATTTAATCTGGTGTATAATCTCAATTGGCACATCCTTTTGATTGGCATCAAAGAAAAAAATCGCAGAGAAGCACATGTTACACAGTATTCTCTGAGAATATTCTGATAACACATTAGGGCCTTGTCTTCTTTAAGGGTATGCACTTTAGCAATAAACTCTTGAAATATTGCATCTGAATAAAGATTAAAATGTATTGGGCAGCAGTGGGAGGGACTGGAAGTAGGAAAGTTGGGAGATTTGGAAGTATCTGGGATGATGAAAGTCAGCCTTTAACTTTTCCTACACTTTTTATTTAACGAGGCTTCCACCAGTCCAGTCTAACCTTCTCGTATGGAAAACATGAAGATAAGTTGATATTGAAAATTAATGGTAGGCTCAATCGTTTTGTAAACAATTCTGTCTGGGATTGGACGCTGCCATTGATTAATGATAGATTACTAACAACAGTTGTAACATACGGCAAACTTTTTGAAAATATTAATGTGTTGCGTAAAGTATCTTTGTGCAGCTTGAAATATTCATGTATTCTGAATGTGTTTATGCAGGCAAGTTTAGGGTGGACCGTCAAACCATAGAAAGGAAATAGGGAAAAAAAATAAAAAGAGATAATCACATTCGGAGATCCGCAAAATTATTCAGTCTGCAAACATTTCATGAAATATTTATAGGGTATGTGTCATCTGGGTCACCAGGGATCCATTTCTGGAAACCTTTTTTTATGTTGGAAAGGTCTATAAAGAAAATTAAAATGAATGATTGTTACCTCCAGAGGTCTCCGAAATTAGTCAGTTGAACATTTCATGAAATATTCATGTGGTATGTGTCACACTTGTTCTAAAACAGCTAGACCCCCTTTTTACTTTTACTTGGAAAGGTTTTTTGCATTCTTGACTCAGGGGGATGGGGAACCATTTTTACCCCAACTTCCCCTTATTTGGGTACTCCACTTGACGATATTGTGAATTACATGCTGAAAAAATACAGAAAAAGTTTTGATTTAAAACAATTATGGTCAAATGCTTGTAAAGTACAGTTATTTAAGCATGCCACACATACCCTCGACAATACAATCTTGCGCATTATAATTTAGTGCAGTATGACTGCATGTGATCATAGCAACATGCGTAGTTTATGTAAATCAAACACATTGATAATGATTTTGTTTGAATACGTTGCTTAACTGCACAAGGGTCTGTCCTGTATTGATTGACACTGTACTTCCTGTATTAGCACTAGATATGTAAATGAGATATTCATTGCTTTTGCGAAATTTCCATTTTGAATCAGTGGAAAATGCTACATGGGAATAAAGTATGTATTTGATTTGGTATCTGACACTGCTGTTATATGGAATATGGAATCAAATATACATTGATTCACCCAGCATGCCATCATTGGGTTAGTTTATATCTGAAATCGATCTTATTAGTGAGGGAGATGACGCTCACAGCATGTCCACCCTTGGGGGAACTTTTCGAAGTAATCTTCTGCTCTACATTATTTTATTTTATCACAATAAATTGTTAGTCAAATTGCCATAAGAATAACCTGTGGCACTTGTTCAAATACCTATGCAAACACGGCAGAAAAAATCTTTATTTCTCAGGAAGCAAGACAGATGTGCCACAATTTCTGTAATGCTTTCGAAAGAAAACATTTTTCTCCAGGCTCCAAGATTCCCATGCAAAGAGTGGCGTACAAGAGTATTGGTGTTTTCCACGTGTCTGTGCAAAGCTGATCAAAACTTGTTTAATGTTTAGCATTAGAAAGTGAACTTCTCCTTAAAATTAACCATGTGCCATTACTTTGCCAAAGCATCATGACTTGGCTGATTTTCCAACGATAGAAAAATGCATACAACAAACTGACCTTGTAATCTCTACCATGTGTGTATTCACAGCCATACAAAGACTAGGGGAGCACTTTACTGCTGAAAATATCAAGAAATAATGCCCTTTTGCAATCGTAATAAAACATACTTTTCTTTACTTCCAGAACATGAAGTATCTATTTGATGTGTACTTTTTGTCCCAAATGTCAATAATTTGACAGATTTGTCTGGAAATTTTTAAATCTGTTCCTTAATTTCTTTTAATTTTATTTTTGTGCATGACTTTACTTAATGGGAACTGATTTTCATGGTTTAAGATTAATTTGGTATTAGTCATTAAATTCAATGTTATCCACACTCTACATGGAAATACAAGCAGAGGTGCCAACTCTCCCTGATTCTGAGGGATGCTCCCTGAAAATTCAAGGATTTTTGTCCATTCCAACTAGCAAATGTGACAACCTCCCTGATTCAAGCAAGTCTTTCCCCCATTGAGTTGCATGTAATTCTAAAAAATCTCCCTGATTCCTGTCTTAAACCTCCCTGATTTCTGGATGTAAATGTTGGCATCTCTGTACAAGTCAACCCTTAAAAATCTTCTGATATTGGATGCTCAGTACCTCAAGGTTAAGCCTAAAAATATGTCACTACACTGCTGGATTTGGAAATGTCCACAGTTCTAGGGAGAGAATTCTCTAATGGAAGCCAAAAGAATGACATGTAATACATCCTTTGAGTTTGCTCTCTCCGATAAGAGTGTAGCTGTGCCTCCTGTCTTTAATTGAAGCTCTTTCGGCATTCCCAAGAAAAGCCACCAAAGGTTTCAGAAGATGAAACTTGGAATTGAGTGTTTACTTTTTTTTTTAAGAAAACCTCTTCAATGGCCCCATTTACTCTTAGAGGGAGGCTTGTCCTTCTCTATTGGTCAGTTATAGGTCACATGTATCAAATACTGCAAAACAGTCTACTGCTGATGAGATTTCACCCCAGAGGCCCACTGCAATGTGGAATGATCGTTAAACCATTGAAAAACTCAACTTTTCCATATTCTTGATACTACTGCATGGGTGTGAAGGACTCGTTGATAATCCTTGCCATGGCAAAATTGAGTACTTTTGACCTTGGTGTGTAGTTCTTTGATTTCATTTGCAGGTTTTATCGAGGAACTCTGATAGGATAGGCAAAATGCTCATGTTTGTGTCAAGTATGTTTCCTGTTTGAGAGGAATAGTGCTGATATGGGGCTTCACATCTCTCAGAGATAAAAGCTGCCTGAAATTGTATCTTAATATAGAGTTCAGTAATTTGTTGCCACATAGAATTGTGGAAAACATGCAGGCTGCACAAACAAAGCTTGGCACATAGTGTAGGTTACTATGTTCCCCTATTTATGTGCAGTACAGTTACATGTCACTGCAGCAATGGTAAAGTGTGACCACCTTCTTAAAGAGGGCAGGTATTAGGGGCTACCTTAATGGCAGATTGAAATACGTGTTCACACGACTGGAAAATGTTGGGAGGCTCCTTCTCAGGAAATTTGGCCATCTGGAAGGAAATGTAGGAAGGAAATTTGAAAGAAGTTTTCCTTTTCTGTACAGGAAAATAAGGAAAAATTGTGGAAAATTTCACTCCCAGGAAAGTAATTTACTCCCTTCCCGGGAAATGAACATTTCTTTCAGCTCTGCATAGTTATGCACTAAAGAAGCAGCAGCGACAGTCGGTGTGCAGTCCCCCATTTGATGATTTTCTCAAGTAAACTCTAACTAATTTTGTAGGCTGTTTATTAAGTGGTGTGACAGCGGTTTACTTCTCCCGATAGCTTGGTGCATGTATGGATCTACTTTGCCCCTCCTTACCTCCTATTTACACTTTGTAATCTCCACTTACCTGCAGTAAGTCCCTGGTAAGCTTTAATAGCACAGTGGCTCCAGGTGACCTCTGGAAGAGGTCAGCTGGAGAGGTCCTCCTTCCTGCTTGCATTTCAAAGTGCAGTTTGTTCCTTGGCTTGTTTTCTGTCCTAAGGAGTTTCTTATCTGCTCAAATCGGAATATATTTGGATTAATCCATCATCCTTTGATGTGTTCCAGCACAACAGTGGGATGTGCCAGTGAACTTTAATACTGGATTTATTTTTTGGCAGGGCCATTTTGAAGATTATATACAGAAAAGAGGGTTTAAAGGGGCATATTAAGTTGATATCAATAGCAGAAAAGGGTGTCCAAGGGTTCTGATGTATGACAGTGCATTATAAATATGATTAATTAAGTTTCACATCCAAAAGTTGCAGCAACAGTTGAAATTTTGGATTTATTCATCCTAGCTTGTGATGGTTTTGTGCATAATTTGAAGACAAGTCTAGTCACAAGTGTTGAAAAAAAAAATCCAAATTGAATTGTTAATTAATTACTCACTCAAGAAACATATGTTCAACATATGTAGGATATGGAGGTTGTCTAATTATGAGCATTTGTCACTAAGTATGTAAACAGACAGTGACAGGTTTGGAAAAAATTTAGCGAATTGTAGATAAACTTGTTTACATATATGTTTCCCTTGCAGGTTTGATGATGTCATAGCAGGTGGCCCCATGTACTCAGATGAAAGACCAGGTTATATGGAAAACTGGGAATGCGGGAGGATTGTGATCTATTATCAAGAATCTAACCCGTTGATGCGTGAAGCGGTAAGGATTTAAATGACCAACCAAGTCACTCTAATTCTTTCCAAGAGCAACCTGCTTTTAGGGAACTGCTCCTCCCACAACCAAAAGTTTCATGATTGGCTCTTGAGAGTCATGTGTCAATTTTGTTTTTCCTCGAATGTGAAATTTATGAGGAACAACTGCTTGGTTTACCTTGAATATTCCAAACTGAAGTCCTGAAACATTACAAAAAATACTTTGCAGAAAATGGTGAGATTTAGCTGTTGATTCAAAATAACTTTGAGGCTACTGCTCTTGCCATGGAAACAAAGCAAAATGTTATTACTGTGAAACTTGTCTGGTTTTGGTCCAGCAAATATCATGTGAAGCCCTTTTGTTATTAATTTGTTGTGTGGATATTTTCCAGGAAAGTGCCTGTGATTGTTTGTTAATTATTGTTTTTTTGTATATGTATGTGTGTGTGAAAAATCCACCTAGCCTTAATGATTTCCTTCTCAAAATTGTACGTTGGGATTTTAGGGACAGTATTGTTTGTAAAAAGAAAAGTTTCAGTTTCAGTTTCAGTTTCAGTTTTGAATAGAACTGGTGTTTTTCTCCTTTGTAAGTTTCAGTTTATGTGGGATTTCATTTGATATATGAAGACGACTTTCTCTATAGCACTCTGTAAGAACACAAACATTTGCTGTGGGTCAGTCCTGGCGTTTCCCAATTGAGCTAACTTTTACCTTTATAAATATACTCCTGTAGAAGATTTGTTGTCATGTGAGGGTAGAGATAATATTTATCACTAGAGTTTTGCTTTCATTTTCCAAAAACTCTCACGATTTTGATGGGGTTTTTTTGTGTCCTACTTTTTCCAACATATAAATTGTACATGGATAGGTCTACGAAATATTCACAGTACATTATATGAAATTTCAATGCAATTACCAGAATGTTAAATTGTTCTGAAATTTGCTTTACCCTTACAGATATAATTATGTAGTTTATGTTTGTGCTATAAGCTCAAGGACCATAGCTGACCCAACGAGGTAGTAAGGGGGGGTATTGGAAATTATTTCAGAGGGACAAGATATACCAAAAGGCTCTGAGGCATTGTAAGTTTTGATCTTTAAGCGGGTGAACAAATTTCCAGAGGTTCTTTCCTGTGTGTCCCCCTCCCCATTAGGTGTGAGCTGGGTTTGAGGGGGTGTATGAAATGCCTAGTTTATATTAGTGAGGGATGGTTGAAATCTACTTGGTACACAGACATTTCTCCATTCCTTTTATGACTGGCAAAATTAGGTATAATCTAACTGGAACAAGTCAAACAATGCCCAACTTTTCCAATGTGTCTTCACTTTCCAACACCGAATGGTATAAACAATACCTCCATGAAGAAATGATGTTCCTTTGAATCTGCACTTCAATTGTTATGTAATCTCTACAAAAGATTATTCAGCTGTCTGGATTTCATTATTTTTTTTCATTCAAGAAAAAAAGGGGTTGTTGCCAGTTTTCTTTAACCACATTAATTACTGTCGCATAGGGGAGAGTCATTTATCTAACTGGGCAGTATGGCCAGTTTTGCACAGGAAATACATAAATGACTTTGCAGTAACAATTACTGCCAGTGAGATAAGTGACTCTGCCCTCAATGAGAAACTCTGAAATTTGCTTTGCTCATAGAAACTCATTCTGACACAGGTTTTTGGAATGCTTCAGTCTAAATTTATATTTGCAATTTTTAACTTGTGTTATTCCAATGAACAGGGCTGTTAAATTCCAGTGGTAAACCCAATGAATTGAATATTTGATATAACTATGGCTATAACCACCTTACACATGTCATTTCATTAAGTGGTTCTTTTCATTTTCTGGATTTCAATTGAAATAAACTCCTCCTTTTACCATAAATTATCTTAAATGGCTTAATTTTTTCATTAATTCATCCACATCATATCCACATAGTGCCTTCTTCCCTCCCTTGATCATAAAAATTGAGTATGGTAACATATTTATGTTTCATACAAAAAATACAAAATACAAAACAAAATAAGCTCTTATCCACGCTAGTTGATGTGTCACCCTATCAAAATAAAAACTCTCTCCCCTGTGTTTAAGATATATCACCCTATTAACATCTCCTGTACTTGCGCCATCCATTTTGTCATCTGAGGTAATTTACGCAAACATAAATTCCTTTTTGCTCTCAGCGTTCTCATTAGTGCAGGTTGTTTTTTAACCTCTCTTTAGCCTTGATATACATGATTTACTGACACATTTGTTTATTTTGCCGACAGAATTTGTTTAAGGAGAAATCCGACCATGTCCTTGGCAATTCGAGACAGGCACGGTTCGGCTACGCTATTACGTCGCTGGGGGACATCAATTACGATGGTTTTGAAGGTAGTTATGGGTTGGAAGGGAATCATATTTTCAAAGTATTGCTTTAAGAAAATGAGATGTATCAAGAAAAATTGGTTTATGTAATTTTCTTACCAGGTGAGGTGTAGTAGAATGAAGATAAGTGCTATACAGTTTTGATATAGGAAAGGTGTCCTTGTGTTGTAGCAAAAGTTATACTCTTTTTTTCTCCTTCAGCTGCCATCAGGATAGTAATGAACTTGAGGTCAGAAGGTGGTATTGTAACCTCTTCTTGAGAACTTTTTTGTTTTGGTCAAAAGTTACATACAATAATTTTTGTAATGCGATGAAATCTTAAAGGGGAAAGAAGAACCAAGTCTGCACAGTGTGGTGAAACCCCGATTCAAATCGACATGCATTTCTCGAGATATCAGTACATGAAGTCACTAGAGGTGTGTTCCAAATAAGTGAAAGGGCAGCAGAGGTTATATCATATCCTTACATTGATGAGGAGTGCTTTGTGTCCCTTCTTTTTCAGACTGTTATGTTGACCTTGAAATTAATAAGATTAGGACCCTCCCTGTAGTGAATGTGCATTTTGTTGTTTTCTCATGCCGTTTAACATGCTGATAATATATATGATTGCTGAGGAGAAAAAGTTCTATAAAAGTTTAAGAAACATAAATGACTGCTCGTTAATGTGTGGGTATGATGTGATGTGTGCTTGCTTCAAGTTCACTTTTTGTTTAAAATCAGACAGCTCTGCTAGCTCATATCTTGAGAACCATACATTGGATTTCCATGCAAATTAAACCAAAATGCTTAGAGTACGTAACCCGCTAAAATATCAAAACTTGATGTTAACTTGAACCTTTTTTAATGTGATGATGTTTAATAATGAATGCTTGAGAGGTTTGAGGACTTGGTCCACAAAAGACTTACCTTGTAGGTACCTTGTCAATACCTAGTAGGTATCTCATAGGTAAATCAAGACCCCATTTGTGTCTTACGAATGAAACAATCATTGAAAAGTAAATAAAACCTTCTTCCTCAATGTGATGGGTTGATACAGTTCCTGCTGACTTCAAATTTACTTTGCATTTGAAATGCTTTCAATTTCATTGCAGATAGGGCTAGGCCATTATGACCCTTATGACTGAAAATACAGTTGATTGATTTGAGAAAATGTCTTTTAAGTGAAATTTTAAGGGAGTCAACTCTCACCCAAAGTGCAATTTTTTTAGTAGTCCACAGAAATATTCAATTTGCACAGCTCTTTGATTGACAGCAGGTTCAAAAATGCAGAGTAGTTCATATAACACAGGATGTACTGAACTAAGAGTGTTTTGATTGCATATCAGGGTCTTCTATACTCACCCTGAAGGAAAAACTGAAATTGTGTCTAGATGAGGATGAGTTTTAGACAGATGTGAGAGGGGCTTATGCAAGAAGGTAAGGAGAGCCTGAATTGTTTGGGTGAGAGGATTAGCCTTAAGCTATAGCTGGCTGCATCTTGCTGCTGTGCACTAAGACTTAGTGAGTTTACCTGAATTGAAATGAACTGCAATGGAAGAGTCAAAGCATTAAAGATAAGGCCAGGAGAATACAGTGTATACCATGTTAGTTATAAAATCTTGAAGGTGGCAACATAATTCTTGGGCTTTGGGTATCAAGAACAGCTTAAAGCAGTACAAGGTATGATTAAAACTAATTGTAAATCTTTTTGTGTTCATGTAAATTATCTCATTATAAATATCAATGAAGTGATATGTGTAAAAAGTCATTAATGTTTAGTTATATTTTTTGTCTTGGTTTATGCAAATTTATTCTCTTGACAAAGAAGTACATATACATAACTCCATAAAAATGGATGGTTGCCCATTAGGCAGAATGTTTCCTCTTCCCGACCAAAATATATTACAAGGTTTTCTTTTTTCATATTTTTGTGTTTTTCCGTAAAGCAGGTATGTGAGAATGGGCATAATGGCCTGATGTTTTCTTACTTTGTGTTTTAGTCATTTTCTTAATTTTTCTTGCAATACAAATATTTTGGCAGATATTTTGATTTCATTCAACTGTGTCTTGATATTTTCTGTCATCTGCAGACATTGCTGTGAGTGCCCCGTACGGTGGAGAAGATGGCGTGGGCAGGGTTTACATTTTCAATGGCAATGCTACTGGTCTTATTCTACAGCCAACTCAGGTATGTTGACTCCATGACCCCATATTTCTCCCTAATTACTCCAAGAACAAATTGGGGTGACTGCATTTTGCCTTGTTATACTTCATGTTCCCTTTCTCAGGTCATCTCTCCTGAATCTTTAAGTCTGTCTGAAATCAATTCACCATGTAGTACTTTGTGTTCTCTTTCTCAGGTCATCTCTCCTGAATCTTTAAGGCTGACTGAAATCAGTACTTTTGGGTTTTCTTTGGATGGTAGAATGGATGCTGATGGTAACAACTACCCAGGTAAGAGGAATAATCAAGTAGAGGAGGGGGAAGTTTAGATAGGGGCAATGCGCAATGTTTAACAAGAAATTTCCTAAATGGCTAACAAAAGCCCTAATCCCTAATCTAATCTCTAACCCTAACAAAGAAAGCTATCAAAACAATACAATGACAACAACCAATCAAGAAAAAACTTGTTAAACAGTGCACACCTACCCTTCAGATAAGGAAAGGGGGCTGCAAGGTAGGGAGTTCTCACTCATAAGGTAAGGGGTTCGATTCCTTGGCTGGGTCTTTCTGAAGACCTCAAAAATGGAACTTACATGATGTTGTGTGTGATGCTGTCCATGAGCAATGGGGTAGAATAACAATTCAGTGCCATGCAATTGGAAATAAGGCAGTGGGTGTCTGTAGACTTCACTAGGTTACCTAACCTAGGCTACAAGGTAGGGAAGGGGTAAACCATGGTTTGGAAGGGGGGAACAAGGTGAAGAGTGACTGCTCAGGTAGGGAAGAGGGCTGCTCAGTTAGGAAAGGGGGATACCAAGGTAATGGAAAGGGGAAACTATGTGAAGGATGATCCCAATGCAATTGAATGGACTAGTCTGGCCAAGGAGAGGGGATTTCATGTAGAAAAGCGGGGGGGGGGGCTACCAAGGTAAGGGAGAGAAATGCACCTGTATTGAAGGGGAACTCCAGGTAAAAAATGGGACTACAAGAAGGCCTTTACAATTCAGTCTGCTGTCTGTAAGTTTTACTAATAAACACCCATTAGCTGTGGGGTGTTGATTTCCTTATCATTGTGGCACTGTAAATATGATCCTGCTTGCAACAAACCTGGCCAGTGTGGAAATCTTTGAAGGGAATATAAATGATGCAGAAGTTTTCAATAATGCAAAAGTTTTCAATATCTCTGCTCTCGGGCAATAAAGAAAATTTAGTGTGTACCTGCGCAAGGGCCTCAAAAATTGTTGGGGTAGGCTATGGTGGGGAGCAGAGACCTTACGTTTCCTTTTTAAGTGCATGTTTGATTTAACAAGCCAGAATATAATTGGATTTATTCAGAACTGCCTGTGTCACAAATTAAATTAACTGTGAGAATTTCCAGAAAACTGTTATTAAAAAATGATTCCCTGCCATCAGTATGGCAGCAAATAGTGAGGAAATATTTTGTGTTTGTTGCACTGAAAGGAGATTAGCTGTATGCATTTTGCCACTTTACACTTTAGCTTCATCAGAGGTTGACCGTAAGATACATACGTTTCAAGAAAGTTTAAAATGACTGTGTTTACCTTTCTACTTTTTAGATCTTTTGATTGGCTCACAGGAAGCTGACTCAGCAACTTTAGTAAGGTAGGTGATTTTTTCACGCCCAGCCTTGAAATACGGAATTAGAAGGACCCCCTCCATTCTATCACTTTCACTCTGTCAAATTGTTTGGGTGGGGTGTTTGGGTGTGTGTGTGTGTGTGTGCATGTGTCTTTAAAGGCCCAGTTCTCTCACCCCAAATGGTACCAATTCTTCTAACCTTCTTACTTAAGCCCCTCCCACAGTTGTCTGAAATTCATCCTTATCCTGTCTCAATCTCAGTTGGTTGCTTCAGGGTGAGTAAAGAAAAGCCTTATGTGTGTTCCCAAAACACTCTCAGTACAGTTCGTGCTGAGTAATATAAGCTTTGGTAATCTGCATTGTTTGAATAAACAGTCAATCAAAAAGTTGGGCCAATGGAGACTTTCTGTACCCCCTTGCAAGAAGTTTAGTTTGGGGCGAGAGGATTGGCCTTTAATTTTGGGGGTTGAGTTTTTGACCAAGGAAGGGCACTGATGGTTTTGAGGGTATAACTCAAGGGCAGAGATGTAAATGGTTCTACCATTTTAATAATTTTGGGAGAGATATCTGCTGGTACATTTCAGCAGGGAGGGGGAGGGCAGAATCTTTTTTTTTTTACTCTCCTAAGAAAGTTAATTTTGGCATTTGCTTTAAATGAAAAATGTCCACCTCCCACCCCCCACCCCTGAAGCCATCATTGGCTTGCCTGACTTTGAGACTGGATCAAACATTTTTGAAGCACAATCATTGCAAGGCTTTGAGTTTTAGAATTTCCCGGGGTGCTACAAATTAGTCTCCTTTGGAAATGCAGGAGTGTGGTAGATGAACTGCTTTATTAAACATAAATTGCTTTATCAGAGTTCTCATTCTTTTTCTAGGTGTTCAAAATTTGCACTCCTCACAGTCATTTTAGGTGGAGTGATGGTGTGTGATTGCTCTTGTAAACTTTATGTGTCATGCCTTTTATGTTTTATAATTGTGAAAGCGCAGATTGATCCCAGACAAGATAGATTTTGCAAAAAGTTTTCTTTTTGATATGTAATTCTTCCTTTAATTTCTTGTTTTGAAAAGTTGATTCAGTTGAGTTTTTTCCTTTGCATTCTTGGTATTTCTGTTTCAGTAAAGACAAGGTTTGTTATCTTTATTCAAAAGCCAGATATATTTGAGAGATATTTGGATTCTAAGGTAACTACTTTTTATTCCTTCCAGAGCTAGACCAGTGGTTCACCTGGAGCCTGAACTGACTTTAAATCCAGAAGGCTTGAACCTAGATGAGAAAGATTTTCAACTTCCAGATGGAACAAGGGTGACAAGGTGAGAAACACCTGCGTAGTGCTGCTCTGAAATGTTTCTCTTTTGGGGCAAGGTTAATGCATGACACTACATGACTGCTTTTCAAAGTAGAAAAATAACTTGAAAAAATTGTAAATTGCTGATTGTTGCATAAAACAGGACAGATTTTCTTCCCATGTTTTGATGATTGTTTTCCCATCAAAATAAGTCAGTTTCTTTTTTATACACCTTTCAATTTCTTCTCTTCGTGAAGGATTTTCTTAATTAATGATTTGTTAACCTTTATAGAAAATGGTGCCTATGGTGTCCAGCTTGAAAGGGGTTGAATCCACACTGATCTATTTCCTTTCCAGTGAAGATATTCTCCTCCTCTGTGTGAAGTAATATTATTAGGATGATGAGAGTGATTCAAAAAGAGTTGCTTAAAAAAGTGTCTTATGTACTCATGTGAAATCAGTATATATATCTAGAAATATTTTAAAAAGCTTTCCTGCTTTCAGTTGGTAGATTGTTCTGTTCAACAATGATATTCACATGTAAATTGTCACCTGCAAAAGTTCTGCAGACTCTTCTAGTATGCATGTAACACCTGCTACCCTTACGTGTTCCAGGAGGAGAAGGTGTAGGGGAGATGTGCCTCTTACCCCCACCCACCCCCAGCCCCCCTTTGGATATGCCTCCATCCTCCTTTTGCCAAAAAATAGTGGATACATTGGGGCAAATAAGACGGCAAGGAAAATAAATGCACTTTTTGTGGGACAACTTGGTCAGAAATAATGACCCCTGTATGTCTTATCTAATTACCACAATTGAATCTTTTTTTCCATTTCAGCTTTGAAGTCAAACTTTGCTTCAGTTACAGCGGTCAATTCATTCCACAGACAATAGGTGAGAATAGTTTTACCTGTCATCATCCTATCAAGTCAATAATTCAGCAAAAATGCTGAAGGACGATCTTAGGTGGCAGGCGCCCTCAGTAGGTAGGGGTTACCACGGTGCTGGTTAGGTTTTTTGCCAGACAGTTATTGCAGGCAATAATGGTTACATATGTAAATAGGAGGTAAGTACATCACTCATAGACTCCCAAACCAGGCAGTTTTGGTGATTCTGTCACATTTTAGCAAGTTTTCAGTCATGAATGCACAAAGGCTTTGCAATCTGCGTACACTCTCCTTATCTCCTATTTACAAATGTAAGCATATTGACTGTCTGAAGGTGAGTGGGAAGACTAGTAAGACCACCCTAATCCAGGTTGTATCATTTCCTAGCTGCTATTAGCCTGGTAGTGCTAATCTACACCCCCACCCTACCCCCTAATTACATTATATAAACCTATTACCCACAGTAATCCTTCGGTAAGTCAGCAGCACAATTGAAAAAAAAAACAGCATGATGGGATGGACATAGGGAGATCAGTACTGTCACAATCTTTCAATAAGAAGGGTACCAAATCTTGCTACATATTCCAAAATTCCTTTTTTAGTTGACTCTCTGACCCAGTTGCCTCAGTCAGACTGAAGCAGTTGCAGCTCTGCATGTGTTGTTACTGTACAATACAACTGCACAGTGAATTGTTACTGATATAGTAATGTTTGAAGCAACATGTCAAAGTCCTCAAAAATGATTTATTTGTATAGTTTACAGCGCTGCCTCTGCCTACGTGCACAACCTACTGTGGTAAATACTTTATATTAACCCTCTACTGCAGGTTGTAACATTCGTAACTCAAGTAGTGAGTGTCAGGTGCACACATCTTTACAGTATCTTACAGAGCTCAAAAATGTAAACCCCTCTCCCTTCAAAAAAAAAAAAGTGTACCACAACAAGGTGAGAGGTCATTGGTCATTGTTATGTGGTTAAGAGTCTATGGATGCCAATATGGGACATTTCCACTGTTCCACTGACTGTTGAAAAGTGCCACCAATTTGCCCTGATGAGAGGTTGGCATTAGAGGATTGAGCATGGGGGGCAATCTTCTCAGCATTACTGAGACAGATCCACATTAATTTTTTTTTCATTCCTTACGCACATTTCCTATTTTCACTCCATGAACAAATACTTCAAAAGGTGTTCGTCCACTTTTTTGAAATTTTTTGAAGAATAGGGATAGATTTTCTGTTTATTTTCACTCAGAATTTATTTGCACTTTCTTGAAGACATTTGCAATATTTTATTACCAGGTATAAGATACTCTGTTGAGCTGGATGCATTATACCAACTATCCCCCAGGGCAAACTTTTACAATGAGGATGCCCCTGATGACTCAGTTATCAATGCTGGGACAGTTCTTCAGAAAGGAGGAAGACCATGGTGTTTAGTGAAGACAGCGTATGTGAAGGTAAGATGCTAAAAAATGACAAAAAGACAAATAGCATTTAAAAGGATTGTGAGATAGGGTTTTGGTTTCGATTTGTTTCGTTTATTGGTTTTTTTTCTCTTTTCTCATAAGAAGTACAAAATTGAACAAAGAAGATTCTTTACAATGAACAAAAGAGAAAGGAAGAAGTCTAAAAAGCCTTAAAGGCTTAACAAGAAGATCTACTTCCCCCAAAATGCAGAAACAATGATTAAGAAAAGAAAAAAAAAATAGATCAATAGAATACAAGTAAATAGCAAAAAAAAAAAGAACATTGTTCAATCATTTAAAACATACTTAAGTACTTTTAAAATACCTCTTTAAACAATGTTTACTAAGATTGTGTTTGAATGAATATGGTGAAGGATGATGTTGTACAGCATTTGACAGAGAATTCCAAATTGTAGTGGCTCGATAGGTAGGTACTGTTTGAAAATATTTGTACAAGGTCGAGATTTATGCATATCACAGGCTTGCCTAGTATTGTAACAATGAAGGGTGCATGTTGCTTTTGTCAATGGCATTTAATTATGACGAAAAATAACACAAATACCAACATTCTATCCCACAATACTTTGTAATAGCTTTTTGGAAAAGGATTAATGGCCAATGTAAAATACTGTGGTTTTAAGAGGAAAAGTTGTGAAAATTTGGAAAATTATTCAAGGCCTGAAAAAGTCTGAAATTTCAGGGAAATTGTGAAGTCCTAGAAAAGTCATGGATATTTTTTTACAAAGTGACAGTGTTCCATTCTAATTTGAAATATCAATGTGTGTATTCACTCATAGTATCCAATCTTATGATTGTTTTTAAATCAGATTTTATGAAATATTATGTAAAATGCCAGAAGGAAGGTCATGAAAAATTTCAGAAAGTGGCATTCTTCCACTCAAACTCATTATGTCAAAATGAAATCTTACTTAGATTGCCTGTAAACTTGACAGATTTGTCAACAATGTCATTTCACTGTTGTAAAACATATTTTTCAAAGAACTATATATATAATACTCTGGGATGTTGCATCAAGCCTGATTCAAGAAATTTTTATTGTATTTTATCCTGTGAATTGCCTGATCTGAAAGCAGAGAAGGATATTCTATAGTAAAATAGTGTTTAAAATAATTTGGAAGGCTATCATATGCTACCTATGCTTAATTACATTTTCTTTCTAAATTTTCAGCCAAATATTATAGAGAAGCTGGCTCCAATACAAGTCACAGTACATTATGAATTAGAGGAGAACACTGTTGATGCCGAGCCTCATGATATATTTCCAGTACTAAGTTATTCTGCTCAAGCAGTTGAACCAAAACAGGTAAAATTTCAGATATTAAGACCTTCATATTTTACAAAAGGTCAACTGACGTTATGTAATTTCCTTAAAAGGTCAAGTTGGTTAGAGCATCTGACTTGCAGCCCGGAGGTCTGGAGTTCGACTCCTGGCTGGGTCATACAGTGGAATTTATAAATGGAACCTGCTGCCATTGTGCTCAGTGCTCAGCATTAGCAATGAAGGAGAGAAAACAAGCCAACAAGCCGCAACAGGAAAAAAAAGGCTTTGACGGCTCCTGTGCAATCCAGTTGGTCAGAAACTGAGTCCTAATTAAAACCTCACCCAACTAACATAATGGGCATGTGTTTGATATTGATTTTATGAAGAGGGTGTTGGAGGGCAATATCACATGACAAAGCTTATTATTAGCATAATTAGTCAAGTCTCACAACTAGTAGTTATGCAAAGAGTATTTACATCCCACCTTTTGATCGAGGGGATGAAAAACCTTGCATTAAAAAAAAAAGAGAAAATCATGATTGCAGTTTCTTATTAGCACTAATTTTGTCTTAAATTTCATTAGACTTCAATGGTGTGATCAGCTTGAGCTACACATTCTTGCAATGTCACATATGAGAGGTAGTCTCTCATGACTGGTCTGTTGCCCTGTAATAAAAGAACAATATTCTACTCCTGCACCCTAAAAAGTCATACACAATTGTATTTTTCACACATGTTGACTTACTCCCCCTACCTGCCCACAACTTATAAGCTAGAGACTTAATCTGCCCTTGCCTTCTAGGTAGTTGCTTATTGTATTCTTTGAGTAAAGTATTCCACAAATGTAAGCAATATGCTCCAGATTTTTTTCTCCTTCATGGCTGTGCTTAAAATTATTAAGTCCTCCCAGTCACTGTCCTCCATTTTTTCATCTCTCAACAGGCCTTCATCCTCAACAACTGTGAAGATAACCTTTGTGTTCCAGATCTTGCACTCTCGGAAACATCTTTGTGAGTAATGGCTGTATTTTCTCCCGATTTAACAAACTCTTTACATGATTAATCGATCAATTCTGGGGGGGATTCATGCGTGATAAAATACCTGAACTGACTGTAATCTAGAAGCAAATTGCAATCTCATTAGAAATGTAAAAAAAATAAAATTTGTGAATCACTTTTTATATCAGTGTAGAGAGCTCAAGGTCACTTGCATGTGGAAGAATTTTGAGTGAAAAAGACTGAAGCGTATTTGGGGTAAATGAGAGAGAAGGTAGTCAGGATTTTGATACTTTCATGGAGTAGCCAGCAGGGAAAAGTGTTTTGTGTGATTGGCTGTTTGTGTCAGTTTTGTTCATCCTATGTTGTCTATTGTTTATAAGTAGTGAAGCACCACCTGGAAAAAGTTCACATTTTAAAGGGCGATTAAAATAACAGAAAAAAAATCAGAAGTGCATGAATGTTGTTAAGTCCTCTTGATTCACAAAAGGTTTTTACATGAATGTATGGTTATGTGAAGCATTGGTGAAACTTTTAATGTGCTTAAATGTTTTACATTGAACATAGAAAAATGCTTGAATAATATTTTTAGGGCAAACATTTTGAGATTTTGCAGTTTTTTATCTATTGTTATCTTTTATATGTTGTAGAAAAGATGTAATCACTTCAAATACTCTGTAAGTGTATTGTGTTTGTGTACAAAATTCTGGTTTTTGGAAAATGGTTGATACTCATCAAAATTGCCACTGTGGTTGATGCTCAGCATAAGCAATGGAGTGAGAAAAGTGATACAGCAAGCCACGAGTGGAGAAAAGACTGTGGCAGCTCGACTTAAACTAATAGGTTAGAAACCGTGCCATAAAACCTCATCTAACGACTCACAATATACACATCTGACTGTAGTACTGTGCATGTTACTTGCCCTGGCGTGATGTATGTCAAAGGTTCTTATGATGCCACCAGAATTTTCAAATGGGATGGGGTGAAACTGGGGGAGGGGACCAGTGTGGAAGAGGGAGGGGGTTATGGAGGTGATGTGACACATTTGCCTGTAGTTGTCATTTTGAGAACATTTTGTACAATTTAGTCCCAGATGAACTGATGAAGTAACGACAGAGTTTGTCCATGTATCCAAATTAATATTGATACAGATAGTGCATTTATATGTAACCTTTAATTTTGTGGGGGTACCCACAAATTGAACTTGCATCTCCCATTTTGTATCCCTTCTGCTATTTTTGGAATTGGCATCTCCTTTTGGAATGCCAGTGCTAACTACTCAGGACTACCTTAAGGGTGGTAAGGGTGAGGAGGGGAGAGAAATGAACAATTCGATGTAAAAAAATATATCCCATGTGCCCCTGAGAAAAGCTGGTTTTTCCAAAAGAAGCTGCCAGAAGGCAGTGAAATGGCTCACTGCTTTGATGCTCCTTTGTTGGTGCTCCTTGTTCTCATTTGCCCTACCCCCTTCTTTTTATGCACAGCTTATATTTAGGTCATTCCTCTTCTTTAATTATGTCTGTAAACATTTTTGACAGCATTGTTCATGATAATTTCTGTTGTCACCTTTTTTTGTTTTCACTATTTATGTATCTTCCTCTTCTTCTACAGATCCTTATCGTCCATTGTGATTGGATCACCAGATCCAGTGACTCTGAATACACATATATCCAACAATGGGGATGATGCATTCCAAGCTACTTTAAAGGCCCACATACCTAAAGGACTTCAGTTTATCAGAGCAGAAGTCTCAGAATCAGTGGTAAGAAGAAAAACACAAACTTAATAGCACATGAAATGTATGTTGTCTCCTTAAAGGACAAGAGAAGAAACCTTTAACTTATTCAGAGACAATGGCTTAGTCTCACAATTTTCTTGGTTTTCCTCAAAATATTTTTCATAATATTTCAATACATAAATACATTGCATTTTCAAGGTGAACCAAGCAATTCCTCTTGGTAAAAAAGTGCTGTTGGTTTTTGGCAACACAGTCACTCACTTTTCCTGCATTGCACTTGCAAAATTGTGAGAAACCTGCAGGACTTGAACATGACAAATGCAGGAAAATGAAGGAAAGGTCCCTCAGTTTCACAATTGAGGAAAAAAAAAATATTGTCACATGATTGTGAAGGACAATTAATGAAAGAGGATAGTCTGCTTCAAACTTCAGATAGCTGTGTGTATTTATTGCTTTAAACGGAAATATTGCATTTAAAATGCTCCAACATGGCATTAAGAGAAAATAGCTCTAGTCATTATCAAATCATTTGGTCTCAACAGTAAACCCCAACAGTAGCTCCATCTCCTCAAAATATTATGCACAAGAGGCTTTATGGAAGTTGCATCTTATGAAATGTTGAAAGTTTGGGTTAACAAACCATTCTTCAGCAACAAGCAACTAAATATCTATTTGAGGAAAACTTATTTCGTGAAAAGAAGGCTTCCTACTGCCCAACCTTTAATTATTTATCACTCTTTGCCAAAAAATATTGGTTTTAAAAGAATGAAATTTCCTTGTAAAAGAAACACAATATTTCCCTTTAAAGCTGTGCATATTATTTTCATCATTTTCATGAGAGTACAAAGTATGATCTCCCCCCCCCCCCGCCTTTCTAATGGCCCTTTGACCCTTAATTTGCATACCCCATGTGCATCTTGAATTCTTGTGAAAGTGATTTGAAAAAAAAAACGGGAAGATTCCTGTGGAAGATGTAAACATCAGGTTTTGTTTAAATGTTCCATGCAGCATGACCCATTTAAGAGGATGAATGGCTAAGGGTTTATTATTTTGGTGGAAAGTGAGTGAGTGAATTGATGTAGAATTTATTAGGAAAGTCATTGATTGACAGCACTTTTCACAGGAAGGATTGGCATCACACAAATGATATTCTTTAAATTGCTTTACAAATGATACCCCTGCTCAATGATAGTCTTGTCTCCAATTTGCAGAAGGTAAACCCCATATGTCATGTATAAAATAATAAAATTGTGTACCGATTGGGGTTCTCAGGGTTGAAGCCGAGGGGCTTAAGGAAAAATCCCCAAAACATGCAATGGAAATATATGACTGAGTAAATGCTACTTAAAATCAAAACTATAGAGGAGGCCAAGTACACTGCTCTTGTAATTAACCTTTTAGCTCCTCATTTCATTTAAAATCAAGGCTTGAAAAATAGGGTGCCCGAGTGCCCAAGGGCATCTTGTCTAATGGCTTCGGCAACAAAAATTAATGAATTGCACAGCAGAACATGCCCGACTGGGCACCTCAAGTCACTGTGCAAACAGATTATCACTGTGTTGGTAGTTTCCCATTAGCTATTTTTTCAATAACACTACTACTCAATGTACCGTACCTCTGAATGCTTGCTACAGTGATTGTAACTGTAATGCCATGGCCAACAAAGTTATTAAATGACAAAGCATTAGCATGATGTCCTAATTTCCTTTAATCTTTTGATATTTTCTTTATTTAGGCAACAATAAAGCTATACTGGGCAACCAAAAACTACTAGTTTAAAAGAAATGGGTTGCCTAGATAGGGCAACAAGAAATTAGAAAATTTTTCAAGCCCTGAAAATTAAACACAGAAATTTTTCATGTTGCATTTATGATCAGAAAAATTGAATGTATATCTTGGCAGACTTTCATTGATCTTATAATGTTGTTGTCTTTATCATTTTTCAGGGTATACCTGTAACTTGTTCAGAAAATACAGCTACTAATGTAATCACTTGTGACTTAGGAAACCCACTCATGGCCAGACATCAGGTAATTGCCATTCATATTTTTCTGGTCATATTCAACTTGTTCAGGTTGATTTGATTTCTTTATGTAATATTGGTGATGGAGGAATATTCCCAAGTTCCTTTTATATATTGTTGGAATAAATTTATGATCCTCTGCTTGTTTAAAAGATTATTTTAACATGTTGGGTCATAACTTGCTGCATTTTAACTCCTGAAAGTGAAGTGACACATAGGTGTAGTTATAACCCATGTTTAGTGGATAGCGCAATTACTTCTGAAATATCAGTGTCAGATAGGCACAGCATAAATCAGAATTCATATTGAACTGAACATTAATCAGGGTTCCTTCAGTCAAGGAAAACTTGGGAAAGTCATGACAATTTGAAAAATTATTTTAAGGCATAGAAAAGTCTCAATATTCTGGGAAATTGTATGAAGTTATGAAAAAGTCATAAAGTGGCATTGTTCCGTTCACACTTATAATATCTACGGGTGCTTTCAACATTACTATCATATCATATTACTATTTTGTGCAATTTTATGTCAAATTTGGAGAGTGAGGTTATGGAAATCCTTTATTTGGTCCTGGGTAATTCCTGGGCCATTGAAAGTGCAGGAATCTTGAGTGACATGGGCACATTGTCAGTGAATTCTTAAATGGCACATTTTAAAGGAATCACTTTGTTTTGAATTTTTAATGTTTGTGCTATATCATTGAAAGGAAATTTATAGTGGATTTATGACAGCAGAATTATTGGTGGGGAAAAGTTCTCATTTTAAGTGGAACAGGAGGTCTTGACTGAGCAGCTTAGGTTATTTGGCACAAGATGGGCTCAGAAGGGCAGGAACTTTAACATATTGAAATGGTTAATGCGGTGAAAGGATTTGAATTAATTACCAGTGGTGTGGCTGAATAAATAAAGGTTGTTGCATTTGAAGTGATGAAGCTTAGCAACCAAGAAATCAGGGGTTTTATTCCCTGCTGGGTCAAAGTGAGGTTAGTTTTCCATCCAAGAGCAAGCTAAAGTTTTCTCATCAGAACTGATATTTAAATAGATGTCAGATTTAATCAGCATTGTTTAGTTTATTGCCACCCAAAGGAAAGTTGTAATTCATTAATCTCACACTTCTTCCGTATCCATGGTCTCTTAACATTGTCAAACAAAGGTGAATGTTATTGTTACCATAGATAACAAAGTATTGACACAAAGGTTATTTTCATAATTTGTTTGCAGCTAAATCTAGGATTGACCATGTCAACAGAGGATGTAATGGGAGATAAAAGTAATCTGGAATTCTTTGTGGACTTGACAAGGTAAGACCAGGATCTTATTTTATTGTTTTATTGATCTGTGGTTGATCTATCAAGAAAAACTTAAAACAAAATTTAATAAAAAAGGCAGTCATTTGTCACCACAAACTACAATTTTACCAGTAGTCTTCAGAAATTCTATACTGGTACAGCCATGTGATTAACATCAAATTTAAAACATGCGGAGTAGTTTGTATTACACCACATGCACTTAAAGTATTATGATTACACATTAAAGCCTTATACTCACTAGAGTGTGCAGTGAAGAAATAAGTAAAGATTGTTGTGGGATGTGGATGGGTTAAAAGTATGTAGAATGGGAGAATCGGAACTGACTGGGTTTATGAATAACTGCCTTAAGACTGTATGTGACCTAATGACACAAGGTCATTTTGACTTCGTTGGAGACCTCAGACCTGACAAGGGCAGTAGTATGTTTAAAGAGGGGTGGGGACCCTGTGCCCCCCCCCCCCCACTTCCAAAGTCAGTCGGGGAGGAAATCACAGGTTTAAGAGTAAGATGAGAAGCATGAAGTTTGGAGAGGTACACTGAG
This sequence comes from Holothuria scabra, assembly GCA_037179385.1. Lineage (NCBI taxonomy): Eukaryota > Metazoa > Echinodermata > Holothuroidea > Aspidochirotida > Holothuriidae > Holothuria > Holothuria scabra. The sequence goes on along the minus strand of CM074196.1, from coordinate 12,628,650 downwards.
CATTCAAACTTAAACTACCATAAAAATAGTTGCCAAAGCAAAGCAAAAGGTTTTCGAAAATTTGGATAGCACAAGTATTGGTAGTCTACAACTGAAGTGCAGAAAAGCAAAATCCGTGCCAGTTAGGGGAATCACAGGCCTTCGAAATCTTGCATACGCCACTGGACAGGGGTAGACAAGGTTCATGTTATTTAGTTTTCTCTATTTTGTAATAGTTTGATCTACCATGCCAAAGTGCTGTCAAAGTTATGTATACACGAATCTGGATTGCAAGTGATGGTCTGATTTCAGTCTCCCATAACTGGGGTCCATCACCTTTAAATCTTTTGACTTCCTTGCTTACCTCTATCATGGATGGTTGTACACTAATTTGTATCTTAAATTCTCCAATTTCACTAAATATGAGGGTTTGAAATTCATGTAAACAATAAATAAAGACGGTTGTAGGCTGATGGACCCCACTAATGGTGGCCTACAGTCACTAAAAACAAGCGCTAATCGGATTCGTCTATAATGTAATAAAACATAACATTTAGTTCTTAAATCCCTTTTATATGACAATACATTTGGTTATAAATGTCATCATGCATGCACATCACATGTATGAAATTGTTTCACAGACTGCTGTTAGGATGATACATGCTATATGTGCATTGTTTATGCATCATATAAAGTAGCCCCAAAACTTGCCACAAAACCTTGCCAAATGTAGCCCAAAAAAACTGGTGGCTCTTGCTGACAACTATTCTTCAGGTCTTATTGAGTTTTACACAGCTTTAGGAGATTGTTTCTCTCACTAGGACCATATGTAACAAGAAACTCTAGGAAATGGACCATGTCTTCTCAAATTTTTTGATCATTTACTGAAAGCTGAACCATTCATCTAAAAATTTGTTTTTTAATAAACAGTCTGGACAAGATGAGTTGCTGAAGTAAACCTTAGTAGAGGTGCTTTTACTTCAGAAAACAAAGCATATTATGTGTATTTACACATGCTATCATTTGAAGGCCTTTGAATAGTCATGTAGCTTTGTTTGACCATGATCCATGGACCACACTAATTGTTACTATGACAACAATGGCATTTCTTTACCTATTTCAGTCAAAACCAGGAATCTGAAAACACTCTAGCTGATAATTCCAGGAATCTGACTTTACCTGTCATAGCTATTGCAAATATTAGGATTAATAAGTGAGTATGAAAATTATTCTCTTTCTGATTTTTTTGAAAAATAATCCAAACCACGGTATATGTTTGGTATGTTAAAGAGGAACATAGTCTCAGCATTCTGGAGAAATTTTCATTTGCTTTCTTTGTTAAGGTCTCAAGATATTGGAAATTGAAGTTGACATTTTCTACAAAAATTAAACTTGTAGCAAAATTTAGTAATTAATTATCTACTTTGCCCCTTTCCTACCTCCTATTCACAGTATGTAACCTTACTTACCTGCAGTAATCTTTTGGCAAGTTATCACCCTGATGAGATTAAATCTCTTCTAAGTTTATCCAGACTAAGAGAAGGGTTATTTAGCTTTACAGAAAGTAGTATATCTCTGACCATTTTCACATTAGACACAGTGTACAATAATTTTCTACATTCATTTGACATTATTAAGTAATTACCAGCTTTAATTTTTTGACATTGTTACCATAGAAAAGCTTAATACCAGTGTCATATTTATCATTTACTTCTGCTCTTCATTTGCATTATATTCTTTTGTATTTATTGTTTTATTTCTTCTCCTTTTCAGTGGCTCCAATCCCGAACAAGTGCATTTTTTCTCTCTGGATAGCCAAGAGAAGATTTACACTCAAGACATTGAAGGATTAAACCAGATAGGACCTCAAGTAGAACATGTGTATTATGTAAGGAATAAAATATTTATGCCATTTCATTGAGTTCATAGGTGCCAGTGAATGAATGTACTGATGTGTCGAGTTCATAGGTGCCAGTGAATGAATGTACTGATGTGTCGAGTTCATAGGTGCCAGTGAATGAATGTACTGATGTGTCGAGTTCATAGGTGCCAGTGAATGAATGTGCTAATGTGTCATGTTGACCCCACAATTCCTCAGCCAAGTTACAGCTACTACAGCGCGGTCAGCCAAATTACATGTTGTATAAAATATATGTCGTAACATTTTTTGTAACTTCACTGAACTCGGACATAATAGACCATTTAGGGTTGTTTGATTTAAATCACCTTGATTAAAATCAATTTTAAAATCATTGTTAAAATAACGATTTTAATTGAAAAAATCATGATTTGATAAAAAAAAATCTGATTTCAATCGATTTATTTGCTTCAAATCACCGATTTAAATCATGATTTTTTTTAAAAATCAACAACCCTGAGGCCATTGCATCATGTCAGTGTTGATCCCATAACATCCTCAGCCAAGCTTGCACAGGTGTGGCTCCCCCATCTAAGCTGTTGCTGGTGGCTCTCTCCACCCAAATTGGAGTAGCTACAGACTTTTCATTACACTTCACACAGGTTTTCTTTGATGCTGCTATTATGATTTGGTAGCTACAAATTATAGGTGCGTCTATGCAGCCCTACCATGGTAGTTGCAGCTCAGCTGATCAAGCTGTAGCCTGAGGTTTTACCATGATATATAATGGTAATTCTTGTAAAAGTAAGTTGGAGACTAAGTTGTACACAAGGCAGTAGGCAAGGCTGCAGCCCAACTGCCCTTTTGCCAAACTATTAAACACAAGTGGGATCGAGTTGTGTTAAAGTGGTTAAACAGGTCTTTCAGATTGTATTTTCAATCACATCTTCAGTCACTTCTTGGAAGTCATCCCAGATTGTTTAAGCCCTGTTGTTTAAATTTTTAGAATCAGAGAAGGGTGATATAGTAGCAGTTTGCAGAATGATTAAGCTGTGTACCACACACCTTATGAACCTAATGGTGAACTGAAGTCAACCATATTAAATCAGATGCAGTCTAAGTCACTATATATAGATGTAAGGCACCAAATTTCAGTTTCCCACTATGGCCACTTCTAAAAATATAAGCAGTTATAAAAAGATTTGTTTCAATATGATACCTCATTATATCTCTACACTCAAGGGCAAATGTCCACCCTTCATTAAATCTGTCTAAATGCATGTACAATAAGTCCATCTTACTCAAGATTGCGTGTTTGGTCTAGTGGTTAGAGGATCCGCCTCGCACAGGGAGCGCCCCGGGTTCGATTCCCAGGACTAGTCATACCAAAGACTCTAAAAATGGAACCTACTGATGTTGTGCTTTATGCTCGGCATAAGCAACGGAGTAGGGAAAACAAGCCATTGAGCCACAACTGGAAAAAAGACTGTGGCCTGCTTGACTTAAACCAATACGTTGTAAACTGGACGGTAAGACTCCATCTAACTCCTTTATTTCATTGTTACAAACAGGTCATAATCATTGTTGATGTATGTACTTATTTATAGATACGTAATGATGGGCCCAGCATGGTTGGTAAAACCACAGTCGATGTATCATGGCCAATGACAGATAGGAATGGCAAATATGTTCTGTATGTTGTAGACTTTGAACCAAGGGATTCCTGTCAAATACCAGCTGGCAGCATTAATCCTGAGAACTATCCGGTATGTATGACAACAACTTAGTATGTATTAGAACTCCCTGGTAGGAATGAGAACTAGCTTCTGCAGTATGTATGTAAATTCTGTTGTAGAACAACCTGATATGCATTAGAACTTTCTCGGTTTGTATGAAAAATACCCTTCGTAAATGGGAACTGCCCAGTATGTACGAAAACTACCTGTTGTATATTACAACTGCCCAGTATGTATAAAAAGTATGAGGTATTTTTGAGAACTATCTGGTAGGAATGAGAACTACCTTTTACGTATGAGAACTACTCACTTTGTATCAGAACTACCCACTGTGTGTGAGAACTACCTGCTATGTGTTAGAAAAACCCACTATGTGTGAGAACTACCTACTATGTGTGAGAACTACCCACTATGTGTCAGAACTACCCACTGTGTGTGAGAACTACCTGCTATGTGTGAGAAAAAACCCACTATGTGTGAGAACTACCCACTATGTGTGAGAACTACCTGCTATGTGTGAGAACTACCCACTATGTGTGAGAACTACCCACAGTGTGTGAGAACTACCTTCTATGTGTGAGAAAAAACCTGCTATGTGTGAAAACTACCCACTGTGTGAGAACTACACATGAACAGAAGCTATAAGGAAAATTGGATCAGAATTTGTTAAAGTGTGACTGAATCTTCATTCTCTGCTGCATTTGAGATCCTTATTTTGCTTGGGCAAAACAAACTATGACATTGTAAACGGGTAACCTTGAAAATGGTAATATTGATTGGAATAAATGCAACACGTCTTTTCTTCAGAAATTTTATTCTGTTACTACTTTAAGGACAAGACACTTCTTTTTGGTAGAACTTAAATACAATTTAGTTTCTCAATTAAAAAGTCAAGTAAGTGCGCAAGAAACTGTGAACAAGAGTTGACTCTAGACTATAAGGTGAAATATTTTGAATTTCTCACACCAAATTCACAAATCCCTCAAAGAAAAAATTTTTCTGAGGTTAGTTAACTCCCACTCGGTTGGTTTAAAAGCATGATATACATGATCATACTAAGGTTGTGTGGGGGTCTTTGTACAAGTTGAAATCCCGCAAACCCTTAAATAAAAATAAAAAACTTCGAAATCGGGATTATTCATACATTTTGAGCTCTTAGCACCATCAGTGGTGTACCAGTTGCATGTTTAAGTGGTTAGAGCATCTCACTTGCAGCTGGGAGTCTTGAGTTTGACCTTGTTTGTGTCATACCGATGACTCTCAAATTGGAAGAAAAGTGGTTTTGGTGTTCAACATAACCAAGGGAGTTGGGAAAGCAAGCCCAGTCAGCCACAACTGGGAAAAATTCCCTCACCAGTCCAACTTAAACCAATTGGTTAGAAAATTGGCGGTAAATCCTGATCTAATTGAATAATGAACCCAACTCTGGTGTCAATAGTAAGAGTAAGAGTGAATTGAGAAATTTCTTCCTTTTGCTTTGAGGGAAGAAATCAACACACAGACTTTGGTAATTTTTCATCAATGGCTGTCCAAGTTTTTAGATGTTTAATCTTGTTGATTTATTCGTCATGTTTTACTCTTTAATTGACTCTTGTTTTTCATAACAGCCCACAGCTGTTCGCCCATTGTCGTACACTTCGGCTCCTACAGAGCGCACCATAAACAAGCGGCAAGTTACGTCACCTCAGTCAGCATTATTAGACTGTTCCCATGGCAACTGCATCCATTTTAAATGTCAGATAGATAAATTATCACCAGGCCAGGGATTTGATGTAAGGATTGTGTCTAGATTCTGGAATCAGACTTTTATAGCAGTAAGTGTTTTTTGATTTCTTACTTCTCACTGCCATTACCAACTTCATGGTCAAGGGGTTAGAGCATCAGACTTGCAGTCTGGAGGTCCGGAGATCGAGCCCTGGCTGGGTCTTACTGAGACTTTAAAAATGGAACTTACTGCCATTGTGCTTGGTGCTCAACATAAGCAATGGAGTAGGGAAAACTAGCCAGTAAGCCACAACTGGAAAAAAAAGGTCGTGGCCGGCCCAACTTGAACCAATTGGTTGGAAACTGCGTCATAAAACTCCTTTTAACTGAACCTAACCCATGGAAGGGGAATTGGTAAAAGAAGGCCATTGCATACAGCAAGCCACAAGTCACTCAATTATAAAAACAGTGGCAAATACAAGGACCTTCATCGTAATGATGTGATGATATATTATGACAATGAGTGTAACAATGGGTGTTTTTCTTTAACTGTGTTTTGTACAGCCATCAAACTGTATTTGTAATTGTTTTTGAACTTAACATTGTCATCAAGCTGACATGGTACAATACATCAGTGTGGCTGTGCCATTAAATCTCATAAATCTCATGTTACTTTTTCCAAAACCTTTTCCCATTTGGTATACAAAGTAACCTCATTCTATCTGAAATAATTTTCCTCAACATCAGCCGTTCTATCATTTGTTCATTTCATCCACAGAGTGGCAAGGCTAAAATAGAAATCCGATCCACAGCCTTTGTCCAAGTTACTCAGATGCCCTACGCAATAGCTCAGAAGCCTTATCCACTTGCTGCAAACTTTGTAAGTGAACATTTATATTTTCTTCCCAGCACTTTAGCATGATGAAAAAAATGATTTGAAAAGGTAATATTTTAAGGGCCAATCAGAGTTTGTTGGTGTAATTTTTTCACAATTTTAATTCTACACCACATTTGTGCATTGACTTTAAATAACAAAAACTGAACTGTTATCAGAGTCTAATGCAGTGATTGGTTGTGATGTAGTGGAGGCTTTGTAGTCTTGCATCAGTGTGGAATATTTTACCTGAGAATTATTTAGAAATTTTCAATCAACATTAATTAACATAAAATTAAAAGAATAATCCAGAACCAAATTTATGTTTGATATGTTAAAGGGGAGCATATTTTAAGCATTGTGGTAAAAGTTTCATTCATTTCCCATGTTCGTTTCTCAAGATATTGGGAATAAAAGTTGACACTTTTTTTTTTCCAAAAAAGTGAACTTGCAGCAAGCAGGTGCCGATTCACATTGTTCATTGTTGGTTGTTCATTATTTTCATTCTATTAGTTAGACCTTGAATCGATTAGGGATGCTATTTTGCCCCAAAGTCAAAGTCAGTTTTTAAAATTACATTTCTCAGGATGCTCTTATGGTATCAATATATGGGAAATAGAAATAAATTGCATAAAACTTTTGGTAAATTATTATCTTTTGATGGAGGAATGGAAAGTCCTTAAAAAAAACTTCTATTTGAGTATCCTCCCTTTTTTTTTTTTTTTTGCAGATTGAAACAACCGCATTACCTGAGAGACCTCCACAAGGAACGATACCATGGTGGATTATTCTCATTGCTGTCTTGTGTGGCCTTTTATTTTTATTTTTAATAATTCTCCTTCTTTGGAAGGTAAGTGAATTGATTCACTTATATCTATTTTTATTTCCTTATTTTCTTTTGCCTTTCATTTGTATAGACCAGACTTCTAGTTAAGTATTTTTTAACTGCAGTTATCATCATTCAAGATCAGATTTTTTTTCAAATTTTTCTCAGGTGTTTCCTCACCATGTAGGCTATTTCTTTTTTTCTTTTCTTCATAATTTTTTCTTCATTGGTACCAAGATGTCACGAAGAGAAGAATTCTCTCTAGATATGACATCCTGCAAATATTTAACTTGAATCAGCCGTGGAATATTTAAGTTGTTTTAGAGGAAAGACAAAATCAGAGGTGACATTTGTCTTTCCATTTCACCAGTATCTCTGTGAGCCTCACTTTCTTTTGTGTTTGTCTGTCTGTCCACTGTCTGTTTGTCTATCCTCCATGTGGCTATATTTGTGTACGTCAAATTCTTGCTGTAGAAGTTTCTGTCATTGGTCCAGTCTTTTCATTTGCTCTCATAGGTGTTAATGTGTGAAATTAAGGTAGGAGCCATAGCAGAGTAAGAGTTTTATGTCAGAACTTGATTTAATGGAATCCGATACCACTATTCATTACATTGTTAACCATTCAACCTAGTTTTGGAATTAAATGTAGTTTCTTCCCAAATATTAAGTAACTCCAAAGTTGTTCATGTGTATCCTATCCATACTGTTTATTACAGGAGAGCACTTCCATCTACCTCTTATTGAGTTTGTCCTATGACCCCATCTACTCCCCTTTCTGACTTTGTTACAAATACATTAATCATGTTTTGATGTTGGGGAATGTTCACATCCAATATCATACCCTTCATTTCACATAAAGACTTTATATTTACCTTCAATTTACCAATTCAAAACAATTTTACGCCATTCCATCAGTTAAAGGAGCTCCCGGCCTTGGGAGCATGGGCGATGTCTGTTAAAAGTTTGGAATTTCATCATGGTTCATCATGATCTGGAAATTCTTGATTTTGGGAGTGCGGTCTGAAAAAACTGCCTTGTGGTTTCAAACAAAAATGTAACCTTACAATTTGAGCCAGTTGAGGTTATTTTTGGTTTCGATGAAAAGAGAAACCTATGCATTCATAATGGCATGTGTGTGTCTGTATGTGTGTATGTGCGTGCGTATGTGTGTGTTTGTGACACTTTGCTTGTTTACACGATATCTTGAGAAGGGAAGATCTGACAGTTCTCAAACTTGGTACACAGATACCCCATACTGAGAGGAAGAACCCTATTTATTTTGGTCGAGGTCAAAGGTCATCTGGGGTCACAGGGGGTCAAAAACTGAAATCCTTGTTTACACAATATCTCAAGATAGGAAACTTGGATTAACTTCCACTTTGATATGTTGATGCATTATGATGTAAGGAAGAATCCTATTGATTTTGGTGTAGGTCAAAGGTCATTTGGGGTCACGTGGGGTTAAAACCTGAAATCCTTGTTTACACGATATCTCATGGTAGAAAACTTGGAATAATTTCAAACTTGATATGTTGATGCGTTATGATGTAAGGAAGAACCCTATTGATTTTGGTGGAGGTCAAAGGTCATTTGGGGTCACGTGGGGTCAAACCCCAAAATCCTGGTTTACACTATATCTCAAGGTAGGAAACTTTGATTCATTTCAAACTTGATATGTTGATGTGTTATGATGTAAGGAAAAACCCAATAAATTTTGGTGGAGGTCAAACGTCATTTGGGGTCACATGGGGTCAAACCCTGAAATCCTTGTTTACATAATACATCATGGTATGAAAGTTGGATTCATTTCAAACTTGATATGTTGATGCATTATGTAAAGAAGAATCCTATATATTTTGGTGGAGGTCAAAAGTCATTTGGGGTCAGAAGTGGACAAATCCTGAAAACCCTTTTAACACAATATCTCAAGGTAGGAAGCTTGGATTGATTTCAAACTTGATATGTTGATGCATTATGATGTAAGGAAGAACCCTATCGATTTTGGTAGAGGTCAAAGGTCATTTGGGGTCATAGGGGGTCAAACTCAGAAAAACTTGTTTAGGATAGCTCAAGGTATGAAATGTGGATGGATTTCATAATTAGTATGTGGATGAATTATGGTGAGAAGATGGTTTGTATAAGGTTTTTTTTTTGTGGAGGTGAAAGGACATCTGGGGTCATGATCGGTCAGACTTTGAAAAACTTGTCAAAATGGGATATCTCAAGGTAGGAAACTTTTATGGATTTCCTAATTAGTATGTGGATGTGTTATGGTGAGTTGAAAGTACTGTACCTGTTGTTTTTGGTGGAGGTCAATGTTCATCTGGCATCACCTGGCATCAAACTCTGAAAATGTTGTTTGCAGAATATCTTAAAGGCACAGTATGAAATTTGGCTTTTTGAATATAGAAATGTTATGGTTAAAAGAAAAACCAGTTACTTACAGGTGGAGACAAAGGTCACTTTGAGTCACAAGTTGTTACAAGAGATGTAGCATTTTATTGAAAAGAACATGTATGTATCATCGAAACCTCAATGCATTTTTGCATTCTGGTTTTGCATACAATTATGGTGGGTAAATGCTTCAAAAAAAAAGAAAAAAAGGACTATTTCGCAGGATACTTTGCATTTTTCAGTACTAAATAGTTCCATTAAGTCTTTCTCAAAAGTCAGGAAAAAGTCTTTCAAAGTGTGGGGTGGAGATGTGGGTGTGTTTTGAATTTTTATAATGTGATAATTAAAAGACTGAATTTCATAACATAATGGTGTATGGTGTCGTTGTGGTAAAGGTATTCATCAAGGTATATAACTTACACGTAGTATGTTAGCTATACTTACATTTTTGCATGTTAAACTGTGTCACACTTTTGAGTATGCCCATATATATATATATATATATATAATGCTAATTCCCACCTTAGGGGGAAATTGTTATATCTGCGCGTACATAGGGGGAAAAAATAACAATGAAATACATAAGAAAAAGTGTTCGCCCTAACGTCTAAAAATATAAACAACGTTATTTCAATGGCCAGCCAGCCGTTCGTGTTAACAGCTAGGTGTCCGTAAATTTGACAACTTTGTGAAGTAATTGTAGCTACTTTGTAAATCTAGGAGGGCGCCCTTGTCCGTTTACGTATTCGTATAGAAAAAGTGTGTAGAAACGTTAGGCGAAACTTATATTTCGCCCCCCCAAAATTTTCCCCATAAGGTCGACTTTTCAACAACAACTTTCCCACTAAGTGCCGAATTAGTGAAATATATATATATATATATATCCTTTTCATGTGTCATTCTTGCCAATTTCTATGTTTCCAGCAAAATCTTTATATTTTGAAAATGATCAAATCTACAAAATTGAATTTACAGGGAGCTTGTTATTTCTAGAACAAGTAAAGGTGATTAGGAGGAAAAAGAACAGGAAAATTGTGCAATGAATGCTCACATAAAGTGGTGATATTATTTTGCAGCACTCCAGAGTAATTTTACAACATTTGAATTTACATGGAAAAATTGTGAAATTGTGAAGTTGTGTGAAATCCTTTAAAGTCATGGAAATTTTCACCCAGTCTCTTTTTTTTTTGATTCCTTGCCGTAGGCAGGCAAGGAATCTATGCGATGGTGATGTCGTGTGTGTGTGTGTGTGTGTGTGCGTGCGTATGTGACGCTTTGGCTTGTAAACACAATATCTCAAGAAGGGTAACTCCGAGGGATCTCATACTTGGCATGTGGATTGCCCATATTGAGTAGATGATTCCTATTGTTTTTGGTGGACGTCAAAGGTCACTTGGGGTCACGTGAGGTCAAAAGGTCAAAACCTTGTAAACACGATATCTCGAGAATGGTACATGTGACTATGCTCATATTTGGTGTGTGGGTTGGTCATATTGAGTAGATGATCCCGATCGATTTTCTTGGAGGTCAAAGGTCATTTGGGGTCACGAGAGGTCAATAGGTAAATTCCTTAGAAATTGCTTGTAAACACGGTATCTCAAGAACGGTAAGTGTGACTAATCTCATATTTGGTGTGTGGATTGGCCATATTGAGTAGATGATCCCTATTGTTTTTGGTGGAGATCAAAGGTCATTTGGGGTCACGAGAGGTCAAAACGTCAAAACTTCGTAAACACGATATCTCGAGAACGGTACATGTGACTATGCTCATATTTGATGTGTGGGTTGTCATGTTGAGTAGATGATCCCTATCGATTTTTGTGGAGGTCAAAGGTCATTTGGGGTCACGAGAGGTCAATAGGTAAATTCCTTAGAAATTGCTTGTAAACACGGTATCTCAAGAAGAGTAAGTGTGACTAATCTCATATTTGGTGTGTGGGTTGGTCATATTGAGTAGATGATCCCTATTGTTTTTGGTGGAGATCAAAGGTCATTTGGGGTCACGAGAGGTCAAAAGGTCAAAACTTCCTGAACACGATATCTCGAGAACGGTACACGTGACTATGCTCATATGTGGTGTGTGGATTGGTCATATTTAGTAGATGGTCTCTATTGATTTTCTTGGAGGTCAAAGGTCATTTGGGGTCATGAGAGGTCAAAAGGTGAAAACTTCGTAAACACGATATCTCAAGAACGGTACATGTGACTATGCTCATATTTAGTGTGTGGGTTGGTCATATTGAGTAGATGATTCCTATTGTTTTTGGTGGAGATCAAAGGTCATTTGGGGTCAAGAGAGGTCAAAAGGTCAAAACTTCGTAAACACGATATCTCAAGAACGGTACATGTGACTATGCTCATATTTAGTTTGTGGGTTGGTCATATTGAGTAGATGATCCCTATTGTTTTTGGTGGAGGTCAAAGGTCATTTGGGGTCAGGAGAAGTCAAAAGGTGAAAACTTCATAAACACGATATCTTGAGAAAGGTACATGTGACTATGCTCATATTTGGTGTGTGGATTGGTCATATTGAGTAGATAATCCCTATTGATTTTTGTGGAGGTCAAAGGTCATTTGGGGTCACGAGAGGTCAATAGGTAAATTCCTTAGAAATTGCTTGTAAACACAGTATCTCAAGAAGAGTAAGTGTGACTAATCTCATATTCAGTGTGTGCATTGGCCATATTGAGTAGATGATCCCTACTGTTTTTGGTGGAGATCAAAGGTCATTTGGGGTCATGAGAGGTCAAAAGATCAAAACTTCGTAAACACGATATCTCAAGAACGGTACATGTGACTGTGCTCATATTTAGTGTGTGGATTGGTCATATTGAGTAGATGATCCCTATTGATTTTCTGAAAGGTCAAAGTTCATTTGGAGTCAGCATGTTCAATGCCTGACAAGCTTTCGTGCAGAGTCTTTCAAGAAAGGTCACTTGTAGGGTCCTGTAACTTGTCCTGTAGATATCACATAGTGAATACATGGTCCCAGAAGTTTTTGGTGGAGGTCAAATGTCATTTGGGTTCACAACGGGCAAGGGGGATCTCAATGAAGGAAGATTGGATGCCTTGCATGTGTACTTTGTGGGCACATTATGGAACCCTGTTAATTGAAAAACATTGCAAAGCAATGTCAATGTGAGAAAAGGCCTTACATTTCAGCGGCAAGGAATCACTGAGCCTTTTGGCTTTCTGGTTTAATCTAACTCAACAATCATTTGAAATTTCCAAATGTATTCTCATTGGAAGTGCTAAAATATATTTCCCTCCTCAATTCATCTAAATTCATGTTATTTTATGGAAAATGTTAAGAGAGGTCACAAAAGTTCTTTGGTAGGTCATGAATAGTTATGGAAGTTGATTCCCATTAAAGTGCAGGAACCATGGTTCAGGTCAATTCTAACATTAGAGAAAATATTGCATTTGTTTTACTAAAAAATTTTGTATTCTTTAAACAAATTTTATGGGCACAGAATGCTAGATTATTCAAAATTAGGCAATATGGTAGCATTCTTTTAAAGAGAATAACATCACACAGATAGAAGTTCAGTTGTTTGTTGCTCATAAATAATTTGTTTACCCTAACTAGCAAAATTCAAGTGATGCAATTTTCATAACTCTTTTTATGGTTATTGTTTGGAGGAGTTTCTGGGGTTTATTCGTGAGGCTGAATGGTATAGCATTCTTAATGCTATTTTCTTTTTATGCCATGTTTATGATTTTTTTAAACACAATGTTTCCCTTTAAACTTACAATCATTGACACCAGCTGTGTAAAAGATGGGGAGGATTTGTCTCATGTGTAAATCAAGATTTGCTGTGTCATTATGCTATTATGTTAGCATGACTTTTACATCACGGGTAAAACTTTGACACTATTTGTTGTATTTTTCATAGCTTGGTTTCTTCAAACGCAAAAAGGTTGGTTCTGAAGCCAAACCACAGGAGAGTGAGGGGGCACCTCCCCCTGTCTACAGTGAATAATAAAGGTTTCAGACACCATGACTTTAATGGTTGTGGATTTATTTGCATGTTCCCTCTGTCTTTCTCCTCCCAATCAAGTGAATGTCCTGATAAACTTAATTTTTGTTGCTGTGAAGTCATCTGTTGCAAGCTCTGGGCGTTTAAATTATAAGCCTCTCAAATAAATTTTCAGCTTTGGTTAGGAGATGCCAGGTCCTGATGAAACATCAGTTGCTATCTGCAAGAAAATTTGTCTTTTATATTTCTCAAAGGGGTACATTGCTTGTTTTGTGAAATTCACCAAAGTGCCCCAAACCTGTAAAGTTTTCTTGACACACTACTGATACTGTAAATTGTCAAACTTTACATTCCTAATATCTTTCATACAAGTTAACATTTTATGAGGTAGTAAGTTACAATTCTTTTCAATTTTTGAAATTTTGTAACCAGACACTTTTTTTGAAATTATATGCACAAAGCTCTTACCAAGCCATGATACCAACAAATTCCAAATGTTGAACTTTATTTGCATTAACATGACTAGCTGTGCTAATAAGAAGCATTGTCATGTGACAGTATCGTCCAATATTCTCATTATCCATATTAACTCAATGTTGCCCTTAAATATTTGTTTTCTCCTTAACATTTAAATCTCGTCTTGGAATTAACATGAAGAATGAGAACGCTGTTTCAGTTTTGGTGTAAATCAAGTTACCTATTAACTGCAGCAGTTTTGATGATGATAACATGAAAAATCCTTTTTTGAAGTGAATCTTATTGAAATAATCTCTAACATAGACAACCCGGGAAAGCAGTTTTTCCTGCCACACTTAATTTTGTATTTTGGAAGATTGCAAAAATTTTTGATGAGGAATCCACCATACTTTGTCTGGTAGAAACCTTGTTTCAAAGCTGGAATATTGGCTTTTGCATCCAAAACGTTTGCAGAGGTTTTTGGTTTTGATCACATTTCTGTTGGGTACTGCCTTATGACAACTCTCAGCTGCTCTTTCTCCTTGTGATATTTTATCTCAGTATTTGGGAATCCCTCCCCCCCCCTTCTCATACCCTTCTTTCATTCTTTAGCAATAATGTCATCTTTGTGTAAAAGAGGATCCTCTGTCACTCTTTTTCTGGAAATTAAAAAAAAAATGTATGGAATAAATTTCCATCATAAATCAAATGAAAATCAGACTACAATACTGCCTGCAGAAAAAATATTTCTTGCATTGTGATGCCTGCTCTGATACAAAGTAGCAATTTAGTCTTGTGACCTGGTGGTGGTTTGAAGCTTGAGAGAGATATGTAAGTATGCATGACCTTTGACCCTTATCGGGTGCATGGCTGTTGGATGAGGATCCAGATTTTGTAGCATAGAGGAAATGTTACATGTTATGACCTGTGTGAGAAAACTTTACATGATATTGGCAAATTCATCAAATAATAAAGAAAAAAAGAATGACTCTTTCAAAGCAACAGATTTTTACATTATATCAACCAAATATTTTTGTAAAGTTTTGTGTAGATTGTTATTCTTATAAATAAAGCCTTAAATGCACCCAACTCTCACAGTATATCATGTAGAATAATAAGTTCTTGAGACATTGGGGGGTCCCCTTCCGTTTAGTTTGAGGCTCAGGAGGGTTTAAGTTTTGGGCTGATGTCCCCTTGCATTCGAGGCTTGTACTGTTAAGTTGATTTTGCATGCTTGGTCTTCTTTGCTGGCATTTGGTAGATTTTGGTTAGTAAGAAATATGTCAGCTGGGTAGGTAGGTGGTTAGAGTTCTCTATTTTTTTTTAGGGGGGGGGAGGAGACATTTTCCCCCTCAGATTTTGACCTCCCCCCCCCAGAGTAAGATTCATGAGAGAGTTGGGCTAACTGAAAAAAAATAATGTATCTCTCTAGAGACTTAATTTTTCACCCAGAAATATGCTAAAACCTCAAAGCTCAGTGGGCCCCCCCCCCTGCCTTGGACCCCCACCCATAGGATTTGGCATTTTGGGATCAGTATTAGAAAATCTTACCGCCTCCCACAACATTAGTCTTTGCCCCTAGTCCCCCCCCATATTTTGATATTCTGGCACCACCACTTCATAGATGGTTCCATTCATTCCTCAAGTCAGAACCTCCCCCACCCGACCCAACCTTGCTGTGCAAAAACGCCTAAAATAGCAGCTTTTTCCCTTTATTCTTAAACTTTTCCCTCATGCCTTTCTTGCACCCAGACCCCCCACATGACACCAACCTCCCACCCCCAATGAAACAATCCTGGCTTTGTGCCTGTACTATATGCAGGGAATACTATGCGCAGACTTTGCAATCTCTTGATCACAGGAGGAGACAAATTACGGTATTTAATACTTGATATGTGTGTGTGTATGTGTGTATGTATGTATGTATGTATGTATGTGTGGTTGCAAAGTGGCCCATTCTTGAACAGGTAGAATTTTGTACAAAAAATAACTTCACAGGACCTACATCTACAAAACTTAATTGCGCACAATTGAAAAATAGATAGATTTCCCCCATACCCTTGAAGAGAAAATATTCTCATGAGGGATATAAGTTTAATGTATATATCACTGAAAAATTTTAGAGTTTGGACTTAATTAAGCAGTCATCTCTCTTAGGTCCCTCTCCACTTCTCTCTCCTTCCTTTATACTTCTATCATTTATAAATATGTGATTCGAGATCCCACTATGTGTTCTTAATACTACTCACCGGTATAGTAGAGTGTGTAGTTCACATGAGGTACATTCTGTGTGACCAACTTGTATTATATCCATGAGAGTAGAACATATCAAGTAGTTATCCTTATTTACCAATTGCTCTGGTTATATCACCTTACTTTTCACATGTTTTTATCACCTGATTGTGTCACCTGACCTGTTCAACTATAATACAGTACTTTTTGTGAGTCCCGTTGTATTCATATAGTAAAGCTCCTATTGTAGAAGCACTTTTATTACCTAATTTATCTATTGTCAAGGTTGTCTTAGTATATGCTAATGAGTTTTTTCTTTTGTATTATAATACTCTATGGCTAAAATTTTGTATTGATATCTGAGGTGTAGTAGCTGAGTATGCACCCACTTGCAACTCTCTTCCCATTAACATGTTTAGTAATCACATGTGCAGCACTATCCTAATGTGTTGTATGGTATTGTGAAATATAATCAACAGTGTCTATTGCAGTCTCCTATTGTGGTACTGCATATACATAGTTGGTATTGAGCTAAAGTGTTTGAGTCATTATTTGTAAGAGAAATCAATCCATACTTGAAGATTACATTTAAAATAAGAGATACAGGCAGAGTGTTTAGGGTCACACTCTTAGTAGAAAGGATGTAGGGAACCCACCCACCCCAAACGTGCAAAATTTTTGTACAGATCTGTAGTTATGAAGGCATACATACCTGCTCAGAAAATACTTCTTTCTGGTTGAGCCCCCACCCCCCACCCCCTCCCCTATGATTATGTACTCCCCTCTTACCAAGTGTGTTTTGTTGGTCGAGGATCTGACTATCACTTGGAAGGTCCAGGGTTCAAGTCCCCAATTCCCAAACCAGGTCATACCAAAGACTAAAAATGCAGCCTACTGCTGTTCAACCTGATGCTCTGCACAAGCAATAAGGTAGGGATAACAAGCCAGTGAGCCACAGCTGAAAAAAGGGCCATTGGCACCGCAAGATTAAGTCTTAAGGTTACAATCTGAGGTGTAAAACTCTATCTAACCTTAAAGATTTAAAAAATAGAACCTATACTGCCATTGTGCGTGATGCTCAGCATAAGGAGTGGAGTAGGAAGAACAAACCAGTGAGCCACAACTGGAAAAGGCAGTGGCCGGCTCGACTTGAACCAATTGGTTAGAAATTGGGCCCTAAAACTCCATCTATTTAACTAACCAACCTTACCTAATCCACTTGGGTTATAAAATTGTGTGACACAATACTTTATCTTAACTGCTCCTCTATGCCCAGATGTGAAATGAGTGTCTGTGAGGTAAATTGTCATTCATCATGTAGATAGAGCTGCTGACACAATGAAGGGATTCTGTCTGGGAAGATTTATCGTTGAGCAGTTGTAGTATTGTGCTGAGCCTTTGGTTAGACTTTTCTAGGTATTGATGCATTAAAATGAAGATGTTATCCTCTATGCCAGGCTTCCTCAAGTAAATTTTTTTGACAACATTGCTAAATGTTACTGATATAATAGGCCACTCATTGCCATCCTGGGGGGAGGGTATAAGGGAAGGGGTATCCCCCTCCCATTTTTGCATTTCAGAAGGGGCTAACATGCAAAATGGTGCAAAATTTGTTCAATTTTCCCAGCCAAAATTTTTCACAAACTTCACAATTTTTGCCGAATTGGGAAAGCCCTGACTCTAATAAGCAGTGACGGTGATTTTACGTTCATGTAGGAGCAAATAGGGCGTTATTATATCCTTGTCTGTATGTGACGTCAGTCTGTGGAAAGTATTAGATTTATTTACATTACCTATATTTGAGACAGAATAATTCTTGTCCAAAAGGTTATGAAAAAGTTACATTTTTTCACTGTATTCTTGCAGTAATGTTTTGTGCCACTTCAAACCATGTTGTGCGCCACAAGTGCTGCACGTGCCGCTATTTGAGGAAGCCTGCTCTATGCAGTAGACCTCGAAAGCATCATTTAAGAAATAACAGTCAATATGATTGGCTAATAAAAGACAGAACATGAGAAGGTGCCACTGCTAACACATTTGTTGCAGTAGAGGTATTGCAGTTGTGCTCCATAGTCAAAACAAAACATGGCAAGTTGAGTTATGAGCACACCATCAGGAGAGGTATATTCCATTAGTTGTAAACTAGGTCCCTTCCCATCAGATTAAAATGGCAATGCAATATCTTTACCCAAAAATTTTTTGAATAGTTCACAAGTTGTTTGTTAAGTCCTGACCTGTAGAGAAGTTTGAACACTTAGGTGATGGTCTGATTTTATAGTCCCCATAACTGGGACCCATCAGCCGTAATCATTCAGATTCTTTTGTTGACCTGTTTCAAGGATGATTTTAGACTACACCCCCAAACCACTGAAAATGTTGGATTGGAATTGCATTTAGGTCATAAAAATAAATTTGATTTAAGGCCAATGGCCTGAAATAATGATTGGCTTCAATCACTTTCCTGCTTGAATTCCTCCGTGCGGAAAAGAAAGAAGATGAAAGTTTTGAGGACTGGAGGAAAGGTCCAAAATATTTAACATAAAGTTCAACTATATGACTTTCTTACAAAGAAATGTTAGTTAGTTGGTTTATAAGTGAATCATTCTAGTAGGACTTATATAAGGTATTGAAAGATGACCTTTGACCTAACATTTGAATGTTCCTTTTTCTTCAACAGTGTGGATTCTTCAAAAGAAAGAAGTACATGCCTGTCGAAACTGATGATGTCAATGGTAAATTGGCAGCTAGGTCATGAGCCTTCCTAAAATTCTCGTTCCTGATTTCCATCAGTTATCCTTCCTCTAACTTACATTGCAATCATGATATCCACAGTTGCCATGGAAATGAAAGAGCTGTTTCTCCTCCGTCGTTGAGAGAGTATAACATTATGCAAGTATTAATTGTAAAACTCTCATCTGAAGAGATGCAGCTTTGTTTTTCTACATTCGATTTTGGAATTTTATACTTTGTAAACTTACCTGGTTACCTACCGTGCAACTCATCATTATATCTTCTGAAACAGGTACTTTTATGGTGCTAGGTAAGAAATATTCCTTAATCAAGATTTTATTCCAGTTTGTAAGCTTTGGAGGTTGGAAGGAACATGTGAAATTCCTCCTATGTCGACCACAGTTTGTAGCATTCCCTCAATGGTATGTGTTCATTTTGAAAGTGTTCCTCTAGGCACTCCCCAGACCATGCATGATGGGTTTCTTCCCATCAGGTTTAGGTAGCTGCCAAAAACCTGTCAATCAATTTCCTGTGCAGGTGTTTCCAGTTAACTGGCTCAGCAAACAATTCCCATCCTCTCACACCTCAGCCAGACAATTGAGCTGCTGTTCTCCCCCCTACCTGTTGTGTCATAAACAATAACAAAGTTAACTCAGCAAGGGGAAACTTCTAGGAGTTTAGTAAATATACTTTCACAGTTCAATGAGCTTTGCAGAAGGGGTAAACCATGGAGACCAATATGTTTGCATTAGAAGGCAAGAGAGATGAAGTTACATAGTGAAATGACCACTAGGAGAGCTAAAATTTGCTACCTAACTGCAATGCCATGAAGTTCATCCTGTGCCCAATGTGGCCTTGTGGGATATTTGCCTAACCCTCTATTAAATTGAACTGTCCAATTGTCTGCCTAAAGGAGACAAAATATCTGGTCAGATAAGTTTTCTGACTTTTGAAGACAGTTGCATCAATCTTCCCGACCCATTTGTGCCATGTGAGTGTGGTCTTGTTAGTTTGAAGTCCAATTTAATGGCAAATATCTGAGTTGCGCTATGTAACCTTATACTGTTCACCCTTCCGAGAGCAATTTTTAATATAACATGAGCTAATATCTAACACTTGTTTCTCCTTGCTCTTTCAAAATTTTTTCTATCATTTTTGGTGTTGGTACTTAAATTGTAAAATTTAATGTAACTATAGTTTATACTTTGAATAAATTATTAAATAAGACCACCTTTAGGTTAAAAGGTTTACTAGTAACTTTAAAGATTAGAAAAGGAATGAGCCAATTTCAATAGTTTGAAAGAGGTTTTGTCATTAATGAATTAGATGATCTTAGCAGATGTGTCCTTTTGGGAAAGTCTGCCTCTATTTATAATTGTAGTACTGCATATCTGTTGCGCTGTAGGGGAGGAAGTGTTTTAAATATTCATTCTATAGAAGGGTGTACCTATATATTAACAAGCAGGAGATGTTTTAAATTGGCTTTGTATTTTAGCATTTAAAAACTTAAAAGTACTTGAGGTTAAGTTGCTCCAATTATTTTCCACCTTTTGGAGAGATTGGTGATTATGTAAAAGTTAAATAAAGTGTTTAAATTATTTTTCACATATTGATGAAACTTATGAATATTCAAGAAGTGTTAACGCATGGCTGGTTAGGCATGTAGGGATTGATTAGTGAAAATTGACTTATAGGAATGAACCTTTGAAATAACTTTTTTTGTTATCCTCAAACGAAATATTGATATCAAATTTACATCCAATATTTAGCACAGTCTTTCCACAGGGAGTTGACTCCATTGGTAACATTTATTTTAACAGTTATATCATGACCAGTGATTTGTTTTGCATTTGTTCTGAAAAAGATTTTGTTAAAGAATGGGACTTGGGGATGGGGTTTAATGGTCAGTGCTATCATTTGTATGTATACATATTTGGAGAGGTTAGCTACTATTAGCCATTGAGACTTCTTTACCAGCAATACATCAGTCTTTAATGATGGGACATTGTTCCACATGGGTGAGTAAAACCTGAAATGCAGTCGTATCAAAACTATGGAAGGAACATTCCCCAATGAGGGGAAATTGCTCAGTCACAATTTGAAAAATGGAAGAAGGCAAATTATTGTGAAAATAAATTCACCAGTTTTCATTAATTGTTACTTAGCCTTCTTTTATAAAAAGACAGTTTGAAGTGTCAGGAGGGTGTAACATAAAAATAATATTCTACTAGAGTCATGACCAAGTTGTTATTGCCTTCTTCAAGAGAAGCTCAGTAATTAATACCATGTCAAGGCTTAATAATCTCTTTTTGAAAAGATTACAAAATTGCAGTGTCAAATAAAAATTACTGTTTTCAGAATCATTTCATTTATGAAAACTATTGCATATTACCAAAGAAATTCTTTTTATGGATGCTTTGTAGAAAAATGATGAAATCTTGATGCAGTTCCTATTTGACTAACATTCTTAGTAAGGTTTTGCTTTCTACATTTTTAGTGTAATATGTATTCCTTTCTTTTCTACTTATGCTTGGATCATTTTCCTATTCCTTGGACTGTCGCAAAATATGTTGTTAAACAGTCTGCCAGTTTTGAGTAACCCGTAATGTATTATGTGCCTTATGTAAGTGCTTGGAAAGTTTTATTGTTCCACGTCCGTTTTTTTTTCAACTATTTTTTGACATTCATTTTAAGTTGGGGACAATGTATTCTTTGTTTCAGGTTAAATAAGGCTGTTTTGTTTTAATCTCTTAAGTATGTATGATGCGGCAATATGACATGTGTAATGAATAAAAGTATTCATGTTCTTAAAACAATATAATGAGAAACGTTTTGGGCATTGGGATTGGTCATGCTGGGGTGATGGGCTGGTTTCTAATGTATTGCTTATTTTTTCTTTTTTTACTGCCTTGAATGAATCTGTCTGAGCTGGTTTCTTACTTAAATGAAGACATATATCTAGAAATTATTTTAAAAATTGTCATTGTTCATGCCAGTTACATAGTCATACAAGTTTCTGTATAGGGCCCAAATAGCATCCAGGATAGGGGCTTTTTGGTCCCCAGCCCCCCTTGCCTATGGGCCTTGTTCATACTACAATGAGCACTAGCATTTTGTTTTAAGACTTTGAAAGGAGACTCTGTAAATATTATCCAGAATCCTGCAAAATAGTAGTTCTGAGAAATACTAACGGGAGTGTGTATATTTGATGTTCAACTCGCTCAGGTTTTACCAAAAACTGCAAATCTTAAACAGAGCCATGTAAAATTTTTATGTCTCTCCGGCCTTTTCAATTTTTCAACTCTTTTTACTATCTTACATGATGCCAAGTTCCTTTCTTATGAGAATCAGATGTGATACTTAGGTGAATTAAAGTATCTCACAGCACATAGACTTCCTATATACATGGACAGAGCATGTGACTTGTACTTCCTATCCATAGATTGGGCAGAAAAGGTGCACCAAGATGGCCGCTGTGAAGCTATAATTTAAATTTAAATGAGAAACAAATTATATTCCTTCAATACGCCTAGTGATTTGACCTTACCTTGCATTATTTCGAACATATTTCAACTTTCTTGCAAAATCTTTTGATTTGAACTACTTGAGCAAGTCTAAACTTTCACACACAAAACCATAGCAGACAACCATCTTGCTATGCCTATGCTCACAGGTATTGTAGAGATAATCTACATGTAGTATGCTCTGTTCATGTATATAGGAAGTTTGTGAAGCATGAAGATTTCTTGCAAAATTGAATTTTACTTTTCAAAAGTGACAAAAGCTGCTTCTATATTGTACTTCAAGAGCAAAGCAGTGGCTTTGTTTTACTGCAGGGGTTAAGACTGACATGTCATATGTTCAGGCTACAGCTACCCCAGCAATGCTGTGGCATCTACATGCATACAATAACCCTGGTGAAGTTACCTTGCAATTACAATATGAATATTAGCAAAATGTGGTTGTAGCTTGGCTGAGAGAAATGCAGCTTTGCTTAAGAAGCAAAAACTTTGAGCTTAAAAACTAATGTGTGAGACCATGGATGTAGTACTTTGAAGGTAGCTTATTATGATAAATTAGGATTCTTACAGGTGATGGAAACCTAGAGAGTCGTGGAATTTTGCTTTTGCACTTCCCAGGCCTCATAGTCATGTAAAAGTGTCGATTTGCTTTAAAAAGTCCTGGAATGTCTTGGCTATTCCAGTTTTTGAAAGAAGATTTTTTCGTTGATGGACTTATATTGTACTTGTAGTTCTGTCCTTAAAAATCTGAAAGTGCATTGTTTGTTTGAAAAGTCATGGAATGCTTACTGGCAAGGTCATGGAGAGTCATGGAATTGTAAGCAGAAGAAGGTGTAAGGAAACTTGATAATAGTCAAAACAGACCCTGTATCTATTTTACTGTAAATTCAAGGTGGAAAATGACAGAAAAATCATCTCTACCAGGGTGATGAGCATGAGGTCATTGTTCAACATATTGTATGGCTGGGCATAAAACAAAAGAGTCACAAGGTACCATGGGGAAGGGAGAATGAGGAATAGTTTCTTGATTTTAAGCATTGCTTCAGTTTTTTTAGACAAAATGTTTTGAAATGTTGTAAGGAAATTTGCAACATTTTACAAGATTTTGAGGATAAATCTGAGCTAAGAATTATACCAGTAACTATGTAGACAATAACAAAGCTTTTAACGTATGTACATTAAAATATATATATAAAGAAGGAAGTTTGAGTTAAAATAACAAAATAATTACTTTTCCACTTACAGAATCTTATTCCCTTTGCTATAAAAAGTTTTTGCCTCAAAGGTTTTTTGATTCTGTTCCTCTTAAATATGTTCATGCTTGGAGTAGTTGGGTAGCTATTTTTCATAAATTTAGAAAAATATTATGGTTTACAATTTAATTTTTGGGATTCCATACCTTATTGTATACCTGTGATATAGACAAATCTGAACAGTCAAATGATGGTCTGTTTAAGTCGGACATAAGTGGGGTCCATCAGCTTGAATCTTTCAAATTCTTTGCTTACCTGTATCATGGATGGTTGAATACTAAATAACCTTATGAGTCCGTCAATTTCACTGAATATGAGGGTGTAGAATGGGATGTAGACAATATAATCAGGACAGTGCAAGGCTGATGGACCCGACTAATGGTCAACTTAACTAGCTGTTTGGATTCTTCTATATGATGGTGTTATACCCATTAACCATCCAAGATATTTTGGTTTTTCAAAATTTTTGAGGTAAGATTTACATTGTCTTCAAATAGTAGCTATAATTTACAATCATTCTAGGCTCTATGTCAATGTTTTCATGCTGTAGCTGTCTCAGCAAGGCTGTAGCTGCCCCCAACAAGGCTGTAGCTGCCTCGGCAAGGCTGTAGCTGCCTCGGCAAGGCTGTAGCTGCCCCAACAAGGCTGCAGCTGCCCCAGCAAGGCTGCAGCTGCCTCAGCAAGGCTGCAGCTGCCTCAGCAAGGCTGTAGCTGCCACAACAAGGCTGTAGCTGCCCCAGCAAGGCTGCAGCTGCCTCTGCAAGGCTGTAGCTGCCTTATATTGGCTGCAGTAGTTATTGTTTCATCATTGTACTCATTACAGTAGTGCAATAGTTGGATTATGTTAACCCTACAATTATGATGTGTAAATCAACAAAGCATAGCTGCAGACCATGCAGCTTGCTAACACAGTGTGTGTGCAGCTCAGCTGGGTGAGCTGCAGCCTATGCCTTTGACATGGTGCCCAGTCCTTATGGATTAGAGTTTTGTTGAGATTTAGTACGCAAGTGGTAGTTGGGAGCAGTCCATTGTATTTCATTAACATGTATTCAATTCACCATGTTTATTGTAGAATTTTTATTGCCTTTTTGGAAAAATGAAGGAGACTTTTGTAGCTCCTGTCAATTTGAATGGTTTGAGGGTGATTTCTTGAATATTGCTTCTGATTTTAGTCCTTTATTTTTTATATCTTTTTTTTTTTTTGTGGAAAGTCCTGCTTTTTTAGTTATTTCATGAGATTGTAAGAAGGCAGAAGATGTATATGTTCAAATTAAGACATTTTTATACAAATTTAAGAAAATAAACTGAATTGTTTTTAGAATTCACTGTCTGATATCTCTTTTTTGTTGTATGTTTTTTTTCCAGTCCTATTATATACTTCTGGTATTAAGTGGTGTTTTATTCCCAGACAGTGAGCCAAGTCATTACTCAAATTCCTATTGATCCAAATTTTCTTCAAGTATAAAAAGTGCCTTGCCAACCAATCTGCTCTCATAGAGGGAAGATAAATTGCAAAACGTGTAGGGTGAAACAAGCATCCCATTCATTGTAGGTCCATGTGAATGCTGTACGGCCCTGATGCGGTCCTTTGTCAACACCATACGTAGTTCTCATGGAATCTTTGTGTTAATGAGTATACCAGAATTATAGCAAAGTGCGAGGCAATGCTCAATCTAAAAATTAGATTGAATTTGTTCTGAGTCACAGCTGGTCTGTGGGTACGCTCCTGTCAGAAGATAAACCCCTTTGTTTGGTGACCCTGTTTTCAAAGAGACTGGAGGTGAACCTGTAAACAATGGCAATTGCTAGTGAAGACAATAGCTCAAGTTTTTATGATGTAAACCATTCATACTTGACAAAATGGGTTGTCAATGAGGGAAGGAAGTGAATTGCATTTGGAGAGTGTGTCAGTTGTCACTGAAGGAAGTTATTAGGGAGAACTCCCTGTATTAGGTAAAGTGAACACCGTCTGAACATGATATCTCAAGACAATAATTGTAGAATAAATTCTTTGTGGTTCGTTATAGACAAAGCGGACCGATGCGCACTGTTTGACAAAAAAATTCCTAATTGGTTAATGCTAATCCCTTACCCTAACAAAGAGTAAAATCGATACAATAAAATAACAACAGCCGATCAAGAAATTCCTTTGTTAAACAGTGCAGAACTGCTGGATGAAGCCTCTTGTTTTTGCTTTAGGCGGGAAACTGCGTACAGACATGAAGGCGCTCGTGAATTGAAACTTCTTGTTAAGGAGTTTCATTTTTGGTTCCTTGCGGTAGCAATGGAACCTATGTAGTCAGGTTGGCGTGTGTGTGTGTGTATGTGTGTGTGTGTGTGTATGTGTGTGTGTGACACTTGCTTCGGTACGCTCTAACTCAACAACGGAAGGTTGGATGGAACTTGGATTTGGTACATAGATTCGTCATAGGGAGAAGGTGTGCCCTATCGTTTTTGGTGGAGTTCAAAGGTCATTTGGGGTCACCAGAGGTCAAAAACTAAAAACCTTCTCAACAGGATATTTCTAGTTAGGAAACTTGGATAGATGTCATACTTGGTGCGTGGATGTGTCATGGTGTAAGGATGAAATTGGATATGTTCGGTGAAGGTCAAGGGGTCATCTGAGGTCACCAGGGGTCAAACACTGAAAAACGTTTTAACACAGTATTTTAAGGTAGAAAGGACAGATTTCAAATCAATCTGTGTTTGGTTAAGGTCAAAGGTCATCAAGGTCACTGGAGGTCAACTGCTGGAAATGTTATTTAGAAAATCTTGTAAGCTAGATAAAGATAGTTTCAATAGATTGTTTATCTCACCTGGTTTTGCATGCTTACGCACTCAAACACCTTAGAAATTTGTCCTTTTTGTTCGTTCAGTAATGATTCCTTCGGGTTGTACACATATTTTGGATCATTCAAAGTTTTAGGAGGGCAACAACTGAAATCTGTAGATTTCACTGAGCACAGGTCACTCTGCATTAAACTGGTCTCTCTGCCAGTGGAAGCAATGCATGGATTCTACAATATGTCTCTTTAATACTGATGTGCTCTGTGGGGTAACCTTATCCTCATTCTATTATCACACTTCATTAATCACTTGCTTTCTGCTTGACTGCTGAATAAACCCTGTTTTCTGTGTAGAGGTAGCAAACAGGACAAGTGGTAGATTGTTTTAAAGTAACAGCAAGTTTTATTTGAGAGCAGGTAAAAATAACTTGTGAGAGAAATACAAGGGGTGTTTTTCATTCTCTGACCACATTGTGTATCATTTATTGGTGAAAATATCAAATTTGATTACAAGCATAAATACATATGGAAATGAGGTAGTGTTTTTGAAGGATCACCAAGCATCACAAAAGTTGAATGTCAGTAAGGCCACAGAAATTTAATCTTTGATTTCATGTAAAATTAGTACTAAAATACCCCATGTGAAGATGTTACAAACATTGAGTATGAACTTTTGTTTAGCTCTGTTTCACAGACTGGCTTTAGAGTTCTCATAATATCTAGCAAGGAACCACAGTGCCCATTGGGCTCTTGTTTGCCTACATATGAGGAGTCACTTTTTTGAAATCCCAGCAAGGTTAATTATCTAAGAAGTATTTAGTATTTGCTTCTTGGTTGCAAAAGGTGACATCTAGGATGCAATAATAGTACTTTGACCGTCCGAGATGCCGGAAAATTGTTTGCAACCATGTTTCGCGTCCTTTTCCAGGAGATCTGATCATCACATTAAAAAAATCAGACGTGACGATGCGTACCAGGACTGAAGTGGGGTCGGGACTCGTGAGTTCAGAATTTGAAGGACTCAGCCAGAGAGGTTGATTTTTTACCCATTGAGAAAGAACAAGACTCGAGTCCTGAGTCCTAGTCCGGACTCGAGTTGTTGAAAGTTGAAAATTTGCCGGACTCGTGACTCGGGCTTTCCGGACTCGACTACAGCACTGCTGCATAGGTCTGCTGTATAAATTTTGGGTATTTCCAGTGACACTGGATATTCAGTGAAAAAGTTTCCAACATATTAGGCTTTTACGCCGTTTGTAATTTCTACGTTGATTATTTCGATTTAAAAGTGCAGCGTGTGCCTTTCCACAAGATTGAAGCTAGGCCTCGTATCGCTGAACCAATGGATCTATCGGCGGCATCAAATCTTTCCGGCATAGCGTTTTGGAAGTATCACCAGGCAGGTCTTACTTACCTGGTTTAACCTCGAGGAGACAACAGCCAGTGTTTCTATATAGAGGAGACAACTAGTCGGTAGAGACAGAAGTTAAGGACAATCTTCAAGTTGCAACAATTTTAAAAAAGCCCAATCCGGGAAACAGCTGCCACAATCGTTGCAGTTTTCCGTTCAATTTGATTTGAAATTTTGCACCAGTGAAGACTGCATAATGTCCAGTTTAAACTGATTTCCGCATTTGACAAAGTTCGATCGAAAAAACAAGTTTATTGGCGAAAACTCTGGCCCTATTTATCGAATTATTGCACATTTAACTTGTCGTGCACGATCTACGTTGCTCTATAAAAATGCAGTGATGCCCCTGACCTTTTAGGAGGCGTGCTTTCTGCCTCATGGTGCCATAATAAACCGGCGAAAATTCTAAGAGGGTTTTAGACACGTTGGTTACGAAACCAGATACGGTATTAGGCTACACGGTATGACCCTAACGACGATATGAAAATCGCGGTGGCATGTGAAGAACATTAAAGTTTATTCATCTCCAATTTCCGCAACATTTGACGCAAGCTGTTAAGGTTTAAAAGGATTGAGGAGTCCAGCCTATGCACATATGGCGTTCGAAAGGCATTCAGACACTTGATTATACAGTTTGAGTATCGTAACATGCTGCTTAATGAGCCAAACCATGGCAAAGCGAACGTAACAAAAACAAAGTGCTACTAGCCGTCAGAAATAAAATGATTTTGTGGGCCCAAGGCAAAAGAGAGCGGTGCCATATTCAGCTACACTCAGAAAATGAAAACAGGTAAACAATCTGATAGTAGGAGGACATCAATCTGCTTCAACAATCTGCTTGATTTTGTTCATAGGAAGGGTATAATAAAACCCACAAATGTAAGGTTTCTCCCTCGTAACATCAATAATTTTCTTCGGAAAAATCCACCTCTCTCCAATGAAATTTTCGAAAAACTCTTTAACCTGAAAAAGGGAAAATTTTTTGGCGCGCCTCGCTCGCTGCAAATTGTACCTCCGTGTTCTTCGGAAACTCAATGCCATTGCCAAGGTTCATATTTATTTGTTACTCCCTCTCCTGTTCGGGTGTTTTGCTTTTTGACCAGTTAATATGTTAATTCTGTGTATTCTTTACTTCAATGTACCACTTATGGCAAAATTAAACCCTCTCAATGAAAAATATTGCATGCGGGCCTGATTGAACACCTGTTTTAATAATTTCGTTTCAGTTCATAATGGACGTTGCCCTCCAGTCAACAGCTGTTAAGAGAAAGTAAACTTGTTTCACTTAATTTTCATGTTATTTATTTTGTGAAATCGAACCCACCAGAAGCGTGTTTCACGGTTATAACACTGTCAAATTCAAGCTTTTTGAAATATTCGTGACTATTTACAAGAATATTGATATCATGGCTCTATGTTTATAAAATTCTGCACAATCGGAGTGTATGTTGACATCCCGACAAGATGGCGTATGAAAAATTGATTCAGTTGTGGATTTTTATAATTATAGCATTCCTCTGTTTCCAAGTATGGATTTTACTTCAAAAGTCACCGGACAAAAGTTCATTGAATAGTCAGGACAAAGATCGCGCTCCTGTGTAAAGGTAAACAATATACATTTTTAAAGCGGGTCATTGAGTTGGTTCATGAAATTCAACATTTTTTCCGTACCTGCTCAGTTTCCTTCTAGTACCAACGAACCAATAGGTTGGTAACTGAGCCGTAAAACTACATATAACTGTCTATCGAGTACTAACGACAAATGGTCAAATTTAGACATTTCCATAATACATATACTAATAGCTATTTCGTGAATGAGAACTTTCAATTCCGGAGACAAAATTCATCAGGCCTAACTTTAAAATATGCAGAAAAAAGTTTCTTTCAGGAAGTGAGAACTGAATCTCATTTCATTACCACATTGAAAAATATGTTCGGAAAATACTGATTTCAAAGAAATACATTTTTCAAGGAATTTAATGTGGAAAATCTGTGTTGTCATCGCGACACATATTGCATTCAATTTGTTTATAATTTTGATGCTGCTGCAGGGAATATTAAAGTGTACCTCAAGTAAAAAAAAAATGAAAAATATAAAACGGGATGAAAAATGAATTCTAGGAGTCCAACTAACATCTTCAAAGGACATTTTTAGCTGATATATAAAAGTTTGAAGTTTATTAACTTAAAACAAATTGGTCCATTGCGCAATAATTTGTGACTTTCTTGTTGTACAACTCACATTATCTGCTTTGTTTCCCTTTAAAATTAAAAATATTTTACAACCTTGAAAACTTCCTGTTTGCTTCCATAGCATGTTGAACAGGGAGGGCTTAGCTACGTCACCCCATAAAAGTAAGAGTTCTATCACTTCTTGGTACAAGGTGCAGTAACTTTCAGCAAAACAAAGAAATACAAAGATTGTAATTTGAGTTGTACAACAATGACATCACAAACTATTGCGCAATGTACCATTTTAAAATGAATGAATAAAGTTCAATAGAGATTCTAATTTCTATACCCCAAATATGGTGTGGGTAATGTTACATCTACAGCAATCGGTATTTAAACATTCCAATTGTATCAAATTTCAAGGACAAACAGGAGGTTAAAGTATGAAGACAAACAAAAGGGGTCTAATACAATGTGCCAAACATTACATAACTTTTTGTAGCTCTGTTGAAAAGTGGAGGTATATTTTAACAAAAATAACCAATCTTTAAAGGTAAAGAGCAGTCCCCAAACGTATTTCGATTAAAAAGCTAAATAACTTAATTTTCATCTTATTTCTCTTCAGAGTATCTTTAATTCCATTTTATGACTTTACTATTTCATATTCAAGGTAAACGAAGCAGTTATTTCTGGTAAATTTCACATTTGAAGAGAAAAGAACATGTCACATGACTCCCAACAGCCAATCATGCAACTGGACAGTCTACTACACTTCTTCATTTTGGGATGACTGCTCCTGCCCTCTAAAGTCAGATATTTTTAGTTAGTAAAAGGGTGTTGCGACCGGGTTTGGAGGTAATGGTCTAGAATTTTTTTTCTTTCTTGCAAGACCAGAATATGCCTTAAACTTCTGTCTTATGTGGAAGAATGGTACTTATGTCTTTATACGACAGATTGTGCGCAGTATATGAATTACCTTAATTCATTACATGAATATCAACCTTGCAAAATAGTAGGCTACATAATCATTTAATTTTATCAATTTGTGGAACTGTTACACTACAACGAATTCGGATCGGATTCCGATCCGATTTTTTTTTCGTGTTTTTTGTTTAAATCTTCTCGAACTCTGATTGGAAAGATCCAAGAAATCTGGAATGAGTGTAAATGTGTGATTTGCATGTGATGTCTATGGAAATAAAATGCCGACTGATATTTTCGTGACGTCACACCGACATAAATTTTGTATCGGACAGTGTAATCTGATAAAACCTGTCTACCGATGTGACGTAACAAAATAGTTAGCATGAATATAGTTTTCATAGTTATGCAGTACAACTAACTTACACAGGTTGGCAATTTTTAGCTCTTTCCGACCAGAGGTGAAGAAGATTTGAGCAAATCAGATCCCTATTCGTTGTAGATGTGACCGCTGATGTGATGGAACCCCCCCTTTTGTTTTTTTTCTTTCTTTTTTTTTGGGGGGGGGGGGGGGGGGTGATTCCCTGCCGAAGGCAGGCAAGGAATCTATGCGATAGTGATGTCGTGTGTATGGGTGTGTGTGTGTGTGTATGTGACGCTTTGGCATGTAAACACGATATCTCAAGAAGGGTAAGTGTGACTAACCTCGTATTTGGTGTGTAGGTTGGTCCTATTAGATAGATGATCCCTATTGTTTTTGGTGGAGATCAAAGGTCATTTGGGGTCACGAGAGGTCAAAAGGTCAAAACTTTGTAAACACGATATCTCGAGAACGATGCATGTGACTATGCTCATATTTGGCGTGTGGGTTGTTCATATTGAGTAGATGATCCCTATTGATTTTCGTGGAGGCCAAAGGTCATTTGGGGTCACGAGAGATCAATAGGTAAATTCCTTAGAAATTGCTTGTAAACACGGTATCTCAAGAAGGGTAATTGTGACTAATCTCATATTTGGTGTGTGCATTGGCCATATTGAGTAGATGATCCCTATCGATTTTACGTGGAGATTAAAGGTCATTTGGGGTCACGAGAGGTCAAAAGGTCAAAACTTCGTAAACACGATATCTCAAGAACGGTACATGTGACTGTGCTCATATTTGGCGAGTGTGTTGGTCATATTGAGTAGATGTTCCCTATTGTTTTTGGTGGAGGTCAAAGGTCATTTGGGGTCATAAGAGGTCAAAAGGTCAAAACTTCGTAAACACGGTATCTCAAGAACGGTACATGTGACTGTGCTCACATTTATTGTGTGGATTGGTCATATTTAGTAGATGATCCCTATTGATTTTCCCACAGGTCAAAGTTCATTTGGAGTCAGCATGTGCAAAGCCTGACAAGCTTTCCTGCACAGTCTTTCAAGAAAGGTCACTTGTAGGGTCCTGTAACTTGTCATGTAGATGGCACATAGTGAATACATGGTCCCAGAAGTTTTTGGTGGAGGTCAAATGTCATTTGGGTTCACGACGGGCAAGGGGGATCTCAATGTAGGAAGATTGGATGCATTGCATGTGTACTTCGTGGGCACATTACGAAGCTCTGTTAATTGAAAAACATTGCAAAGCAATGTCAATGTGAAAAAAGGCCTTACATTTCAGCAGCAAGGAATCACTAAGCCTTTTGGCTTTCTGGTTATCGTACCTTTTACCGAAATGTCATTTAATCACGTTTTTGCCGAACATCGAAATATTAGTGTAACAGCTGTGTTTGCAGCTCTATACAAATATTTGAAATTAAGTGGAATTGAGACACACAAATCACGCAGTTAGGAAGCAGTATGGATTATTGAACCATTAAAATACTTATTTTTCGAACTCTAAATAGATTTCAACCAATAGTCAGGTGTGACCTACGCTTTGGATATAGACTTCTGTGTAAAGCCTTATATGGTAAATAACGGTCTATTTACTAATATAGAACAATCTAGATGCTGTATGAATTCAATGGACGCGTTTTATTGCCTTAACAAGGGTTTAGTGTAAGTCCATAATATCAATAGAGTTTCCCTGCAAAAATGATAAAATCTGTGGCTGGTTAAAACATAGGCTAATATCGTATCGAAGAAGACAATCCTATAGGTGAAGCTTTGAAATGTGTGTGCAGCCATGCATGTGTATTCAGCTGTTGGATGTGAAAGTTATAGGTGAAAAAATACCATCATGATAGATGTATGCATATGCGGATATTTTTCACTTTTGTTTCTATACGTTTAACTGATATAATTAATTGCTTACTTTGGCTTGATTTCCTTGGTTATGGTACGAGGGCAGGGAACGCAGAGTCAATTCTGAGCTGGGGAGGGGGAGGGGGTAATCATTGAAGCGGCCCAACAGCTTTAGAAAAATAAAAGCCCCGGACTTTGACGTGGTCCAAAATTCCCACAGCGGAGGATGGAAAACCCCTATGTCACCGTCCCTGGAGAACGATGCACCAGTAGGTATACAGGAATTTTTCTTCACGGGAAGGCGGAGCTGCAATGGGAACCGTCAAATTTATGAGATTAACATATATTTTTACTGGCTTGACTGTTTTAGTCATATGATTGTATATGCATGCGATGGTACTTATGTGACCAATGCTATCAACTTTTAGAGGCTGGTTAGAGTGACATTTTGGAGACTACTGACGTGGAACGCGACCATTGGTTCGTGCGGAGCGTCCCGCCATGAATAAAGCTGCAGCTTCTGATTCTTCATTACTGTCCAGAATTGTCATTTACAGATTTTTTTATCTTCTTGGAAATTCTCAGGAGACATTTATTGAGCATTATAATGTGTATTTTGATAAAGAAAAATTGGAATGAAAACCATTGTTAATGAGGGAATATTTCGATACTGGGTGGAACCGTGTGGTTATGACATTATTTATTAAAACTGCCATGCTATTTGAGTGAGTGCATTGATGGCTGGGCGTTGATCAAATGAGTGAGTGCATTGATGGCTGGGCGTTGATCGAGTTTCAAATTTCAAATGTGGGGACGGGGGCAACCATAGAAGTACAGGAAATATGTATTCCTGACCGAAAGACTACACAAGCAGAGCACTACCAACAGGTGGCGCGGAGCGTCCGGAAACCTTTCAAAGAATCGATACATCAGACAGCTGCAAATAGCATTTTCCGTACTTGCAACACTGATTTACACAGTCTTTATTTTGAGCTTTTGCTTGCATTACAATGTCAACTTCAATAAAAAAAAAATTAAGAAATTTCAAGATGATCAGAAAATAACCAGAGAATATGAAAATGACATGAACAGAGATTATCAAGTGTGTGTAAAGGGGATCCAACGCCCCTCAAATTTGCAGGTACATTTTCTTACTTTCGTAGATAGGTCATTTTGCTTTCTCGTTTTTACATCGTCTGATCATGGTGTATTGATTCAAAATTGTAACAAAATTGCGACAATTTGATACTACACAGTTTCATACCTTTATATTAAATGGCAACATAATGGGAATCAAAGGTCTAAATCACAGGCCGGCGATGAAGAGGTGCAAGGGCCGGACTGCTCCCCAAACTTCCGCAAGACCTCGGGCAGGGCCTGGAAATAATCGGGTATTCATTTTGATCTTAACCAATCTGGTTTGTTATGTAAATACACAGAAAACTCTTAAGTCCATATTCTTCCAAAATTTGCTCAAAAATAAAACAAACCATAGTAGCGATAAAATTTCATGAAAATTCAGAAGGATTACAAAAAATCGGTACAACGTTCGAACAGGAATGGAAAGCAATTAATTTCCACTCAACATCAGTATATTTTCTTGAGCGACACTGCCCGAAATGGTAGAATATTTGGGCGAAAGTTGCAAAAGAGTTCATTTGCTGTTACAAGATCACAAGGGCAGACGGGAGCCTGTGACAGGTGATGTACTTTCGGCCAAGAAACATTCGCTCGGTCGACGCAACTGATATTGGCGATTCGCTAAGATTGGTATATGTCCTTTCACAGACATACAGCAATGTCAGCCTTTTATTTATAAGACATTGTGGCACCCCTGTTTGTAACAACGCCCAAAGTTTGACCGAAAATGGTAGTGGTTCGTTTTATCTTTTAAATAATTTTCTGAACTTTGCTCAAGTTCTATTAAAGTGGAAGTTTTTGCGAACAAGTGCCCAAACTAACGAGTTGATTTTACCTATAAGCTTGAGATATGCAATTTATGTCTGGTGGGTCGCAATTTTCATACTCTAAGCGCCAAACAGAAGATGACACTCCGCTTAACTTTCGGGCAGCATAAAATATTTTCTCTACCCATCCAAATTTTCTGTCCCTTTTTCAAACTGTACATGAGTCGCTGAATCCGCCATTGTTCGGATTCCTCTTGAACTCTTGGAAAATCTATCTCCAAAACATGCTGGTCGTAGGATATCTCCTCCCCGTCCCAATCCAAAATCCTTGATCCGCCCCTGATTCTGATGTTTCCACATACAATGTGTTTTATCAAATTCTTTGGCTTCATTGCTGCAATTTCAATCGTATACGTCTGTCCAAGTACAATATAGTGACACTGTCTGAGTGAGGCTTCAACAAGAGTTCTTAATGCTTTATCTCCTTTCTCTTTTTTAATGTTGCATATGTCCTTACAATGGAGGAAAACAAGAAAGAAATGATATTTTCGCATCGTTGGCGCACGTCAACATGGGTTTTGCCGAAAGTTGGAAGTCACCAGGAAGGTTTGCGTCATTCATTTTATTAGGTGACGTGGCTCAAAGCGTCTTGTTGTTCCATTGCTAAACGTGTGATGGGATAGATTGATGTGACGTGTACGCGACGCATGTCTCATGTGCCACTAGACCGTTAGGTTTTAAATGTAGCTGCAACTACCAGTGCGCGTTAGTAAGTTCCCATAGTTTACGGCAGGTTGAAATGCATTTTTGAACGGAGGCAGTTAACATGCAGTTAACACGCCACATATCCAAATAAGAAATGGATAAAAACAGTAGCAGTTGAATCGAAAGTTTTTAAATGCGCCTATTTTAAGATTTTTGGAAGACTTGTAAATCGCGGAAGTGATTGGCTTACTCCATGTAAGCATCCCGACCTTATGGAGGATGTGTGCATCTTCATTATCTAGACTAAGATGAAGACGTGGTAGCAGCATTCCAATTGATGGCGCTCTCTCAGAAATCATAATAAACTGATAAACCCTTTGAAAACATTGTACTGTACGACCGTTTGACCTTACAGGCTGTGTTAATATTATAGTATGCAAATAATAGCAATTGAATCTAATAGAATACAGCAATAGAATGCTGAGAGTTCTGTAGTTCATCATATTATATAGTACGGTATATATTGTTCAGACAGTGCTATGATTAACATTGGGGACCTTTTCACTCACCGTAAAGCAGCAATAAAGTTAGATTTTGTCTAGATGAGCAGTTTTAGACATAACTTTGTGAAAGGGTTTCGGTAACTAGTCTATAGGCAGTGCTGGAACTGACTGGGGTGAGAGGATAGGCCTTTAAATCATACCTACTGAAACCTTAGAAATTAGCTAAGGGATTCGGCAAGGTTTACTTTCAAATGTTCTAGCCAACCACTTTTGAGGCGCAGCCCAATATCACAGTTACTGAGGCATACGGATACTTTGAAATTACGTCGCTGATCCGCTATGCTGGAGGACAGTCACGCCAACTACACGCAGTTTTCTGCTGAAGACGCTACACAGTCTGCACTGTGGTATACGCGGTGTGTACACATTGGTCGAGCAAGTGCTTACCGTAGGCACCAACATGAGTGACCACCGAAGAGTATTATGACGTCTGTGAAAAGCCTCTATAGAAAATGTTAACTAGAAAATGAATAATGTCTCTAGTACTTTGGAACCTACTGCCATTGTGTTACAGTTTGGTGCTCAATATAAGAAATCATGGATTAAGCCCACACTACAGCGATATCCGATCGGATTACTGTCCGATTTTTGTGAGTTTTAGTTAAAATTTACTCCATGCGTTGTCGGAAAGAACCAAAAATCCTGTGTAAATATATGACCAGTATGAGAAGATCACGGAAATGAAACATAAACTACTTATTTCGTGACGTCACATTGACAAATAGCTTTTATCGGACTACACGTATCCGATAAAATCTCTATGCGGATGTAACGTCACGGAATAACTGGTATAACTTAGAATTTCGTAGTCTTGCGATACAATTCATATATCTTCACAGGCTGGCAAATTTTTGTTTCTTTTCGACGAAAGATGGAGGAGATATTAAT
Source organism: Holothuria scabra (assembly GCA_037179385.1). Lineage (NCBI taxonomy): Eukaryota > Metazoa > Echinodermata > Holothuroidea > Aspidochirotida > Holothuriidae > Holothuria > Holothuria scabra. The sequence goes on along the minus strand of CM074196.1, from coordinate 12,591,534 downwards.
TAAAACTAACAAAAATCGGAGAGAATCCGATCCGATATCTGTGTAGTGTGACCTGCCCTTTTGGGTTAACATGTCAGTGGCCATAATTGGGCGGGAAACTGGCCCTGGCCGGTTCGACTTAAACCAATTGGTAGCAAACTGAGTCGTAAAATCTCATCTAACTAACTAGTCACTAACTAACTTGTCAAGGATACAGGGCATACAGAGGAATAAAGAAATATGCCCTTTTTAAAAGCATTTTCTGGGAGACAAATTCGTTGAATTTGAAATATGCAAAATCGTTTCTCTTTCAGAATAAGAAAACTGCATGTTATCAATGGTATATAGTGTTCCGGTGATACCGGTGCTAGGCTAATTGTCAAAGGAATGCATTATTTTCTTGAGATGTGGTGAATCATGGGAAATCTGTGATGTTATCGCGTTACATTAATTTGACATTTCAATTAACTTATAATTTTAATAACCCCGCAGGAAGTGATTAAGCAACATTGTGTGCTATGCCCCACATTTAATGTAAAGTAAGGCTAGATATGCGGGGACTGATATTCAAACATTCCAACAGTATCAAATTTCAAGGACAAACAGCATTTTGTAATGAAGGAAAACAAAAGGAACTTAAAGCCCCAGTTCTCTCATCCCAAACAGTACCAATTCTCCTAACCTTCTTACTGGAGCCACTCCCAAGTCTAAAATTCATCCTCATCCAGACACAATCTCAGTTTATTTCTTCAGGGTGAGTGAAGAAAAACTCAATTATATAATCAAAACACTGTCAGTACCGTTCATGCTGTGTACTATAAGCTTTGATACTCTGCATTGTTTGAATTAGCTGTCAACCAAAGAGCTGAGCCAATTGAGAATTTTGGTACCCGGGTGCCAAAATTGTAATTTGGGGTGAGAGGTTTGGCCCTTTAAGTGAGATATCTTGAGTTAGGACAGTAGGAACAGTGTATTTCAGGAAGGTTTGGAGGGCATGGTGTGGGGTAGAGTTTGTCTTTCTTACTACACCCAAGTGGAAAGCCACTGGAATATGCCCTAACGCAGTTTTAGGAAAAGGCGTTTTGTGTTGAAATGTTGCAACTCCGAGTCCCCGGTTGAACTGACTGCTTCCAAACAAGTATCTAGTGACTGTGGTCATTGGCGTCCGCAGGTATGGGCAAGGGGGCACTTGCCCCCCACCCTGGAAAATCAAAAATTTGAAAAACGTATAAAAATCAAAGCAAAAACCCGAACAAAACGCGTTTTCCAAGTTTCTATGTGAAAAATAGGCTTTAGAAATGCCATTTCCGGCGATCTGGGAGGCATTTTGGGCTGAAATTTTGGCATGCTTTGTGTCAATTCATGGTGACTTGGAGGTTTTGCCCCTCCCTAGAAATTTTGCCCCCCCCTGACTTTTTTCTGCGGACGCCCATGACTGTGGTAACACAAAATTAGAGCATGCTTATAGCCTTATGCTTACACCGCCAATAGTTCTCAAACAGGTTGGAGTATGTTTACTATAAATATAATACAAACAAGTACTTGTACGAAGGTCGTTGAGTTTATCCTACTGTCTGTTTAGAAACTGATGTGGTAGTCTGTATGTCATGAAGGTTGAAGCTCTTGAAAAATAATAGTAAAAAGGCCTAATATATACAAAAAATGAAAAGGTACACTGGCGGATACCGGTAAACTTGGAGCAGGTTTTTTTTTTCTTCCCACTGTTTTTGATGGAAGGCCTGTCCTGATATCACAAAGCACGGCGTGTTTTGAACATACATTTTTTGTAAATTGGTCACAATGAAAATAAAAGCATACAGCTTAATTTCCGTCGGTATAGTTCGTTTCAATATTATCATTGAACTAATATGCGTGTACAGACTCCCTGTATGGTATAACGGATGACATTTCTGCGCTTATTTATACTCGTGTGGTACAACAATTACAATTCGTATCATTGTAGAATACAACGCTCCTGTGGTCGATAATTTTCAGAGTAAAACGCTTGCATTCAGTTAACAGTTACATGTACATGATCAGTTAAGCTACATATCGACTACAGGTTTCAATAGCCTTTTGGAAGGTTCCCGAGCGTGCTGCGAAGGCAACCCTCAGAGGTTATGCCTCAATGACTACAACAAAGCTTACAAAAACTTGAACCGAGTCTGAGACGGCATTCAAAGGGGGATCGCGATTTTCTGAGTGAAGTAGGCTGTACTATAGCCTTTAGCAATTGTAAGTTGTGGCATTAAAAAGAAGTCAAGCACGTTGTGCAGAGTATGCATACACTTGCACAGCATGGATATACATGTGTCGTCGGAAAATGTGACCGTTTTGAGAGCCGTTTAATAGAATCTTGCATTAACGACTATCATATTGTAAGTCGAGTCAAAGTTACTGGTTAGCGATATTGTATCTCCGTTAATGCGATACCACCTCATAACATATCTAGGCCTAATGCAGTACTCAGTTTTGGTACTAAGTATCAGTTATACGCAACAAGGTCTTAGCGACAAAACAGGACCGCAAAATTACGAACGATTTGGGCTTCAAGCTTTGTGTCAAAAAATGCAAAACGAACTTTGGAGAGGAAACAAGATACTCCACGAAGAAAGAACGACTGAGGACTGAGTTCAGTTTTTCGAGGATTTTACAAGAACCTGTTGTAGCCAACTTTAAGCGGGACCTAAAATGCGAGACAAGACTCTGGTGCAAATTTGGTTGTTTATCATTGTAGCTTTTATGTTTTTCCAAATATGGATCTTGCTGAAAAATTCAAATTCTTTAGATGATGAAATGATTGATGAAGGCAATTTTGAGCCAAACTTTGCGAAGGATGAACAGAAGCAACAAGGAGTTCATTGATGTGCCTCAGAACGATTTGCGGCCTGCTTGTGCAAAATGCAAGGAGGTCGACTAGCCAGATTGAATCCTGAGACCACATCATGAATGACACGGTACGGGTGAGTTCGTGACGGTTGTACTACTAATAGAACTATACGAAGTTCTAGCCCGGCTTCAGATTCAGGCAAGTGCCACCTGGAATTGTCATTAATGCCAATATGTTTTTTCGATTCCCTGACATGTCTATAAACAGAAAAATTCAGGTATACGGGTATCTTCGGGTGGGTTGGGGAAATATAGCGGGGTATCTGCCAAGAGTCAGGGTGCTGAAAAATTTAAAAGTTTAAGGGGTAGGGGAAAGTAAAATGGCTATTATTTTTCATGTAGAAACTCGAGAGTTGCAAACTACCCCTCAAAATACTTGCAAAGAAATTGTCTTTTAGTTGATATACAGATTTTGAGAATCACGTGGCTTTTGAGGTCATTAAAAGCCAAAAAGATATGAAATTTGACCTTTGACCTAAATCTTGACTATGCTATTTTAAAATGTAATTGTGTACAGTAAATCGATTCATTTGTCCTAGTTTGACCTGAAATGATTATATTACAAGTCTTCAGACAATTTTAGGCTACTTATGTTCCAGGGTTTGTACTTAGGAAGCACCAGCGTCGAACGAAATGTTAACTAGTAAAAAAATCTGTTAGGAAAACATAGTTTTCCAACCCGGAAATGACAATCTATTCATGGTTAATGAGAGTTACCAGCTCTACACCATCTCGAAATCATTTTTATATCTATTTAAGCATTCCCTGTTATAGCAAATTTGTTAATTGAATATCTACATGTCCATATCGATACCCATGTCCCTTCTTAATACCTAAAAAGGTGCAAAACAATACAATGAAATATCAGTACTAATAGCTTCAAATTGGGCAGGAGATTGAGGTAAGTGCCATCTGGAGTGGTCATTATAGGCTATGGCTCACAGGCATCTCACAGGCAACCCTACAGCTCTCCGTCGCAATGATTTTTTGAAACTTTACGGTCCGCTGAACACGAAATCAAGTGGTATTAGTAAATATTTTGGGTCTCGCCTGTTCAAAATGGCTGCCAAAAACAAAATGGTGGCAAACATTTTGAATATTTTGTATTGAATAATAACAAAGAAAATATTCTTAAAAAATATTTTTGAGGGATCGACTTTTAAAAGTTAGTCATATTTTATGACAAGTATTCCAGAATTAATTTTTGGGACTGTTTTGGTGAGATTCAGGTTAACCAAGATGGCGGAAAAACAACAAAATGGCTGCCAAACTAAATAAAATATTTCCAAAAAATTGTGAAAAAAATGCAAAATTTCCACATTCCTCAATCACAATGATGTAAAATAATGTTTTCAAATAAAGGCGGGACTTGACAGTCCTAGATACAAGAGTATTTGTCATTCAATATGTCGAAAATGCACCGAGGAAGTAAAAACAGTACAGTAAAAACTCCCCACAAAAATAAGAAAATAATTTAAAAAAAATGCAAATAAATGTCAGAAAATAATCACTAAAAATATATTTCGACTAAAAATTTCTAATATCTTTATAGTAAATTGTACAAAATTCTCAAAAAATGATTTCTGGTATTTTATGCAGGGCCCCATACTAACCAAGATGGCGGAAACAACAATATGGCCGCCAATAAAACGATCATAATGTATAAAAAATAATAAGAAAAATATTCATTGAAAATACTTTTGACACAGTTGACCTTAATTTCGGGCCAGATTTTATGACAAATAATCCTAATTTACTTTTTAAAATATTTCTTTTGGAAATCAGATCAACCAAAATGGCGGAAAAAGCAAAATGGCCGCCGATGCATTAATTATGTTGATATATCATGACGATAGGAAAATAATCATTAAAAAGTACTTTGGGCACAGGAAAACCTAACCTGTGTCCATTTTCTGTTGTAAATATTCACATAGTATTTTTCTGGACATTTCTTTTAGTTACGCCACTCCCTGACTTTATCTTTTAGTCTTATAGAGTGTTGATATTTTTCGACCAAATTGTGGGGAGTTCTGGCGTACGCAGGGTCACATGTGGTTACTCGTCTGAGCAAACGCAGTCCTGACGTATGGAAAACCCCTCAGACGCCAATAAGAGACCAGGAGATGCACCAGAAATAATGTGGACTCGCGTCAAATTCGGCAAAAAGAACCAGTTTTGTTATTTTCCCGGGTGATAAATCTACGATAATTTTGTTGTGTGTCCCAAAAGATTACGTCATATCTGGTGTGTTTGGGCTCCAAATTCAGTTTTCTTCAAACTGAGGGCGGCTTTCCACTTGTCAACTCATCGTCATCACTGACGTAGTCAAGAATTCTATTTTGAGGTGGCCAGCTGAAGGGCTGATCGCCAGTTTAGAAAGGGGTCTTAAGGTAGAAGATGCATCCTCCTCCTTGAGAAATGTTTAAATATTAAAAAACTTTCAGATAGAATCGCTAGCAAAATGTTGCATCATTTGATGTCATTTTTCCACTAATATACAACTGCTTTCAGAATTTGACTGAAACATGATCTCTCTGGCCCCAGGCTTCTCCAATGACTGTTGTCCACCTGGTATCCCCCTCCTTCAAAATATGCAAAATATCTCATATTTTCAACATCTGGTTGCTCTGTATAGGCTTGATTTACCGCGCCAAATACACGTGTCAGTATAAGCGAGAAAACGTAACAAATTCGGTTTAAAATCAATACAGTTTGTCACAGATGCCAACAAATATACGTATGTTAAATAATTTTACTATTGATAGACCGTCATACAATCTTACCGTAGATATCTGCCATTACCGCTCTCAATATTTTAGTATTTGGTATTTGTAGACGAACTACAGAGTATCCGGTCGCTAGTGCTAGTTTCCATACGGTAGACATTTTGTTTTACACTTCGGAAGACAAAGGGAGCAACTTTTGTTCATTTTTTTTTCAGTCCAAACGCGACTCTGTAAAATATTTGTGCCATATTTAATAAGAGATTGCTTCCAATACTCCAGCAACATTTCTCACCATTTATAGCCTACGTGGTCGGATTGACGATTGTCTTTTCTAATAAGGTCAAATTCATATTTACTGTAACTGATTTTGCGTTCTTGTCATAACACATTTTCGCAAGGAAACGGAACATTCCTAAACTACTGAAGTTGTAAAGACTTGGACAATCTTTGTTTTATAAGCAATCCAAGTAGACCGTTATCTATAACTGTAGTAATGAAAATGTCTCTTTGGCCCAAAGACGGTCATGGACTGCGCAAAATGACAATCGCAGCGGTTGTTTTAATCACAATATGCACGATATTTTCCACTCAAGCGGTACTTTCATTTTACCAAAGGGTCCATCCGCGCCAGACACAACCTGATGAATTAAAGCATACGTTTGCTAGAGAGGAAGTGGAATTTTCACCAAAAGCACAAGGTAATTTTTGTCAAGAATGGAACTAGATGTTGCTGTTGACGGTTGGCGAGGGGTTGGGGGGGGGGGGGGGGAGAAAGAGTTTATTCCATTTTACGGTGAGAAATATTATTCAGTAGAATGTGCAAAAGTGCTTACATTTTTTCGATCGAATAGCCAGGCGAAATTCCTGGTCTCTCTTTACGACGGAAGCAGGAATACAGGTCAATCTTGAGGTGAAATAAAAATTCTAAACTAAGTATCTACTTACATTTACTGAAATAATTACATACATCTTGTGCAAGAATATTAAAATTATACATTAAAAGGTATATTATCCCTTTCTTGAGCAACATGTACAATTTTACATTTAAAGGCATATTTTCATCATCCCAAACAGTTCCAATTCTCCCAACCTACTTACTTCTAGACCCTACCACATTTATCTAAAACTCATCTTTATCCAGACACAATCCTACTTTATTGCTTCATGGCTTGTCCCAGTGGCCATACAAGTCCATTATGTGTAATCAAGACACTCTCAGTATCCATGCTGTGTAATTTAGCTATGATGCATTGTTTGAATGTGATGCCAATCAAAGAGCTGTACCAATTGAGAGTTTTGATATATGTATACTGAAACTGTAGTTTGGGGTGACGAATGACTGCCTTTAAAATTCTGTAACCCTTATTCCCTGGCTATTCCGAATTCGATTCTGCCTTGGTTATTATCATACATGATACTTGTTGCATCATAAATAATGAACTCTATATCCGGGTTTCTAAACCACCTTTAAAGGCCAAATTCTCTCACCGAGACACTTCTCCAAATTCAGTCCAGAGTCAAATTTATTTCTGATATGTTAGAGAGAGAAATATGCTTAACACTCTGGTGAAAATTTCATTCATTTCCCATGTTCGGTTCTGAAGATATAAACAATTAAAGTTGAATCATTTTCTTAAAAAAGGAAGTTAAAGCCAACAGGTGTGATTTCGTGAATTCACATTATTGGACAACGTTCTTTTGTACCCCATTTATTTGATCTTGAATTGATTTGGGATGCTATTTTGCCCCTACGGAATCTCAAGTTTTCTAAATTCTGTTGCTCAGGATGCAACTCTACGATATCAGTTTATTAAGGGTTACTTGCATAAAATTGATGGTCACTATAAAATTAGAGCAAGACATTGGTCAATGACATAAACATGCTTGCTTCAAGTTTATCAAAAGGCCGTGGCCGACTCGACTTGAACCAATTGGTTGGAAACTGGGCTGTAAAACTCTGTCTAACCCACTAACTAATTTTAAGCTTATAATATGTAGAAAATGTGCCGCATTCAGTTGTTAATATCTCAAGAACCGAAATGGAAAATGAATAAAAATTTCAGTAGTATATTCAACTGTTAATTCTATGAAGCCCCTCCCACAATTGTTCAAAGCTCATCGTCATGAATCCAGACACGATTTCAGTTTAATTACTTCAGGGAGAGTGTGCAAGACCCAATGTGTTTATCACAACACTCTGCAGTACATGTTGTGTAATACGAACTACTTTACAGTATCCTGCATTTTGGAATTTGCTGTCAGTCAAAGAGCGGTACCAATTGGGAAAATTCTGTAGACTAGTTCAAAAGTTAAAAAAAAAAATAGGTTACAAAAAGAAGAAACATGGTGCTGAGGTTTGTCCGACGCTAGTTGGGGGACCCCCCCCCCCCCCCCGCCTGAGAAGGGTACTGCTGAGCCAAAGCAATGTCGATGCATTAAAGGAAGGGTGGTGAACGCAAATTTATTACGGGAACAATTCTAAAAGTATACTTTTTAATTTAAGAAAAGCTGAAAATCTTACATTATTCTTGATGAAAATATACAAAGAATGGGTTTTATTATAAAAACAAACAACAAAATTGCTTTGTTCCTGTTAACAACATTTGAAAAAGTATGGTCTCATCGTCATTGAAGAAATTCGCCTTCTCTGAGAGCAAAGCGAACAATGCATTGCGTGAACTATCGCATTTAGGGACGGTATGGACCCATGGAACCTGCATGCTTACCGTACTTTATCACAGCCACTGAAACATCCCTCATGAAATATAAGATTATTGCTCCCCGGGTGGAGGTATGACCCCTCTTGTTACACTTGGGCAAATCACATGCATCCTGTTTTGAAGAAACCCTTCCAACAAAGTTTCTGGGCGCGTTAGACTAGCAAATATAGTCACGTGTTACTTTTAGTCGAAAGTTGAACCTATTTTTGCATTAACTTCAGTTGAGTCTGTGAGTTCAAGTTAAGAATGTGAGTTCAAGTTGAAGCAGTGAAGTTTTTGACGCGAAACCTCTGCAGTAGTCAGAAGTTTTGTTCGACCAACTGCAGGGCACGGGGCTCTAAAGAAAGGGGGTGTCTTCTGTACAAAACCGTACAAGCATGTTAAAAAACCTAGTTAGATCTGCCGTTACCGCATCATTCTTAGGTTATTCACGGTTTTTTCGCTGCTACAGTATAATGAATGCAGAGCTAAAGGTTACTGGAAGTATAACAATTCTCTTGTTGCTGATGGGAACTACATTATTTTAATGGAGAGTGTGATTCAAACAAAAATCAATAACTCGAAGTTTCCTCATCCCTCCTCCTGTTGAGAGCAAATTAAGTTTATTATCCGCTTAAAAATGATTAAGTACTCCAAAACCAATGCTATAGTTTAGCTCGCAATTATGAGAACGGCTAATATTTCCTTTATTGAAAGGCAGTTATATAGTAATAAAATTGTAGAGGAAACCCAGAAAAGGCTACTGGATGTTCAGGTTAAACTTCGGACACTTTATCGACACTCTAAATTTGATGGCATTGTTGTTATATCACGAGCCCGATGAGTTGAATGTCGTGAATAAAGATCGAAAGATATTTTGAATCTTAAAAGAGTTTGGTAAGAAATTCCTTTTTCCTTTTAATATTCGCTCTAACGACTGAAAGAAGGTTAACAATATTTTTATAAAACGGGTTTGTGTACTGCAGCTACATTGTACCTTTTGCAACACCTCTATAATTTTTGAAGAACAAATCATCTGGAATAACTCCTTTATCAAAATTAACAACTCTACCATTTATTATCGTAAGTTTTATAATGCTGGTGTTATGTTCGTAAAGATCTCTTCTGGCAGAATGGATCTTTCATTCCTTTTCATGGGTTTCTAGAGAAATTTAGCGAACTAAATTCAACTTTCACTACTTTTTGGTTTTCTGTCGATAATTCCACGATGTTGGGTTGCTTCCATTGCGATAATAGCCAGGATCATCAAAATAAATTGTTACACCTCAATCTTCAGGAGCTCAACGCTTCTCAGTTAATTTATCCAATCTTAATTAAAAATATCTCCTCCGACTATAAATCTTGCATTAAATGAAACACGACGTCTGCGACAAGCACTATTTCATCCTGTTTAAAATTCTCTTTTCAGCCGTTTGCGAAGCCAGAATTCAGTTTTTTCAGTTTAAATTTTTACACCATATTCTAGAGGCTGTTAACCTTCTCCAATTAATAAATAAACCAGAAACAACCCTATGTAACTTTTGCCATACAGCAGTTGAAATTATCTTTTATGAGAGTGTCATTTTGTATTTGTGTTTCTTTTAGATTCTGAACAGGTGTTTTTGGAACACAAATAAATGTTATCTAGAAGAAATGGTTCTTGGTAAAACTCTGAAAAAACAGTCATTGAATTTAATTTCTTTATTTTCCATTGCAATTATTTTATTTATAAGGTAAATAATTTCCTTTCGGATAATAACGACTCCTTCCTTTTTAAGATGAAATTTGCTTTGTAACTCGATAATAACATCGCTTCAAAAACATACGTTTCACAAAAACCCGTCAAAAATAAGAAGTTTTAAAGACTTTACTCCATGCTTTACAATTTTAACCGTATCACTTCACCTCATTTTCTCTTGCTGGCTCCCTTGTTACCATGGAAACAGAGAACATCACCTCCTGTTTTATCTGGTAATTTGTTCAAATTTGGAGTGCATCATTAAAATACATCTTTACTTCGGAAATTTAAGCTTAACACTTAGGGTATGGTCTCAGTTACGTCAGTTTTTGGTTAAAAGTTCTCTATTTATTTAAAACATTGTAAGTGACAATGATATATAATTCACTGCTTTTTTTCGTTATATAAACTTGAAAAACTTAGCAGTGTTTATTTTGCACGAGTTTCATGTTTTTCTTTTATGAAACCAAAAGCAGTGGCGTTCATCCTTGGGGCACGGGAATCAAGAATCCTGTCCGAGGCACGATCCGGGGGGTTCCGGCTCTTCTCCGTCCAGTCCACAAACCAGATCAACGGCTCTGATATAAAGCAAAGCTATTCATAACACATTGTATCTATTTTTTCAAGCAGATCAAACAGAATAAATGAGAGGGAAATATAAGACATGCATTTTTATTCCGCAGCGGAAGCAAGGAGGAAACACAAGCCGATCGTTCTACCAGGTGGTGAAAGTGTTCAACCGCTACAATTGAGAGTAAATGACCAAGTTCGTAATTTAAAGCAAGATCGAGTGAAACCGGTGAAGGACTCACTTTAGTGCCCTTTTCGAGGAGAGGGACGTGGATCCAGGATTTAGCTTTATCCTCTGAAGGTCAAGGCTGAACAATAAATTGCCTACGTTGTAGACTGGCGGCTTCCAATGTCTAAATTCTTAACTTATACGGATTTGTTTTCGGCTGAATTATTCTTCTTGTCTATAAATTAAGAAATTATATTTGAAATGCCATAAAAAAATTTGTTTCAAAATTGTTTATAGCAATGTAATTTAACACTTTGTAAAATTTTTGTAAATCTTTTTTTTTTCGGATAAGGAATTTATTTGTGTTTATATATCGGAATCTACTCACAACGACTATAAACATGATATGAAGACTTTTCACATCTCGTCATGACCATCAAGTTTCAACTTGTTTACTGGACGTCACTGCTCATGCGCAAAACACATGCCCTTAGTAACTATTGTTGTACATTGGACGCCAGACGGTCAGAATAAAGAGACACGCAATACAGAGGCGTGGGTGAAAATTATGCATACTTTTCCGGGTGTGTATACTCCCTGCTAACCTACACCATGACCCAGTCGGCCCCAGTATCAACCACACAATGTGTGGTTGCCATGTGGGTGTGACGATAGAATTAACTGAACTGTGTTGGCTCAAGATCGTGCATGGAAATTTGACCGAGTGATCGTTTATGCATCGATTGGTCGACTCGAAGTGCAATATTGTACAAGTTGGAAGAAAAAAATTGGAGAATTGGATTTTAGGCCTACTGATAAAATAGCCCACTTCAGGTGACCATAGCTGCAGCACTTCACTTTAGATATGATAGGACACGTTTCTTGAAAATGTTCTCCTGAGCAAAATGTTCAACTCTTTACCGTGTGCAAAGTTTTAATCTTAATAAGCCGCATGAAATATGTGACGTCATAATACTCACTAGCGACCATGTTCGAGTAGAGGAAACTACGTAGTCGACCATGCACTACCAGAGAACACCCAAGCTTAGGATTTCAAAGCTTTCGACAAGCTGAACTTGACGCATCACAATGCACACTGTGCAGTGAGTTCGTTCAGAACAGAACCATATATTTTGGCATGTACTTGGCGTGATTGTTCTCCAGCTATATACTACATGCAGCATTAAAGGCATGTTCTGGTGGGTTTTTGCCTCTATCTTGTAAGAAAAACAAAAATATTCCACACCATGTCCTTCAAACCCTATCACAATACCATTTTCCTAACTCAAGATATCTCACTTTAAAGATTGGTTATTTTCATTAAAAAATACCTCTGCTCTTCAACAAAGCCACGAAAAGTTATGTAATGTGGGCACATTGCATCAAATTCCTTATGTTTTTCTTTATAATTGAAGGTTCTGTTTGTCCTTGAAATTTGATACTGTTGGAATGTTTGGATATCCTTACCTGTAGATCTAGCATTACCCTTCACCATACGTAGAGCACAACCAACAATATTGCTTAATATTTCCAGAAGCGGCATCATAATTATGAATAAATTGAATGCAATGTTAAATTAATGTGCCACGAGGACACCACAGATTTCCCATGATGCATCAAATTCCAAGAAAAATTTGCAATACTTTACAAATCTGTCCCTTCTGAACTCAATAAGCTATCGAAATGCCATTTTCACCTTCTGAAAGGGAAAATTTTTCTGCTTATTTTGAAGTTACCGAATTTTGTCTCAAGAATATGCCTTTAACTATTTGTTACATATACTACTTGTATTTGTGTAGCGTATAGACGAATCCGAGCAGCAAGTGATGGTCTGAGTTCAGTCGGCCATAAGTGGGGTCTATCATCTTTTAATCTTTCAATTTCCTGGCCTACCTGTGTTATGGATGCTTGTATACTGAATTTTATCTTGATCCCCCCCCCCCCCCGCCATCAGTTTCACTGATTATGAGGGTTTGACATTCATGTAGACAATAATTGAAGACGATTTAATGTTGATGGACCCTTCTAATGGCTGCCTACACTCACTACAGGCACAAGCGCTGATCGGATTCGTGTATACTACATGTAAATGTGTAGCAAATATTACATGTTTTCCTTAGTACATCCAAACTACATGTACTACATAAACATAAACTTGACGGTATTTAATTAAAAAATCTTGCTAAGCCAATGCACATATGGTCCTGACTAACTCCCTACATCTGTGGAAGTAAATATACGTATTCAGTAATACCACAGATGTTCCTCAAGGCTTTCAAGTGTGTGACTTTTTAAGAGTTTTCATTCCTTCTCTCATGTGCGTTCCGTTGTTGTTCTGCCTACATGAAATAAAGTGTCTGCTATGACTTATCAACTTTGATTAACTAAATTGATTAAAAGGCTGTCCGATGTTACTAAATAAAGGTTTTCCTCACTAATATATAACTGAAGTAGCATATTTCCGCGGTATATTCATCGGGAACAGGCGCATAGCAAGGGTCGCCCCATCATGGTTGTAGGACAAGGGAGGATCCCTCCTTGAATAAAATTTTTATTTAGGTCTCCAGATACGAAATGGTGCAACATATATTACACAAATTTAAAACACATTTTTGCCATCCTCGATTCTATCTTTCAGCTTTAGTCATGGGGAGGGGGCACAGCCAACGGAATCCCCGTCGTTATGCCCCTATATAATCTAGTCATATACAACAATGTGGTAAATTAGATGCCTGAGCTGTTAACCAGTTTAGCAATTAATGGAAACTGGAAATTAGAATCAGACGATATCGCAAAGACCATTAGGACATCTCAAAGGACTGCAAAGTTTACCTCAATATCACCAAATGTGAGGGTTTGAAGGTCATGAAGACAATAAATGAAGACGATTTAAGACTACTGGACACCAGTAAATTGCTGACTACAGTCACTATAAACTAGCGTTAATCGGACTCGTCTGTAAAAAGGTGTTGGACAAGGACGTGGTTTACGAGACAGGAAGTAGCCTACGATGAAGACAATAACGAGTGACGTTCCATTTAGTTTAGTTTATTTCATTTAAACCATGTTCTAGATGTAGGCAAGTTCGCTTTTTACAACAAATATAAGAAAAAAGAGAAAATCCCGCAATCGAATTGTTATCTAAAACAGCGCAATTTTATCGAAGTGAAAGTATGCCGTCTTTGACTTAATTCGTTGGGTTCATTCAAACTTCATTGTGTTTAGAAAAATTCGTTTGTTTAAGTTCAAATTATAAATCTGTATAAATGTATGTACATTGGGGCCGTTATAAGATTCCTTTTTTCATTCTTTCATGCTTAACCCATGAATGTTTATTGTCATTTAAAACTTCGGTTTCCTGATGTTGTGAAGAATATTTGATTTATTCGCATCTTTTTTCCCAAGTTTTTTTTTTTTTGAGAAGGGCATATAATATGTAATCGAAAACGTTAGTAGACCTTGTGTCATGGAGTCACAGAGCAGGAAGTGCGCCCTCTAAAGAGTCATGCAGATGTCACTGAAACCTACAGCTGCAAACACAGCAGTTCATTTGCTTACTAGTGAGATACAGACGCACGCGTGCGCGCGACGTGCACGTCATGAGTGTAGTGTTCATTGTTTGTCCACAAGAATGACATCACATGACGTCGGTATACAACTTTTAAATTCACAACTGTTAAATTCTATGAGCATTACGAGAAAGGAGACAGTTCCACGGACATCCTATCAGCCTTCGCGATGCTCTAGTTTTGTAGAGAAAAGGTCACCCCTATTTGAATTTAACTTACGCAACACCTTATAGTATAGCAAAGACAATGTTTACTTAAAACGAAAATCTTAAAAAAATTGCGTTTCTTCAAACGCAGCGAGGTGAACCATAGCACTTAACTCTTCGCCACCTACCAAAAATGTATTTTATTCCATTACATTATAGATAAAAATATTCAAGAGAGTGCACATAAAAAATCGTGTGAGTTTTCACCATCGTGTTTCCTTTCCATTCAATAAATCTCTTCGTAATGCCATTTGATATGTACTTTTCGCAAATATTTTGTACTTGAGTGGGTCTTATAGGCGTTCTGTTTTGTCTGCAATAAACTGTTTCCTATCGTTCTTCCATATTTTTCGTTTTCTTTCTTTATTTGATGATTATCACAGACACGTTTGACAAATCTCTTTCAGGTAAAGAATCGACTGTGGACAAATGTAGCACATATATTTCATTCAAATACTCACAACACTGCATCACCAGTTGTCATTTAGGTAACATCATCAGTTATACCACCTGACTTCCAAAACATCTTCCATAAATTTCATCAATTTTTATAAATGTCAAACCTTTAATTCTTAGGTAGGTGACACATTGTAAGGCAACCCTGTAGACATGCTGACAAGGGTCCCACATAGGATATTCGGAAGCCTAGGGCCTTGTCATGGACCCTGTCATTTAGGGTCCAATGTGAGTTATTCTTATTGGGAGTGTTCACCCACGTAATCCAGAAGATCGTAGCAAAATGTTCGTTTAAGGCCATACAGGCGAGTTAAGGACACGATGGAAAATTTAGGTGTTTGTCCATTCAGGCCCTCTGTGAAAATTTTGACGGGACTTTTTTAAGTGTTTACTTATAGCGTTTTTGACAAAAGAGGAAGTCTAAATAACCCCATTCGTCTAGCATAAGGGCGCCAATAAGAAAACTTAATCTCTTCCGGGAGCTTAAATCCCAAATCTTCATATCTGTTTGATTAAAATCCATAACTTTTCTACGTTTATTCAATAAAACCCAAACTATAAGCCCATCCCTAAGACGAGATTTTGAGTTCCTTCTATTTCCGGCGACCCGCCCGCCTTTCAATATTTTTCAACCATAGCTGGTTGATTTGATGAGAGGGAGAGATAAATAAATGACAATCAGTCGGGTTTCACCAACGCTCGTGAAGCAGGCTAGTCATTAGGTGTGTATTTGATTAGATGTGTCCATATATAATATTTTATACTTAAATACCAATAAATTGCTCATTCAGGGACAACTGTCTACAATAGCATTTCCAAATATGTTTTCTAACATGCGCTTGTGCAATATTTGTTATCACTCACTTGAGAGGGCCCTGGTTAGGTGGAGTTAGTTAGATGGAGTTTTACGGCCCAGTTTCCAAACTATGGGTTCAAGTCGAGCCGGCCACGGCCTTTTTTCCAGTTGTGACTCACTGGCTTGTTTTCCCTACTCCATGCGGAGCATCACGCACATCGGCAGTAGGTTCCTTTTTTAGAGTCTTTGGTATGACTCGACCTGGGAAGCGAACCCGGGCCTTCCGTGTGAGAGGCGGATGCTCTACCGTTAGACCAAACACGCGGTCTGGGAGGGCCCTGGTAAAAAGAGATTAAATTCCGTTGATTATCACACTGATACAGTGCCCGTAAGTATATCTTATCAATATGCACCACGGACGTGGGTGTTGTGGCCATGGAAACCCCACGAGGTCTGGGATGCCCTTTATGGAGGGTACCCATTTTACATATCTATACATAGAGGAGTTAAAGGAGAGGACCAAAATAACTCGGAATGACCTTAAACGTTGGAAACCTCATCCCTGCAGTACAGAACTGAACCTTATACTTCCAACTTTCAAAATGGTCTAATACTAATATCACATCTCCAGCCAGGAGTCGCGCCAGGTGGGTAGCAGTGACGATCGCCCCTGTATTCGGAAGAATATGTGAGAAAGGGAAAAAGGGAAAAATAAGAAAGGGCGATTTCAACTCACGCTTTACCCTTATAAAGATACCTTAACATCGCCCTGCCCCAGCCCCATCTTACTTCACCTCGTTATCTTCTTTGTTGGAATTGCTTGGCCAACAGGCTCGTAGTTTTACCAAACATGCTCAAAAATAAAGCTCAAAGAATTTTAGGTGTTATGGGAAACGCAGACTACACTAGAATGAACAGACAAACTCGCGATTCTCTATCACCGGGTTTCATAAAATAGCCTAACAAGAATGGATAGCTTCATGTTAAATATCCCACAAGTCAGCCATTGTACTACTACCCATGATGATATCCGGAGCACGAAGGTCTCTGTCATGTACAACGTATTTAAGTCAGTGGCGGCGGAACCGGGGAGGCTTTGGGGACTTAGCCCCCCCCCCCCCCATGAAAAAAGTGGAGGGGATTATGGCATGTTGAGCCCCCCAATATTTGTAAGATGCGCTTCAAGAAGTGGTGACCGGCGACGGCGGGGAGAATATTAAAGTGGGTGGTGAACATATTCTCCATCAGTCTAATGCACAATATAGGCCTACTAATAATTTTAGGGGAATGTTGTCGATGAAAAAGATCCTGGACACGCTAAAGCCTCTTTATCATCTCCAACCCAATCTCTGAGGTCTTCGGAAAATGGAAGCAGTATGGTCTGTTATTGCGTAATCTTGTTAAGTTTTACTTATCGTTTTTCACGAGGTTGAACAACGTATTCTACTACCGTTAGTACACAAGTCCATAGTACGTTTGGGATTTGAGCTGCCATATGGTCAGGGCGGTCGCCCCCCTGACGGACTAAAATCGTCTGCCGGCGCCCTTTTCAGGTTTTTAACATACTTAACTCTTGCACCATTTTTGGCAAAAGACATAATTAAATAGCGTTGTTTAAAGGCCCAGATAACAAAATGTCCAAACAGCCACCAGTAACTGTACTATCTGCACTTTTATTCTGATGAAAAGGGTCATCTTCTGTAATATAGGGATAGGTTTTTGTCGAGACGTATCTTCATGCTTTATACGCACTAATGAATGCTGTCGCTGTGCTAAGTTCCTTGCTTCCACACCAAGCCTGATTTATAAGCTAACAAAATACACAGAATGACATTAAATTAACCCTCCCTGTCAATAACAGATGTTGCAAATGGCGCAACAATAATTGAAGCGCAAATAGACCTCTTGTTGTCGGGGATGTTTGTCAACATAGACAATAAAAAGAGTTTATAAAGGTACCAAAATAGCTTCCACAACATTTTTAAAAATCATTTAAAGAGAACATTCAGGTTAAAATAAAATAAAACTGTCATCATATCGGTAATGGTTTAAGAGTTTTTAATGAGCACTTTCCATTTTGCTTTACTTCAAGTGACCATTCCCATGATAAATGGCAATTGTTTGGTGTTTTCTGACACTGCACGATAATCCCATGAAAATGCTTATTTCTGTACTTACGTGACGACTCAACTTGAAGTCAGAATTGCATCTAATAAGCCTAGCTTTAGGCTACTTTTATTTAGTATGAATTCGGTATCTAGAGAGCCAAGCAGACTTTTTGTCTTGGATATTTCTTGCAATGTACTTAATAAATGGCTATTTCAGAGCGGTCAGAGGATTTAAAATACGTCAAGTAATGTTTCTTCGTGCAATTATCTTGATTTCCAGATACCAAAATGCACACCTTACGGTGATTAATCTCCATATCTTTTTCCCCGTGAAAGATTTGCTTGCTATTAGGCTCTAACGGGTTTAATCTTGATCTTCACAAAGTAGCCCATTATAACAATAGAATCTTAAATCGAGACCTGTCAATAACACACAAAATAAAATGACGCCTTTATACTAGAATGTGAGAGAGAAGGATAGAAACATGGGCGTCCGTAGGGTAGGGGCAAGTGGCACTTGCCTTCCCCTGGAAAATAAAAAAAAAACTGAAAAACGAAAAAAACGTAAAGAAAAAGACGAAGAAAAATTAACATCAACATTTCTTAATAGTTCACCCAGTGTTTTCCCTATTTATATGCGGTAAACAGGCTTTAGAAATGACATTTCTAGCGATCTGGGAGACATTGTGGGATAAAATTTTCTTGCGCTCCGCGCCAACTCATGGTGACGCGGAGCTTTTCCCCTTATAGCATTTGACCTAACAGAATTTTGTCCCCCCGGAATTTTCTTCTGCGGAGGCCCACGGAGAGACAATTTAAACATATTTTAATAGAAAAACTTGCGGAGGAGAAATGTGCAAAGTAGTCTTCTACCAGGTTCGGAAAATCAAATGGGAAGTCTGAAAAGCTGTGACCCCGATCGTGCTGAGGTTCAGGGTATTAACTCCTTTGAAGCGCCCCTGCAAACCATTTTAGCCCCCTTTGACTGAAATCCCTACCTCCGTCACTGGATTTGAGATCGGTATAGATTAGGTTGGTGGTATCCTTGGGAGGAACCACGAGAGGGGGATTGTTTTGGGGACAAATGGTATGATCTAGGGGAAATATAATTGAATAATTGACATGTATGAGTGGACAAATGTAACAAGGGGTGCAGAAAGTGAATAACACGGCAAACAGAGTGAATGAAAGGGGATGCTAATTAATTATTGTTCTTGAATCATCTCAATTTATCTGATACGTATTACCATTTTTATAGGCTGATTTTTTCTTTTTAGTTGAGAAATTGCAAACATGAGACCCACATTTTAAGGCTGGATACATGCAACATAGAACACGAGGGAAGTGCCGTTTCCGGCCACCTGGGGGTCTGTAATGTCAAAAATTTTCTTGTATGCTCCGCGCCAACCGATGGTGGCGCTCCGCTTAGATAGTCCTGCTGGCACTCAGCCCCCAATATTTTTTCCGTTCCGCCAAGCCTGATTTAAGTTATCGTAACCTTTCGACCTTTGAGACGCACAAATCAAAGACAGTCACACCTTAAGATTTGACATCTCTTTTGGACGGCTTTAGTATACCTAAAAAAAAGAACAAAATTAATCAGAGTGCAAAATTCTGCAATGAAAAGGCTCATCATTGGAACAGCTTTATATCTCCAAATGCAGAAGGAGGGTGTCTTGTCTAGAGTTCCAGTAGCTTCTCCTTCCCCGTGGTCCATGAAAACTCACATTTGACCCTGTAGATTAACTTCTATCGCCAACCCTCAGTCATAAAAGGAGTGTTCCATTTGTTTTAACAGTTTAAGCCAGTGACCCATCACCCCAGAAAGTTTCAATTCTCAAAATCTACTTACTTTAGTCCCTTTCAAAACGGTATAAAACTCATCTTTTCCAAATAAAATCCTTATTTATCGCACCAGGGTATTCCCGGATGAACAGTGCATACAAAACTTTATACTGCGTACCCAGAACATTCTCAATGTATTCTCTGTTATATGTACCACTCTGCATTTTTTAATTTGATCTCAAACAAAGAAACGTACCAAATGAAAAATTGGTCAACTCCCACTAGCACTGTACTTTGGGGCAGCGAATGACTGCCTTAAAACTTGCATACATCAAGCAAAGTTTAATCCCCCTTCTGAACAATAAGGTAACATTAACCGTTTATCCACGTAGACCCATACACATATTACAAGTACACGAGAAACAATAATTATCGATCGTAAAATACTACTGAAATAAATTCACACATTTTGCAAAGTGTTCTGCACAGCTGGTTAGGCTGTAATTGCCATTACGTCCAGTGTGTAGCAGATTCGGTGATAAGTGGTACGGTATGTATTCGTTAACTGGGTTATCAGTAACGCGTGAGTTTGATACATGTGATGGCGAGCAATACGAGATAAGGCATCTTAAAGAGCTGTGCCTCAACTTGCTGTCTACATCTTTTTCCTTCGAAGCGAGAAAGACCCTCAGACCTAAATCTGATGTTAACGTGTAGCCGTTTTTAGGACTGTTTGAAGAACTTAATGACCCATTGTTTTGCATGTAATATTTGCTTATCGATCACTTATACTTAAAATGTACTACACGACTAAAACCCGGAACCAAAACTGAAGCTTCTGTTGCAATCATTGTGCCATTTGGGTAGGAACAAAAACTTTTCACTTCTTCAGATAGGCAAAATGAATTTGAAGAGAAGATTTCGGACATTTTCGAGACGGTATTTCCACTTAAAGTCAACTTTTCTTGGTTTCTTTTTTATTGTCGCAATAGTGTCGTGGCGGCGTCAATCGTCTCCATCGAAAGGTGGTGATGTGGGCGTGGCTAGAAATTACGAAGATTATGATGAATATGTATACAATGGAGGTAATGAGGGCGGGGATAACGACAATCGTTTAGAAGAAGTTCGTGTTCCTAAACTTAACTTTGTAGTGAAGGATGATCAAAACAAAGCAAACAAAGAAAACAAGGAAAACGCAGACTCATTTGAGGAAGAAAATGTTAAGATACCGGCTTTTATGAAACTGAAAAGAGAGTTCGGAATAGGACTTGAAGACGAGGAGAAACCGGAAGACCACAAAAATGGACTGCTTATTCGAGACGAATTTAAAAACGATGAAACGAAACAAGCTGCCCTGAGTAAACTGAAGCAAATTCTTAGATTGCCACCAGACAGGGTTGGAGATGAAGACAAAGATGGGAAATTACGTGAAAATGTCGAAGAACCAAATCAAAAAGAAAACATCGAAAAACAAGGTACGCATGTTTCTTTTACCTTGGGCTCCTGCCCTTGTAATAATAATTGTGACTAGTTGTTTGTAGTAGGGCTATTTGGAGATGTGTCGATTGGAGATTTCTGTATGGTAATCCCCCCCCCCCAAAAAAAAAAAAAAAAAAATCTTTCTCAGTATCTTCATCTGCTTGTTATAGACGAATCCGGACGGCAAGTGGGGGTCTGATTTCAGTCCGAGTCGGCTATCCTGGGCTCTATCACCTTTTAATCTTTCAATTTCCCTGTTTTCCTGTGTCATTGATGTACACTAAATTGTATACTGATTCCTTCAATTTCACTGAAAATGAGGGTTTACAATTCATGTAGAAGATAAATAGAGACGATTTAAGGCTGATGGACCTCACTTATGGCTGCCCGCAGTCACTAAACACAAGCGCTTATGTGATTCGTCTATATAATCTTTTTACGGCTAGTCGTAGGTAACACTACGATTAAACGGCGGCAATTTCCGGTGGAAGGGCACAGGGGGTATGTTCCTTAGTATTTGAGAAAACGCCCATTTACTTTTTCTTCACACACAACGGTTTTTTTTTTAATGACATTTTTCCACCCCTTAATATAGAGAACCGTTGTTAAGAGATCATCAGGTTGTAAACAGCTCTACACCATAATTATCTCTTAATTACTCAAAATGATACTGGTAGTGTTGAAAGACACAATTTAGACTTAATTTAGACTAATAAAGCCCTCAGGACATACTCATCTTGCAACTGTTCTTGGAATGAAGGTTACAAAAACAAAGGATTACATTAACCATGTTTGTATGACCTGTCTCCCTTTCGACCTCATAACATTGCCATATTTAGTTCATATTTTTGCCTTGCATGATAAAAAGCAAATCAGAAAACACGTTGTAGAATTATTAATTTTTGATGAATTTTGATCGAAATCGTCGTATTTTCTACATTTTCAGTGCTTTTTACGTCAAATACCCAGTTTTGTTGTTTTCATGTCGCTGATCTTTAAAACTTCCAATTTGTCGTACCAATATTCAGAAAATAATAACAATGCCGATCGGAAGGGTGAGATGGAGAAATTAAAGAAGAATCCTGTCGACTTCGAAATTGGAGAAATAGGGAGATCTTTACCTGACGTGAGACCAGTAGAGTGAGTAAATGACTTACTGACTAACCATGTTAGCAATGAGGGACGTGGAGTGCGCCATTATCCCTCCTTTTTTGGGAACATGGTTAGGACTTATGGACTGATCTGTTTTTTTGTCAACATTGGTCTGATTAAAAATGTTCAATGAGATTATTTCCTGATCGTTGTACTTCCCACGAGGATTTAAAACTGATAAGCAAAGCCTTTTTACATTGTCAGATTGTTCATATTCAAGCGAGTAGACCCTTTATTCATAGATTTCAAAGTATAACTGTGTAAAATGACCTGAACTCAATAACAGTAAGCAGGTAAGTATAACAGATAATATGGTTCAAAATGACAACAGATGGAAAATCCCTAGACAACAACAGAATGGAATCTTTATCTGAAGGACAAATATTTTAAATTGCACAATAATACTGTGATATGAACTACATTTTATCTTTTGTGTATAGACCATGAGAACCCTGGCGACTCGTTCATAATAATTTAAATTGCCCAGTTGTGATGTGAACTAAATTATATCTTTTGCGAAAGAACACGAGAATCGTAGCGACTTGTTTATATGTCTTTGTCAACTGAATTATATGCACTTAATTATTGTACACCTTTTAAATTGTTCACAGCCACAAAACATATACTACCATAGCCTTCCTTCCAATGGTTTTGCCGTCTACGTAAGATGATCAACCGATGTTATCATTCCCGTACGGCACCTCATGATGTCTTCAACGTACGGTGTAGTTGCAGGGACATCGAATTTGCAGCTCCTCCTTTTTCGATGTTTTCTTTCAAATCCTATCCATGTAACGTGTAAATGAGTATCATACACGTTTCCTTCATTATGTAGGTCCAAACGTTAAAATTTCTCGAGCAAGTTGCAGAATTACAGAATAGAAATTAAGAAATACAAAGAGATTACAGAAACTTGCTGTCAAATTTGGAAACTTATTTGACTTGTAGAACCTTTGCTGTAATCGTCTTGAAACTTGTTATGTTGTTCTAAGAATCCACAATAATTTTTAACTGCGTAGTTTAATGGGCCGGTCACACTACAACAATTTTCTTCCGTAATTCGATCAGATTTATATAAATCTTACGAATAGTTTTATACGTGAACTTGTTCCAAATATGGTCACTCAAAATCGAGGACTGACCCTAATTTGCTTCATGGTAAGCTGTTTTACTCTTTATAACTTCAATCGAAAACAGAGTGATATTTGTTCATATTCCGATTTTTGTGTGCTTGTGTGCTTGATAAACGCTGTCTCTCGATGTGACGTCACTAAATAATTGGTTTATATTTTGCTGCGGCCCCTCTTATGCAAATCTTAAATTCACACATGAGTTGACAAATTCGGGGCTCTTTTCGACCAGAGATGGAAAAGTTTTAAACTAAAACTAAAAAAAAAATCGGACTATGGTTCTATCCAAAGTTGCTGCAATGTGACCCTCTAGTAGGTGTGGCCTATGACATCTGGGCTTACAAATGACCACCGTTTTCTGTCAATATTTGATTCTCTTCTGTCTATTCTCAGGTGTAAACATAAATCTTATCCTGAAATCTTGCCGACTGCGTCGGTCATTATCGTTTTTTACGACGAAGGTCTGAAGACTCTCTTGAGAACAGTTCACAGTATCGTCAAAAGGTCCCCACCGCAACTTATCAGCGAAATTATTCTTATAGATGATTTCAGCACGAAAGGTGAGATGGCCCTTTTCATACCACGACTTAATGACACGACCGATTTTTATCCGCTAAAGCTGCGGTCACACTACAACAAATTCGGAACGGATTTCTTTCAAATTTTTGTGCCTCTTAATGAAACCTTCTCCATCTCTGGTCGGAAAGAGCCAAAAGTTTGTCAACAAGTGTAAACATATGATTTGCTTATGAGTTCAATGGAAATAAAATGCTAACTGATTTTGTTCGTGACGTCCCACCGACATACAGTTTCATCGGACGGCGTAGTCCGATCCAAGTTGTCTGTCGATATGACGTCACGAAATTGTTAGTATAAGTTCAATTTTTATACTCGTGCAGCACAACTCATATATTTACACTAGTTGGCAAATCTGGATTCTTTCTGACTAGATATTGAGATGATTTTAATAAAACTTACAATATCCGATCAGAATCACAACCGAATACTTTGTATTGTGACCGCGCTCTTATGCCAGAGCTTTTATGCTTAGCGCAAATATATGTTCACAACAGTGAATTTCAGTGGACGTAGCTTCTTTGGGAAGCAGTTATAGCTTGGTTTCGCCGAACGGCTCTTAGCCAGAGAGTCGGGAGGACTTTAGAAAAAAGTAAGACAGAGGCTTTAGACCTGTAGACCAGATACCTGCTACTTGGTCCAAGTGGCAACTCTCTGCTTGTACCTTTAAATAAGGTCACATCATAGCTAAGCTAATATTAACGTCATGATTGGTTTTAAAAAATAGATAAAGGGGAAATATACGATCCAGTATTACATTTTGCCTGGTATACTCTGGTATACTGGTAGGCCTAACTGGGGTACTAGTATACTTTATATGTGTAAAACCCTTTCGAGGTAATAAAGGGATCGATATGGGAAACATAACCCCTGAAATTGAGGCACCAAGACGAACTTTCGCTTTTTCCCCCAATTTTCAAGAATAAATACTTATTACCCCTCCCTATACGAATTGCATCACGTTTTAAATGAGATGTTTAACCTTTTAATAAACGTTCTTCAAACGAATTGTGGGGGGCGATGCGCACTGTTTAACAAGAAATCTCCTTACTGGCTAACGATAGCCTAATCCCTAACCTAATCCCTAACCCTAACAAAGAATACAATCGATACAATACAATGGCAACAACCAATCAAGAAACACCTTGTTAAACAGTGCGCATCTACCCAATTGTGGGCAAAGACAATAATGCATCAGTTTGCCGTAACGCCCAACCCAATAATCAAACTTTTGCCACACTCTAAAAATGAAGAGTGAAATTTTACTCGTTAGAACAGTGAAAGCCTCATCAAAGTCCACTCCAAAAAGAGTGAAATTTACTCCAAAAAGGTGCAGTTTCACTCTTCATACAGAGCCTTTAGGGATCACACTTAAAATTTGAGTGATTCCCACAGGCGTTCGTTAAAGAGTGTTTTTTACCCTTCCTGGAGTGGATTTCACTCTTTTTGTCGTGAATTTTATTTTAATTGGAATGTATTAATACTCTAATGGAGGTACTTACATTTTTCACTCTATAAGAGAATGACTTAGGTCATTTTTTTTTTTCGTTTTTAGAGTGCAAGAGGGGTTAACAAACTTTCCTCTAAAACCTTACTTACAAGATACTGATCTGAATCGTTTCTATAATTCAACAGAGCATTACACAAAGGAATTGAAAGTACAATTACGTCAGGTGGATTACCCTATTGTGATTAGCAGAACGAATCAAAGAATGGGATGGGTTTTATCCAGAATCCAGGGGGCTGAAAACGCCAACGGGGACGTCCTTATTTTCCTGGATGCTCACACGGAAGTGACGGAAGGATGGTTAGAACCAATCTTAGCTCGCATATTAACCAACAGGTAAGCCCTCTTTCGAACAGATATTTTCGAAATGTAAGGTAGTTTAAAAAAATGTTTCAGTAGGATTAGAAATAAGGTTATTGCTTTTTGGATAAGTGATATTTGGCCTCATCTTTGTTTACAATGTTTCATAAGTTCAAAAGTGGTCGGAAAAGCTGCTACGTTGGAATTATAGAAGAATGATAAACTTTCAAGAAGCTATTATCATGAATTTCCCTTTGCTATTCTTCTGAAAAAATCGCTACCGATAAAACAAAGAACGCATACAAAATTCATTGTATTACCACAAATGGTAGTTCATTATTGTTTGGAATGCATGTGATGGCGGTGGCATTTGTTCTTTTCATTCAGTCTAGGACGGGGCCACACATGACAAACCAATGATGTGATGTAGAGGTCTGAGGGCCCGAGGTTGGTCATTTCAGTCTTCTTCTTTAAAGAAAGAAGTGTTAAGGCGATGGTAGTTTATTTAGCTTTCCAGCCCGTCCTACACGGTTCTACAATCTCATTTATACAGCGCGCCCTCTTTCCGATTTCAGATTATGGAAACATCAAGTGAACGAAAGCGTCTATAGCCCATTCATTCAAATTCTGAGGTCACCGTTTTAAAGTAATTGTCCAAACCAAATTCTTTTTTGATAAAGATAGATCATTCTTTTCTAAGTTGTGGGTGAAATTTTCATTCCACTGTTCACTAACACTTTTTACAAAAGTGAACTTGAAGCAAACAAGTGTAATGTCATGGAATCTTTTTCTTAAGTCCTGCTTACTCTCTGGCAAAAAGCCTTTCGGCAAAACCAAACTTTATACTGCTTCCCCAAGAAGCTATACGTCCACTGAAGGACACTTGACCCAACCTCACGGCCCTCAGACCATTTACATCATTGGTCTGTCATGTATGGCTCCATTCTAGACTGGATGAAAAGAACAGATACACATGATCTTAGCCAAATGGCCGAGAAGGGTTTGTCATGGGAAACATTGCTGGCGAGTGCTTTGTTTTTATTCATTTTCTCTCTATTGTTTTCGCCTTAAAACGATAAAAGATCCTACCTGGCCCCAAGACCGTATGTTTGATCTAACGGTAGAGCATCCGCCTCTCATGCGGAAGGCCCGGGTTCGATTCCCAGGTCGAGTCATACCAAAGACTCTAAAAATTGAACTTACTGCCGTTGTGCGTGATGCTCCGCGTAAGCAATGGATTAGGCCACAAGCCAGTGGTTCACAACTGGAAAAAAGCTGTGGCCGACTCGACTTCTACCATTAGGTTGGAAACTGAGTCGTAAAACTCTATCTAACTAACCTATCTGGCCCCAAAGACATATACTGGCACTAATTACAAAATTCCGTTGCTATGATGCAAACATGGTATCTTTATTTTACCAATTTAGTTGCATAAAATTGGTGGCAAATTTTAAAATGAGCATTGGTTTAGAGAATACGCAGGATTACTATAACTAAACCAACTTCCATTCAAGTTTCTTTCTTCTTCCAGACAACACGTGGTGTTTCCCGTAATTGACCACATTGACCCTAAAACACTTGCGTACGAGAGTGATCCTGAATATTCATTGAAAGTTGGCGCTTTTGATTGGTCCTTTGATGTCACGTGGCAGCATTTCCCAACCCACGATCACGACCCTATGAGTCCAGTATCGTCACCAATCATGGCTGATGCAGTTTTTGCAATTGATCGTGAATATTTTGTTCAGCTAGACGGCTTTGATCCGTTTTATTCTACGGAGGACATGGCTGACTTACATTTGTCATTCAAGGTACACTTTATGCGGACGGGTGTCAGATTTTGTCGTTCTTAAGCTAGAAAGAACACCCCGATCAAGCTTCAAGCTTAATACTCTTTGGAAATGTATCATATTTGACGGTACTAAGCTAGAAAGAAGGTTATTTTCTATCGACTGAAGTGGGTACAAGGTACACCCAATGCGTCCGATTGGAAATGCATTCTTTTTAGCTTACCACCGTCAAATATAATACATTCCTAAAGGTACATAAGCTTGAACGGTATATATCGCGGTTAAGAAATGCATTCTTTCTAGCTTATTAAATAAGTGGTAAGGTAGTGTCACCTTTTGAATATTCAAATTTTGAAACAACAAATCTCACAATTTTCTTCTTTTTTTTTCTTCAAAGTATCTTTCATAGTTTTTCAGGACTTAAAGATCGCATTACATGAAAATGACAACATTGCTTATTTGATGTAAAAAGCATTACAAACCAATTTTTTAAAAACTGCAATTCCCACCAAAGTCGGTCAAAAATTGACCATTTTACATTGCAATTTCTGATTTGCTAATAATCATTAATAAATATGAACTCAAAATGCAAATCTTATGATGTCATGGAAGGGACATACCATGTATGGCTAATGTTATTCTAAAGTTGTTTTAACAATCTTCATTTCAAGGACAGTTGGAACATAGTTTGTCCTGAGTGTTCTAGTTTGGAAGTTTAAGCTGTGCCATTGAAAATCTTCAGTATCAATTATCAAACCATTAACTATCTGATGAGTAAATTAGAGATAATTAATATAGGATTAACAAAAGAAATGTCAACACTGTGCAACACTCCATGTCATTATTTTTGCATAAGCAATAAGCTACTTCAAAAACATTCAAACTTTGAAGAATTATATCTTGAGAACCGTAAAAGATATTGAAATAATTTCAATGGATTTTCCTTAGACAAGTTCACTTCATAACTGCCAAGTTATGTTAGGTAATTTTGTTAGCAACTAACTAACTAACTAACTAACTAACTAACTAACTAACTAACTAACTAACTAACTAACTAACTAACTAACTAACTAACTAACTAACTAACTAACTAACTAACTAACTAACTAACTAACTAACTAACTAACTAACTAACTAACTAACTAACTAACTAACTAACTAACTAACTAACTAACTAACTAACTAACTAACTAACTAACTAACTAACTAACTAACTAACTAACTAACTAACTAACTAACTAACTAACTAACTAACTAACTAACTAACTAACTAACTAAAGTGTACCTCAAGCAGGGTTTTGTGCAAGCATTGTGCAATACTTTGTGATGTACTTGTTGTTTTACTCAAAGTTCAACAAGTTCAACCTTTGTATTTCTTTGTTTTTCTTGAAGTTGCTGCATTTTGTACCAAGGTGTGATTGGCCTACTACCCTTACTCTTATGGGGTGATGTTATTTATTCAACCCTCTTTGTGCAATATGCTGTGCAAGCAGTGGCGGCACCAGGATTTGAAAAGTGGGGGGGGGGGGGAAATGGAGGGCAAAAGAAAATGTTGGGAGGCAAAAAATTTTCGCGCGAAGCGCGAGACTTACCTGGTGGGGTCCAGGGCCCCGCCTTAGGGCCCCTGGTGGGGTCCAAGGTCAAAGCCCCGGTGGGGGTTCAGGGGCGAAGCCCCAGGAAGCTCTGAGGTTTTAGCAAATCTCTTGGTAAAAAATTAAGTCTCAGGATAGGTGTATTTTGGTCCATAATGCATCATCCAAAGCAAAGATTCCAAATGATTTTAATGCAAGCTAGGCTTATTTGGCTATTACTCTCCTTAGCTGACAACATGAAAAGTTGGAAAGTGACAATATGTTTAAAAGCTACTTATTAGCAATCTCTTGACACTTTTTACACTTTTCTTAAAACAGAAAGGTGAATGCAATATGTACAGTATATTAACAGGGAATAGATATAAACATATGTATCTGTTGCACTTAAGTTTATATATCGAGCATACCAGGTGGTACATAATGTATTAGAGGGATGTGTTCACAACTACAGCAAGAAAAATTCTCTTAACACATCAGAAAGAAAAAAACACATGCATCAAACAAACAGCAGTGCCAAATTAAAGTTAAAGTATGTGACTTGCATAGTTTTACTGAGAGCTCTCAGGCTGGTTTTACTTTGAAAAGTTTGGGGATGATTCAAACAGGGAGGAAAATTATTTGTGAATTATTTTGCCTTGAAAACTCCTGAAAGGACACTATACTTCAGGAGCTGAGTGGGGGGGCAACTGTGGGGCAAAGGCTCTGACTGGCATTTGCTCCCCCCCCCATGTCCCCCCCCTCCCCCCTTGGTGCCGCCCCTGTGTGCAAGCATATAGAAAGTGTTCAAGTTCATAAAAAATATTTTTAATTTTGAAGTAATGTGAATGGTATAACAAGAAAGTTAAAAAATATTGCGCAATGGACTTATATGTAATTGTTTAAAGTGAATAAATTTCAAAATGTAATATCTCAACAACAAAAAGAGCTATGGCAATGGGAGTTGAATGAATAAGATTCATTTTGCAACATCTAAAAGATGGATTTTTTTTTTGAAATTCTAGACTTGCGGTACACTTTAATATTGTAATTTAAGTCTTCTCCAGGTTAGTTTTGATTATTACATTTAATCTTTCAACGAATGAGATTATTCATACCATCGCACCAATGAAAAACATTTTTAGTTTGTACAACACTCAACTTCCTCCTGTAGATAAACCAGATCTTGGTCAAAATTTTATTGAAAGAAAGGATAAAGCTTAACAACATGTGTGATTCTAAAGTACGACACGATGGATAACACACGATCGTGTCGTGCCGAATGGTGGCATGTGACCACTATTTTCCAATCAGATGTATGGTTAACTATCCGACTTGCAGCCGGGAGGTTTGGAGCGCGATCCCTGGCCGGGTCATACCGAAAACTCTAATATTGCAACCTACTGCCATTGTGCTTGGTGCTCATCATAAATAACTATAACTATAAACTACAAATGAATGTCTTGAATGATGGATTACCGCAAATGATGGGACTAGAGGCAAGAGCGTTATAATTCGCAAATGACGGTATTTTGCAGTCATCCTATACGGTGATAGCACGCCCTCTGTTGTAACGTCAATCAGTGTGCGAGCGCTTACTGGACAGGTTGACCAAGCAAAGCTTTCCTTTGCACAAAAGGAGAACCCCGTATTGATGTATCTATTGAGAATATTTCATGTTTTTCTGTTTCCAATATATATTTTTTCGGAACTTTATGATTCGGGAGAACTCAAAAATTTATATGTTTATGCAAAAATAATGATGTTAAGCTTTGTAGCCTACGGTTGGGCGGCATAAGTATCTTTAAACCATATACGAATTTTATCTTCCCTGCTTGCCCACTTAAGTTTGGTGATTGAAGTTGACTTTTTCATAGACAATATTGCTTTTATTGGGGAAGGGGGGTACCGAAGTTTTTCGAATTGCCCTTTAAACTGTTAACGCTAATTTATTAGGAAGGGAATTTGCTGCCTGAGAAGCTCGCAAAGTTTGCCCTTTTTCACGAATATTTGAAATTATAAAACTTGTTTGAAAGGAATTTGGAAAGTTTGGCGATTATTGACGAATCTCCACTTCTATAGCAAATATGAGACTGAACGGCGACTGAAGATCGTTGTTGTTACGTAAAGTTTTATTATGTGTCTGCAGATTGGGTTTCTCCGCATACATTTTGAGATTTTCCACACCTCTTGCCATTTAAAGACATTTTTTTTAAAATTAAGAGCATTGCAAAAGAAACAGATATTTAAGAAAGAAAATTTTGGGAAAACAGCACTGTAGTTAACCGTTGTCACTTGATGATCTCGTGGCACATAGGGCAAATTTTGGATTTTTTTTCACTTCCAGAGTTTGAGAAAGTTTGCACAACTGATTTATGAGCGAGCATATGACGGAAAAAAATAAAAGTTCTTTTCATATAAAATGGTAAAAAATATTAAGCTTTTAAAAGAGATTTCAAAATTTTATGGAAAAATTTGGAACACCGCACCGTATAGTAAACTGGTGTTACTTGATGATCTGATGTCACACTCCGAAGTTTTCATTTTTCAGAGCCAGGGTTATAACACCCCCCCCCCCTCCGATTGACAGTGGTGGAGGGAGCCAGAATGTCAAAATTGCGAGGGGCAAACCAATTGAAGGCAAAGGGAAATGTTAGGGACAAAAATTTTGGGGCGCATCGTGAGAAACCGAACCAAAAGCGCATTCTCCTGCATGTGGGGTTCAGGGATCGAGGGGGGTTAGCATATCCCTGCATGAGTCTCAGGAGATGTACATTATTCGCTCTTTCGGTGCAAGGACGAAATCTGAGAGGCAAATGCCCCTCCCGCCCCGTATAGCGCCATCTCTGGTGCTTGCTAATTATGAAAGTAGTTTTGGCTACAAACACGAGCTACAATTTCATGCTCTTCTCGAAAACGAAAAACAACATTTTGTGCTATCTTTGCGTAATGATAGAGTAACATACAATCAATAATTTGCTCATTTTACGCCATATTATTTTCTTCTAGGTTTGGATGTGTGGAGGTTTCATTGAGGTCTTACCGTGCTCTCACGTGGGCCATCTCCACAGACACAGCATGCCATTCCACCTTCCCGGTAGAGGACAAATAAACGATTTCAAGCGACTAGCTGAAATCTGGCTCGGAGAGTACACCAATTTCTTCTACACGATTTTCCCATACGCAAAGACAGAAAAGACTGGCGATCTTACGGACGAAGAAAATGTGATAAAGAAACTAAAATGCGAACCAATTTCCTGGTACTGGGAGAATGTGTACCCGAATTCAGTTTGGCCGATCAGTGGTGAAAGATACGGGGAGGTAAAGATACATTCTTTAGTTATCACTCCGTAGAAAACATTCTGTTCGTGGTCATACCAAGTACTTAAAATGTTGAACCTACTGCCTTTATGCTTGGTGCTCAACATAAGCAATGGAGTAGGCAAAGCAATCCAGTGAGACACAAGTGGGAAAAGGCTGTTTTTCTAGAGGGGAAGGGGAGGGGGGCAAACGTGTAAATTAAGTCAAAGTTTAAACGTGTAAAACGTGTTAAGTCAAACATCAAGTTCATTATCATGGGGAGAAAATAGACCAGCTCGAAGTTTCTTCATGGTACAGAATTGCGTAATACGTCAAAGGTCAAAGAGTAACACTTTTATGTGTTTACATCTGATGGCGGGATACAAAATCACGTAAAAACAGTGTGATATGCGCGACCGACGCAGTGCTTAGATGTTTTATTACCAGTTGACCTGAACAGAGCAGGTCACGCACGCATGCGCAGATGTAAACTTCGAACTCGTCATAATCACGTCAATAAGGTACCGTCATAGACTTTAAATGAAATAAGTTAGGCATAATATCATGGCCACACTGGGCTCTTTCTCTCATGGGCGGTGACTTTTT
Source organism: Holothuria scabra (assembly GCA_037179385.1). NCBI lineage: Eukaryota > Metazoa > Echinodermata > Holothuroidea > Aspidochirotida > Holothuriidae > Holothuria > Holothuria scabra. The sequence goes on along the minus strand of CM074196.1, from coordinate 12,558,436 downwards.
TTGCCCGACTCCAGATACAACCCCAGGACATAATCTCTGCCTGAATAAGGCATCGAAGTCTCCCCGATTCAGCAGGGTTTTGTACAACTGTGGCTGCAGCCCCCTCACGGCCCGTACCGCAATATATGATATGCGCATACTATATAAGCATAGCGCGTCGAATATGAGTATTGGCTGATGTAAAACGCTAAGTACTCGAATCCTTGCACGGATGAACTTACAGCCCCTAATTGAATTGTAAAAAAAATTCGAACACCAGCAACGTTAATATGTTACTATGTCTTATGCTACAAATTAATTTTTGTAGTGAAATATTGGTTACAGATGTTTGACACTTCACATGAGCTGATTAGTCACCATTTCCGTGAATAATTATCACTTTCACTCTTGATAACAAATCTATCTCAGAAATAGACGTTCATTAAATTATTAAGATATTTATCATGCATTTTTTTAATGAATTCATTGTACTTTATAAACTTTACAATCATTTCTTTGAAAATTCAATTTTTGTCTCCATATTACGCATGAGGTTTTGCGCCTATTGTGTTTCAGTTCCTTCCATTTGTTCATCGGGTACTACGATGAACCTAAACGGGTATACTGTGGCTGTAAACTTACTTTAAGCATCACTTAATTGTACATAAAAATACCTTTGTTTCTTCAGCAAGTTTTTTGTCGTTTATTTCAGAGGGTTAAAATTTCTCAATGAAGAAACTACACTCTAAAAAATATTTAAACGATTTTGTTTAAAAATTAGGATACTCACGAAAAAGAGTATTTCTACACGAAATAAGTGAGTACTTCAACTCAATTTGTGTAAAATTTTGCACAAATTCAGCAATTTGTGTAAAATTTTGCACAAATTCAGTTGAAGTACTCACTTATTTCGAGTAGAAATACTCATTTTCGTGAGTATCCTAATTTTTAAACAAAATCGTTTAAATATTTTCTAGAGTGTACTAACTCTTTGTGAATCCAAAATAGTAACTTGAATATTGCCGCGTGATTAAAGAGAACCACCTACAACGGTTGCAACCTCCTTTAAATAAAAAAGGAACAGACTATGCATTGTCATTTTAAAGTGTGCTTTTCATTTAGAATTACAAGAATATACAATTCTAAGGTTGCAAAATATGTCATTCAACTTCCGTTGCCATGGCTTGTTCCTTTGCTGAGGTATAAAATGTTAAATTTACTCCCTTCAGTCAGTTGTTCAATACTTTTTGATGCCCTTCTTGTACAACTCATATTCCCTGTATTTGTTTTCCTTTGAAATTAAAAGTTACATTAATTATAAATATCTTCTTGTTTCCTTGTAAAGCATGTTGCACAGGAATGTTTTGTTCACGTCATCTCATAACAGTACGGAAGTGATTCAATTTTGGCTCAAGTTGGAGCGACTTTGCTGTCGAGAAAACAGAGAAAAAATAAAGCATTACACTGCATATTATTGATCAATTTAACATTTTGATTTCAGTATTTAAACTTCAACTCTTTACACATCAGCTTAAATATATCCGTCGAAAGTGAGATTTGACCATTTGTCAAGCTTCGTAACATATATATTTTGGAATTTAAGGATGTTAATTACACTTTCATGCCCAATTGTTTCCTCGAATCTAATTTTAATTACCACAAGGAAATCCTTGATTTCATTGAAACGATTTCCCTCTTTATTTTAGACTGTTGCGTCAAATATCTCCTGTAATGAATGTGGTTCTCCTCTGACGGGTCATGAGAAAAGTTGCGATCATAAATTATGCACATGTGTTACTGTCTGTTTGTCGCATGTTTTTAAGGTTTTGTTATATGTAATATGCAGGGTTTCGTTTAAAGATCTGGCAAAACTGGATTTGTCATGATCATGAGTAATATTGCACGCATCCAGTGAATACTCTATGGGAAACATCCTTTTTGGGGTTGCAAAAACATCAATTTATTGATTTGTCATTCCTGTGCAAAACAGCGTGTTTTTTTTTTTTTTTTCATTTCAAATTTACAAATTTAGGGGATAAATACTTGAAACTATAACAATATTTACACGGCTAAACGTGTTTTGAGGACCTGAGTGTCATAGAAAACAAAATGATAATATTTGATTTTATTTGGACTTATAGTTTTGGTTTAAACCGCGTGGTTTTGAGTATCAATTGACGCATTACTTTGTGAAAATTACCCCAGTTTGTGACGTCACAAAATTTAAACAGTCAAAAAACACCTATTTTGGAATAGAAGTATTTTATGATTTTCCTTCATCTAAACATATCATTTCGAAGTTTAACCGATTAACTTACCTTAATTGGAGCAAATTAATGATTCGGTATAAAATGAGCAAATCGTATTGTGTAAAAACTTTTCAATATAGGAGAAAAATTCACACCGATCTTCTAAAATATATGACTCTCATGCATTTGACCCAAAGAACTACTTTAAACGTTTAAATGCGTTAAACTCAAATTCCCTATGCGGGACTCAGGCACGTTGTGAGTGGGCAGTGTTTGATATTATTCAACGTCTCATTTTTCTGATATCGGTAGTATTTCTGCTATTGATATGCTTAAATGCAAATTTACGAGGCACGGGACAGTGAGGAGCGCCATCATCCCAGCAACGATCTGGGTTTTGAACATTTTCTTGCATTCTTCTTAGATGGCGCTATGCATAAGTAATCTCTTAGGGTAATCTGTATGCAGACCCCCTTCCCCTACAAATTTCTGGCTGTTCAGGCTGCCTGGACTCTTTGGTGTCTTGGAAGATTAGGTTCGCAATGGGTACTTGCCAAACGTCTGCAGCCGAAGTTGTGGCAAAATGCTAGCTAGCGGACGACTTCTACGGTCACATGACTATTTTACTTCCTTAAACCTAATAATGAATGTTATTGTTACTTCTTTGTCTACAGATCCATCACATTGACACTAAACAATGTCTTGATCTCGCTGTTGATGAAGTGGACGACGACTTGCGTCATTCTGCTACATCGGTTGAAGTCTGCGATGGAGCCGGGACCAGCCAGGTACCGTACCAAAGATATTAACTTACACTTTATATAAGTTGCGTAGCCACAGGGATGGGGCAGGGCGCCCCCAGTTTGACATTTGTGACACCGGTCAACTACAGTGTGGTTTTCCCAACTTTTTTCATGAAATTCCGAATTCTCTCCATTAAAAGCGCCATATTTGTAATTACTTGTTTCAAAAAACAAAATTTTCCCCACCGAAGATTGCAATTCGTGATCCAGTTATGCTTGATCTTAAATCAGTTTGGTAAACTTTTCTCTGGAAATGACAATATCGGAAATTTGCAATATGTGACACCAAGCCATCAAGTGACACCGGCAACTGAAGTGCTATTTTCATAAATTTGCTTTTATAAAATTCCAATTTTTCCCAATACAAGATCTTGACTTTTAAAATTTCGTCGAAGAGCCTCAATTCGTAAGACGATAACAAGTAACAACAACAATCTTTGGTCATCGTGCAATGTCAAATTTGCAAATAGGAAACGTTGGTTGTTCGAAATGGACAAAGATTTCGGCCCCTTCGTGCGCCGCAAATTACGTCCCTAATGCAAAGGTGTTCACACTTTAAGGAAAAATGGAAAAATTTGAGTGCTTGCCTTCCCCTGGAAACAGGTCTAGCTACGCCAGTGCTTTATATATTATCCACAAATGATTTTCAAAATAAAGCTTATCTGATGTTTTCAGACTTGGTTAGAGATTGACATATCAAAGATTTCGCGTTTTAAAAAGCTCCACCTGAAACATTGCATACTCTAATCGAAACCTAAGTATGAAAAGTTTCTCGAAAGAAGGGAGAAATATTTCTTCAGACGTGGGCAGTCCAAAATAACCTTCAAGGGATGTGTTCAGGTAAGGGGAGAAAAGATATACTCGATAAATTACAGGCCAAGAGCGAAGTTTGCGATCACAACTACTGAATGAATTTAAGGTGTAGATGAGCTTTGATGGCCTACTGTTTGTAGTCAGTTTTTGTGAGTTGGGCTGAACTTGGCTTTGAGGTGTTGTTTAAAGGGAAAAAAATGAACAGTTAATTAATCTGTAATATTTGGGCTGGTTGAAGTTGTTATCTTCAGAGTTATTGAACCTGAAATGTGATTTTTTGGCAATACTTCGGAAATACATGAAACTGAAGTGCAAACCAGGGGGCAGAAAATGAAAGACACATGAATTACAATTTCTAATTGTATTGCCATATTAACTTGTGAGACATGAAAAAACAATCAGTAATACAAAAAAAAAGGTTCTGGTTTGCAAGGCGATGAAAATGGACGGCTTTAAATACTTGCTAAATGTGGCTGGCAAGAAAATCATAAGAAAATACAATGGTATAATTGTCATAATAACTAATATCAATGGAACCCTTACAAAAACAGGTGAGGCAATTAGTTCCAAATTTGCAGGTTTTCACATGTTTTTTCCAGGGGTTATCACAGGTTTTTGCCTGAAAACCTGTGTTTTCTCTTGACATTGGCGCGGAGATTCGAACAACAAACAGCTTATCAAACAAAGTAGCCTAATTGCAAAGTTTTTCTTCGGGTCTATAAATTTAGGCTGTGAAAATAGCGAGTGAGACTCAGTAACCCGACCCGGTTTAGTACTTCCATGGTTTAAGGGAGCACACCACCATTATTTTCTCCATTGACTTACACACTATTTTGCCTTCATTAAATGCCCCCCGCAGCCCAAAGTTCACACCCCACTAAAGCTACCCCTCACATGAAAGCCAGTGAGTTGACCAATCATGGCATCACAAATTCACCATAGCATGACCGTTTAGATTTTGAGATAAAAGGGGATGAAGTTTTGGGTCTGTACACCCTACCCTATTAATCCGCAAGGTGACGGAAATAGCGTCTTTTTCACACCAAATTTTTAAACAGTCTAAATCACCTTCAATTCTTCCCAATTTGGCAACACTCACACATTTACACGTCCTCTTTCATATCCAAAACAAAACAACCACATCTGATTAGCTTAACTTGAGCAATTCACACTTAAAGAGGACCTAAAATTGACGGTGTACTTTGGAACTACTTTTCCCGGCAAGGCCGTTCTGCTAATGGTGGTGTGCTCCCTTAAGCAACTCCCTGGTTTAAGTGACGCGACGAAATGATTCAATGAAAGTCACGCCTGTGTTTTCACTGCGATAAAGAATAGAAAGGTCGACCGGATAAGACTGTGACCTATTAGGAGGTTCAGTGTTTTCTACTTAATCATAGGGAGTAAAAAGTGTATCTTGGCCAAAAAGTTCCCAACAATTTGTACCAAAGGTATCGTTGAAGTTTCCAAATGGAAGGCAAAGCTTTAAAAATAATTTAAAACAAAATTTTTGTGGAAGTATTGATGTACAAATCAAAATAAATGTTAGCCTCTATGCAAGAAACACGGAAATATTTTACTTTGTTCTCTGCTGGTATAAGGTCACAACCACTAACTGACCCGAAGGCTGCATTGTGTATGCTATTACGTAACTGCGGTCGAAAAGCCGGCCCGACGTGTGACCTTTTAGGCGGTGCAATGGCTTCCACTTAAATAATAGGGAGTAAAGCTTTATCTTGAACTAAAACATACCTCGCAATTCTTAGCGGAGCATCAAAATACATTTACCATGGATAACAAAGAGTAAAATTATAATTCTAAGCAAAAATGTTGACAAAGTCCTGATGTATAAATGTCAGTCACTTTGTAAAAACATGGCAATATTTTACCATGGAAGTACTACCTCCGAGGTAGTACTTCCATATTTTGACTATGCCCTGCTGTCAAGTAATGAACACCCGCTTAGCGAAACAACGCTTTATAAAGATTGCTACATTTTACAGAAGGTACACATATTTCTGACGGCCCCATGTGGACATATTTTCGAGACCAAATTTAATGTTCATGCAATTTATGCAATCAAAAATTATAAGCATACCCGATGAAAGTCACAGTATTCTTTCAAAAAGGAACAAAAAGCCACACATTGCAATATATTTTTGGTGTCCAGCAATGCCATTCACACAGCTGTCCCTTTTAACAATGATCTACCCTAGCAACAACGACCTCGATGATCCAAAATGAAGACAGGCTTTGGCTTGGTACTATTCTGCTGAAGACAACGCGTGAAACAAAGAAATAATCTTCAATCGTTGAGCTTACAACTTAGCTTGAGCCAACCCTAAAATGCACGATCCTACACATGTTTTGCAAAAGTGTTGTCTGCATGAGTCCAAAGGATTTCCCTTTCGGGAAACCAAAACCACCTGAGTTCCTATGACTGTATGAGTGGGACGACTATACGCCCGAACCAAAAGTGGTCAAACAGTTTAACTGAATTATGGTCATTTTTGACCATAGTCAAATCTGACAACAATATTTTAGTTTGACTCTTTGATATTATAGCTAGCCCCAGGCTTCGAACAAATATTGTTTCTAGAGTGTAAAAATAAAAGCAGCAAAATTCAATCCGCCGACTCACACCCACATGTATTTTTTTTTTTACTGTTGAAACAACTTTATTTCTAAGTTTTTCCTCGAATTACTTTTAAGAAGTCCACAAGAGGGGGAAACTGGACATTTAAACCTGTCACTCATATCTATCAGTAATTTTAATCCGTATAACAAATTATTTTGCAATAAAACTTAATTGACGGATGCGGCATTTGAAGAAATTGATCATGACGAAAGTCCGTTACAATACTGCTTGTTCTTCTTTCTGAGAGAGCTCCATCAAACAGAGAATGGTCTTCAATCTACAGGTCTGCATAGCAGGATTGTTACTTTGTACCGGTAACAATTCTTAGAAAAGCCGTACACCAAAATTCGAAGATCCGCTGAAGTTGTGCGTGATCTTGACTAAGTTATACAGCCACAAGAAAAGAAAAAAAAACACTAAAACCGTGATAAGTTTTTACTTGAGCCTACTTCTCCAATAACCCTCATATTGCTTTTCTTCGTTTCCCCAAGCCATCCGAAGCACCTTTTGTCAAATTTTACATAGGGGCAGTCTGTCTATGCAAGCCATATCATTGACACGTTACAAAAGCAAGGAAGTATTGTCTTCACAGTCATTTAATTTTAAAACAAATGCAGGTTAATTTAAGATGAAGCCTTCGTTCACAATTTATTTCCGAATCGACTACTTCAAATCAATCAATACTTCCGACAGTCTACATTAGATCAATAGAGTGAGCTACTCAAATGAGAATTTAATGAATGGGAGTTGCTTTAACCCGCTCAATTCTAATATTTACATCTATTATATCTATAACTCATGAGTATATTCGAATGGCCATGAGTATATTGGAAAAGCTTATTGCAAAACAGAAAAAAGCTTCACAGAGGACATTTTAAACCTGGGGATTTTATACTCCCTTCACTTTTCCGATAGTATTACGACATAGAAGATTGATAGCTTGTTACAGTATCACCACATTTATGGTATTTCACCATTTAAGAAACGCTGCCCATACTTCGAGACACGTAGAGGCGTAACTCCTCAAAGCGAGATTATCACACGTGCCGCAAAGAATAGAACTCTTTGCAACCCAGTCTCATGCGATAAACCCGTCCCATTGCATGAGACTTATCGTGCACCTGACAATATTGACTAACTTCTGGAATGGAGTCCGTAAATATCTGAGACGCAGCCTGACTTAAAACTTTTGGGGTTTACATTAGCATGACAGTTCCGCCGACTTGGGACTCTTAGGGTAAGGAGGCAAACCCTTCCATTTGAGGCATGTGAGGCATTTGAGGCATGTTTTCATTTTCAAGAATCCTAGGTGCAAAATGGTGAAAGATTTTTTACTTTGACGGGATCATTCTTAAAGGATTAGTTGTGGTGGTTATTAGAGTAACATTTAGGCTACTTATCAGCTTTAAGTGCATGCGCAAACCTTCATCGGAACTTTTTGGGGGAAACCTGCCACTCCTCTCCCTGGCTATACGTACCTGCTGGTGGGTCAGTTCATCGACATGTGGAGAATATACCGTTTTCTCTTCGAAGTTATAGATAAAGAGTTTTAGAACGTCACCGTTTCGGGAGAATTGCATCTTCGATTGCTTAAAGCTTCCAGTTCCCTGCTTCAAATAACTAAGTTAGCTGCCGGTCGCTTACCGCGAGGATCTAGTTTTGTCGCAGTTTGTCGGGATGCATCGTTTGCACCGGGCGTAAAGTTGATTTATTGTTTGTTTCTGTTACTGGTACTATTTTCGCAATGACAGTTTCGCATTTTATATTATCACGGGGTTACAATATATTCTGTACATGAGTTGTAAATCACTGTTTTTTTTTCCTTTAAAATTAGTCTTGCTAAATTGAACCTGGATACGACCAATTGCTTTCGACCTTTGTTTCGAATATATACCGCTGTGAAGGCATACATATTAAGTACTTTCGATATAATATAAAGGGTCTACACGGAAAAGGAGCAAGTGTATTATGTTCCGAAAGTACCCTAGAGAGCAGGGAAATTCCCTTGTGTTCGGACGGTATAGATGTAGGCTTACACGCTTTAGCATTCTAACCTATCGTTGGAGAGTATCGTTTCTAATTAGATAAAATAATGCGAGTCGTTCCATGATGTCTGTTTAATAATAGGTTAAACTGTACTTTTTGAGTTGATGTCTATGGGGACCTACTTCGGTCCTTTAATTTGCTTATCAATTCACGAATAGAAAATGAACCTATCCGATACAATTACCAACGAATCTGTCTCCCAGAACTAGATTATAATAAAAGCATGGAAATATGAGGTAGTTTTATGATATAAATGAATCCGAACAGCCTGGTGGAGTCGGTCATCATATTGGTAGGCAATCGGTCTCACACCTCGTAAATTTTATAGTTGTCTTCATTAAGTCTTAATCATCATATGCAGCGACTCAGTAAATATAGGTAAACAAAGCATTGAGATTATGGAAACTGCGCCGTAAAACTCTAACTATAACTAACTCACTAAATCAGACCACCAGTTAACTTTAACTTGTGTTCGTCTATAAATCCGGCAATTGGCCAGTAATGGTGAGATATTTCTGGGATCCATCAGCCTTAACTTATCATTTTGAAAAACAAAACTACAGATGGCTGAAAACAACCCCAAACCCAATAATAAGCAGATTTATTCCAGGTTTAACACGTTAAATAGAATTCAACTATTCATGGTACAGGCAGATGAAGGAAACGAGAAGATGGACCTCGTACATGGCCGACAAATTTCAAAATTCGATTTGTGTATAAGACAGCTATGTATCTACTACACAGAATTAAGTAAGTATACACAAATGACATTCGATGTTTGCAGGACATACACATAACTAGAGCACCATCGGTGCTGAGACTCATACCTGTTGAATTACAGTGATGACTCCCAGTGCCAATAAAATCATTCCCCATGCAATGGGTATCACTACAGGGACTCAGGTAACCGTAAAATGGTAACCCCTACTGCCTCGCTTACTATTATTATAGAAAAAGGTTGGTTTAGTAAATAAACAGCAAGGCAGAATGTTACTTTAATGGCCTGCGATAACACAATATTAAGTGAAAGCTTCCTAGGGAGTTTAAATGACCAATCCTCCCACCCCAAACTACAGTTCTAGTAGAGGTTTACCAAAATTCTCCATTGGCTCAGCTCTTCAAGAGCTTCGGTACTCTGCATCGTTTGAATTGCCTGTCAATCGAATTGGCAGGCAATTCAAACGATGCAGAGTACCAAAACCTATATATATATATATATATATATATATATATATTGGTATATATATATATATTTATAATTGGTGTATATATATATATATATATATATATATATATATATAATAAGGTCGAAATGCTGCGGAGCACTGTTGAAATGTGTAGGTCGAAAAGAGGTAGTAAAAAGTGCTTAAAAGTTTGCGGAAAACTCCACGACGTTTCGGGTATAAACCCTTCATCAGGTGGCAAAAACCAAACTGAACAACCAACAGTAACAATTGGACACGACAAACATCAAATCCGAAGCGATCGCTGTAAAAACAGAACCGGACGAAAGTGACTGTCAGAAAACATGAGTGCGAAGGATGAAACACAAATCAAAAAAAGAAAAAGAGCGTCCTGGATGAAAAAATGCACGTAAAAATCGAACAAGTTCTTAAAAAAGGAAAAACAGGAGACAAAAACTAGCTCCGGAAAAAAAAAATTTGTAAATAAGGCCTACACAGAAAAAAACGAGCACGAGCTCTTGCGAGCCAGACGAATTTGTTCGGAGGATTCTGACTTCTCTACTGCCTCTGAAGAAATTTTGTCCTTTTTTGAAAAACGCCAGTACCCTGCCAAAATCCTCTCTAATGCCCTACGCAGAATTCAAGGAACCAGCAGAAAAGAAGCCTTGGAGAAAAAGAGCAAATCTGGTACCAATCTACGTATTCCTTTAGTTATTTCTTATCACCCTTCGATCCGTCCTATTTTACACGCTATCCACAAAAATGTAAAGTTGCTCCGACAAGACCCCTCAACCCGTGATGTTTTCCCGGAACCCCCCATCACTGCCTTTAGAGTTGAGAAAAATTTAGCCAACCATTTAGTTCGGGCTTCCCACCCACAAACTTCTTTCGACGACACGGCTGGTACCTTTCCATGTAACCGTCCGAGGTGTAATACATGTCCAGTTGTCGGCAAACACGACCTCGTCAACATTTCTGGCCCCAACGGCAATAGCTTTATTGTCAAACAAAGATTCTCCTGCATTTCCTCAAATGTAGTATATATTTTAGCTTGTGGGAGATGTAACTCGTTGTATGTGGGAGAGACCAAGCGCCGCCTCGCGGATCGAGTCACCGAGCACCTTAGGTCCATCAAACAGAATCTCCATGGATACCCGGTGGCTGCACATTTCAACCCCCCTTCACCTTGTTCAATACAGCATTTAACCGTTACGGCAGCTGTAATGTGCCGAGGCTCCGATCGTGACCGCCTTAGTGCTGAAAACCGACTGATCATGAGGCTAGGTACTCTCGCTCCACACGGACTTAACGTTAGAATTGATCTTTTGTAATATTCACCCCCTTTTTGTACCAGTTTTTACTCCTTTTACACTTACCCGTTCGTGCTCGTTTTTTTCTGTGTAGGCCTTATTTACAAATTTTTTTTTTCCGGAGCTAGTTTTTGTCTCCTGTTTTTCCTTTTTTAAGAACTTGTTCGATTTTTACGTGCATTTTTTCATCCAGGACGCTCTTTTTCTTTTTTTGATTTGTGTTTCATCCTTCGCACTCATGTTTTCTGACAGTCACTTTCGTCCGGTTCTGTTTTTACAGCGATCGCTTCGGATTTGATGTTTGTCGTGTCCAATTGTTACTGTTGGTTGTTCAGTTTGGTTTTTGCCACCTGATGAAGGGTTTATACCCGAAACGTCGTGGAGTTTTCCGCAAACTTTTAAGCACTTTTTACTACCTCTTTTCGACCTATATATATATATATATATATATATATGGTTAGGATAAAAACCTATGTATATATATATATTGGTATATATATATATTTATAATTGGTATATATATATATATATATATATATATATATATATATATATATATATATATATATGGTTAGGATAATTGGTACTGTTTGGGTAAGATAATTGGGCCTTAAAGAGTGTACTCCATGAAGACCGTGCAGTTGCCTCTCCATAACCCGAATCATTGTGTATGTGATCAACTTAAAACAGACATTCGTAACAGAATGGATATTTTATGCAGTGGAGTAGCCACAGGGGGCGGGCCTGGGGAGGGGGCGATGTGAAAAAGTGAAAAATTTGCTTTGTGACACCAGTCAACTGTGTGGTTTTCCAAACTCTTCTTTCATGAAATTCCGAATTTCCTCCTATAAAAAAATCCCTTTTTGTAATTATTTGTTTCAAAAAGCAAAATTTTCCGCGCGCTTCGCTCGCAGCAATTCGCAGTTGCTGATGCAGTCGTGTTTCCTCGTAAATCAGTTTGGTCATTTGAAACTTTTCCGAACTCTGAAAACTACAAAATCACCAGATTATCAAATGATACCGGCAAGTACAGTACTATTTTCATAATTTTCTATCATTATATTCAAAATTTTTCTCCAATAACAGTTCATAACTCTTAAAACGTCGTCAGACAGCTTCAACTTGACTTGTGGGCCTTAGATAACATTGTGTCGCAACAACGGTCTTTGTTCACGGTTCAATCTTATACTTGCCAATGAGAAATACAGTTTCTCATGTAAATTCCGAACTATTCGCGTTACGTGATACGAAACCCAGAATCCAAAATTTTTCCGAATACAAGCTCCATATTTTCAAAAATTTGCGTGAAAATAGCAAAACTTTCCGCGTGCTTTGAGCGTCGCAAATTTTGTCCACAAGTAAAGGGTAAAAAATCGGAAAATATGGGTGCTTGCTCCCCCCCCCCCCCGAAAAATGTCTGGCTGCGCAACTGCTTTTATGCATTGACATTATTTTGGAGGAATAAAAATGTGTACGTGTCTGCATCACTGTTCTTGGGTCGTCGAGTGGCAGAGTGGTCTATTCTAGATGCTGTGTACCAATGTGTCTCACATGTCCATGGGTTCAAGTACCGCTCGATGTACGTGGGTTTTTCTCCTGGTACTCCGGCTTTCCTCCCACTTGGCATAGGTTTGCCACTAAAATCGGTTGCCCAGCCGACGAAGTCGGTTGGGCGTCGGACTGAAGCACCTTCGGGTGGACCAGTTAACTAGCCGACTTTGCTTTTGCTTTTGCATCACTGCTCTTTGTGTAGGACATACACAGATCGATGGAAAGAGTAGAGTAAAAATGGCTCTAAGTGTCTACGGACTTACGTGTACATCCAAATAGTTGACCAATCAGCTATCTGCATTTGATGGTGTTGGTTTGTTCTTCCTCAAAGGAACGGTGTACTTTTGACATTGTGACATGAAGGTATATACCTTTTTAAGGGGTCCATTAGGACATCAGGATATCCCTTTTCATGAAGTAAACTGGGATCCTGTTTGTGGGTGGTGGTGGACAAGTTGTAGAATCAGTATTTCACATACTCATTGTACTAAACATATTAAACGGGACTGGCTTTATTCAGCACAAGCTTATATACTGAATCATAATGGTTATATCCGATAAATCAAGGCAGGGAAGTAAAACGTCAAGACTCGAAAAAAGATCATCAAAACAAATTAATTTTAAGTAACTGTTTTTCTTCTCATTAGGAACTTCCAGGCTTGCATATTGCCCAGAGTGCACCCCGGCCATTTTTGCCACTATCGAGTTGTGACTTCTTATGATGATATAACCACCTGAATAAAACTTTGAAGATACAAAGCAATGACTACTTATTAAAAATTGAATTAATGGTTTCTTACGTCATAGATATGGATGCTGACCTCTATCGGAGAGATTAAAAATAATTTTCTATGTCTTGAATCATTGGACGGAAAGACGGTTACAGCCAGTAAATGTCACCAACAAAGATCTAACCAAGAATGGATGGTACAATCTTCCGTAAGTCTACAGGCCTATTTTGTGATTATCTACCATCATTCGAAATATTATATAAATGATATAATTACTTCTTATTATGACAAAACCACTTTCGTCCGAGTAAACGAAGTAGATTTATAGTCTTCTCCTGCCCCTGAAACAAATTTGTAAATTCTTCAAAATATATTGAAAAACCTTTGAAAAAGTGGAGTTGGATGGGCTGCTTATGTGAAAGCTTACGAGCAGATACTTCAACCCCGTCCGTTTATCTTGATGTGAAGTAAGCCCTAACAAAGAACTCCTAAAGAAGTGATCATTGTTTTTATCCCTTTTCTTCAGGTTGAAAGGATTTTTCACACGGTCAGTCAACACTGCCTAGAGTTTGGTTCAGACGGAAGTGTAACCCTACAGCCTTGCAACCCTTCCCCTGCACAATCATGGAAGCTGGTCCCAAGAGTTTCATGACATCCGTTCAACTCCTTAGAGGACGGTGTTATGTAGACAATTAGAGGGCGCACCATGAATTAGCTTCTTGTTAGTAAAGATATAATGCACTAATTTTCATAGTTGCCCAAGTGATCCACTCATGTCGTTCAATGATTTGTTCCATCGAACTTTAGACCGATGAGATTAATTGGTCGCAGCTGTAGGATATGTTATCATAGCACTGTGTAATGTGTGTCAAGTATAGTAATCATCTATAAATGTAATGTATAGGGCGCCATTTCTTTTGTCGTCGTTACATTTTACAGGGTTAGTAAACATAATAACCAGGCAGTTTCGAAGTTTATGGAAAACGACTGATGTGTGAGATTTGTATGAGATATTATGCACACTTTGACCGGAGTTTGTGTACGGTGTAAAGATGTGAGGACACTAGTGATCTTTTACAAGTATGAGGGAGACGGAAGCTACGATCAGACCTACAATTATAATGGGTGTCCATTATGAAATTGTTTCTTTAAAGGCAGAGATCGTCACCCTAAAATACAATTTTACCCGTAGTCTACCAAAATCCGTCCTCATTCAGTTTGGCACGGCTGTTTTTTACATCAAATTAAAAAAAGTACAGAGTAGTTCGTACTACAATTTATGCACTCAGAGTGTTTTGGTTAAACCTTAGCAAGGGTCTTGAATGCTCACCAGAATGTACTCATACACCTTAGCCTTGGATTGTGTTTTGAAAAGTATGAGATTTAATTAAACGACTGTGCAAGAGGCTAGAGGTAGATTGAGAGAATTTAAATTGACTGAGGTGATGAATACCTGCCTTTAATGTATTCTTATTTCCTCTGCAGATGTTTTGATGGACCACCAACATCTAAAAATATGGAGGCATGTCACTAACTAGAAGGTAGCACTTCAGTGCATGATAAAATGTCCTATGGCTTTTACGTCAAACATGTAGTTAATTAAGGCATTTAAACTTAATTGTTTATGTAAATATGTAAGATCATTGAAATATTACTGAATATTTCCATGGCAAAACTCACTTTTCTTGATTTATACCAAAAGATCGAGAGGAAAATTACGAAATAGATAATGGTAACAGACATATGCAAAGAAAAAGTAAAACTTAAAGGTAAAGAGCGGTCCCCCAAACTTATTTTGAAGAAAAAGCTAAATATAGCGCAATTTTCGTCTTATTTCTCTTCATAGCATTTTTCATTACATTTTGCTATTTAACTAAATGCATTTTCAAGGTGAATCAAGCAGTTATTTCTAGTAAATTTCCCATTTGAAGAGAAAAAACATTGTCACGTGACTCCCAACAGCCAATCACGAAACTGGACAGTCTTTTACACTACTTCAATTTGGGATGACTGCTCCTGCCCTTTAAAACCGAAAATAAGTCCGGTCTTTTCTTCTTCTCTTCTTGTTTTAATTTGTCAGATTTTGTGTTCGATCTACCAGTTATCGCATGACCCAATTCAAATCATCACAATTCAAACTAGGCGTTCCTTGGTACTTAAATTTCCCACTGCATAAAATAAAGTACGTATTACGTTTGGGATCTGATATCTTTTTACTCGAGGTTGTCTCTAAACAACACGTAAAGCAACATCACGCATATCTGAACTTATGGAAACTTATCTTTTCGGTGACAGAATCACTTTCATCAAGATTGACCGTTCTTGAAACCTCTCTGTACCAAATCTATAATTCAAAGGTTGACCTCACGACCAGGTCATGTACGCCTAGATTTCATCAGATGGTTAAACTCGATAGATCATTTGTAATCCCGGGTGAAATGTACTCTTGACCTTAGCTCAAATATCTTATTTTCTTTCAGTCTAGCAGAATATAAAACCTAGTCCTATCTACTCTACGCAGACTTTCGATAAATTTATTCACATGCAGGATTTTTACAAGGCAGGCCTGTACGCAGGATTTTGCAAAGGAAGGTTTACTAATTTGCAAGAAAGACAGAGACCACTTAAACGAATCTCCACCATCGGTGGGCGCGAAGCGTAAAAAGATGATGAGAACCGTGACCCCTCGGGTAACTGGAGATGGCATTTCCTTGGCCATTCAGTTCAAAGTTTGGAGTCGAAACAGTCTTCATTTGAGTTTCCGTTTTCAATCAATGATTCACTTCAAAAATGAGTAAATTGCGAAATGATCATACAATTTACCTACTTAATGCAGGGCATAGCCATTGCTCTAGTGTGGTATATGGGCAAAGTGGTCTCATCGTCCCCATTCTTCACTACCTTTCTGGGGCAGGGATGGGTTGCTTCCTCTCCCTTTGAAATATTTTCTCTCCAAGGGAATAGATAAAATTGGTTCTATGATTGACTTCTTTTTACACAAGATCTATGTGGTGAAAACATAAGATGTCAACTGTCTTCAACCGTAGCCAGTCGGCGAAACCCCTCACCTGAAAGCTTTTGTTTATGAAAGATGCCAGAGACTTAATGCACTCTTATACAATTGGTCCCTTTGGAAAAATATCTCTCCTCCTAGAAGCCATTTGGGCCCTCTAACCTTCGGTACCTTGCCTGGATAACTCTTCATCTAATTATGAACTACAAACAGAGAATGAAGACTGAAGAAGAATGACGAGAATGCAACAATGAAGTGATTATAAAAGTATCATTCGACAGCATAAGATCTATTCCTTTAAACAAAAACTAGGTCTAATATTTGCTCAAAGTTTTGAACTTTTGAAATTAGAATACATATTACAACAGTACAACTGGCTACAAGAGCTAACTGAGCTTTTCCGAGCCTGCACACAATGGCGGGGGATAGCGAACTTGAAAATTCTTCCCTTTAAAAGATCAGTGAAAAATACTATTGCTTCGATGTATATCTTGTGTGTCTTTCTCCTAGAAAACTCCCCCACACCATCCTTTGTAAGATATTCTGTCCCTTTATTGTAGGCATGGTGCCGATTGGGGAACGTAGTATGACTTGATGTTTGCTCTGAAGATGAAATATGCCCCTTGTAATAGACCCTTGCTATCAGGTCTTGAAGAGGGGATGAGGCCTGTTTTAAATTTGGGGATAGGGAGGGGGGGGGGCTGGAATTTTGTCGGGAGCCTTCTTGGGAGATATAAAACATTTAATTCCGATGTAAATTCGTATATTTAATTTGGTTTTTGAGAAGGGTAGGTGCTTCAGTAAAAGATCTTGCTTCATTAAGTTGTCCCGCACATTGACAAAAGTAGTAATAAACATTTAGGCAAATGGCATTTCGGTACATATCCACTTTCGTGAAAGGTTGAAAAACGAGTCAAACTGTAATTTTTGCGTGAGAGGGAAGAAATTCAGTATATGTATTACATACGACGTCAGACTACTACAACGCAAAGATATATACGGCTTACATTATTTGTATTGTTGCAAAATTCCGAGGACTTGGAAGGAACGAAAAAACTGCTCGTGGGCTTAACAGGGTAATCATGCCCCGAAGAAAACAGTGATTTCTTTAAGTTTATATTCACAGCACTGCGAACAGTTAACAACTCGCCCAGCCTACCTCACTCAACTCTAGACCACCCCACTCAACCCCACCCCATCCATGATCCCACACATACGAGATACTTGAAAGCAAAGACATGCCTACCCCCAACATATGCAAGTGATAAAAATTCTCATGCATGATTGCCAAGCAGCTACTTCGAATGTCACGAAAAGTTTTGGCCCCCAAACTGCCAAAGGCTCTCAGATGGCAGGAGATAGCATCTCAGGCAGTGGCGTAGCCAGGGGGGGGGGGGAGGGGAGGGGGAGCCTGGGGGCCTAGGCCCTCCCAGATTTTCTCCAGGCCCCCCCCCCCCAGATTTTTTGCGTCCTGATAGAGTAATTGAAAAAAAAATAAAAATAAAAAAATGTGCAAAAATTAAAAAAAAAAAAAATCATGGATGAATGTGTGTAAAACACATTTTGTCCGCACGTATGAAAGCAAGCAATAACTTTAAAATGCCTACTTTCACTAAATTAGATAGGCCTACCGTTTGTGATCTGCACTGTCGTTTATTGCATTTCACTTCGAAGATGAAACGAAAGTCTCGACGACAAACTTTAATGTGACTTTGTTAGGTTAAGACCCTTTCTGCCTTTCGGATGGCTGATTGATTTACTGAAAATAAGGCAATCGTACACTGG
Source organism: Holothuria scabra (assembly GCA_037179385.1). Taxonomy (NCBI): domain Eukaryota; kingdom Metazoa; phylum Echinodermata; class Holothuroidea; order Aspidochirotida; family Holothuriidae; genus Holothuria; species Holothuria scabra. The sequence goes on along the minus strand of CM074196.1, from coordinate 12,540,337 downwards.
AGACCACTCTTACACGACCATTCCTATACTTTATTATACACAAAATATGCCGTAAGCAGATAAGGGTAAGGTACTGCCTTCGGATAATTCTTCCCTTCCATCCTTAACAAGTAGGCCTATGTCGTGCCTCACTCCTTCCCATGACAAGTGCCACTGTAGGACGATTTTTTCGACAAGTCCTCTTTTTAGTAGTTGGCACTGGCGTCCGGGGGATTTGCAAAATGTCCACAAGGTCCGGATTTCATGTGTTTCCCACATGATCCATACTTCTGCTTTGATGTTCAATTATTTTGAGGGATTTATTCGCAGTATTTTAATTTTGACTACGAAATGTACCGATGAACAAATGCTGCACCATTTTGCACATTGTTTCTTTGGTAGTGTGTATGTCTTTTGTAAAATCTCTACAAAAACTAAAATATTTTGATATTTTTCATGCTCCCCAAAAAGGGAAAATCCGAAAACTCAGGCCTATAATCAGTTCAAAGTTTTGCCAAACATAGCACCATTTTGCATCTAGGAAATCTAACGCAAAGAAAGTTTCTCAGAGGGGGACACAACTACGTTTGGTTTTCCTGTTAAAGGGTGAGGTGCTGCCTTAGGTAAGCTGAAATCCATTCAAATATTGCCGCATTTGCGGCTGGGTACATCCAGTTTAAAACACGTGGGAAGTGCCGTTTCCGGTCATCTGGAGGGGTTTTAAAGCCCAAAATTTTCTTGTACGCTCCGCGCCAACTGATAGTGGCGCTCCGCTTAGATTCAAATATTGCCGCATTTGCGATCTACGTGCTTCTGAAGTTCACAATTTTTCCCAAGGGAAAGGGAGATACCGGCTCCCTTTAGTCTCATCCCCCAGGCCACAGATCAGAAGTGCCCAGTTTGGGGGTCCCTAAAAAGTGTATGTATTGCCATTTTTCATAGATTGATTTTTTATTCTCATTATTGAGACATCGCAGACATGAGATTCGTATTTCAAGGCTGGGTACATCCAGCTTAAAACACATGGGAAGTGCCGTTTCCGGCCATCTGGAGGGGTTTAAAGCCCAAAATTTTCTTGTACGCTCCGCGCCAACCGATGGTGGCGCTCCGCTTAGATAGTCTTGCCGTACCTGACCCTCGGAGGTACCAGGTCCCCCCCACTTGTTACCTAGGCCCCCCAAAAAAATCCCATCCTGGCTACGCCACTGATCTCAGGGCCGTTTGATCTGCATTACAACTATTACCACGTTGACATATCTGGTATTTTCTGTGATAAGAAATATTTTATCAGAAAGAAAAGTTTTCCAACTCCTCGGTGGAGAGCCTAGTGTGTGTTCTCTGTGACCACGGACCTTCGCCTACAAGCAGTCTCCAGCAATACTGGTACCAAGGAGTCGAGAATTTGCGAGCACACGAATAGTTTGTGGATAAACGACCATGAAGTTATGTATTCTGGCACAAAGGTGAGAGTGCAACATCCTGTGCTGTAGCCCGCGGAGCGGACCAAGTCTCTTCGTTCAGCTCATTGTTACGAAAAACAGCCTAAGGGGGGAGGGGGGAGGAAACCACAGAGGCGCTACGCAGGCTTCCTGGGCTGGCGACTTGGCGAAAAAAATGCGCAAGGGGAAATGACTGTCTAAGCGGAGCGCTACAACATCGAACTACTCGTAAATTCATCATGCGCCATAAATTTTCATTCTGAGAAATGTTCATTCAAGAGAGTGAGCTCTTACTTCTTGCAAGATAGTCCTAGTGACTAAGTTACAATCGATGGAACATCGAACCTTATTCTGAACTAGGCAGTACTGGTATGTGTATTTGAATATGATATTTTCAACATCATCTCACGGTCGATTCTGATTCGGATACATTCCAGTCGACAACCTTCATCCCAATTACTTTTGTCCAAACTGTTCAATTTGCTTCAAAATGAGACTGATGTTGTTTACATTACTCTTTGAGTGGTGATACAAGTGTTCCTGTGACATTCAATGTTTATCTTTGGTATCCGATATGTATATGGGGGTCCCCTCTGGATACTCAACTGATTATGTTTGGCAACTTGGAAACGGCTGTTTAAGTTTGAATATTTAGGAGTAATGGGGTCATGAATATGGGTTTTTCGGGTGTAAAATGGTTAATTTTTTAGATTTAACAAAATTTTGGAATCTGATAGTAAAAGTTATTTACATTTACAAGACTGTATCATTTTCTCAACTTCTATTTACAGAAACCAAAACTTTTTCGAAGCGCGTCTAAAAGTCTACTCCGACGATCTATCAATAGCGGATCGAATATTTCTGGAATCCGTGCTTTTGTCCCCAAATAGCCAAATGGGGACCTTCGCACACTGTGGTTCAGTTCCCTGTTTTTTCCATGGATCGCGTCCCCCAAATTCGGAGGTATGCTTTTCCCTCGTAGGAGAAATATAGTCCTTTCAAAATCATTTAGATTTTTTGAAAGTTATGGTAAGGGTTAGTTAAAAGGTGGCAAATGAGATTTCAGACCAGATCTTTTATAATGCCGGATTCAAATTATAAAAAGGACTGAAAGCTGTTACATCGCATTAAGGTAGCTGAATCTTATTGGTTCATGTGACTTAAATCCCCTCCTCTCAATCCTTGGGGGAAAAAACTCGCAATCCGGTCAGGTTTCATACACCTTTGCCTAAGTTCATGCACTCCATCGGTTAGGTAGAAAGGTTAGGTTACTGCTCGGCGTGTAATCAATTTGTTTTTCTTTTTTCTAAAAGTCCCCACGACTCTCTTACAAAGAGCCAAGGGGCGAAACCAAACATTTACTCCCGGAGGAGTTCTGCTCCCTTAAGGAGCTAAACGTCCCGAATGGATTAGTACGCCCTCTAAAGGGCAAACATGTGTGTTCCTGCTCTAGACTGGCTGAATAGAACAGAAGCGTGTAATCAATTTGTTGTAAGTTGAGTCGGCCACAACCTTCCTGCAGTGGAGTGTGGCTAACTTTCTTGATTACCCTACTCCAGTGCTTTTGCTGTCCACAAAGCACCGCAGTGTGGGTTCCATTATTTAAACCTATTGCATGGCCAGGTCAGGATGCGCACTCCAAACTTCCGCGGCTGCAGGTCGGATGCTCTAACCACTTGATCATTCAGCCGGTCATGCACACCCATCACTAGATGGTGACACTGTAAATAACTTTGATATGAATAATACATGTAACGGTCCATTTCTGTCTTGAATAATTTCCTCGTGAAGCATATGCGGTCTAGTTTGTAATAGCCAATCTCCTGTTGTTTATTATTGAACTGTAATTAAAAACTAAGGAAGCCATGAATGACCTAGGCTACCGGTGTTTACATGGAGTATGTTGGTTGTCTACACAAATGCAAAGGGAACCCGTTGATTTCCCAATCCTCACATACTACTAACGACTGACTTAATTAAACCAGATACACCGGAACTCTCCTTGTTAGCTTACATTAAATAGGAAGTATTAAGATTCAAACTCTGGCCAAACTTTTAAACAAATGCCTTGTTAGACAATTCGGATTCAGAGAGGGGGGGGGGGGGCATTCGAGTGGGCCCTAGAAAGAAAAGTCAGTTTGCCCTCTCGTTTTTACATCATGTTGCATTGTCTTAAAATTTTTACAAAAAAATAGCAATTACCAAGTACACACTTTCATATCTTCATATAAAATGGCAGTAGGGCACGGACTCCCTATACATGGACAGAGCATGCTGCATGGTAGTCTACATTGTCGTTACCGTACGTGTGAGAAAAGGCGCACCAAGATGGCCTTCCACTATGGTTTGGACTTGCCAAGCAAATCAACAGATTTTTCAAAAGTTGAGATATTTTCGAAAGAATGTAAGGTAAGGTCAAAATCACTACATGTATTGCAGGATTATGACATTGTTTCTCATTCAAAATGAAATTTTGTTTAAAATATTGCAGAGTCTTCGTCAAATCATACAAATTATAGCTTGACGGAGATCATCTTGGTGCGCCTTTTTTGTCCCAGTCGGTGGCCACAATCTACGGACAGGCCGCACGCATTACATGCTCTGTCCATGTACATTAGGCAGGCTTCGATAAATTCATTTCTTATTACTTGTCCATCGGGCTAGGGATTCCCAAAGTCTACTTCTCCACATGAATATGCACTCAGTCCATATCTAATTATCTAGTACTAGCCATTGAATTCCTATGTGAAGAAGACTCCTGTGCTGCTTGCCCAGCGGGCTATACTATTGAGCAGTTCACTTGTCCGAGTCATTTTTTACTCGTCCCGGACTGTCGGGCGGGGGATTTGTCGAAGCCTGACATTAGGAAGTCCGTGCAGTAGGATAATATCATAGGTCCGAACCATGGGCCTGCGAGGCACGCAGGGTGCAGGGAAGTTCAAAAAACTTCCGCAAGACCCGAATTGCGGGTAGGACCTGAAAAGTTGGGTAATCATTTCTACTTTAACAAGTCTGGCATGTTTTAAACACACAGAAAACTCCTAAAACGTATCCAAATTCTTTCAAAGATTTGCTCGAAAAGTTTTAGTCACTGTAAAACGTCTATAAGATTTCAAAAGGATTACAAAATTCGGTATGCATTCAGGCATTCTGACAGTGCATAGAAAAAGAATTTCCTGCGTCACGCCACAGACTGGGGAACCAACACTTATATCGCTAGGACAAATGTTCATTTTACTTGGAAATTTTCTGATCATTTTGCAATATTTTTGTGGATGGAAACGAACATTCTTTCGAATAAAACCCCAAATTAAGGCAGCTTGAAATTCTACTTACAGACATGGGAAATACTATTTCCGTTTGCCTGAGGGGTCGCGATATTTCAAATTTTTTTGTTTGAATATAGGTTTTTTAAGGGGTAATTCCTTTTCGCTTTATACAAATATCATCTCGTGTGATTTCAGCACTGGTGAGTATCAACGGCGGTCTGTGTAAGGAACCTTATTGAGGTTGCAGGACTGGTCCCAAGAGTTTAGTCGTGCAGAAACTTCGTAAGTTACTTGAGAATGGGAAAAGAAGGCATAAAATATTTTGCGATGAAAAAATATTGTCCTCCTTGAGCCCAAACCCCCATTGCCGGCTTGGCGGAGGTACGTATGTTAAAAAAATCACCGCAATCGACACCTGCTAGGGCGGTAACCACCACTATCCAGCCATGCAGACCGCTTGATTTTTATACCCACAAGGTTATGGGCATTTTCATTCTGCAGAATTCCTCAATTTGTGTCAAAATCGTGTTTGGGATTCATTTTAAGATAAGGTTGAAATAGATAGGAATTATTTTACGTTCTTTCTGTAATGTCAGAGCGTGCCAAATGAAAAAGGTCTGGAGTTTGAAAAAAAAGGAGCGGCCATTTTCCAAGAAGCTGATTGGTCCAATTGCCTAATTGGCAATAGTCATCCGTCACTTCTTACTGGCACATCCATGGAAAAAACGCATTAAGGTCTTGTAGACTCGTAATAATGCATTGAGGATTTGCATTTTGTAGTGTGTCTACAAGGGGTGGGGGTCCTGGGATATCCGTTGATTATCCATTTAAAATACTGGAAAATGTGGGCTCTTATATATTAGTCCTATGTTTTCAGTTCCAATTATTTAACAATTTATAAACAACCACTTTCGCATGCAGTCTACTTGAATTTTGTCTACCTAGCCGGCTGTACGGTATTTTAATTATTTAGTCACTTGAAATCGACTTGAGCAAACAGAGATCTGTCCAAAAAGTAGCCTGTATTGTGCAGTTTATGGTCTAGTACTAGAAGCAGTCTGCTTGCTGTCGCGTTCGCTGGGGGTTTGCTACACTTTTTCTTAAGTCCTTCCGACCCTCTTGGTAAGGGCTGTTCAGCGAAACCAAACTTTAAACTATGGCACGCCAAGAAGCTCACCGCATATGATGATGTACAAAAATTATACGTTCATTTAGCAACTAACTTCATATGATCATGATGTAAATTTACACCATCATATACTGAAACCGTAAGTTCATCATGTTAAATGTTACGATGTACATGTAAAAACACACGTCGTACATCTAAAAACACATGTTGTACATGTAAACACGTACGATCATGTTATTATTGTCCCTTCGGCATGCCATACTGAGGGAGCTTTCGGCGTGCAAGAAGCCTGCCGAAAGGCTCACCGACATACGATGCTCATCTAAATTCATGCGATGTAGTAAAAGTACACGTTCATATACTAACTGCTTACGACGATATACAGTGATTGCATACGATCATGTACTGATTTCATACGTTCGTGTACTGATTGCATACGTACATGGGCCCTGGGCCCAAAACTTTTGATCTACTACCCTGCTGCAATGTATTTTGACCCTTTATACTTCATCTTGTCATGTCAAGTGAATGTCCAGGCCTACCCGTCGCCAATAGACCCAATGATGATTTGGTACTTCCGGTTCTTGACCTAAGTTTCTCTATCAACAGGGCTGTAAAGGCACCTGGACCATCTTATGTCACGGAAATAAGAAAAAAACTCTTTGTTCTCTTTAGTGGATTTAATGAAATGTACCATTGAAATTTCCATTCGAATCAAAAGTTTCACATGTCGTAGCTTCAACATTAATTCTTTGGGCCCTTAGTATTGACATGGACCTGTTACCATTCGATACCCACATGGGCCCCTTCGGTACATGAACGTATACATTTAGTACATGATCGTATGAATTCAGTACATGTACGTATGCTCTATAGACAACCGAAACCGAAATATATAAATAAAAACGGGATTTTTTTTCTAGAGTATCCAAGTTTAATTAGCGAGCTCTTCTCGAAGTGGAGTTTCTGCATGTGTAGGGAACTTCCGCGTTTACCATCGATATCTCCACCAATGGTAACGAGGACCTTACTTTTCGGTAGCACGCAACAGCAATTCCATCAACTTCACCAACGTTAGCACAATGAAACCTCGAACATCTTTGATGACTTTTAGCATGATTGGCTTTCCATAACCCAAGAGTTCGACTGTGAATGGTGGTGCGCCTGTTGCCATGGGACTAATTAATGTAGCAGTATAATCACTGGGCGGAGACACAGACACGAGGGCCCGTCCCAAACTAGTCTTGGTCAAGACCCTAATACTACTTGATAATACAAATTTGCTACTCTTTTTGGGGTACGCCCTCTATTATGGTCGGCCAAAAGGGCAAAAAAGACAAATGGCAAAATATTCATTTTAATTTCAACAATAAATTTTAAAAGTAAAAAATATTCTAAGTAAAAATATTTAAAAATAAAATGAGCAATGATTACATTTAAGAAAGCAAGCAATACGTATTACGTCCACAAAACGAATTAAAAGAAAACGCTTAAGGAAGTTATAACTAATCTTAAAATTAACATAATACCGGTTAATCCAAATGAAATATCAAAGCCCCCTAAGAAATAAAAAATGGAAAACAAATAAAAAGAAATAAAATAAAAACGCAAATAGAAACCCAATTTTGTGTTTTTGTTATATCATGTGTTTGCATTTTATTCCCTGTTATCTTTTTTTTTTTTAATTTAGTTGGGTTCCTTAATAGTTATTTAAAATTGTCTTTTTTTTGCCCTTTTGGTGCGCTATAGGTGGCCAAAAGGGCAAAAAAAGACAATTTGGGAAAAAGACAAACTGCGGAAAAGATGATTAGTGAAAAACAATGAGGGCGTCCTGAGACTGATGGATTCAGAGCAACTATCTCTATAAATATGCTTGGACAGCGCATTAGATATCCAAACCCGCACAACCAGTTAAAGCCACCGCGAGCGAAGACTTGCTTGGAGCCATACACTCCCTTTGTTGCGGAGAATGAAGCAATGCAGTACGCACATCAGTGGGCAGTCTGAGTCGATCAGTTAGGTGTTACTAGCTAACAACACCTCCATGGAGTCATAACGTTTTCTCTCGGCCCGCAAAGCAATCAGTTAAGAGGTTGGGGAAGGGAATCATATGAAAGTGTGGGGGACCGGGGGACGGCGTCGTCAGAATTTTGGTCACGGGGGGGGGGGGGTAATTTTTGTGATCGTTGGCATGAGGGAGGGGTCTAAGGGGACGGGGATAAGACATTCCCATAAGGGATCCCTAGGGACCTAACATGCGCCATCGTATGGAGCCATGATATGGACTTGCAACCAAAATTTGTAAGGTGCTCATTTTGTCCGGGCCAGCCCATATGCCCATAAGGTCCATATGGGATAGATCTGGCCCCTAATGGGGTAGTTGCCACGTAGGACCCTGAACTATCCCATATGGGTCATACGGACATATATGGACTGGTCCATTTGGGCCCCTTGTGAATCCCATAAAGGTTTGCTACCTGCAGAAATCATGAGCTCCATACAGATTTTTCCGACGGGCCGAATGGTTCGCTCACTAGTTCCATATGGAAGGATCAAACAAAACTACTCAGTGAACTTGAGCACCATGAGACTTCACATGAACCCTAATTCTCAGCCCGCCAGTTTATGCATGACAAACTACCCATCCAAAGCGGGCTAATTCTTGGGCGTGGATCCTTGGCGGGAAGGGCGTGGGACACCCCCTCACTTTTTGGAAGGGGGGATTCTTCAAAGAGCACCCTCACTTTCCCAAAATGATGGAACACACAGCAATTATTGGAAAACGAAAATTTTAGGAGAAATCTAACCTAGCAATCCTTCCTTTTTGTTCCAAATAGCATCTGAGGGCATTCAGTTTTTTAAACAATTTCCAAAAGAGAGGGGGAAGACCCCTTATCTCGTCCCCTTAGAACCCTCCCTCATGGCCAACGATCACAAAACTTATCTCCCCCCCCCCCCGGGACGAAAATTCTGACGACACCGTTTCCTCTTCCACCACAAATGGTGAAAAAGTCCCCCACACTTTCATATGATTCCCTTCCCCAACCTCTTAACTGATTGTTTGGCGGGCCGAGAGAAAACGTTATCACACCATGGAGGTGTTGTTAGCTAAATGACACCTCTCTGATCGACTCAAACTGCCAAATGATGTGCCTACTGCCTTCCTACATGCTCCTCAACGAAGGGAGTGTATGGCTGCAAGCAAGTCTTCGAGGTGGCTTTAACTGGTTGTGCGGGTTTGGATATCTAATGCGCTTTCCAAGCATATGAATAGAGATAGGTGCTCTGAATCCATCAATCTCAGGACGCCCTCATTGTTTTTCACGAATCGTCTTTTTCGCAGTTTGTCTTTTTTGCCCTTTGGCCACCTATAGCGCGCCAAAAGGGCAAAAAAAGACGATTTTAAATAACTATTAAGGTACCCCAAAAAATTTAAAAAAAAGAAAAAGATAACAGGGAATAAAATGAAAACACAAGATAAAACAAAATCACAAAATTGCGTTTCTATTTGCGTTTTTATTTTATTTCTTTTTATTTGTTTTCCATTTTTTATTTATTGGAGGGCTTTGATATTTCATTTGGATAAACCGGTAATGTGTTAATTTTAAGATTAATTATAACTACTTTTAGTGTTTTTTAATTTGTTTTGGGGACGTAATACGTATTGCTCGCTTTGTAAATGTAATCACTGCTTATGTTATTTGTATTTTTTTACTTAGAATATTTTTTCCCTTTAAAATTTATTTTTGAAATTAAAAATGAATATTTTGCCATTTGTCTTTTTTGCCCTTTTGGCCACCCATAGATATCATCCATGGTTTCGGTCAAAGGCGAGGCACGCAAAAGAGTTCGTCCTTTACGATATTTTATTATATTTGGTGTTGTTTTGGTTGTTGTTTCATGACGCTTTCACCAAAAATGTGGGAAAAGCCCACGGAATACAATTATCAGGTAGCACTGAAGATTTTACATCAAATTTGATTGTTGGTGGAAGGCCAGTTCGGATGGGGAGAGATCAGACCGAATTGCTCTTGAATGATAAACTCACCTAACTTTGACCAGGGAGTTGCAACTTCCTGCTTTGACTCAGACGGAAAAGTCCCGAACGTACACGTTTCAAATGCCACTGTATTTATCCTCTGGGCCACACAAACCATAAACCCTCTGCTGAGTAATTAAGAGATAATTAATGTTGGGTTAACAAAAAATGTCAACACTTCAATCCACATCAATATTTGTGCAAACGTAACAAGTTGCTTTAGAAACATTCAAACTTTGAAGAGGTATATTTTGAGAACCGTAAAAGATATTGAAAAAATTCCAACAGATTTCTTCATAGAAAAGTGCACCCGGTAACTATTTGCTGACATGTGACACTTCCTTTAATAGCTGATTTTTGTACAGTGAAGGTATTGGGTTTGATGATTCATCAACACACTAACGTGTTATCGGTGAGACATTTAACACGTTGAAGTGCTAATGTTTTGAACTTTATGTAGTGTAAAACCAGTTATCTTGTGTTATCTAAATAGTTATCTTGTGATCTCAATGTAGGCCATAAGTATGTGAAAGATCACTAAATTTAATTAAACAGTAATTATTTAAATGCTAGTAAAATCGTTACCGCGGTATGGTATGAGTGCAGTCACGTTCTTCAGTCTTCATTTCACAACTCCAATAGGCTAAGACAGCCATCACAGGGTGCACAGATAACAGTTAAAAGAAGTCAACAAGGGCAACACAACCAAAACAAAAAGTGCAACTATGAACTAAATAGAAGTACAGACAAAACCTACAGACAAAACCACAAACCAAACAACCACAAAGCAACCAGGACAAGTAAAAACAAACGACAAGGGCCCTAAAGAGTTGACTGAATGAGGGGACCCATGTATTTGTCGATGGTCTCTGATCCACCTATGGGAGAGGATCCAGTTAGAGATAGCAGCACGAAAGGATGAATCAGACGGTTCAATCTAAATTACATGGGAGATAGTATTCCAAAGGCGAGTACTTCTAACAAAGAACTGGTATTTGAATGCCCCAGAATGCAGGGCCTCAACATGATTATAACAGTTAGCATGCCTGATGGAAGGGGTGATAAAAGGTGGGAATGGAATGTTTACAAGGTTGTTTCTAATTTTGAAAAACATGCAAAGATCACCTAAGGCCCTATGGTGCTGCAAGGATTTCCATTTTAGAGTCTGGGAGATTTTTGTTGAAAGATCTGCACTTGAGCTATAATCATAGTAATTAAGCTGGAGCTGAGAAGGATTAGGGGGGACATGCATCCAGGTATACAAATTTCTATCTGAAGGGAATCCTTTGTTAGCTTGCAGTTATTTAAAGGTCCAAAGTAATCCTCGGGTTAGAGGCCATTGTAAAAAGCTTGAAAAGTCTTTTGCTAGACTTGACATTAGGAAGTTCAGTTTCTCTCATAGGGTTGTTAGTGAGTGGAATAGCCTGCCTGAGTGGGTTGTTAACTCCACATCAGTACACCGTTTTAAGGTTAATATTGGCAAGGTCATGACTGTGGGAGAATCCAATCTCTCTGGGCTCTTTTGGTGTTGGTGGTTTGCTTTGTTTTGGGTTTTTTTCGGATTACAGGGCATCTTATGTGGCCTTTTCAGCCCTCCTTTGCCCTTTGACCTGTTATGTTATGTTAAGAACAAACCGTGCTGCGCGTCTCTGAACTGCTTCAATTTTATCTATATTCAATTTAGTGTAAGGATTAACACGTGGAAGCATAATCACGTTGCCTGATGTGACCGGGACTTGGGTCCAACTGTTGATCGTTGATCACTTGACCATTGACTTTAGACTTTTACAAGAGTGTCTCACCTATCACCTCATCACTTCCCATGTGTAGCCTTAATGGGCTCATTGAGTTGGTTCACAAAATTAAACATTTTTTTTTATCAAACCTGTTAGTAGGCCTGTACCAATAACAAATGTTGAAACTTAGACCTTGACTAATCACTGTTTTATGAGAGGCGGTACTTATCGGCTAAATACGATTTTCCAAAATTCGCGACCAGACACTTATCAAATTATGCACAAAACCCGACCTTACAAATCAGCGCAACACAAAATTCACAATTTCAACTTTTCCGTAAGAACTGGGTATGGAACTTGACTTACCACTGACCACTCAACTCAATGAGGCCTCCGAGCCTACAAAAACCTAGACATTTTAATAACTTGGAGGTACGAAGTTCAAGCCCGGTCCATAGTCGAACTAGCACCAATGCCCAGAACACTTGGTCAGAGTGTCGCTGTCGTGATCAGTGCTACGTGACAAGCTGTTCACAAGCTTATACTCAGCCTCATGTCTTAGCCTGGGAGGAGATCCAACGTTGAGACAATGTTCGTTTCCCCCATCCAATCCTGTTTTTCTCCTCAAAATTATTTTTATACTTTTTTTATTTCATTCATTTTACCAGCATTCCAACCAACATCAAGTTGCTCTTCCCTGTTCCAACAAAATGCAGGAAGAAAATTTTTAAAAGGTATAAAAACATGGGATTTTTAAAAGCATAAAACAATTTAACCATGAAAGAAAAAATTAACATGCACATGAATTAGCAGATTCTTTAATAAAACAAAGGGGTTAACTTCAACAACAAGTAATAAAAATTAATAAAAGAACAGTCAGTTGTTAAGAACATCTTATTTACATGCAGGAATAACAGGATGAATTATTCGTTCCCAAATTTGTTCGATCGTTGGTAAGGACCTTCTAGTAAAAGCTACTATAACTACTCCAAGCATGGAAGTACTACCTCCGAGGTAGTACTTCCATGCTCCAAGCTAAGGACGACCTTCCTCAGGATTTTCAAACTTTTAGATGCATGCATAGCGTCCTCACCCGTCTAGACTCCGTGCTTCTATCCTCCGTTTGTGTTCGTATCCGCAGATTTGTACTGAACAGTGTGTACGTTCATGTTGTATGTAGGCAGCTAGCTCCCTGCTGCATGCATTGTATGCAAGGTCAACACATATGATATTGGCATGGCAAGATTAGTAAACAAGGTTAAGGTGAACTAACATTAACAACAGTGATTGTAAAAGGTACCCTCAAGAAGTTCCTGAGTTTTGCACTTAGCACATGTTTCATGGTATGAAACTGTACCGGAATAAACTTGCGGATTATTTTCTTTTGAATCAAGTCAAAAGACTTGGGTGTCAAAGGATTTGAGGCGTTTTGGTAAGTGTACATATTTTGAGTTCCACCGTGTATCGTCTGCTCGCAGCTGTTAATGTTAACGTTATACTTCATCATGAGTTAAGAAGTTACAACTAACGTTGCACAAGTTAGTAACTTACTTAGCCTACTGAGTGATATTGACATGGACAATGTAACTTGAAATGTATGTAAAACAGGCCTAGGGCACAGGCCTAGGCTAGGCTGGGCCTATTTTCATCTAGCCTAGACTAGAGGTTAAGTATGACTAATATCGTTAGGCCTAACGTTCGCCTAGACGTAGTAGGGCCTTAGGCCTATAGGCCTAGGCCTAGTTACACTGAGCCTTGGAGCTCAGAGTCAGAAGCTAAAGGAGGGACGGGGGTGCCAGTGCCCTACCAGTGAGATTACATTGTGCCTTGTGGTCATTACAAAGTCACTTGTTTGGCCTCGGTGCCCTCTCAGTTCAGATGACATTCCCTTAAAACCGATGGAAAAATGGCCTTGCTCCGCTGGAACCTTAATTTCAGCCCGGTAATGTAGCCTAACACTTATAGCACATAACTTAGGCCATATAGGGGGCCTAGGCTTTTGGAGAAACTTTGCTGGATGATGTTCAACAGTTTTGGTAAACACCTTAAAAAATTTGGATTTGAATGAAAAATTGATCTTCTCAAATTTATTAGCCTAGGCTAGCGTAGGCCTAACACCTAACGTTAGACCTAGGCCTAGCTAAGTTAAGATACCCCTAAAAACATTGAATCGGTCAATAAGGAAAATTTTCATTGGATTCCAGGAAATTGTTTAATGCAATTCGTAAACTTAAACCTCAGTGTGGAAGAGTTGTCGCTGGATGCACTCGGGCTGCACCCTTATGCATCGCTTGCATTATCGCGCCGTCGTGCATTATCCTCCACTAATGCACGGTCCAGCGTTGATTAACCTTTAATTCTTTGTGCCAATAGTTTAATATTTTTAGTGTTTACAAGTTACAAGGTTATGTCATTTGAGGCCAAATTTAAACCTTACCAACAAAATCACATTGGTCTCCATTGAATTTCAGTTTCATGAAACTTATATGATGCTATTTGTGTACCCTGTATATTGTCAATGAGGTCAAAGGTTATCTAAGGTCATACATGTGAGGTCAGAGGTCATATCTAAGGTTATACACTTGCAGTCAATGATGAAATGGTTTAAATCAGCAAGACCTGTCAGGACAGGTGGTGTAATTTTTTGACCAGAACATCAAGGGCACCATAGTTTTCAATAAATCCTGTGCAGGCAAATCCGGACAGCAAGTGATGGTCTGATTTCAGTCAGCCATAACTGGGGTGTATCACCTTTTAATCTTTTAATTTCCTTGCTTACCTGTATAATGGATAGTTGAACACAAGATTGTATCTTGATTCCTTCAATTTCACAGAATATGAAGGTTTCAAATCCATGTAGAAAGTAAATGGAGATGATTTAAGGCTGATGGACCCCACTAATGACTGCCTACAGTCACTAAATGCAAGCACTGATCGGATTGGTCTATAGCAGGGTTGTCCAACCAACGGCCCGCGGGCCACGGTCCGGCCCACAAAAAGGTTGCGTCCGACCCGTAAGAAATAATCTATATTGCAAAATAATTCAATAAGCAGATTAATTGAGGACAACTTTAGGCTTCGCCGTCCGCTATGGCATGCTTACTTTTGAGTGAAATAATTTATTTCAAATGTCTGCTAATTGTAGCTACATTGGAGTGTTGTCCACAGGGGCGGTTTGAGAATGGTTCAGGAGGCATATGAAAAAAAACTTTGTCTGAATAATCTGCCCAACACCATCAATTTTTGCTGAAATTTATTTATTTGTTCAATCAAAAACAAAAATGAATCAGTGTTTCCTACGCGCAATGGCTTCATGTTGTTGCCTTGGGCGTCGGAAAAAATTGAAAAAAAAAACGAGTATAGAATGCGGCCCTTCGTCCATCATAACCATTACATGTGGCCCACCGCTGCAAAAGGTTGGACAACCCTGGTCTATAGGGTAGTTACCAAGCTTTGCATGCATATAAATTATTACCCTACTGCCCTGTTTTCTTTTAATCACCAATCCTATAGGGATCTATAATCACAATGAAGTTGAAGTATGCTTTGATGGTATTGTCTTTCATTTAAAGTGGTTTCATGCATAATGAAAGAGAAAGCACACTTGAATAAATGTGCTGATTAATCCATACTCGACAGATATAATTACAGGAAGAATCCTTAAAATAGGGTGCAGCATTTTAGTAGTCATACAAGTTGTGTCCATCAATGATTTAGCTAGATTATTTCTCCAGTGCACCATTCTGAATAGGCTTTAGGCAGTGTGGTCAGAGATTTTTAAGGCCAAATCATCTTGCCCCAGACAGTTCCAAGTTTTCTAACCTACTTAAGCCCCTCCCACAAATGTGTATAAATCTCATTCTCCCTCAAACACAATAACAACTTATTGCTTCAGGGTGAATAAACAGTACCTGAATGTGTAATGGAAACACTTGCAGTACAGCACAGTACATGCCTTGTAATATGAGCTTTAGTGCTCTTTTTTTTACGTGTTGTCAATCAAAGAGCTATGGAGAAATTCTGTAGACTTCTTCAAAAATTTTAGTTTGGGATGAGAGTTCACTGACTGCCTTTAAGATTCGTAGGATCCTTAATTTGGAAAAAACTTTAATTTCAGAGTTACAGTACAGTAGTGATGATGGCAGTGGCACTCTACCCAGGGGCCTGCATTTGGGGGCACAACAGATAAGAAAATTTTTGTGTATCTGAGAGGGCTAAGATGCAAAAAAGGTAGACTTTCTGACATAAATTCACTGTTACAGATGACATACTTAGTGGCATAATAGGATATGTGTGGTACCAGTAGGTTGCTCATGTTGTTTGTGTGTGGGTTTCATTTTTCCATAATGATGAAATTTGAACCCATACTTTTGAAATTTTTTTAGGGGGGATGTGCCCTCCCCTCCCCGGTGGCTTCATGCCTTACTGTACCTGTAGTATTTCATCCTAATTTTGCGTTGCAGATGGTGGATGTGAGAAGTACAACCCATAATGATCAAATCCTGCAAAATTAATCAAGTCCGTTTCTTGGAGATAAATACCTCTTCAGAAAATGCTCAAGATTCAATTTTTCCATGTGACATATTTATTTGTTACATACTTAGTCTAGCTAATTTCCAAGCATATAGTTTGCATATTAGAATGCTAATTTCTTTTTACTATGCTGTTATTATTGATGTACAGTAAACACCCTTTTCCTAAAAAAGAATTGAGTCAAAAGTTTTGGGAAAAGCATGGAAGTATATTATTAGAACACTTCAATGACTGAAAAATTGTTTCTTTGATGTTTTCCTTTCTACAACTATGACACTGCAGTAAAATCAGCAGTCAGAAGATCTCGTCAGATCTATGTAAACCACTTTCATTATTTCAAAGGGAAGTTGAATACATTTGATTTCACTTTTCAATGAGTATCACATCTCTTGCAGTACTTACAAGCTTAAACTAACAGGAAAAGTATAGCAGCTCTTCTCGTGAATCATTTCCTGTTTTAAAATCAGTTCATGTTAGTGTGTGCCCCATTCTACTTGAATGAGTTTAAGTGGTCATTTTAATTGCTTTAATGGAATCATCAACCTTTACTTTATCACATTAATGAGTTTATGAGATTCTGGATATCATACTGTTGTGAAAAACCTGATGTGTATTCAGTCCTGTCAGACCCTTGTCTACTTCAGTGTTTCAAAGCTCATCAAAAGCACTTCAAGTTGTCTAAAAGGTCTTTATGTACAGTACATTGTCACTAATATCAGAATTTAAGCATGGAGGGTAAAAGTTAATGATACCATGGATTAGCCAGGTAAGTGTTACAAGACATACATAAAATTAAGAATTTGCAGAATGTTTTCACTTCGTAATATTCTTTGATGGTTTTTGACAGTACTTGACAAATGTCTAACTTGAGTGGGTAGTTGATGGTTTTGTAGTACTGTACTTAGTAACTGTTAGTGTTCACTATGGGTACTGTAGCTGTTAACTGAAGACCATCACAAGTTCCCCAGCTGATGTACAGTACTGCTGCCTGTCTCAGCATCAGGATTGTAGCCACAAGGGTTGGCTGTCAAGCCATCCCTATGTGTGCCAGGCATTCACTGTCAAATGAACTGTCCCACCTGCATAGATTTTCGACAAACCTAACCGAAGCTTTGAAATGTCACACTATTGTATAAGACTGTTCAGGATAATACAATCAACTCTCTGCAAAAATTGCTCCAGCATCGTTTATTTACAGTATTACTGAAGCTTTCCTGCAGTTGAATTTGACATGAGTTGTTGAGTATGTTGTATTTGAACTGTCAAACACTCAAACACAATCTATAATCCTTCCCTGGTGATATCCATCCTGCCATCATCCAATATGCAAGATACTTTGGGTTTGTCTTTTGATGCGGTTTAAACAACTGAATAAATAATTGATGATTTTTGTAGTGCTTTTAGAATTTATTGTACTGTGCATTTGAACACATAGTACTGTATATTGTGGAGTCCTGGAATAGTATACAGTAGAGAGATGCTTGCATTTTGGTTAGTACTGTTGAAATTGACCTGGGGTACATAGAAGTCAGGCCGGGGGGGGGGGAGGTGAAGCCTTTTATAGCAGTGAAGAGTGAACTAGAGCAAAGTTATCCTTTTGTTCCCATAATTTCAGGACAAGAGTTCCCTTGTGTTTTCCCTACAGATTTCCAGAATTAGCATTAATCTTCCCTAAAATTTGTTGTAGTTAGTATTGTGAGATTTGGACTTCTGACTGGGATAAGAAGATTGGCTTTCAGTGGAAAAACTCACCACAATGTTTATTGTGTTTGTTTTGTACACGTACTTGATTAAAGTTCCACAAATATTTTGTGGTATGATCACTGTGAATATTGCCTAGATCTGTAGTTTTATGGTTGTCTGATCACAAAACATCTGCAGATCTGTTGGAGTACTTTCCTTTTAAAATTGCACTTTTTCAGTGGCACAGTACTTTTTCTTTGTACCTTAGAAACTTGCCTCCTTGGCAGATGCGTATTTATCCGGCACTTATATTGGCTGCACTTGTAATACCAGTGTCTGCAAGTTTTGGCAAGAATTCTTTACCTAGCTGCACAAAGTAAGATTTACTGTTAATAGAGCTGTGTATATAATGTTCATGTACTCAACAAAACCAAATCAAAAATATAGAAAAAAAAATGGAAGTCTGGTCATTGAGAATGTCATTGAGAATTCAGTGTGTGTGCTTGTCTTTGCTTTTTTAAAGCACCTCATTGAGTTGGTGCATGGAATTCAACAAATTTTTCCAAATCTGTTGAGTTTTCTACACATACCTTGCCATGACAAATGGTCAAACTTAGAAAATTGCCAGCTCCTTTTCCAAATAATTGTTTTGTGAGTGAGTACTTAATGTGTAGTTTGTTTTTCAAAAATTTGTGACGGGAAAACTTTTTCAAATTATGCACAAAATCATTACAAGTCAGATTACCACAAAATTCAAAATTGTAACTTTTTCCATAACTGTAGGATATGAAACTTGATTCATTGTGCTAACTTTAGTATTGTCATGTGGTAGGGTTCCTTTAACATACTCATTAAGTTATGGATATAAATCAATGAGTCTATTTAAGTAATAAAACCTCCACAATGGAAAAGTCTTGTTCACTTTATACTGTGTGGCAGATTAGGTCCTGGAACAATGTTACAGTAGAAACTAATTTTTTGTAACATTTGTTAAAAAGAATCAACAGCTTGGAAGTATTCCATCTTGTAAGTGCATGGGCCCGTGTACATAAATGCAAATTGGATAATTTCTATTATTGTTTGCAGGTGTTCATAGTGGTACATACAGTATTGAACACATGCTATAGTATGAAGGACTAGCACAAAAACACCACTACAGGGAGTCCTTTTGAGTGTACCAATATTAAACAGGTCAGCTCAATGGACTTTGGACAGTACATAATAAACAGTAGCAAGGATTACTGTACAGTAGCGAGGTTTAGTAGTGATCCATGAGGAACAGAAATATTGTGTTACACCCTGAGTCCCACTCTCTCTCTATGAATAAAAGATGTACTGTAGGCCTTCAAGAAGAGCAGGACTACTTTCACAACATCTTAAAATTATTTCAAAACATTCAAAAATAATTCTGGTTTTGATTCTGCTATAATTTGTGATTAAATCATGATGCTATTTTCATAATTTAAAATTTAGTTGGTGTGAAATTTTGTCTAAATTAGTTTTTTAATTCCAATTTGCAGTAGGCTGTTTGATACATAAACAAAGTCAGTAATAAATGTAGTTAGTTAGTCAGAGTTTTAAGGCCTAGTTGCCAACCTCTTGGTTCAAGTCGAGCCAGCCACAGCCCTTTTTTCAGATGTGGCTCACTGTCTTGTATTCCCTATTCCATTGCTTATGCAGAGCATTAGGCACAAGGGCAGTAGGTTCCATTTTAGAGTCTTTGGTATGACTCGACCTGGGAATAGAACAATTTGTAGAGAGTTATCGTGAAATGCGTTGCCAAGGTTTTCTGTCTTTCAAACTTGCAGAGTGGAAACATTCACCAAATATCACACAAAGTACTGGAAGTGAGGGTCACACATACTGTAGAATAAGGGTTAGAGCCAGCATCGATCCATTGATAACATTTATGAATGAGGTCCTGTTCCTTTTGTATGGGTTAACAAAATTAAAATAGATTTTTTATTTTGTGATATCAGTAGACTCAGAATAACATGTTTTGATTATCTTGTATTGAAATGGCAGCACAATCCCAAATGATATCATCATCACTGTTTCCTGTGAGAGATAAATACATTGGGTCAAAGACATCAGTATGGGAAAACTTGACTCTATGGAAATTTTAGTTTTGTGAAACTGTATACACATCTAATATGGGAGGAAGTTTAACCCTCTTCTTCATTTTTTCCCACAATTATCAGTGTGTTAAATTGAAAAGCCGTTGCATCAAAATTGCATCATACTGTAGCAGGTAAGCGTGAACACTGATCATCACATAATGTTTGTGTTGCATAAGCGTCTCTGATATCTTGCTTACTGTAATAGCATTTATTTATTTCCTGCTTCTGCTGTGTTCATAGTTCAAATTCCTTTCGCAATACTGTGTAGGGCTCATTCTCAGAATAGACAGTGTGATGCCCTTTCCCTGAGCAAAGCATCAGGAATTAATGTTGCTCTTTCTTTGTGATGGATCTCCCAATAAAATGCTCAGCTATACTCTTCAAACTTTTCCAAGAATATTGTTCTTTTATTAGTATGATGACACACCAGATTTCCATTAGAGTCAATTTGCAGACATTGAGGGTCACTCTTCACAAGGTACTAGTCATTAGTGTACATAACAGAAAAGCTCCTTGTCAGAGATTGTAATCTTCTTATCTATCATTGTGTGAATAAAGAGCAGGGAGTCAAATCCTGGTCATGGTTGGAGGATTTGGAGGAAGGGAAATTCCTGTAGACAGAATAAACTAGACTGTCAAACACAGTAACTGATCAAACCTCCTTTAGAAAGAAATTGATTGAGCATCTCAAAGTCTTAAAGCAGGTCAGTGAGTATAAAGGTTTTAAAGGGAAGCAATTGTACAGCCTTCTAGACAGCACAGAAAAGACCAATTTTATCCCAAGTCAAACGTAGTATGAGTTTTTCCGAGGCAAGTCTGGAAGGCAGTTGGGCAAAGCAGTGCAAAGCACCATATTTCTCCGAAATTACCCAAAGTGCAACAGAACAGTGAAGTAAAACCTGCACCTAACGTATACTTTTGTTTGCTATTGCTGAATATCATACATACTATACTGCACAAACGTTCGTAACACTACTGAAGACTAGCACAACTGCCCATCGTTTCATTCATTTTACAAATGTTTCAACGGTTGAGTTTGAGATAAAGGTTCAGAAATCAAAAGATTAACTCCTTAAAAGCATATGGCTGCCTCTTCCGGGCCAAGTGCATATGATTTTGAGCCAGTTCGACCAAGGAAAACTCGAGCACCTGCGAGCGATGTAACCAGCACCCGCAGCGAACCAGCCGTACAGTCTATACAAGCTAACGTTAGCCCAAGGGTCAGTACGTTACGTATAGGCTTAGTATAGCAATACGTAGCCTATGCCGTATAACAATAACACCGATCGATGTGTATGGTGTCTTAGCTGATTTCTCTTCGCGATTGCCTTCTTTTAACGTTTAAGTGTCCACAAATATCCTACATTACTTACAAGAATTACAAATCGAATCTTTGCGAAAATGAGTGAAAACGAACCTAACTGTTGCACCGAAAAGCATGCTAAAATACGGTCTCGCTAGTCCCAGCTTGTTGTTGTTACCGCTTGTAGTTTCAGGGTCTACCGGAAGTAACTTATCTTGGTTTGTACAAAAGCAGTCAGAAATAACGAGTATTTTTTATTTTAGGGATGAAACAAAAAGAAGAACAAAAAATTATTGGGTTATCAAAAATTTTTATCAGTAAAGCAAAAGCAACTATGAAGTTTTTTAAGCTTCGTAAAGGGTAATTATAAATTCAGCTGTAAGTGTACGTAAGTTGGTAACCACTTTTGTGAAATCTGATCAGGTGCAGGCTTTACGTCATCAATCAGCTGATCCATGGTCGTGTTTCTTCGAGTATGGCGATACTCATGTCTTGAAGAGCGGGAGATTTGAAACTCTTTTTTCGGTATGAGTTTTTTGTGGAAAAACAACACAGTAGTGTTAATATCTAATGTTTATATATGTACTACACATATGTGGGGAGCCAAATGGCCACTATTGCTCCCCTTTAAGTACTTTACATTGTCCCCAACAATATTGTTTACATTGGCCTGTACTTCTGTCTTTAGCCTGATGATAGTGTGTTGTTATAATAGAGAATATTTCGAATGATGTTTAGTTTGTCCTTGGAGTAGAAATGTAAAAA
This sequence comes from Holothuria scabra, assembly GCA_037179385.1. Classification (NCBI taxonomy): domain Eukaryota; kingdom Metazoa; phylum Echinodermata; class Holothuroidea; order Aspidochirotida; family Holothuriidae; genus Holothuria; species Holothuria scabra. Next base: position 12,518,342 of record CM074196.1, on the reverse strand, counting down.
TGAAAATTGCATTGCAGAGACTTAAAAGAGAGAATTTGTTTAATTAGCCACAAGATACATAGGCCTGTGTACTGTATAAATTACCAGTCTCATACAGTTTTGGGCTGTGTATTTGACAGTGTGTAGAATTGGCTTCCTATGTTACAGAGGGGTGTGCCATGTAAGAGTGATTGTTATTTCAAGACTGAGGAAAAGAAGTTACCCTGGGGAAAGGGTTGCCATTCTGGGGTCACAGCACCTGTAACAGACAGTGAGAATTTTTCTTTTGGTATTTCTTTAGCTAAAAGCTAAATTTAAGTCTCTTGTTTGCACAAGTCATTGATGACTGCAGTTGTCACTGTTTAATTTGGTTGCATTATAAGCCTAAAGGACAAAGGCAGTCTCCCCAGACTTACTTTGAAAAATGGCTAATTCTCAGTAATTTCTTCCTATTTCTCTTTCAAGTAGCCTACTTTTCATTTTATTTCAGGACTTAAATGAAATATGATTTCAGTTCAAGGGAAAGTAATGAGTTGCACCTCACAAGTTTCATGGTTGTGTTAAAAATATTGTTACATGATTTTCATGAGCCATTCGTGAAAATGGTATAGTATTACACTCATTCAAGTTGCTCTGACCTCAATTTACCTATTAAATGGGTTTAAATATTTTTATTATTGTTTTTGAAAGTTACTGTACTTAAAAATTGTGAATTAAATGAGTTACTTCACCTCTTGTTCTTTTTTCAAAAATGCTCAGCCATTTTGCTTTCCTGCAACTGTCACAATGCCTTTTCTTCTGTTAAATTAAGAGCTGTGCCAATTATGTCAGAATTTGTGTCCAGGTGTGCCCCCCTGGACAAAATTTAAAAATAAATTTCAGCTCCTGGCCTTAATGTCCTGCCCCCACAAAAAATACTGCTTTCACTATTTTTGTCACATTTGAATTATTCAGCTCAAATAAGAACCACGTGTAACACTATTTTTCATCCAGCCCATCGTAAGTGAGCAAATAATTTTCAAAAGGTACAGGAGGGCCCTAGGGCCCCCTATTCTTAGACCCCTCTCTAGGGATGGGAACCAGTGTCATCTGCCAGCTGAGACAAGTGCCAGGACAAATTTTAGACCACTGGAGAACACTGCAACTATGATATAACTCTGTCCCTTCTCCAAGAGGAAATATCAGACGTGTTTGATGTATATCCCCGATATGAAGATTAATTGTTGGATGAGAATAAAATATGGTGCAAACTGCAAGGAATCTACAGGTTTTAATTCTTATCATTGTGGGGTCAATGCTGTGTACACCAGCCTTGATATGTATAAAAAAGATTGTTCAGTAGGCTGATTGTATGGTCAAGTGGTTTAGAGCATCCAACTTAGGGTGGGCTGGGAGTGTGGAGTTTGACTCATGGCCAGGACTGGTCATACTGAGGACTTTACAACTTGTTGTCACTGTGCTTAACAATAATAATTGCAGTAGAGTGGGACAATATTAATTAGCCAATGAGCAACGGCTTGAAAGAAGGGCGTGGCTGGCCTGGCCTTAACTAATTGGTAAGAAACTGAGCCGCTAAACCTCATCTTAGATTAACTCACTGTGCAATTGGCCCATCTGCGTTGTATGACACTGCTCTTGTATGAAAGCTATATTTCTATTTTCTCTTGTATTTTCTGTTTCATACACTGTATGCAGTGCTAGCTCAAAGTAAATCTTGTTTTTTTTTCAAGTTTGAATCTATGGTTTTGTAGCGATGTGTACATTGCCTTTTGACATGAACAGGAAGGGCCATGTTTATTCAGATATTTTAAACAAAACATGTTTAACAGCTAAAAATAATATAGGCTGCATGGTGTGATGACAATTAAAATCCTAATATTAGGCATGTTATGAGGATATCACCTTGATCATATGGTTTGAGTATCAGTTGTAAGTGTTGATCTGTTAAACTTATGATATCAAATTCATTTTCTGTTCTGTACAAAAAGCAATAATTTGCCAGAGTTTAAGAGTTAGATGGAGTTTTACAGCCCAGTTTCCAACCTAATTGGTTCATGTCGAGCTGGCCATGGCCTTTTTTCCGGTTGTGGCTCACTGGCTTGTTTTCCCTACCCCATTGCTTATGCGGAGCATCACACACAATGGCAGTAGGTTCCTTTTTTAGTGTCTTTGGTATGACTAGACCTTGGAAGCGAACCCAGGCCTTCTGTGTGAGGGGCGGATGCTCTACAGTTCATAGACCAAACACGGGGTAAATAATGTGCTGGAGATATGCTATGAATACAAACTTTTTATTTTCATTTTTCAAATTGTTTTATGTCCTTTATACATATTATATATTTTTTTTTCAGAAACATTTTAAGTGGTACATTGAGCTGGTTTGTGAAACTCACCAACTTTTTTCAAAACAGTATCAATCAAGTTTACGTTATGCGTTAAATGTTAAGTTACAATTAATAATTCTTCATTCAGATAAAGGTTTGAAGAGTCATGAGTTCGCAATTAACAATTCAATTTGTCTTGACAATCACCACCAGACACTTTTTTAAATTATGCTCAAAAGTCTGACAAGCCAAGATGAAGTCTGACAAGCCAAGATGAAGGAAAAATTCAATATTTTCATTGTGCAACCATTGGATGTAAAATTTCACTTCCGTAATTCTTCAAAAAAGCATTTTATGTGGTAGTACATCCTTTAACATCCTCGTAAAATTATCAATATCCACTCAATATGGCTCTTTTACAACCTATTTATTACTTTATCAGATTTTTATGTGATATCAATTAAAATAACTAAACTCCAGTGTGTTTAAATCAGACCACTTTCTGCTCATGGAAGTTTTTTGAGACTTGTCTAGATGCACTTGCATGCATTGCAAAAGACACTGCATCTTTTGAATTTGATGTCATTCAGAGAGCAACAATCAATTGAGAATTTTGCTTTCTGCCAACAATGGAGTTAAGTTTAAAGAGTATCTCTGTTTAAACCGGCTCTAAACTATTATCTGTATCACTTGTTGTAGCTTATGCACTCTTCAAATAATTTTCCCTGAATATTCTCACAGTTTGTAAGGGAGTCAGTTCAAAGCTCCAAATTATGCTTTGAGCTTTCAAAGACTGAAATATTTTAGAAGCAGTGGCAGTGTCTGTTTGTGGCAGCTTCTGTTTACAAGTGTTTTATTTGTGTCAGTCTGGTAGTGCCAATATAATATCTGAAGGAGTGTCAATGCTTAAGAAGAGATGATCAATGAAGATTTCGATGCTGCTGTAGCATTAGGCTTTGGCCAATTACTTGCTTAAATTTTACCACCTATTAGTTGTATCTGTGTAAATGGAGTTGCAACTCTGACAATGATGTCATCAGGTTACCAATGTCACAGTACCTGTACAGTCTGTTGGCCTTAATGCATGTGAATTCACAAGGCTGATTTTATGAGGTATTTGGAATTGTGATCATTACCATGTGTACAATATTTAAGATGAAGAAATGTTTACATCTGACTTAATTTCTGATGGTTTTTGCATTCATTAATTGCCCCTAAACATTCTCATTAAACCCCACAATCAAACGGTACTATTGTACTTTACATCATCCACGAATGACATGACAAGAAAGAGCTAGATAAATGATCATTATGTAATATGTTAGGGGGGATTCAGTCACCCCAACTTAGACCTTTGTGATCATTTTCATGTGTACAATTTTAAGATGAAGAAACTTTTACATCTGCATGACATCATTTCTGATGGATTACCCCAAAACACTCTCACCAAATCTGACAATCAAATGGTACTCTTGTTCTTGACATCATCCAAGAATGACTTCATATTTATGTTCTTTTGAGTATCTCAGCTACATGCAAAATGTGCACTGCTTCATGTTTACACCATATTTCATATGCTTTAAGTTGGGTCAGAATTGAAGCAGAATTAGACCTGGATTTGAAGCAGAAATTATCCCAAGCTTTGAGTGTTGAAATAAAACAGGAATAGGTCTGAAAATGTTCCAGTTTTGTACCAACAGTGTTGAAGTCAGAATTGGAGCAGAGCCAAACCAGGATTTTAGCACAAATCCAGAGCAGGATTTATAGGCTGGAATTTTACGTGGCTATGAAACAGGAATAGGTCTGGAAATGTTCTAATTTTGTACCAACAGTGTCCAAGTCAGAATTAGAACAGAACCAAAGCAGGATTTTAGCACAAATCCAGAGCAGGATTAATAGGCTGGAATTTTCTGAGGCTATGAAACAGGAATATGTCTGAAAATGTCCCAATTTTGTACTAACAATGTTCAAATCAGGATTTCATGAGAATCGAATCATGATTTTAGCAAAAATCCTAGGCAGGATTTAAGCAGTAATTGAGCTGGAATTTTCCTGAAATGAGGCAGGAATTGGCTCTGGAAATGTTCCAATTTTGTACTTAATTTGCCTGGCTCTAGAAATCTTGACTTGAATATTTCCAGAAGGGTAAGAACAATGTAAGAGCTAGATAAATGATCATTATGTAATATATCAGGGGGAATTCAGTCACCCCAATTTGAAGTAAAGTAGTAGACTGACCTGTTTCATGATTGGCTCTTGAGATTCATGTGACAACATTTTTTCTCCTCAAATGTGAAAATCACTAGGAGTGACTGCTTGGTTGACAACATGCAATAATTAAGTCCTAAAATATGAAGATGGTTTGAATAGAAATAAATAAAAAACGGTGAGATATCTGTTTCAAAATAAGGTAAGGAGGACTGCTAGTGCCCAGGGAGAACACACTCAAAAGTGATTTGTAATAAAAAGTAGTAACCAGGCAACAGATATTTTCAGAAGTCAGTGATGACATTCAGGTTATTTTTTATGTGACCTTACACTGTCAAACCAAGCTGCACTTTTTTGTACACCATTTACACCTCTTTGTTTAAACTAGGCAGCGTGTTTGGTCTTGTGGTGAGAGTATCCGCTTTTCATACAGAAGGCCCTGGTTCTATACCCAGGTCGAGTCATACCAAAGACTCAAAAAATGGAACCTACTGCTGTGGCGTGTGATGCTCCGCATAAGCAATGGAGTAGGGAAAGCAAGCCAGTGAGCCACAACTGGAAAAAAGGCAGTGGCCAGCTTGACTTGAACCAGTAGGTTGGAAACTGGGCTTTAAAACTCCATCTAACAAGCTGACTAACAAACTAACAAACTCATTGTGAAATAACAAAAGTAGCCAGGCATCTGTACATTTTGTTTGTCAACTTCATACTAATTCACAAATGTCCCTAACCACAAAAGGACTATCAGACAGTTGTTGTTTGCATTGTATTACCACAGTGTTTGTGTTGTGGTTATCAATTTTCCTACTTCAGTTCAATCCCAGAGGTCTCTCAGTAAAAATATGCTCAATTGGTTACAGTAAATTGTATACTCTAGCCCAGGAGCCAGGAATGGGTCATGAAGGGGGGTGGGGTGGTTAGTGGCACAGAATGAGGGAAAAGTCTAAGTTAAAAGAAAAAAACACACTATTGTAGGTGTCTTTTGCATTGCAAGGTTGGGTCATGTGGGGGGGGGGGGGAGAGTTTCAACCACCAAAGCCACCCCTGTGGCTACCCCACTGCTCCAGCCTGTACTGTATTTATCTTCATAGTTTAAAGGCAAAAAACGGTCCATACCCAATACTTTATTTGAACAACAGCTAAATCTAACCATTTTCTTCATTTCTCTTCCAAGTACCTTTCATGATATTTCATGTCTTAGAGGGGCTTATTGAATTGATATCAATAACTTAATTCATAAGAGTATTTAAGGGTCACTACCACCTGACAATGTAGGTAGGAAGTGAAGTGTCATATCCAATAGTTACTAAAAAAGTTAACATTTTGAATTTTATGGTGTCCTGCCTTGTAACAGTTCTGCACATAATTTAAAAAATTGTCTGGTCACAAACTTTTGAAAACTGAATTGAACCAGAAAGTACTCACTCATATAACAGTTACTTGTATGCAGAATTTGGGGATAGTCTCTAAGTTTGAGCATTTGTAATTGGTATGTGAAGAAAACTTAATAGGTTTGGAAAATTTGTTGAATTTTATGAACCACCTCAAGGGGCTGCTTTAAATATTTCACATTTTTGAGGACAACATGCATGCAGTTGTTCCCAATAAATTTTACAATTGAAGTTTGAAAATGAAAAATACTGTAACCAGGTTTTCAAGAGCCATTGGTAAATCAGGATAGTCTCATTCAAGTTGGAGCAAATTCAATTTACGACTTAACTAACATACAGTTGATAACACTTGGACATTCAACTTTTTTACTCATTAAAATTCTTCCTGCTTTATCTGTCTTGGATATCATCAATTAGGCATACAAATTGGGGGAAATGTCCTACGAGGAATGAATGTCTTCGATATTTTCTAGCAACACATAGTGAAGGTACAGTCAATAGTATTGTACATAAAATACTGCTGTTCCCACTTTTTCTACAGAATTTGTTTAAAAGATATTTTCAAAATTGTTAGCATATAGTCAATTAATGAAGTTGTTAAAAGGGATCGTGGGGGTGGGGGTCGGGGTTGATAGTCTACTGTACATTTTTGTGGTAAAGAGAAGGAGGTGAAAGCAAATGAACTTGAAATTTTTAATCTTTGACCTTTAATAATGCATTCTAATCTCATTCATCAGTGGGATATTTTCCCAGAATTTCCTTAAATGTCACATGCATTTACTCATAATGTTATTTGCTGCATGTTCAAATGACACCATTACAAAGTATAGAGTTCAAGCCGTGAGGCAAGACTTAATTGGAGTTGACACTGAGTGGGTGATATTTGATTTTGCTGTCAAAATATGACTCACACAGGAAGTAATTCTGGCAAGAACTGATAAAAGATAGAACAATTTACCAATGTTAGTGAATGGCAAGATTAGATATAGTATACATGTGTACTTTGTATGGCCTAACAAAAGACTCCTGAAATTCTCTGCTTGATTGAAATTGTTGGAATGTGGTAGTTTTATGGATTGCAAGAAGGATTAAAAATTTGTGATGATTTTCCTACAGTAAAGCACAAACTTGTGATGATACTCAGCATTCCAGTCTAACTAATGTAGAGTCATCTGTTGGATGAGGGGGAATGGCAAGGTTTAGGTCATTGAATTGTCTAGGAGGGAGGGGGGATCCTGTGAAAAGTCTACAAACCTTGCCTCTAATATTTGAGCAGCATTTTTAGACCACCTTCTCATTTGAGCTGATTCGGAGGGGGCAGCCACATCTGCATCAAATCCTTCCATGGATCGAGATCACAGGCTTTGCTTTCACACATGACCCCCTGTGGTGAATCGATGCCTGACCAGTCAATCAAAAATTAAGTTACAGGAAGTAATGCTATGATGAACACACCTAATATATTTTCCACCTGTATTTGCTCAGTGCTTAAGTGTTGTTTGTATTTCTTTGAAAAAAGGGACTTTTGCATGATATACTTTATCTTGGATCCCCTTAATTCTCTAAGCTTTCAAGCATTAGTTTTTGATCCCCCATTTAAGATCTGTTCTCCCCCATTGATGGATCAGATTCTCTGGATTTAACCTTGTGGGTCACTTCAAAGTTGGCCCAAGTCCCTGCTTGAAGTTAGGTGTGAAAGCGCTCTAAGAATTGCTTTTACAATTGAGAGCTTTTCTCCAGGGTGCAGTCAAAATTTTCATCAAATCCTCCCATGAAGGATTGGAAAGTGAGCTGTAAAACTCCATCTAACAAAGTAACTAAACCAACCCATGGAGACCGAAGGTTTTGCTTTCATGCATGACCCCCTGTAGTGAATCAGTGCCCAATTAATTGGTCAACAAAAACAAATCATGTATAAAGAACTCACTGACATGTCTTTCAATATATACTGTGCATGTGTACTCAAAAGCCACTCCTACATAAAAAGAAACCTACTGCCATTGTGCGTGATGCTCCGCATAAGCAGTGGAGTAGGGAAAAGAAGCCAGTGAGCCACAACTGGAAAATAGGCCATGGCCGTCTCGGCTTGAACTGATAGGTTGGAAACTATGCCGTGAAACTCCATCTGACATCTAACATCTAACATATGTACGTAATCATACATTTGGTCATCATCATACATTTGTTTGACAATACTTATGTGATAAATGTATGATTGTGTTGACATGATTATGTAAAAATTTGAACTACATCCAAAATGCATAAAGGTGTTCAAATATTTAGCTGCATGTTTCATCTTCCCAACCAATGTTTAAATATTTGTATGCCAATGTATGTGAACAAATGTATGATAATGTAGATGGGGCTTATGTTACTTCAGCCTTATTACAGTAGGTAAGGAAAAGAAAATTGGAAAACATTTGTACAGTGCAATTGTAAATAACATCAGAAATTATTATCTGCTAAGCTTAGGACCATAAATAAAAGTCCTTAACATAAGCGTGCAGTCAACTCTCCCCACAAACTACAATTTAAGCAGTGAACTTCAAAAAGTTTCACTCAGTTGGCTCGGCTCTTCAATTGACAGCAAATTGAAAAAAAAGGAGAGTACTGTAGCTCACACCACAAAGCATTTACTGTCCTGAGAGTGTTCTGATTACACATGAAGAGCTTGTTTATTCACCCTGAAGCAATGAACTGAGATTGTGTCTGAATGAGGGGGCTAGAAGTAAGTAGGTCGGGAGGGTTGGAATTGTCCAGGGGTGATGAATAACTTCCTCTAGACAAAGCCTGTGAACATAAGATTTGGACCTATAGGATTTCTGTTTTGTGCCTTAGACATATTTTTAAAACTTTAAACGGTATGCTTTTATGTTTGGCAATTTATGTAGAGCGCTGAAAAGTTTGATCTAAATGCTCTAAAACTTGTTTAAGTGACGAAAATGTCGTAACTCTTCTTACAGTACATATTACTAAAGGCTCTTATCAAACATAGTAAATAGTAGCCTAAAATCTTAGTTTAAAGGGTAGTTTGAAATGTGCAGATACTTTTTCTTTTAACTGCATATTTCTCCTTGTGATTGAAACTTAGATTTGCTGGTACCAGCTGTGTGCGGTATGTGGGTAGCTGTTACAAGGGAACAACTAATATGTGTGATAAGGTTACTGGGGGAGAATTGTTCTAAACGTGATGTAATGTTATTGTATGTCTCATATTCATTGTATTCCACAATGACTATGACATGGCATGTTGCCTGATACATAGCCAGTACAATATGTGTTCTATACAGTACAGTATGTTGCATGTTCATATTTACTAGTACAGCAAACTTTCACAAGACAGTTTAAATTACAGTATTAAAGAGCATGCAGGGCTAGAAAAAGTGTTTATTATCCAGGAAGGTAGTAACATTTCCATAATTTTACCTATATTTCCATGTACAGAAGAGGGAAATTTTCTCCCAATTGCCATAATTTCCCTCCACATGTCCAAAGTTCATGGGAAGGCTCAACCTCCTGGCTTCCGAATTTTTCAACCCATGAGGAAGGGACCATGAATTAATTGATATTTTATGATAAGTTTGACAGAAATCACAACATGGCAATGTGTTTATTAAGCTTCATTGTTATTTTATTTCTTCCAGTAATTACCAAAAGTGTGAAAAATTATATTTTATGACCATAAAGGGCCTAGTGCTCACATACTGTATGGTGTTTACAGACCAGCCTCTTTGAATCCTTGACCAGTTAGAGGGATTTAAAGCCTGTCCATCAAATTGATATTTAGGTCAATCTTTGGTTTGGTTTATGATATGGTATGGATGATGATATGGTTTATATGGTAAGAATTAGTTTCTGGTTGCCAGTTGAAGTGAATGATATTAATTGCCCTATCATTCCTCTTAAGGTGTGTACATTATTATAGTAAATGTGCAGATTCCTAATAGTTTGACCATTTACCATCATAAAGTGATGGAGCAAATCCCAAAATTTGCAGTGCTGAGAAAAGTCACAGAAAACATAGTGCAGGTCTTTCAGTCTCTGTGAAGTATGGGGCTAAATGTAGGGTACCTGCAGTAAATGAAGGTGTTGTATTAAAGTTTAATAGATGTCTTCATGTAAAGATTGCAATGGTGAGGTTGCAAAGTTGGCAGTAGTTACCATAGCAACACCTGACAAAGTCATATTATTTTTGTCCCAACAATTACCATTTATAAATAAATTATAACTCAAAATGTGGGATTTGCTTTTTTGTCTTTCCTCTTATACAGTATTATAAGAAATAGTAATCCAAAAATTGAACACTTTATTTTCAAGACAAAGAGTCGGTGTGGCACAGATTACTTAAGATCATTTTATGCATATAGTTCAGATTTTCTGTGAGTAAATTTAATGTTTTTTAAACTCCCTTGTCATTTCAGGGGATTGCACTGTATCACATTTCATTTACATGCATTTACAGGTTAAGCTATTTTGTTTCAAATAATGTCACCTGAGAAAAAGATGCTCATCACCCCAGATTTACATTTTAGTGCGAGGTCTGGGGGTAGCAAAATTCTCATGTAATACTGCTTTTAGATTGGCAGTAAATTAAAAAGGCAAGAGTACCCTGTAGCTCATACTACATAACATGCACTAGGAGTGCTTAGATTGTATTTTGAGCTTTTATGCTCACTAGGATATGCCCTAAAAGCACTTAACTAAGATTGTATCTGCAAAGAAAGGGATCGTTAGACAGCCTAACAAAGGGGCTAGAAGAAGCTACAGTAGTTTGAGAGAACTATAAGTGTTGGGGTGACAAGTACAGTGTCTGTCTTAAATATGTTCAGTCACTAGATTCGGAGCATTGCGTTTCATGACATTGGTTTTATTCGTGGACCTTTAGAACTTTCTGAACAGTTCACTCACAACACACTGGTGATTGCGTTTATCAGCTTCCTGGTTTTATTTCACACTAACTTCATGGATTTGTTTATTTTGAGTATATTTTTAATAATCAACCCAGTTATTATTTAAGTCCTTCATATTTGTTAGTTTCTTCCCAGTGAAATCACAATATGATTTCCTTGTTTTGAAAATGCTCTGTGTTTTCAAGTGTATGCAATTTAGAGTCAGGCATGCATACTTCCTCCATGGCTGCCTACTGTACCTGGAGTCCAAAAATGTTGGAATTGCCCTTGGTATCAAGCCAAGTGTACAGGCGTTGAAACCGACATTTGGCTACTTGCTAAGTCAGTGCACCAGTGACTTCACTTTTATTGTGGCCAGATACCATTATCGTGCCAGAACTGAACATAATATACACTAAGAGCATCGATCCTGGGGAGGGGAGGACCCTTGCCTCCAAGATTTCCTCCAGTGGGGCAGGGGAAACAATTCTCCCCCTCAAAAAAAAAATATTTGAGGGGGACGTATCATTTTCCCCTCAGCAATTCAGGCAGATTAAAAACAAGAGACAGAATAAAGAAATTACAAAATTTTGGTACACAGAAAGAATTTTGGGCTTCAAGAAAATGCTGATCTGAAAGTAAGCGCACATCAGTGTGATGTGTGTTTGTATGTCTGTGCTTGCTCGCATTTGTATGGGTGGATTGCTTATGTCACACATGTTCCATATTGGACAGAATGCATTCAGGATTTAACCAGCTGTTGGAAAAATTGTGCCACTCCACTCTGCAAACCAGATCAATGCGCTTAACTGTACAGTGCATATTTACTGCTAAAGTTAACAAACATGAATTATTGTCTTCATAGTCTTGTACTGTATACTGCCACAAACTCTACTTATATGCATGGGCAGCATCAGGGGTGGAGCAGGAAGGTGACAGCTCCCTATATTTGCAAAAGATTATGAAAACAGAAGTAAAACAAGGGAAAAAAAGAGAAGAGGAGCCTTCAACTAATGCTTTGCCTCCTCTATCAAAATACCCTGGCTCCACCCCTCCTGATACATACATTTTTTTGCAGTATAGGCAGAACTTAATCTTTAATACCTCCCCTCCCCTCATCTTCCCATTCTTACTGTACCTAATCCCAGCAAGTGTGTCTTAAGCATCTGAGGTTAAAGGACCAATCCTCTCATCCCAAACTATAATTCTTGTAGAAGTTTATCAAAATTCTCAATTGGCTTGGCTCTTTGATTGACAGCTAGGTGAAAAAGGTGAAAAAATACTATGTGAAAAGGAGATGAGCACCTCAGTTCACAGATTTCCCATCTGGGAAGTTTTGGATACCAACCTTTGTGTAGTATCACATAGGGATATGGGACGTTTGCAAAACATGGCAGAGTTATACAAAGGAAAATTATTACACCTTCTTAAACCATTTTTCCCTATGTCCAACAATTATAACAATTTACTCCAAGTAAAATTTAAAGAGATTTAGAAAAATGAGCAAAATGGTCAAAATGATGGCATCATTTTGTAAGTGAAAATTAGAAAAATACTGTCCATCATTGTAAAATCATTTATAATGACTCAAATTGAAGACTGACACTCTGACTCATTAAAAATAAACGCCATTTCCTTCAATATTTGTAAAAAGTACAAAGATTTTTTTTTTTTTTTTCACTGAATCTTCAAAGGATGACTTTCTCTTTTGTTCTATTTTAGGTATTCCAAACAGCAAAACAGGATATACTTTAGACAAGGATTTCTGACGGGACGAAATGGATTGGCCTCGCACAGTTTTTCATGTCGAGGATTATAAGTTTTAAATATGGGAAATGCACCTAGCTCAGAGATAAAACGCAGAAACAGTTACCCTATGATGGCAAGTAAAAAAGGAAACATGTCCATAAAACAGGGAGCGGCTGCAACAAAACTCCCCATGCCGGAGAAGGGGGAGCTGGATGAGAGGTTTACCAACATCTTGGTGAGTTTTGTTATAAAGTAGCTTCACTAATTTGTAACCATAGCAATAAGGTATATTGATCATTGCAGAGGAAGTGCATCCACTGCTCAAATCTTTCTTTCACAGGTTATAAATTTGTAATATTGGCATGTTAATAGGTTTGGAGGGTATCGTGAAAATATTGGTGCTGGTATTGTAAGACACACAGAACTGGCACCGAGGCAGCTACTTGTTCTCAACAGGGAAGTTGAGTGGGAAGGAACCCTAGCCATACATGGCCCCCATGTTATCCTGCACATGCATTAATGCATATTTTTGTCAGCGAAAGTAATGAGTACCAGTAAATGTTTTCTAGTACTGGTATTTTCTCAAACACCAAATATCTTGGGTATTTTCATTACCTGCACCTCTAGTACTGGTATTGACGTCAGTACTAGTGTACGGCCCAACCCTGCATGTTAACATTGCTCACATTTTCATTGACTTACCTGCACTGTACCATATGGCCAGTGTTTCCATAAATGAGACAGTTGCCTTGGCTGTATGTTCCACTCTTCTTGTGTTTGGTGTACGTTTCCTCCAATACCGAGGCAGTAGAGTGTTTAAATGGGGCCCCGAGGGGCACAGGCCCTCCCACCTGTGAAGTCAGTCGGGGGAAAATCACTCAGTCAGGGGATTTACAGGTTCGAGGAAGATGTAAACTTTGAAGAGACACATTGAGCATCCAAACCTTCACCAGACACTTGCCAGGGAAAATGGTTGTCAAATCCCCCCTCCCCCCCCCCAAAAAAAAAGGTCCTAAAAAATCTGGATAGCACAAGTACAAAAGTATGCTGACGTAAGTCGGTCCCCAAGACCTGAAGTGCAGGAAGGCAAAAAAAAAGGTCATCAGAATCCATGCCAGGCGGGGAAATCACAGGTTGCCCCCCCCTCACCTTCAAAATCTTGCATGCCATTGTCCTGAGGTATATGAGATTCAATTTTTTTTTTCAGGCATTGACCAGGGATTATTTTCATTATTTTCAAATTTCAACTAAAACAAGCATGAACAGTAATGGAGGATCGGATGTTCAAACATGTAGAATGTGATTTGGTACCCTGTATTCTTTTGCCTGCATATTTGAAGTGGGTCCATATGTGGGTCATCTATAACACCCTTCCTTAGTTCCTCCATTCTTACCTGCTGGGGTTCTAATAGTGACTGATCCTTTGCTCATTAAAACTGCTGAGGAGAGAAGTATGATTGTGATTTGTAATGAAAAAAAGTCCTTTGTGCATTAATTGTCTAAGCTTCTAATCAGCCATGGTGCCTTTAATGTTACAAAATAACTGTTGCCAAGTTCTATGGAAAAAAAAACTGTAATTAAGGTGAATATATTACTTCATTTAAACATGCAAAACATCAAGGTTTCAAATGTTACTTTGTGCGCATATTTTACATTCTATTGCAAACTATCTGGGAGTTTAAAGAGCAAGAGCAGTCATCCCCAACTTATTTTGGAGAAACAGCTTAATCTCACAATTTTGTACTCTTTTCTCATCAACATACTGCATCTTCTATAATACTGTGTACTACACCACTGTGCTTCAAGTTGGGGAGACTACTCTTGCCCTTTAACTCAGTACTGTATGTGAAAAAAGTGGAGTAGCAAACCCAGATCCCTTTGAGAAACCTGCTGAAGTCTGATGTTTGTCTATGTTAGTGTCATTCAGTGCTACAATTATTCAGTATGCTGTCTTCTCAATCTACAGTGTACCCTTAAGTGGCCTTTCTATGATTAAGTAATAGTCTGCATTGGTCACTTGCATTTCCTTCATGAGACATGAAATTAGAGGCCACTGAAAATTTTGAGATGTGTCGTTGGACAGTGTGCAGCTGCATTATGTATAGGGACTACTATGTATACCACCCTGTGATATTTTAAGTGTCTGGCAGGGTTGTCATGTTAATTACGTTAAGCTTCCGTCACTTGCTCCACTCCTTGCTTCCTTCAAATACTGCACATAAAATCCTTGCTCATAGCTGACAAAATTAATTTTTCCTTTTATGCTCATCCTCTGTCCCCACAGTAGATGTGTAACCCTCACTCATTTAAAATCTGAAGATAATTTGGCAGCACAAAGGATGTGAAACAGGCCAAAACAATGGCAAAAGAGTAGTTACTATAAAAATATACTCATGAAAGGTAATGTCTGTTGACTCTGTTCATGTAGTTTTTTATGGCAAGCCTCTTTGTGTTTGAAGACAGTGAACAGCATTATGCCTTCATAAAGTATTGAATTATGGGATTTTAAAAGGTGAAAGGTCAAAGGATATTTTTCATGATTACAATATGTGCTGTTATGTGCAGTGTATTTATAAAGTAGCAGACCAATTGACAGTGGCATTTTGTGGCAGCTGTGTGCACACATTTGGCCCCCTGCTGTCTAGATCCATTTTACTTAAATCTTACTCCATAGTACAAAAATGCTACCTGTCTAGTAGCAAGACAAAATATTTGTTAAAAATGCATTTAAATTCAAAAACTTTTAAAAGAAGGCTTTTGTATTATCAAGAAAAGCTGCCCCATACTTATTTTAAGTGACACTAGACCCCATATAAAATGATTTTCTATCACTGTGCTGTGCATCCCTGTGTTTTTTGTCAATCACGGAAAGTTTTCTATGCAGAAAAAATCTATGCATAGGTATTGATCCCCATCCCTTTTCCTTGCCCTCAACTTTTGACCTGTAGTGACATACAGTGCAGTAAGACAATAGTATGGTGAGGGGCTTTAATCTTGTATATTTTGGCAGCCATGTTACAGTACTCCATTTACTCTATGTAATAGGGGAAAAATGTTTGAAAACAATGTATGATGGTTTCATGTTACAATATTGATTCCATTGATTTATAATTGTCTAGACACTTGATAAGAAAGTAATTATGATGTTCTGATGGAGTAATTAGCCTTGCTCTGGAAACACCTGCTCAATTTTAAATTAATGAGAGTGGTGTTTCTTAAAAGCATAAACTTGGGTAGATAGAGATAGAATCCAGCTTTGCAAAAATAAATTGTGTTTTGGAATTTGCAATATGGATTTCAATGTTCACTGTTTGTTTTGCTTGGTTTATTATGATTAACCTACATATTTTATTGATCTGTCTTGCTTTTATGGTGATAGTGGGAATAAATAAAAGATTGCAAAGAATTCATGGACTGGCAAGATTTGTATGAATTGTAAAATGCAAGCTCACTGGGATAGTAAATGTTTTGATTTGAGTTGAACTTTATAGGACTCTTTCAAAATGTTTCCTATATTTTCTCTCTTTGTGGGAGTTTAGCTTGTGGTAAAAACCATTTCTTTTGGAGCAAGCATGGGAGATTTCTCTGTTGAAGTTTTCACACATAAAGTATAAATAAAGTTGCATTTTCTGCAAAAGTTTTCAAATTAAAAGTATTTCAAAATGTTCATATTTCTTTTCAAGGAACTTCCTCCTTTATTTTCCTATCCATGCCTTTGAGAAATTCATGTTGCCCCAATAGATAGACATAACAGGGAAGAAAATATACCTGACTATGTTTAGAGGGGAAATTGTCAAGATGCGACCCATGTTTGCCAGACATAGTTGTGTTAAAATGATGTGAAGTAAACATATTAATTTTTTTAATGTTGCAGCAGGGATTTTCCTCTGGTCATGAATGCTTTCTGCATGATAGTTGCTTAGTACTGTCAGGGAGATGTATGCTAGGGCAGGGAGTTGCTACAGTACAATCATGAACTGGGACTACTACTGAAAGAATTCTCTTATTTATGGAGTACACACTGTAGTCACCAGGGGTGGAAAAAGTTAGGAAGCTGGGAGGCTCCTTCTAGGGAAATTTGGCCCTCTGGAGAGAAATTCCCCCCATCAGTGCTTGGAATTATAAGGAGAATTGTGGAAGATTTTACTGGGGTAGTGGCATGTTCTTGGAAAAGTTCAAGAAAAGTAGATTTTGGAGTCAGTGTACTGTACAGTACACACTGTGCATTATAAAATTATTCATTGTTACTGTGCTTGGCATTTAATGAGGGAATTTCTGTTCAAGCTATGCCTAATAAATACAGTATTTTCAATTTGATAGCTATGGAACAATGCAATGTGAAATGTTAAAACTTCTGGAAGACACGGATTGTGCACAGTTCCACAAAATTATTGTAGAATACTGTACATCACACTTGTTGTGCAGTACTTAAAGCGGCTCATTGAGTTGGCCCATGAAATTCAACAAAGTTTCACATACAATGACAGGTGGTCAAACTTAGACAATCCCCATAGCTGTACCCTTCTGTGTTAAGAGTGAGTACTGTAATAAACGGTTCAAGTCCGTTTTCAAAAATTCATGACCAGACATTTTTTCAAATTATATCCAAAACCTTTACAAGTCAGGACACTAGAGCATTCAAAATTTAACATTTTCTGTGACTTTTGGACTTGAAACTTGACTTGTTTTGCTAACATTAAGCACGGTAGTGACCCTTTGAGACTCTCATTTAGTTATCGATATCAACTCAATGAGCCTCTTTAACTGAAGTTGATGAGGCCAAGTTCTGCAAAATGTGCAGTGTATGTAGATTGTTCTGTACTTTAAAATCTTTACTGTGCAATACTCTACCTGCGTTAGGAATGCCATTAATGACATACTGTAACTACCTGCTCTGTTAAGTAGGCTCTTCTCCTCTGGTGAGACAAATTAAAGTCAAAGGAGTCATGCAGTCAATGCATGATTAGCTCCTTACATTCAAGAACAAGAAAGATTTGCCTGCTGTTTGGTATTTATTACTGTATGTGGGTTCCTCTTTGTTTAGTCTATCTAAATTGACTCTAACTTTGAACTGATTTCCGTTTTCTCAAACTAGCTTTACTTGTTCATGAGTCAGCCCAGTATTTACTGTGTGAAATCTGTACGTTATCCTACATATTTGGATTATGAAAGTTTATTTATATTTCACAGGCTGCATCTGAAAGTTATAATGACACCCTTAATTGCCACTATACATCCCTTACTTTGATAACTCCACATTCGATGCGGCAAACTTGAAGTTTATGATGCAGAAATGTTTATCTCTTTTCTTTTGAGGTACAGTTTCTGCATAATTTCACCTTTTAGTAATGCCAAAACCATATGGGTGACTTGAAGAAGTTACAGTAGGTTAATTGCTTGAAATCTTGTCAGAGGGATGTAAATGACACCCTGGCATGTCATTTCATTCTATTCCCTGTTACTGCAATATTTTGTTTAATATAATTTCTGTATTCCCAGAAATATACTTACCCCTTGCTATCTTAATTGCATTCAATTCACACACAGCACTTTTACTACCCACACTAAAACCACTCTAGGTGAGGAACATTCTCCTGGCCTTAAAAACCTCTGTGCACCATATGGGTATCTTTCCAGCTGAAGAGAAACAGCGAGAGACTACAGTACCAGTCGATCAGGGCAACAACAGAGCATGGTGCTAAAACTTCTATGGGTAGTCTGGTAGTCCCCAGTCTGTGAGTAGATGTAGCTAAGGGTAAGTGCAGTTCCTCAACAATACACCTACCCAGGCTTTGCATTATAAGGCGGAAAATTGCCTAGCCCATCTGAATGTCCATCTTGGCTCGTATTAAATTACTGTTAGAGGGTGTCTAAGATGGGCAACCAGTGCTCATCTGACAAAAATCTCTTGACCTGCCAGCACCTACTGTTCCAGGAAGGTGAGGAAATCCATTGATACTGAGGTTACACTTGTTTCTGCCTTCAATCATCTCAGTATGTTGCTTTAATACAGTACAGTAGAACATCAAGACATTAATTATTGAACAATTCAACAAAACTGATGATCAATTCTTTTGTAATTGGCAGTGCCTGCACATGTATACTCTTTGTACAATAGGTTATGTTACAGTTCTCTCCAGTACTTCTACACAGGGTCTTTTTTGGGGGCCTTTTTTTGGGGGGGAGGGGGCCTTTTTTGAGGGGGGAGGCTCCTGTTTTGCTGTATGGATTTTGGAGTGCCTTAAATCTGAGCACTGAAAAACTGGGACTTTTTATTTTCTTGTTCATATAAGAAAACTTGTATTAACCTCCAACTGAATTGGCCCTTAATCATTGTGTTCTGTAGCATGGTGGACTTGGATTTGAATTGAATAACTTGGAAATGTTCATTGTGGATTTCAGATCATGATTTCTATGCACTTACTGTAACCTGCAACGACTTCAAATCTAGGTGTGTGAAAAATCACATTCCTCATAGTGATTTGAGGTGAGTGGTTGTTTGTGATGGCTTGCATGCTTCAAAATTTAAGACCCTGATCTTTCTTTTACTCAAAATCACATGTCTGTTAGATGGCATATTTTATGTCTCAGTTTCTAACCAATTGGTTTCAGTGGGACCTGCCATGGCCTCAATTTTTGGTTCCTTGTGTAACAAAGGAACCTATGCAGTCACCTTGGCGTATGTGTGTGTGTGTGTGTGTGTGTATGTGTGTGTGTGTGTGTGTATGTGACGGATTGGAATGCGAGGTATGTGGTGCGATAACTCAATAACCGAGTGATCAATTTTTTTCAAACTTGGTATGTATGTAGATGTTGTGGAGTAGATGTGCCCTATCGTTTTTGGTGGAGGTCAAAGGTCACTGGTGATCACCAGAGGCCAAAAACTGAATTTCTGTTAGTAGCTGTAACTCAGTATCCGTTGTTCAAGCAGTGGCATCATTTTAGGATAAGTTAGATTGGTAGGAGGTGAAAACGTTGGTACATTAACCAAAATAATTGGAAAGGGTCAAAAGGTCAAAAAGTAATGTTTTATTGATATCTTGCCACTGAAACATTTTAGAGGGGTGGTGTAATGAAGATTTGTGTTCGTCTAAGTGAAATGCACGTGATGACCCCCCTTGACCTCACTTGACCTCATTTGACCTTTTGACCTTTGTGACTTTTTTGTGACTTTTTTGTGACGTCAAGATTTGTCTTGATCAGACGAACCAAAAAGGCTATTACCCTACCCTCCTACAATGTTCGTTACTTGAGTTACTGACATTTAAATGACAGGCTAGTGTGTACATGTAGGTCATGTGTAGGCCTATTGCAGTATCAGGTATGCAGTGCAATTACTCAATAACCAAGTAACATAGTGGAAATAATGGAAAGTTGTGTTCGTCTAAGTAAAGTGCACGTGAAGACTCTTTGGGTCTTTGTTCAATTGGTTTAAAAGTCCAGCTGAAGTTTAATGCCTTTAGACAAATGCAATGTATAAAAGAAAAGGAGAATTATAACCCCCTCTCAGTCTAAAAGCAGTTTAGTTAACAATCAGGACAGTAATGCAATTATTATTAAAAACAACCTTTTCCTCACATACAGTATTGAATAAAGTTATTCACAGTGCAAGCTAAGATTCCAATTTCAATAGTAAAATATGAAAGCAGTTTCTCTTCTTTACCTCTGCTTTTACCCTAGGGACTACAATGCTGTTTCTAACACCCTCTTTAGGTTAAAAGGTCAAGTTGAAAGTCATTTATTAGATTCTACAGAGCTATGTTTGTTTCTTGGTCTTCTAGCCAAATTGTGAAGAAGAAATTGGTGGTAATAAATCACTATCGGGCTGCCTTTAAGTAGCAGAATTGTGGGCTTTTCCTTATTTTTGCTTTTCAGGCAAACACATTGGGTAGTCTAAAGGACAACCATGACATAATTTCTAGTCATCCATCATAAATTTTGGTGGTCAGGAATGACCAGATGACTGTTAAATTTCTTTGGTGCAGAAGAGACTGTGTTTATTTAAAATCAGTTTTGATCTGCTTTGACTGTATTTGACCTTTGTGACTTCTTTTTAAGGTCTGGATTTGAATTGTTGAGATTGACCAAAAAGGCAATTAACTAACCTCCTATACTACCCCAAACTCAAGTAAATGACATTTTAGTGAAAGGTGATGAATGTATTTGTCGCATGGAAGTGGGCAGTGTGCAGTGTGATAATTTGAAAAGTTTAGTGTTCCATTTCTCTCAAACGGCAAGTGCTTGTATGATTTTGAAATTTAATGTGCCCCTATGTTTTTGGGTGATGGCCAAAAGTCATTGGGGTTAAAGGTTCAAATTATGCCTTACCTTGGGACTACCTTAATACAATATCATCTTTAATGCAAGGAACCATAGTGCCCTTGGGCTCTTGTTCCTAGTTGTGGATCACTGGCATATTTTCCCCTCCTCCATTGCTTTGTGAGCACCAAGCAGAGTATATTATACAGTACTGGTTAAAACAATCCTGAACATCATTTGTGTGAATTACTGACATTTATAAAGACCATACAGTAGGCCTACATGGACAGAGGGACTCAAATTAGGCAAGGTTCAACTGTTTCAGTTTTATCAAGTTAATTGAAGCTTATAAACTTGGATATGGGACTTGTTCATGAACATATCAAAGTATTGCACACATAGTGCATTGGGTAACAAGAAAAGTGTCTGTTTTTGTGCAGCTAAATGTGCACTTTATTTTTCTCCCCAACTCCCAAAACTCCCTGCATGCTACAGATGCATAATGTCAAATATAATTTCCCTCGAGATGGCAAGGAACGTTGCAAATTACTTTTCCAGCATTGTTGAACAGTGCACCATTAAATTTTCACCCATAGATTATATAGTGAGAAGTTTGCAGAAATTCTCCCTTAATACACGTACAGCTTAATGACCAAAGGGAATAACCACACTGTAGACGAATCTGATCAGCGCTTGTTTTTAGTGACTGTAGGCAGCCATTATTGGGGTCCATTAGAATTGAATAGTCTTCATTTATTATCTGGGTCATTCCACGGGGTTGGGGTATCAAAGTGTGACATTCATGTCAAATTTTAAATTTGGTAGATTTGGTGCAAATCATTGTTTTTTCTTAAAGAATCATTCTAAGAGGAAGTAACCATGAAGAATTTCTTCACACAACTAATATACATTACATAATATTGATTTCATTTTTTCTCATATGTTTCACTGTGGTAATATTACCTATGCAATGAAGACACTGTGTCTTACAGACCTCCAGTACAAACAGGTTGACCTACAATAACCATAATCTAACTTGGCAACATGTCATCAACATAAGCAGATTCTACAGCTCATGTTTTGTGTATTCCATGCAAAAAAAGAGAAATGGTATACCAAATCAATTTTTGTGGGAAGACAACTACATAGTACCTACGCAACAAGTCTACCTTTGTAACATGTTGACACCATGAACATACTCGCAACTTTCACGATCTGTGTGCTTCTAATTATTACCAAATCTGCATGGATATGACTGTTACAATTGAGTGAATTGACTTTCACATATTAATATATTTTGTTTGAAGCAAGAAGGAAATGCATCCTAATCTTGGGTTTTATTATACCTACGCAACAGTTGACACCATAAGTAAATTTCATCTGTATAGGCTTTTTAAAAGTTTATACCTTGATTCTACAACTTAGATTCTTTGTTTACCAAGGTAACTTGTTGACCTTTTGCTGTTGGAGTGAGTGTGGTGGTAAGGGAATTTCAGTGGCAAATCATGTGAAGCAAATATACCTATGCAACAAAATGACACCCTACGTTGCATAGGTATGACTAATTTCATTCAAACACTGAGAAAAAAGTTGGTTCCATTGCAATTGTCTGGTAATAACAAATTGTTTTATCACCTGTGTTTTGCAAATGCCTGGATTGGGCAAGGTAAAATTACATCTGTAAAAGGAATGGGAAGGGCCTAATTTCTGCAACATTTTATGTCACAAATTTTTCAACAATTTTTCATGTGACACCACCAAAAAAATTGGGAAAATCTCAAAAAATCATGGGGATATGTCAGTTGTATTAAATATAAAAAAACAAACATTTAATGCATTTCATCCCATACCAAACTTAAATTGATCATGTATTCACATAAGATTTAACAAGTATTTCTTACAGGTTATACGCATATGTATTGGTTATGACCCAACCCCGTGGAATGACCCATCTACATGAATTTCAAACCCTCACATTCAGTGAAATTAAGAGAATCATACAATTTAGAATACAACCATCCATGATTCAGGTAAGCGAGGAAATTGCAAGATTTAAAGGCATGATGTCGGGATTCTTCTATACTGTAGGCATGATGTTAATGCATACCTAGCTGAAATTTATTTTGCTCAATGTAATTCAGTTGATAGTTTTTTCTTCAATGAACTGTGGACCCTTTAGTAGTGACAGAATGTGTAAATGTGTATTAAAGGGGCTCATTGAGTCGATATTGATAGGCTAAATGAGGGTGTTTAAGGGTACTACCCCATTAATATGCTAATAATTAGCATGAGTAGTCAAGTTTTTTATACAAAAGTGACATAAAAATGTGTTGTGTTGATGTCCTGACTTGTAACGGCTTTGTGCCTAATATGAAAGAGTGTCTGGTCACAAATTTTTGAAATCCCAATTCAACCGTTAATCACTCACCCATCAAACAGTTATTTGTATGTAGAATATGTGGGTTGTCTAAGTTTGACCATTTGTCATTGGTATGTGAAGAAAACTTCACAGGTTTGGAAAAATTTGCTGAATTTCATGAACCAACTCAATGAGCCTCTTTAAATAGACTTTTAAGTGTGTGTGCAGTGTATGAAAGCATACCAATGTATTTAAAAGTCATTTAAAAGTCAAAATATGAAATTAGAAAGAAAAAATGAAAAAAAAAAAAACCCATAAAAAACAAACAAGTTAAGCAGTTCTAATGTTAATGGAAGAGACACTTTAAAGCTAAAGATTTATGCATTGTAAACAAATGATCTGGTTAACATTCTAACACTTGATTTGGTTTACAGTTCTAAGTACTGTATACTGTATGTTCAACATTCACTCAGAAAACAAGATAATAAAAAAGATCATTTGTACTGTTTAAAAGAACCCTGTAACTTGATAGTTGGATAGATTTTACATTTTTTAGCCATCCTCAGAAGATGGTCATTTTCAAGTAGTATACCATGAAATGCTATCCCACCCACACATGTGCAAGCACTGATAATTGATGAGCATGAAATTGACTTGAGAGTATTGCTTGTATTGGTGCTTGTATCGGAAGTTCTGCAGTACCTCCTAAAATGTTGACCAGCATTTAGCTGTCAAGTGCAATGCATCGTCCATCACATGTGAAAAGGTTGAACCAAGTGTTCATAAGCATTTTGTTATTGCTTGAGCTGTGCTTTTGAATGGTAAACTGCATAATGTAATGAGCCATCATTATATAAAACCATCTAGATTTATTTTAATGGAAGAGAATGAAAAAAAAAGAAAACATCTAAAAATTTTACTGAGATTCCTTCTTCTCTGCATTTAGTTTGTCTAGGACTCTCTATTTCAAATGATTTAAAAATATTAAGCATGCATCATCTGTACTGTAGAGGATGGGAATGGAAAGGGTGGAGTGGGTAGGGGAGGGATAAGAGCACGGGGACATTATGGTCAAAACAGGGAGCTAACTTCTATTTTTATGGTTGAGCCAGACCTCTGAGTCATTTAAACTTTGACCAGCATGCACAGTAGACAAATATGGTTATAAAAACAGGACTGGAAATAGCGGTTGCCCTCTTGCTCCAGACAAAGTATTTTGCCTGGGATAACCGATGTTTTTTTTCCTAGTTGTCTAAAGGACAACCACTTAAACCTGTAGGCTGAGTTGAGACTTTGACTGTTCTTAATTAACATGCACATTGATTGCTTGTAATAGGAAAAAAACAGCAGTAACTGTGGGGAGTTTCCAATCCCAAAATTGCATAATCCCCCCCCAAAATGAACAAAATTTGGTATCCTATTTTAAGTTTGCCCTTTCTAAAATTAATATGATAACATGAAATTTTGTGCATACTGATAATAAATCAAGTATAGCACATGAAACAGACCTGTGTAAATTCAAGCCTTGAATTTTAGGCTTGTGAGTGTGATTAGCACACCATCACTCACCTCAAATCACTGTGAAAAGTGTGATTTTTGGCACATCTAGATGAAGAATGGAGCTCATATAAATCTAAAACAGCACACCTACCACACTCCTTAATTTCTTAAGGAGTGTGATTTGCATCCCACCTGGAAAATCTAAAACTTGAGGCCTAAAATTTAAAGATACAGTACCAACTTTGTTTTGGAAATTTTGCCCTTTTCAAATTTTTTTGAGAGTACTTCCATTTCAATGTTCACTGGGCTGTCTTCAAAATATAAACATGTTCATGTCATTGTGAAAGGAATACTAATACTTCTCCCTCAATCGTTATTGTTTTGATACTGAATTCCTATGGAAAGTTGAGCTTCTATGGTGGGCCTAGCAGGTGAAATATAATCCTGTTTCAGTTCTCATTCCATCTATGACTCAGCTAAGATTTCTGACTTTGTGGCATGCATGAAAGCATCTTGTGTCAAGTGCAGCAGGATTGTGGGATAGATACATTTCGTTGAGCGCAGACAGAGCATGACATTCAATCGATTGGAACATGTCCTCAAAAACTGGACTGCATGATAAAACTGTAGTTGTTATAAAATGAGTCATTTGCATCCCAAGGCTAATGGTACCAGTTATGTTTTTCCAACCCCATGTTCCAGAACATGGGATATTACAAATACCTAGGAAATAATCATTCATCTCTTGGTATCCTGCATGATTTATATACTTGCAAATATCTTGCAAATTGCTTAAAGTGCTTGGGTATCATTGATTTTGAAATAAAGATGTTGGCACACTTCTGTTTTCGAGGTTGTTATTTTAGTCTGACTCCAAGAATAATAAAATATTTGTGTTAACAATACAAGGCAAAGTCTTATTAAAAAGTCTTAAAGGAAGTTGCTGAAGATTGAAGGGAGATGGATGGGCAGGTAAGCAAGTAAGGCTGTGTTCCCACTTGATCCCCCATGTTGATCACCCCCAGCCCAATCAACTGGAAAAGTCTGTGACCAACCGCATGAGTGTTCCCATTTGATCGCCTGCGCGAGATCTAATCCCCTCCTCTGGTTCAAGTAACAGGAAGTTGTTTCATTGAAATTATGTGTACAGGTCAGGTTTGTTTACACAAGTTTGTGTGGCGTGAGGAGCTTCACTGCGGAAGTACGTCATTGATCTCGGGGCACATTGATCCCCCGTTGTGTTCCCACTTGTTTTTTTGATCGCCTGCACACGGTCTGATCCTCCCCGAAGTGGGGATCAAGCTCTCAGGATCTGATCCGGGGAACGAGAGTGTTCCCACTTGCAAATTGATCTCCTGCGCGGGTCTGAACCGGATCTGATTGCCTGGTCTTACTCAAGTGGGAACACACTCTAAAATACATTAGAGCAGTAGGGGAAACTCTAGTTTAGTGTTTAGTACTCTAGTAGTATTACTGAAGGAATATGGATCGCTTGAGAGAGGATGATCCCCGGAAATGTTACTACCATAAAATATTTTTTTCAAAGATGACACAAGGTTGCCAGTAGATGTAATGTTCATTCCTCCTTCTCCTGGTGCTGTTAGCAAATAGCTGTTTTTTATACAAAGAAAATATTAGTGTTTTAATTTACATGCATGTTTTGAAGACCTTTAACCCTTTACCGTTCAGCTCCGATCGGGACATATTTGCACGCCTCAGGAGTGGGCGGAAAAGCGGACGTAGCCCGCCCCGCATCGGCTTCCGTAGGCCATTGACCCTGTGACCTTAAACTATTGTCTCTCTCATTGTGGTGGCCGAATTTTCGGGTAGCTATTCGCAGTTTAGAGCTCTGCGTGAAACAGTAAAGATGGGTGACCGCCGAGCTCCCTGCATGGGTCCAAAAGGACCCAAACAACGGTAAAGGGTTAAATTTCAGTGGGACATACTTCTGGTGTGATATGTGTCAGACATAGCTGTTAGCATCTTGTTTAATCAATTTGGTGCTGCACATATACCATAGTTCTTCAAATCTTTTTCTATAAACTTGTACACTTTAAAAAAACTGTGATCTCCACAGAGGGTTAAAGAAGGGTGCCCTGTCCTCAAAATGGGAATTATGTGGGAGCCAAAAGTAGGCCTCTAATTTATTCTGATACATATGCTTTCAGAAGCTATAGAATGACTTTCCTTAGTTAGTGAATGTCTTCACAGAAAAAATAAGCAAACAACCAGCTATGTGTCAACATCTTCTGATGGTGTCAAAAACAATCAGGTCCTCTTCATTCCCCTCTTGTTGTATGCATGATCACTCATGATCTTCACTCTCCTTGGTTTGTAACCTGTTGAAGACACTGCATATAGTTTAAGAAACACAGCTTACATGTGTTGTGCAGTACATCAAATTTGTTCTACCACCACAGTGTACATAATTGTCTTTATACATTCAAAGTTAGAGTTGGCATTTGAAGGTAAATGGTAAATCTGTAATATAAGAGCTTATAGAAAGTTAAAGAAAATAAAATGGCCACACCCATCAGAAATTCACTTGACCTACTTTAAAAAATCAGCCTAGAAAAGCACTGATGGGTAATATTACCAACGAGCTGTAACAATAATGCTTGCATATTTACTTTGGAAGATGCTATAGTATTTACTTCTAAAGTACTTTGCATTTTAGCTAAAAGCAATTTTGAAGAAAGCAGTTTGCTCTGAGTTGTTTAGAATGTAGGCCTATGTATTAAACCAGTGCAAAGCTGTTTCTTGATGGAACAGTTTTAGTTCATTGTCAAATACTACAGACAACTTTATTGGCATACATGTTGTATGCTGGGGGCTGGAAATATTGTTCAGTCCAGAGGAAGCTACTGCAAGGAAGAAGGAAAATTTGGACAGTTAAGGGGAATTTTATACATTGCTTGTTGGTAGTGGACAAATACATGTGGTACATTTTGTACATTGTTGAGACTGAACATCATGGTTGTACTACAGCTCAATAATGATGGGTATACAAGGCCGTATTTTTCGTTTCATTCAAGGGAAATTCTATGTAACTGCAATTGCATTTAAGGATTAAAAAACATGATATGATTTCAGTGCAACAGGGCTAGTTAGTAGTGGGGTTTTGTAGCACGGTTTTCAACCAATTGTTTAAATCGAGCTAGCCAAGTAAATACTATGACTTGCATTTTAAGTACTGTAAGGCAAGTGAGTAACTTCTATACACATTTAAATACAAAAAGGTGATTTAAATATGCAGCAGACATATGCACATGTCAGTTCTGCAATGCCAGTCATCAGTTAGTTACCGTAGGTTATGTTTAGGGACACACCAACACGAATGTGTCATAAAGTGTCAGTCAACTTCACAAAAGTTCCAAGGTAAAATTTATTTTCAAGTATGTTTAAGTTCATATTTGGTTTTCCTTAAGTGGCCTCTTGGCGGGGAAATACAATGGGCATATTGTACAACCCCCAGCCTACAGGGGGAGCTAGTCATCAGTTGAGAATAGTGTGGGCAGTAATTATTCTATGGTTTTACAGTACTAATACCCATTGGCATACAGTACAGCACTAGCTGTGAAACTTAATTATCTACAGAATTAAATTCCTTCTGCTGCTCATGTATTTTGTACTATGAAAATATTAATCAAAATAAATATGTGGAATTATCTACATTTTCATAACAAGCATATCACCTTTAAACTAGAATTTCTTAGTTAAGAGTTTTATGGCCCAGTTTTCAACCTATTGGTTCAAGTCTAGCAACAGCCTTTTCTCCAGTTGTGGCTCACAGGCTTGTTTTCCCTACTCCATTGTGCGAAGCATGAAGCACAATGGCAGTAGGTTCCTTTTTTAGAGTCTTTGGTATGATTCGACCTGGGAAGTGAACCCAGGCCTTCCTTGTGAACAGTGTTTCCTCTAAGAAATACAGCATTGGGTCAAAATGACCAGTTTGGAAAATTTTGACTCGGTAGAATTGTTAGGGGGCTGGAGCTATGCATGTCAAGCATGCACATGAGCGCAAAGCACGAGCCCCCAATGGGTGGGGTCCAGGGGCAAAGCCCAGGTGGGGGTCCAGGGGGCAAAGCTCCCGGAAGCTCCTGAGTTTTAGGGGTTTTAAAGGCATAAAAAGACTGTTTACAGGGGTGAAATTTCTTTTATAATGCTCCTGTATTTTTTTATGTTTATGCTAGGTGATGATAAAAAGTAGTGTTCGACGGATTATGCTATAATCAGTGATGACCCGACCCGATGCCGATTATTAGAAAGAGGGAAGGGATTATACCGATTATTAGAAAGAGGGAAGTCATATGTTTGTCTCTACAGTAGGCGCCCCTTGCTTCGCTCATATGGTATTACCAAAACCGGTTCAGGATGAAAAATATTGGGTATAGTTCCGTTCGTGGAGATACGAATCAACCATAAATACAGTAGAATTGTTTGCAGTCGATGTCACATGCCTTTTGATAATTTAGTTCTTAGGCCAACATCGTGTTCTGTTTATTTTACGTCCCCCAACCATGTCAGAATATTTGCATCCTTTTACTGTACTGGTTTGTAGTTGCGTTAATGATGTGTAGCTACTTTCCTGCTTTTAATAACGAACCCCATGTACAGCAATCATGATAATCTTAGCATTTTGGGGCAGCAAAACAATATTAATGTATAGTATGGTTCATTTCGGATATAAATATCCCCTTATATTTTAGCAGTTCTTGTCCAAAACTTACGTCTTGTTTAAAAAGAATCTGCAACACGTTAAGTAAGATCCCCGAAAAAAATCCATGAACACAGAGATTTGTGCTGCAGATTCTTGATGAATTCTAGCACGGGGCTCGCCCGGCTGTGCTAGCCCCCAAGATGAGCAAGGGAAGTGCAATCGTCGTAACACAAACTCAATGGGAAAAGTTGTCTCAAGGCAGAGTATTTTCACACACTAAATCACATAGGCAAAGGCGCGAGTTGTGATTGGTTGGTTAGAATCAGTGCAATTGAACCAATCACGATGCAGGGTTTAATTTAAATTTTGCAATGGATCGTATGCATATGATGTCACCCAGCAAAACATGATGCCTTGTTTGGTGGTAAAAACGGACACGCACGTAAGTCTACTGCATTCGTGGGCCAAGAAGTTTGCCACATGAGACCACGTGCATCACTGTTTTCATTTGCAATGACGTTGTATGACAACATCGCACAAGTCCTACTGTAAATAACATTACAGAAGGAATGCTGGGAATGACTTAATTTATGCAAGATAATAACCACCGAACTTCACAAGATTGTAGGTGCTACGTGTACAAAACATGCACAGATATGTTGGAGATGAAAAAACGGCGAAACACTGCAGCTCCGTAGTCTGCACAATGTGTTTTGTGCAGAACAGTTTGTACATCAACTTACTTGGCACTAATTTCTGCGAGACTGTAAGGAATACACCTTCATTGCAACTATAAATCTAATTCCAGGTTATACTACATGGTTATAGCGGTAAATATCAAATGATCATTCCCATGGCAGGGGTAAAATTTATGCGTTTATGATTATCAATGCATTCCGTTTTGGCGGGAAGATAAATGATTGAGTTTTTACGGGAATTAGCGAAACTAAGAGCAAGTTTCATGTATATTTTAGCCCCTTTTTCCAGTGTGCAAATAATAGGTGGTAATGATCGGTTAAATGGCAAAATTTTGCCGATGCTGATTATTTACTGGGGAACAAAATGAAACCCTCTTTTTTTATTTTTCACCACAAACATCAGTGCGTCAAATCGATAAGTCATTGCATCAAAATCGCGTCATAGCGGCTCAGGGGAAACACTGCTTGTGAGAGGCGGATGCTCTAGCTTACCGTTAGATCAAACATGTGACCTCCTTTAAACTAGAAGGCAAAAATATAAAACCGACATGATATACCGCATTGGAGTTACCATATAGTATATTGTATTGACATTTAAAATATTTGCATTCAACTACAAACGTCACATATGTAAAATGCATACAAAGTAAAGCTGTATAAATTTTTTAGTAACAGTGATTAAGTTTCTTCATGCATAGGTACTGTATTGAGATACAAAATTCAATGTTTGAATTAGAACACACTCAGAGGAAAAAAAAAGTGAAATGGATGAGGATGCCAGGTCATAAACACTGTGCACAACAAGTGTAATTTCATGCATATTTCATTGGCTACATGTGCATCATTGAAGTGACCTTTGTCCTGAGCCCAGAGTGAGGGTACAGTAGTTAATTTCTATGCTTTATGCATCACATCCTGCTTTGTGGATGATAAAATTGGTAAATTTTATGCACAGGCACAGAGTTTCAGTATGTAACATTTATATCAATTTTAACATCCATGACTAAGGCCTAAATGTATATTAAATATCCTGTTAGCCACAGCATGCAAATCATAGATGCCTGCACATACTGTACTTCATACCTATTTTGCACACATTGAAATCTTTTGTGCATAATCAGTGTAATGGAATAATACCGCACTTTACACATGCTGGGAATAATTGTACATCAGTTCTTGTAAGTAAGTAGCACCTTCATGTTCAGCCAATGCACCCTCCAAACTGAAGTCTAGAGATAAAATTTACAGACCGTCCACAGTATCTACACTCTAAGGCGTGCTGATCATTGAAAAGAATAGCCCTTAGGGATATCTTGTAAGATTACAATGAAGTAATCTGCCTGTCTGCATGTAGGCATTTGTTTGATGGGTGTGATGAATTGATAATTGTTGTAGGCCTACTTCCCTCGTGCAGCTCCAAGAAACAAATCAAAAGAAGCATCCAGTTGTTTTACTCTCTATAAAATTGATTTAAATTTTTGAAAATTGTAAATCTGCAATGTTTACTTCAATGAAGCTTGACAGTGTTTACGTGAAATAATAATAATTTTGTAAAGTGTCTTAGTCCAAGCAGCTTCTTTGCTGGCTGGATAGCTGTCATTGCATTTTGAAGGCTGCATATAATTTGTTCACAGATCTTCTTCATCGTAGTAACCGCACAGTACCACACACTTAGCTTTTTTCACAAATGTATCAATTTGTGGAAACATCTCAAGTGTTGAGGCAAATTTAAATTCAATTCAGGATGTGAAAATAGATATATATAAAGAGATGAGGAAGACGTCAGTCTCTCAATATAAGATAAGAGAGTCGAATAGACCTAATACTTCCCTTGGATACGAATGTATGCATAATATAGATGGTTGTACAGTCTGAGTGTCTGAAGTACTGCCCTTTATACTCAACGTCTGATCAGTTTATGGGCAAGCTCCTACTTCTGTGTATACACATTTGTTTGTGTCTGGAAATGCACATGAATCTGGAGGGACTGCTGCTACAGTAGGAGGGAATTCTGATATAATATGAGACGGAAGATAATGTTATCTGGTTTGTTTCAATTTCATTAGAAGGAGGAAATTGATGTCCCCTGGGGTACTGCCAGTTATAATAGGTTTATACTCTCTGAAAACAGATTTAGATTCTATCCTAAGACAGGGCAGGTTGAGAAAGTTGGAAGTATTTTGCTGTTAAAAGACATTAAATTTGGACCTGAAAGTGTATGGAGTGATCTATAAATTTCACAGAAGTATACATCCTACCTACAGAGATGCTTTAGGTCAATCAAAATAGTTTCTTGTTGTAACACTAGATTTATTACCAACTTGCACCCTCTCAAAGTGTTGACAGTCTAGTATTGGGAGTATTTGGGTTTTATATATACATATTTCAAATTCCATTTTAACCACAAGTCTTGTAGTCTGGTTTTACTTCTTGACAGCAAATATTCGTTTTTGGGACTCTGACAGTAAATGTAAACCTGCCAATCTTTTTTATTATGTTGGAGTTAATTACTGCTTGCAGGTAGAAGTACAGTACTACAGCATGAATTCTGTAATATACTGTACATTTCTTCCCATTTCTGTATTAGCAGGCTTTGTGTTTTAGATTTCCCAGGTGTGCTACAACTTACACCCCACAGAAAATTGAGGTGTGTATTTTTTTCAAAACTTAAATTAGATTTGTATGAGCTCCCATTCTTCATCTACCTCTAGGTGTTCAAAAAAATCACACTCTTCACAATGATATGAGGCAAGTGGTGATCACACGCCTTAAAATTCCAGGCCTGTATTTGAGTATGGTGGACTTGGAAGAAGACCTTAGATATTTGGAGGGGAGAAGGTATGCAGGATCCCTCTTTTTAGGGAAAAGAGCTTTTCTGTGTAGACCTTTAATATAAATAAAAGTGTTGCATTGTTTAAATGCATAAATAAATAAATAGCACTCCTTGTACCGTGAGTCTTGAAAGTCGAATGGCACACCCATCTTTTACTTCAAATCACTGTGAGAAGTATGTTTTCTTTCACGCCCACATCAAGGATCAATTGGGTGGGAAGAAGGAAGAGGGAAGAGGAAGGAGAGGGGCAATATGATCAGGAGGGGGGAGGGGCCAGGATAAGTGTATAAAACACTGATAAAACATTGTACCTACCAGTTTCGTGAGGAGTGTGATTTGTAGCACACCTGGGAAATCTAAAATTCAAGGCCTGTTACTGTCACAGTGACTTTTCTTTAGCTACTTAGTATAGCCATTATTTTGTATTTCAAACTTGGACTGTGGGAGCTTTCATAATACAACAACTGCCCTAATTATGCACTTACCTAGTATCATCCCATATACGTACAGGACATTTTCTCTCACATTCAGAAAGTTTTGCTGACTTTTTTGTTATCTCATGTGTTGAAGTGAAATTCTTAGCTGATTCGTGGTCATCCATCTTTGCAAATCAAAGACTGGTGGTGAGAAAACGTAGGAAATGTTAAACATATGAAATGTTATTTTACAAAGAGGTGATGATACATACAGTAGTTGTGTATATATGTTAATGCTGTGATATGTATAAAGTGGGATTCAATGAATTGAGAATGCTGTATGAATGAACATGTAATTCCTGCAGAATACAAAATTTTAATTGTGACAGATTAGTGGTAGGTCTTTGTCACAGATCATTTTATTGATCATTGTTCCCTATTCTGATGTGTTAAAATCAATTGAAGTCTCTGCAGCTGAAATTAGAACAGTTGCCCTCAATTTGCTTTGGCAATAGAGTTTACATGCACTGTTCCTAAGAATGACCATTGTTATTACAAATAATGCACTACAAGCGGAGACCAACTGATGAAAGCTTTGAATGAGGACTTGATGTAGTTCAAAGGTCTTTTAGTAATATCATATCCCACATTTTAATATAAAGCTGCCTCAAAATTCTAGAGAGAAGAACAAGAGGCCATCTTAAGCACACAGATCAAAAGTTATTAATCATTTAACTTGGATTGTCAGGAGGAGTTCATTGCAAATATTTACATAAAATTGGAGAGGAATTCGGATGTTACTATAATGCAATGTTTAATGTATATAAAGATTACTTATTACTGATACAGCATACATACGGTACACAGTTCTCAGTGATGGAACATTTTGGGTGAGCAACAGTCATTTCGGGCAATCCCGTTCGCACAGGTTAGGGTTGGCCTGTGAGATGGCTGACATTGGAAAAGCCCTTCTATTATATGTGAGAAATATGAAGTGGGAAATTCTAACTTTGGAGTAGCAGCTCCATGCATAGACCATCTTTTTTTGCAATTAAATGTCTTGATTTATGTTACATTGTGATTGCAAAGAATAAAGAAATTTCAATCACAAGTTGAAATAATTTCACAAATTTTCTTCAACTGTTTCAGTCTTTTAATTTGACTACAGTAGTAGTTGGAATCATTGTTATGCAATGATTTCCCCTGAACTCATCACAATTTAATTATCCATAGAAACTCACAGAGCCCACAGTAGTTCATTTGACCTTTTGTAAATCCCTTTGTCTAATTCCTAGAATAAGCAGTACTTCAGGCCTTACAATATACTGACTCTTACTTAAAACACATAAAGACACTGAACTTGAATGAAATCAGGGTTCGGTTTTCGACTGTCCAAAACCTGTTTTTGCCAGGACAGTGGCAAAAACCTGGTTTAAATCCATCTAAAAGTGTCCAAAATTGTCTAAAACTGTCCAAAACTGGCAAAACGTGGCAAAAAACCTCAGATGTTGAAATAGGGAAGTGATAAAATTGGTGGTTCACATAGTAATTAGGCCTGTGGGCTTGCTGTATTTCTCTCAAGGGTACTGGACAGCAACTACTTAGCCTGCAGTATTTGAAAAGATAAGTGTAATACAATTTGATATGTATGGTCACCTAATGAAAACGCAACAAATTAGTACACCTTCAATAAAATGTGAACAGGTGTAGTTTGACTAGCACCATTCAGGTACAAGAGTAGCTACTCTAGGCAAATGTGTGGGATGTTGTTCAAGGCTCAATTTTCTTGGTTGTCCAGTGTTTGGGACAACAAAAATTCCATAACATGATATGGACAACCAAAAGTAAAAGGTTGGTTGTCTGATGGATAACTATTTTTTTCTCTCAGTAAGGTTAGAAAAATCAACTTGCTTTAATCTGGTACAATTTTTGTCTCTAAGATGGCAACTCTTAAATGGCTACCCCAGTAGCATTTGGAAGGAATAGTACATAACTGCACAGTGTTTCAGCCAGAGAGGGGAAGGGGAGAGATTTGCTCCCCTCTAATCCCCAGAAGAAGGTGGGTTATGCCCCCCCTTTCATTTCTCTAAAAAATCAGAAAATTGTTAATATTTTGGTGTCTTATTAAAAAAAGGGCACTTTTCCAGTCTCAGTGTTTGAACTTACACTTATAAATGGCCTTGAAGCAAGCTTTGCCCCCCTGAACCCACTTAAGACATCATCAGTTTGGACTTGGGGGTTTAGCAGTAGTAGTCAATCCTCCCACTCCCCCTTTTGTGTTTCTGGTAGAATACCTGCTGCCTCAAAATGCTCTGAGCAGGAGTCTAAGAATATTGGGGAGCTAATTCTGACTGATGTTCATTCAAGCTCACTCTGGTATAGGGCCTACTGTGTGGTCCTTGATTAGCCATTCTTCATCGCCTCTCCCCACCTCCTATGAACATAAATAAGAGGTAAGTATCTATTGAGGCTTGAAGATCCCAAAACCAAAGAGTTATGGGGAATATAGCTTCTTGATCCTCAAATTAATATAACGTAGGTCAAATGTATCTGACTGGTACAGGATATCAACAGAGTATACTGTACTAGTTGTTATGATGTTGTCATGATACAGTTACAGTATGATGCTGTTATCCAGACAGAGATGTGTGCCTTGCAAGTCCAGTGAAATTGAATTTGATGAGTGTAATACTGCCATTCAACTTCAACAATATCCTGAATATGTTTACAGGAAGGATGGGCCATAAATGTAGAGAATACAGAAAGTTTACAACTGAAATTACAGGTTTACAGTGTTGATTAACTGCTACAATTTAAAGTCATCTGAACACAGGGGTTGATAAACTTCAAAATGTGCTGAGTATTTCTGAACAGAAACTAGTATCACCAGCATGGGATAAACTTGTAGTTAAGCAAGTTTGGAAGGATTATGCAGCATAAGTTATTTCCTATTGGCATTGGAGAGTACTTATATACACTATTATGAATCATTTGTTTGTTTGGAGAGTAATGTTGATGGATGTTTTTGAAAGAATGTCATATTATTGTGATTTTGAAGAATGAGTCAGTCTTTAAGAAATTCATTTCATCAATCATTGATTAAGGAATGTCAATATTGTTGTAATCTTCTAGTGTTTATATTGCCAATAATGGTTAAAAGGTGCTCTCTTTTAAGAATTTCTACTTTCACTGAATTGAAAGGTTTGACATATTACCAGCACCCCAATTCTTTCACTAAAATTAGAAAAGTGAAACACACTTATTGTAAGGGTATGATGAAGGGGAGGGGGTAGTCAGAGACAAGATAATGCCCTTACTTTTGTCTTTAGACTGAATTCGTTTCCTGGCAGTCTTGCTTATATTATATTTTAATGTACAAGTATGCTTAGTGTGCATTGCTTGAATATGAAAAAGATACAGTGCTACACTTGAAATGGATAGAAGATACAAAGTTAATGGTATACTGCAAGTCTGGAAAACTGTACTTTATGGGCTTATGGTGGCAGCTGCAAATGTCCTTAAAGGATATGTTAAAAATAGCACTGAACAGTTCCCCTCCTGTTGCAACCATTTTAACATGGTTAGGAATGGTGGATTGATATACATTAACATGTTTGCTGTTAAAGTCATGTGAGTACAACTTACTTGGGTGAAAGTTTTATTGCATCATAGACCTCTATGGCATTGTCCCTTATATTTGTAATCATGCTGTAATATTGCCTGGAACTTCCCCATTCTTTACATATTGGCTGTTGAGAATAGTTTCTCACAGTGGTGTTTAACCAAGTGGTTGTGATTGCACTGATTCTGTGAAAATGGTAGGTTGCCAGCTTCCACTTTGACCAATTTTGTTAGTTACAGTATGTTGTAAACAACTTGGCATAGCTCTGTTAATTGTGACAAAATGGAGTAAAGGTTCTACCTAACATAAAATACAACTAAATTGATACAAAGTGTCCAATTTATTCAACAGGTTAATTGAAAAAAAAATTATCATCATGCAGTAGGATTCCTTATGTACCACTGAACACATGCCAGCCAGGTGACCATTTGATGCATGTTGGGGGGGGGGGGACTTCCTCATATTCAAGAAATTACTCATTGAAAAAAAAAAAGAAGAGGTCAATGTCAGGGTTCGATTTATAATTTTTTTTCTACATGCACTGGTGCATGTAGGTCAAAAAATCTACATGCACAGCAAAATTTCTACATTCACCAAATAATCTGAAAATTTAAAGAAAAGCCTGCGAGAAAAAAACCTTAAACACCTTGCTATACTGTAGCCTAGGAAGGGTCTAAAAGCACCATTTGCATTTTTTTTCTGTTTTGAGTAAAAACAAATGGGCAGATTTTTATTGAACCCTTTTCTTACGTGGCATATGTTCCACCAGCCTGTTCCATCAGCAAAACTGACGCTCGCACGCCGTGAGCAATGTCAATGGGCCTTAAGTGTGTGTTTTTGCCCCATTACCTCAATGTGTGAAAAAAGGATGGTAGGAGCCAGGATTAGGGCCAGCTCAAAAATTTCAGGGGAGTATTCCTCCCATGGCTTAAAATTTTGAATCTTGGGGTGGGGGGGGGGACAGGGATACTCGATCAAAGTCAAACCTTGGAAAAAAAATGACACATGCCTTCCTGGGCATAAACCGAGAGTGTTGTAACACAGGGATAGCCCCCCCCCCCCACCCCACCCCATCGCTTCCTATTGCATGTAGCTATAATTCCAAGTTAACCAGTTTGACCTTTTGACCATTTACTAGTAATCATCACAAGTTATCACAACCACACCTTGTCTATCAGCACTGATTCTGAAGGAAAGCTCATGTTTTCTGCATATAGACAACATATATTTAGCAGAGCTAATTGAAGATACATTGGGCCGACACAAGGCAGCAAGTGACCTTACCCAAATAAGTTCTGGCTATATACTGTACTTGAGGTCCCAAGCCTAGAGTTTGCATCAGCTATCCCCAAATAATCCATTATAAGCTACAGCTAAAATTTTACACAATCTTTAAGTTATTCAACTCTGTTTTAAGGTTGATTATAAGGTTTCGCCAGTTTCACATGCAACTAAAATTCTGACATTATGGTTTAAAAAGTTCAGGTCTCCGATCATCCAAGTCCTTTCAAATTTCAATGCCACTGTGG
This sequence comes from Holothuria scabra, assembly GCA_037179385.1. Taxonomy (NCBI): domain Eukaryota; kingdom Metazoa; phylum Echinodermata; class Holothuroidea; order Aspidochirotida; family Holothuriidae; genus Holothuria; species Holothuria scabra. The sequence continues at coordinate 12,479,926 of CM074196.1, read as the reverse complement.
TACACACTGAATGTGAAAGGCTGCAGTCTTAGAAGCAAACCACATCGTGAAAATAACAGGATGCCAGAATTATGTTATTGGCATTTATCTCTCAAAACATGAGTGAGACATGTGTAAAATACTTAAAATTTGCCCTTACCAACATTTTCAAAACTTTTACTACACTATTTTTGATGTACCATACTTTTTTTCTTTAGAGCTGCTGGCACCAGCTCACATGCCATCCTAACATATTGTCTATATGAATACTTGGAAAGCCTAGCCTGTAACGTTAAACGTCACCTTCAAGTTGAAAGCAGCCACATGCAACATTACTTGGTGAAGTTCATGTGCGGAGTGATGATTGTTGACACTGTTGTTGCGGTACGAAAGGAGATATGCTAAAAAAATTTGATGAAATGTCTGCTTGTCTGACTGACAGTATGCAAGAAATAACGATGCAATTAAGGGACAGTTGGGACAGCTATATTAGGATAACTTTGTGATAACCTTTGCAACTTGACTTGTAACATGTATTTGACCATGAAGTTTGTAGGCTAGGTCTGAAGTCTACATGCACCAAGTGCATGTAAGCCTGCACGGTTACATGCGCGTAGGAAATTCTACATGCACCGGTGCACGCGTGCACCCAGGTAAATCGAACCCTGGTCAATGTCCACTACTTGAAACATTGGGGGAGCTGTCTTCCTTGTACCTCTTTGATCACTGCCTGTGTACTTGAAAGCAAAATAAGAAATCTGTGAGGTCTGGCTTTTGTTTCTCAAAAAGCTTTGGACAGTATGCTTTTGCCCTTTAATCCAAAACTTTTTTCCCCCTTAAAACAATGCTCATTTGCCCTTAGGAGAGGTATGTTAACGATTAATTTAAAGATGCTGGCAATGAAGTGTCTTATGTGAGAGCCAAGAAATATTTTCAGTTTCATCATTCAGTCCTTTTCTCTGCACTATCTTCCACACAGTTCTCTTTATTTACAAGTGTTAGCTATTATCCTCATACAGAAGAGCCTTCATGACAAGGGTATAACTCTAAAATCTTCATTAAGATTTAATCCCTCCCTCCTATAAGCTTTCTAGAAAGTTTCTAAGGTGGGACTTCCATATTTCCACACAATTGACTTTATGCAGCACAGCAGGATTTATGTCACATGGCTGCAAAATTGCTTACTCAATATTTGCAGGTCACAGTGGAGGCCACTGTGGAAGTTGCAGTCTAATACCTTTTAATCCTATTGGTCTATAGATGGAATGTGCAGGGGAAAGTTAAAGAGGTACATTGGCTTGTTTCATGAAATTCACCAGTCTATTTCAGTCCTCACTTACAATCCTGTCACCATTTGTATACCATTTAGTTGGATGCCGTTTACTAGTAAGGTGGTCATGGTGTTATGTAGTTAACCAGATGGTAGGTTTAAGTATACATGGTATTGGATGGTAAGAGGTAGGTTTCTCCCACAGACACCCACACAAGAGAGTTTTGGAGAATTTTATCCCATCCAGTGAAGTTTCCTTAATTCTCATACAAAATGCAAATGTCAAATTTATGCAACACCCTTATGTATACAGATAATTACTCCCTAAGTGAGCGATTATCAATTCAATGCAGTGTTCAAAAATTTGTGACCAGGGACTTTTTCAAATTGTACACAATCTTGCAATCCAGGTTACAAAAAAAAAAAAAAAGAAGAAAAAAAAAAAAAACCGTTGTTACTCAAAATTGTAACATACTGCATAAGTTCACTTACTCAAAGCATTGTCATAAGAGGGTCTTATGATATTGACATCAACTCAGTACTGTATGTCCCTTTAAGTGCAGTAATGTGGACACTAAGGCTGAGTCACTCTGGCTTGTCCTTAGATGTCCTCAGATCCTATTACAACATCTGGCATTTAAGACCCATACACCAGACCTTTGTTAATTGATCAATAGCATTACTACCCTACAGTAAATAAGATGGACAGGGAATCCTTTCAACTGAATAGACTTTAAAGGAGAAATGCAGTGTAGCACACTGTCTTGTTTCACCATTGACCCATGACAGTCATGTGAGAGTATTTCTTTTCCTTAAATATGAAAATTACGAGGAGGTATTTGCATAGTTATACGTGTAGAATGTGCAATAATGAAGTCCTAAAATGTTATGAAGAAACTTGGAAGAGAAATAAGAAGAAAACTGTGAGATTTAGTTGTTGCTTCAAAATAAATTTTGGGGCAGTTGCTCTAGCCCTTTAAGCCTTTAATAGACATACAGCCTTTGCAGCTTCAAAAGTTCCTAAAGAAAGTTTCACCTGGTGGTAATATGTGCACTTAACAAACACTTAACTGAATGCAGTCTCTGCTGTATTATCAGATCAAGAATAATCAGGCAAAGCTTTTTATTGAAGAAGAGATGGAGAGAAATTGCAGTTTTTATGATCTAAGGTTGCTCACTTCAAAATTTATAGCAATGTATAGCCTACGAGTTTCAAATTTTTGGTCGTCAGAAGATAAGAATTGATAAAAAAAAAATTGATGGAACAGTTCTTATAATAAAATTTCTGGTTCTGTGACCAAAATGTGATTCAAGCAGTTTTGTCCTGATTAGAATCAATGCATTAGCATGGTGGGAAAGTATGAATGAAGAGAGTTGCATGTGACAAACTAGGCTATTATGTTGGAAATGTCATCAGAATGGAGGGAAATTTCCATTTTTTGTTCATAAAATACATGAAGAATTTGTAAGCAAGTTCACTTCCCTCCTAGAAAATAGACATTTTCCAGGGTTGGTCACAAGATGGCAATTGAAACTGTCAATTGGGGTTTGGATTTTTTTCTTTCTTTTTTCAGATAAAGTGAATGCCAGCTACTGTACTTGAATTAAATATTATGCATACGGCTAGCATTGTACAGTATACTGAAAGTGCGTTGTAACATTACATAAGATTCATGAAATGATAAATCATCAGAAATAAAAAAATAAAAGGAAAAACTGAAAGAACAACATGACATTGGACAAGGAGATTAGTTTCAGATTTCTGTAACTTTTGGTTGGAAAAGGGTATCATGGTTTTGCTTTCTCTTGCTATTTATTTGACTCCAGCAGTACAAATCTTTTATGCTAGTCCTGTGAATATTCAGTTACCCAAGCTGGTTAGTGTATATTTCTGTAGTGTACTGATAGCCCATGACACAATCATTGGCTATAGGTGTCACAAAGGTGTCCAAGGATTTCAGGGAAAGTTCCTAAAGCTCACAAAATACAAAAGTTCATTGCATACCACTGCATGACATCACCACTGTGGTATGTGCCCAGAATAGGCTTGTTTCACCTAAATCTGAGGTCATGGCTGGTCTGGAAGTAGTTGTTTTTGCTATATTTGTTGTAGTTACTATCTTGTGGTAGCAACCAGAAGTCTCACAAGCCAAGGTTTTATTGGGTGGGTACAGTCAGGCAGCTCTCTGGTTCCACCAGTTCTTCTGGTTTAATGGTACATGGCAGAATGTTCCGTACCCAGCATTCTTGGGTAACCCAACACTATGGATTTATTTGCAATTTTGACACATAATGTATTGTTTTTATGGTACAATTAAAGGCAGTGGGTGGCACATAGCTGTCAGTGTGAATGGCCCCTAAGGATGGATTGGAAGTTAATAATGGTAGTCATATATGTGTGGGTGGATGTGGGAGGTGTAACCATGTGTACTTGTCAAACTTAGAATTGTTGTTGAATAAGTCTGTTTCCATTTAAAGAACGTTCTAAAGATAATCTGGATTTTTTGTTCAGCTGGGCAAAATTTTCTTTCACAAATTTGAAATTGCATGCTGCGATCATTGCAAGGTTTGGGTAGGGCAGTCAGTTTTATGTGGCAATATATCAGTAACTTAGTAATTTTAATTGGTAGTTCATTTTGGGTATACAGGTATCGTCAAAATGCCTAGTAGACTCCCCTTTTCCTGGGTAGACCTACAGTACTAACACTCATTTGGGACCTGGATAAATTCAGTTTCTTGCCCTGGAAATTTCTTGTAAACATTTAAAACAGTTGATTGAAGTCCATGTGTATGTGTCAATACACTGTTAATGTGCTTGGAGGTTAGCACTAGCAGTCTGGCATAGTTCCAGAGGCACTAAAGTATGTCATAGCCTGTCAATTCCAATTGGTGCAGTCTCACCTGAAGTGAACTGCTGAGGTACTTCACCTGCTTTCATAGCTTAATTGATATGTGACTGGGAAAATTAAGTGCATGGCAGTCTTACATGCCTAGGGGGCTGCCATGCTAATTCTGCATAGACAAATGGTAGTCTACCAATGCCACATGTCAAAGTATGAAAATGTTGCAATAGGGCAGGAGAGGGGGCTTCATGGGACATACCAGACCCTAATCTATTGCAGGCTAGAAATACATTTGTAGTGTTTTCAGAGAGGAATCAGACTTCCCTGCCCTTAGTCTATTGTAGAATAGATGTCACTGTTGTGTTTTCAGAGAGAAAAGATTTTTTGTAGGCCTGCACTGTATGCAATACATGTACATGTTTACAAAGACATCAAAAACATCCCTCACTTTCAAGTTTGAATCACAATTTTTAATACAAACAAAGGAAAACAGGAAAATGAGACAGACTTATCAGTTTATGGCTCTTGTCATGCAAGTTAATGACTCATCCCCTGAGACAAGGGATTGATTGATCATATGGTCACAATTAACTTTTTTGGGATGTATGCATGATTAATTGAAATGACTAAAGATGCATGGGCCTGTTCTACAATATTTTTTTTGAAAATGCAGCAAAGTGCAAGCTAGTAAAAATCTTGTCTTAAGTCCCTCTAATGTTTGAGTGATGCTGTAAATATAGATAGAGGAAGATTGAGGATTCCCTTACTCCTCATGGGGGAGGGGGGATAAGAGCGCCCTCTCTATATTGTTGTAATTATATTGTACTAGGGTTAGTTGGGGGTAGGTCGGGATTACATAGGTGAATAGGAGATAAGTAATGGGGCTACTAGATTCCCAATCCAGGTAGTTATATTGTGGAATTTAAGAAACTAATTCAATTTTGGATTACATATTCCCTGATATGAAAATTTTAGACATAGCCTACAATCATGGAAAAAACAATATGGAACACCCAATCATCCCTATACTCTGCTGTGATGGGCACAATAAGGGCAATTCAAATTCTTTCTTGGGACCCAGCATTTTTCAGAGGGTGCACGGGGTTTGAAAATGGGGGACTGTTCTTGTGCATGTAAGATGGAATTAGGGCTAATTTGCTACATATATGACATAACGGTGAAAACTGTACAGTTTTGCCCATGATCGCAGGCATGTATGGTAGAGGGAATAAGCTAGGGGGACAGAGCAATATTCCCAACCCTTAAATGTTGACAAAACCAACTTCTTTGGCAAAATATTGAAATTTTTTTGACAGTGTTAGTGTTATTTTTTGTCAGGCAAAGGTGACCAAGTGCATTCATTGCCTATATGCATAGTTGAAAACAATGAGCTGTCACAACTGAAACACAAGGAAATCTTAACCACCTTTGATATGCATCACACATTTATCTAATTTGTCCATCTCTAAGGATATTGTATCAGTGGTCAAGTACACTCATATGCTGTTGCTTTGTTACAGTGATCTATCAGAAGTGGTAAATTGGGTCAGTCTGCTAGACAACGCGTTTCCTTTATAGATTATCATAATAAAAACTTTTGTAGACACCCCCCATGTTGAAAATAATTTGGTTAAAAATGTGAATTTATGGAAATCATGTCTTGCTGTAACTCTGACAAATTGTTAGACCTCAAGTATCTCCATCTATATATGTGTTCTGCTTTGAGGCTAAAACAAAAGTGGGTTTATAGTTTAAAGGGAAGACGTTGCCACCTTAAATTGATTTTTTTTTGGTGTCCAAAATTGAGATGGCTCTTCTTTTAAGTAGTATTAACATTTAACATTTTGGTAGATTAAAATGGAAGAAAATCATGCAGATCTACAGTATAATGTACTTTATGGTCAATTGTTCAACATAACATTCTGCATATAGATGTAATTCAAAGAATGTTTGGCTAGTAGCTGGGCCTGTCACTCTCTTTTCCCTTTAAGTAGGCCTATATATTGAAGGGGAAGTATGGCAGAAATCTGGAAAATTGAAAAACAGTATTGGACAGGGATCCATAATTATTATATCATATTTGCATTAAGGAAATTATAGATCTGTATTTTGTTCAATACAAGGGAATTAAACCTGATTCTTAATACAGGTGATCTTATTCCTTCCCCTCTGCCTATTCCAGGATTAAGTGATTATCCTGGATATAAATATCTGGAAGTATCTCAGAAAAACGTTGAAAACAAACCTAGAAACAGGTGTGAATGTAAACAAATCAAAGCTCTGTGGAAGAGAAGTAAAAAAGAAAAAAGGAAAATAAAACAAAAACAAGAACAAAAATAAAAAAAAAAAAGAGAAAAAAAAAAGAAATTGTAGCTACTGTAGCATGTGACATGGCTGCTTTTGCCACAAATTGTATTTACTGTATGAATTATTAGGCAATCCTTATATAGCAGAGTTGAATGATAGAATCATATGGATTAGAACTGTAGTACTTAATTGATAGGAAAACAAGGTTTAGGTACCATTTCCCTCCATAAGGAATCATACTGACTTGATCTAGATCTGCCCCTCTGATACTTCAGTACACACTATCTCTACTATGTTATTAATTATCAGGGTCCCAGTTAAGTTTTGGGTAAATGGGAATAAGACAAGTAGGAGGTTTAGTATTGGGGCTCGTGCTATAATTCTCAAACCAGAAAGTTTGAAAGTTTTCTTGCCAATTAAGTCTAATCTTGTAATATTAAGAAGCCAAATTTATACTTCATTGCCAGAATTTTCCTATGAAGTGATAGGAGTAAATAACAAAATTCCTTTTCAAAATGTGGTCACATGTTCTTGGTTACTTGTATTTTTCTCCCCATGATAAAGAAACATGTTTGGTGGCAATTCATTATGTTACAGTACTGTTTGTCTTCTTCTTAAAAGGGAAAAACCCCTTTTCCCCAGGATATTGTTTTCATAAATCTGCTAAACTTTACAAATATCATGCAAGTATCTTTCATATTTCTGTATACAAAGCACTGAATATTAAAGGTAATTTAAACTTAATGTTTTCTTCTATGAATTCAACAAATTACAAAGATATTGTCTCATGTTTGATATGGAATGTAGGACTGAAGTAAGATTACAAGGTACAGTTTAATTCAAACTTAAAGAAGTGTGTCTTCTCTTTTCTCTTCACTCTAGTGATTTCATTTATCCCTGGATTATCATTTTAAGTGATTCCTGCCTTTCAAAATACAAGTTGCAAAGCATTATGGGACTGAGTTTTGGTATGCCTCTAGTGATTTCATTTATCCCTGGATTATCATTTTAAGTGATTCCTTCCTTTCATAGTAACTGTACATGTTCACTTACACCTAACTGCCTCCTGCTGTTTCACTGAGTATGGGACTTAAAAAAAACACAATCTACATCGCCCCTCTCTTACCTCCTATCTACAGTTGTAACCCTCACTTACCTGTAATAAGGTCCTGGCAAGTCTTGATCACACAGTAGGGGAGGCCGGCCTCCTATAGAGGGCGGCCTACAGCTTCCTCTCCCACTTGCCAGTCAGAGAAACTTTGACGTGTAATTTGGTTCTGGTCAGGATTTCTCTCAAAAGTATGGGTTTTTTCTGGTTTCTGGATCTGGTTTTTGAGAGAACTCCTTAGAAGTCTGTTTGTGACAATCTACAGTGGTTTTGGATGAGTATAGTTTTTCTTTGGTGTATTTTTCGGGTCTCTTTAGGATTCCCGCCTTTCCGTTTGTTTTCACATGTTTTTTCTCCTATTGCTTTAGCATGGGTACCGGTTCCGCGAATTTTTCACATGTTTTTCTCCCATTGCTTTAGCATGGGTACCTGTTCCGCGAAATTTTCCGGAGTTTGGTTAGGGTTTCCGGCAGGTACAGGTATCGAGGTCTTGTCAAAATCTAGGTTGACCCTCAATAGACCTTCTTCCTCAGGAAAAGCCTCCATGCCAGTGGACGCGGAGTGTGAGGATCAATCTAAGGCCGAGGCGGTGGCCAAGAAGTGGACTGCCTTTCCCAAGAAGCAAAGCACGGCCTTTAGGGTCGAGAAAAAGGCTTGGGAGGACTTGTTCAGGGCTCCCATGGTACCACAGGCAGCCGAAGACTACCTACGTTCAGTGGAGGCAGCGGACTCTGCAAGGAAGTTGAAGTCATTTTCCTCCAGGAGAATCCTGAAGTCTTTCCAACAGGTTGACACGGCTTCCAGAGTTGGCATGGAGTATTCCTCAGCTCTCCTTCTCATTGTGGAAGTACTTTCGAAATCTTTTCGCCAGTCAGGGCCTTCAGAAGTCTCAAGGAAGGCCACAGCCACTCTTGCGAGTTTGGTGGGGCCCATTGCGAGGCGAGTATACGATCAGTTCGCCAGAGTATCGGTAAAGACTATCCTGGAGGAGAGAGAATTGGTCCTAGAGGGGATGCGCCTCCCAGGAAGAGATATCAAAAGAAGGTTTATGGATCTTCCGATCTTGGGAGAAGATTTCTTCGGGGGGCAGTTCGATGCCCAAGAGGAGGCGAAGCGGAAGAAAGACCTGATCAAGGCCAACTTGAGTGGTATCCCGCCAGCCGAGACAAAGTCAGAGGAGTTCGTTTCCCTCCAGAGGCACTCCCCGGCGAGGCTCCACAACCAGCAGAGGTCGGGGCCTGGCGAGGCCCTAGGGATGCCCACCCCACCGTACAGCCACCGGCGGTGGGGGGAGACTTCTTATGTTCCGCAACAATTGGAACAAGATCCATCCGGATCTGTGGGTGAGCAAGGTAGTACAGGAGGGGTACCGCATAGAATTTACCAGCCCCCCTCCAAGGAGAGGTCTGCTACGTACAACCCCTGTGCCGAACCAGAGAGAGAAGAGGTTAGCCTTAGAGAAGGAGATTCAGGACCTCTTGGTAAAAGGGGCCGTTCATGTGGTTCCAGCCGAGGAAGCCCTCGGGTTGTACCGATCAAGTTTCTTCCTGACGCCGAAGAAGCCGAACACGTGGAGGCCCATCCTAAATCTAAAGCCCTTAAACAAGGCATTCATCAGGCCAGAGAAGTTCCGGTTGGAGGAGACCTTAGCCACCATCATTTCAACACTCAGTCAAGGGATGTGGGCTACGTCAATCGACTTGAAGGACGCGTACCTTCACGTGCCTATCCACCGAGACCATCAACGTTACCTAGCCTTCAGGTACAAGGGGGTAGACTACGCCTTCAACGCGATGCCGTTCGGCTTGGCCACGGCTCCAAGAGTATTTACAAGAGTCACCAGGTGCGTCCTTGCCTTCTTGCGACGAAACGGCGCCATGGTTTTTGCCTACCTAGACGATTGGCTGGTGCTAGCCGAATCCGATAGCCAGGTGGCTGCAGTCACGTCATTCGTGGTCCGGACACTACAGGAACTAGGTTGGGTGATCAACTGGGAAAAATCGTCTCTCTCCCCCTGTCAGACGATCACCTACTTGGGGGCTCTCCTGGATTTCACAACCGGTCTGGCATACCCGACAGAGGAACGGGTCCAGTCGTTGGTTTCGGTGGCGAATCAAATCCTGTCGAGAACGTCAGTTCAGGCCAGGGTGTGGCTGGGTTTGTTGGGTCTGATGGCCAGCCTAGTGGAAGTACTCCCCTTTTGCAGGATGAGGTTGAGACCTGTCCAGTTTTCACACACTAAACCACTTCCGTCCAGACTCCGATCTAATGACCAGGCTAATCCCAGCTGCAGAAATGATTCAGCCGTCCATAGCCTGGTGGTCCATCGGCGACAACTTGCTCCAAGGGAGATTGTTTCGACAAGTAAGATCGCAGACGTCAATTACAACAGACGCCTCCCTCTTCGGATGGGGAGCCATGTGGGACTCAAGTTCAATAGCAGGAAAGTGGTCTGAGACAGAGAAGTCCCTCCATATCAATCTGCTGGAGCTGATGGCGGTCGCAAAGGCCATTCATTCATGGGCCAAGGACCTGAAAGGGGTCGACCTCACCGTTCTCTCGGACAACTCCACAGTAGTAGCTTACATAAACCACCAGGGAGGCACCAAGCCACTACGCCTGTGTCAAGAAACATGGAACCTACTCCTGCTTTGCCACGAAGCTGACAGCTGCCTCAGGGCCCGTCATCTTGCGGGGAAATACAACTTACAGGCAGACGCTCTTTTCGAGGGGATCGTGGACAGAGAACGAATGGGAACTGGATCAACCATAGGCCAACCTAATTTTTCATTTGTTCGGCCGACCATATGTGGATCTATCCGGGACCTACCAGAACGGGAAGCTACCTACGTTTTGTTCCCGGTTCTTCCACCCCCGGGCGTGGAAAGTGGACGCCCTGTTTTTCGAATGGTGCAGTCTCATGATGTACGCATTCCACCTTGGAGCCTAGTTCAAGCAGTCCTCCTGAAGCTAGAGAGGTCATCAGGGGAGATGCTGCTGGTAGCCCCATACTAGCCGAACCAGCCGTGGTTCCCGCTCATCCTGAGGCTGCTCGTCGACCTTCCGTTTCCCTTCCCTCAGGACAGCCGACTTCTGACTCAGAAGACGGCCAGATTCACCATCGTCATCTGCGGGACAAAAAATTGACAGTGTGGAAATTGTCACCAGACGCTTACAGGAGAAGGGCATTTCTGAGAGAGCTGCTGACCTTGCAGCAGGGGCTAGAAGAGGATCCACCTCTAAAACTTACAACTCCAGTTTGGAGAAGTTCTCACAGTGGGCAGCTGCTAACTCTTGCCGTCCCGTGGAAGCAACACTAGACCAGGTGTGTTCTTTCCTTGTGCCCCTCTTCGATGAGAGGAAGCAGATCTTCGCAATCAAAAACTACCATTCAGCAATTGCGGCGATGCATGCTGGGTTTGAGGACGGCTCCTTCATCGGCTCCAACCCGGTGATTACCAGCCTGCTAAAGGGAAGGTTTTACCAGAGGCCACCAACCAGGAAGCTCGCCCCTTCATGGAGTATCAATGACGTACTACAGACATTGGAGGTTCGACCTTACAAGCCTATCCAGGATGCACTGCTCGACGCACTCACGAAGAAGACGCTGTTCCTGGTAGCAGCCGCCTCCGCCAGACGTAGGAGCGAGATTCATACCCTGTCTACAAAACGTGGTTTCATCAGATTCTCCCCACAAGGGATACTCCTCCTCCCAGATCCGGACTTCCTGCCGAAAAATCAGACAATGTCCTTCACACCGAAACCGATTTTCCTGCCATCAATCTCTACCACATCTTCCATCCGCGAAGATCGCTTTGTTTGTCCTGTAGGAGCGCTGCAGTGGTATCTACAGACAACCTCATCCCTACGGCTGTCGGAAGCACTCTTCCTCTTGCCAAAGGCTCCTTACTCGCCTGCCTCCAGGGACACTATCTCCAGATGGATCGTCTCCCTGATCCTGCCTCATGCTCTTTCGGGTGAAGACGTCAGGGCTCACGATCTCAGGGCACATGCCTCGTCCTCGGCGTGGTTCCAGGGCATTCCTCTCCAGCAAATTATGGATGCGACCTTGTGGAAGACACTGTCGTCCTTCGTGTCCTCATACCTAACAGACGTGATGTCAGCAGAGGGAGACTTTGCCAGGGCAGTTCTCCAGGGTTCCAGCGCTCGGAGACCAGGCCTCCCTCCTCAGTCACGGTGCTAATCTCGTTACAACTGTAGATAGGAGGTAAGAGAGGGGCGATGTAGATTCCCCAAAACTCCCTGGTTTGTGAATCTACGAGCCCCGATACTTACCTCCTATCTACATACCCGCCTCCCGGCACCGCGGATGTTGGACAGATCCGAACGCTGGCCTCTCTGACCATGGCAGTGTTGTGTGCTCCTCACCAGTTAACACAAACACTATTGCAGGGGGTCAGCTAGCCCATATTGAAGACAGAGAGGTTTACCGATCCGGCGTTCTGGCCTTAATTGACAGATTTATCAGGTGAGAAAGGTCTCTGACCATCTCCTTATTACTGAGTGTCTTCCTATGTTTTTGTGTTATATGTATTGTAGTATTAATGCTAACTTCTCACTGTGACACTTGGTAGATGTCCGTCATAGGGGGTCAAAGTTTTGGGTCTGTCTGACTTGCAAGCGGAGAGGAAGCTGTAGGCCGCCCTCTATAGGAGGCCGGCCTCCCCTACTGTGTGATCAAGACTTGCCAGGACCTTATTACAGGTAAGTGAGGGTTACAACTGTAGATAGGAGGTAAGTATCGGGGCTCGTAGATTCACAAACCAGGGAGTTTTGGGGATTTTATGTGTGACTCCTGTACATCCTGCCTTAATAACACTCTGCCCAAATATGACAGATGTATGTGTGAAAATATTCAAAATAACTCATAAAATGGTAACAAACCCAAGAGGATTGCACCATTTTTGACAGAGATGTAAATTGAAGTAAATTTTGCTACCTGATCAGTCAGAATAAGAGACACTTGTGAAGTTTCATTGTAGTCGTAGTGACAGCAATAAGATATCATACCATATGTGCAGGGCATACCCACAAGGGGGAATGTTGCATGCATATTATAACTTAACACTTGGTTAACAGGTGGTTATAATGACACAACCCAACAAAACATCCTCATACATAGTGTCAGTGAGGTAGGCATTGTGGGTAAATCTACTTAACATCTTTCATGTTTGTACTGTAAATGCACGCAAGCCCTCCACTTGAGTTGTCTTATACTGTACATAAAAGGCAGAAAATTTTATGTGTATGTCACTGCTGGCCACATTGGGAGTAACTTACATACAGTATATTTAAATTGCTCCAGAAGGAAGCATGAAAATTGAGTGCACTGCAGCAGAGGACACAGTCAGTTACAGTTAATTCTTCCATGTCTCCTATTTGTGTACTGTATGTAGGCCTTTATCAGAGTGTAGGCCTAAATGTGCATATGCCATCTGAACTTTCTCTTTTTGAAGTTTTTATCTCAATCATTTATTCTCTCTGTAGATTATACACACAGCACAATGGTCAGAGGCAAGTGTTGGGAATGTGCATTCTTCTAGGATTGAAAAAAGAAATCCACGATTAGGGCAATTAGGTACTGTAGCATTTAGGGCCTCATTGAGAAGGCCAAGTAAGATATGCTTGCCAGCAGTATTTTTCAGGAAGAACAAAAAATCCCAATTCACAGATTTTGGTATCAAAAGTTATCAAAGGTGATTATCAAAATTCAAAAAGAAGGATACTGTGGCATTGTGGCCTTCATTTCTAGCTCCTTGCTTGATGACAAACCCAATATTGAAAATTCCATTGGGAACAGGGGGCTATTCATGAAAGTGGCCTAATATGTTCAAGTCAATAAAAGTACCAGAACCAGTTTAAAAGGGCTCATATTGCAGATAAGTTAATGAGCGTGTTGAAGGGTCATTACGGCATGACAATATTGTAGTTAACATAATAAGTCAAATTTCATATCCAATAGTTACAGAAAGAGTTAAAATATTGAATTTTGTGGTGTCCAATTGTTTAGGTTTGTGCTTCATTTAGTGTCTGGTCACAAATTTTTGAAAACTGCATTGAACCGTCAAGTTCTCACTCATTAAACAGTTATTTGTATGAAGAATATGGGGATTGTCTAACTTGCCAATTTGTCATTAGTATGTGTGAAGAAAATTTAACAGGTTTTGAAAAACTTGTTAAATTTTGTGAACCAACTCAATGAGCCTCTTTAAAGCAGCGCATAAACCCCAGCAGAAAAGTGGGAATGCTAAAGCCCCCATAGCCCAGTCCTTATCGTTTCTGCATGCTGATTCCGAAACTAGTGTTTTTTGTGGTGTTTTGATTCAGAAATTCCTAAAACATGAAGCTTTATAGAAACTGTATGAAATTTCTGTGATATGCATTACTGTAACACACTAACAGCTGATGCTGTAGCATACAGTAACACAGTGACTGCATGTGTACATTAATTATCACCAGTTCAACAAGGTAATTACAACTTTTCACGTTTGGTGGTCAAGTCTGGTGGTATATTTTCGGTTGGCTTAATAATTTTGATGGAGTTTACCAATATAGTTTATTTGAAATTGCTCATGCAAAATGATTTTTCATGCAAAAAATGTCAAATCTTTGATCACTTTGCTATACACACCTTAAAGGTTAAAACCCATAATTATTAGTTTTAGGTATGCGCTTATCTTATAGGTTGAATTAATGGAATACATTACATGTTGTAGATAACACATTTAACAGTAAAAATGTGGCACTATGCATTAGACTAAAAGGGTTTTAAATATCTTTTTGGTGGTGAGAAAAGCTTCTGGGGCAAACACATTTATACTTACTGTAGTGTTGCTACATCCAGCGTGCATTTGTTTGCTATGGGAAAATCAGATCATAGTTTTGACATCATGTGCAAAATTTCTTCCAGTTTGGCTCTATAGGTAAGTTACCATGACATTTAAAATACAAAATAGAAGTGTCTGAGGTACAGTAGAGCAGTACAAAATGCCCTAGGTTTACACTGTGTCATTAGCCTGCATGTGCAGTAACTCTGGGGCAAAACTAGATATTAGGACATCGGGATGCCGTACAGTAACTGCAGAGGGCAGTTACAGCAAATTTCTGAAATTCTTACTCCAACTGTTAAATGTTCTTGGACTATGACACCAATTCTGATGTGAGGAGGAGAGGGGGTTCATTTTAAAGCAACCCAGTATGTGCATGCAGAAAGTAAAAGCCATACAATTCCCAGTTTAAAACTGCCCAAAAAGCACATAGCAGAAAGAGCACAGTAGAGCAAGCCTCCATAACCTCTTCTTCTCAGTAGTCAAGTAATTATTGCAGCAGACAATATGATGGTACAACATACAGTATTCAGTTTGTTGGCTATTTTGTTGGCAATTTAGTGAAAGCTCTAATGTATTGCACAAAAACTGCTACACAATATTCTTTATGTATAGCAATTAGGCCTATTTGAATATATTTTGTACATAGCAAAATTAGATGTGATATGAGATGAATCATTCCCTGTAAATCACTGGTATTTGTGGAGAGCTACTGTACAGTCACTACAAAAACTGAAAAGTAAATGTAACAAATTCCATTTCCATGTTTCAATATTATTGTTATACTCATGACTGGTCAGTGTTTCCCAACCAACATTGAAGTGCATGGGGGGGGGGACTGGGAGTGGGGCTAGCATGTGGGATGGATAAAAGGGAGTGTAACATCTGGTTTGTAGGGAATTGCTTCATTTATTTTAGTGGCTATTGTAGGTTCAATAATTATGGACCTTCCCTGTTGGTATCTAATTCATGCAATAATCATCTAGTCTGGGAATTGCTGCTAACCAGTTTGTCAGTCAAGCTATTTTTTCACAGAGCTTACTCTGTATGAGTGGGCTCATGTCATATACACATACATAGAACTAGGAACATGTTTATGTCAATTCAAGGTGTGAAAATATTCCTAAAATCTATCAGGAATATTCCAGAATTTGACAAAGGGCACAGTACTTTGTGCATGATGTTTTTCATAGGTGGAAGAATGCTGTAAGGTGTTAGCAGAAGTTTCACACGTTGCTGCTTACACAGTTAATGGGTCGATAGTTTAGTCAAGAGGTCCTACAGTATTTAAGTTGTAGGTTATGAACATTTAAAACTTGAATGCAAACACATTCTTTAATCCAAGAAGTTAAACATATGGTTTGTTCATGTCAACATTGATCTAGATATTTTCAAAGCGAATCCCCCAGAAAAACTCACTGTTGTAAAATGTTTCAGTTACAGTGCTGTACTTCAGTAGGTAAAGTAATTCCCTCCATGTATTTGTGAACATTAGTGTTTTTGAGTGCCCCTGTAAGGTTAAAGGTTACTGACCTGTGGAAGTCCCTGGGATAAAATTTTCTCCCTTATGTGAAAATAAATGTGCAAAATAAACAAAGAACCTTCTCAAAGTTTTGTAAAATAATGTATAAAACAGACATTTGTGGGGTGATATGACCAGGTATGTTATTTTCAGATTTAAGTAATTGTATGTTAATGTCTGTTAAAATTTCAGGTTTAAAAGGAAGCTGTATATGTTCTCAAATCCAGGGTATAGCCTATGCAGTATTTCTAATCTGTCAAAGTCTGATTGAACAGTATGTAGAGACATGGACACACTAAAGCCTCTCCCCCCACCAAAAAAAAGGAAAATGACGCTCAAAAAAAAAAAAAAAAAAAAAAAAAAACAGAAAATGATAACATACCATACACCTAATAATGTGTAGTTTGTATTCATGCAGTCATGATATGCCAATGTGTAACATGCATAAGGGGATGGGGACTCATTAAAGCATATTTTATGTTTGTGATGATCAATTACCTTTGCCACAAGAACTGTGAAAATGTTGATACAGTAATTGATATTCTCTGGAATGCTTTCAGAATGTTTGACAATTTTTTTTTTATAATCTGCATTGCCTCTCTCTTACCTCCTGTTGACACATGTATGCAAATCACACCTACCCTCAACCAGGCCATTGATTTTTAAACTAATAGCGTATTGGATATAGAGGGCTCACTCTTGCACGTAATGTGCAGGTAGCATGATTGTGTTGTTAGCAATCTTAATACTTTGAAACATTTCATGTTACTGCTTGTAAAGCATTTGAGAAAATCCTCAAAATGGTGGTTGCAGCATGACTTCATAGGCTTCAAATCATTTGGGATATTTTTGATCATTAGTCTGTTTCAAGGGCAAGTGAAATGAATGACAAGAATGCTGTGCATTATAGATTCACCCCATATCAGAGTTATAATAATTCTACACAATTTATTATGTGTTTGATTTATGGAACACATAGACTGTGCATGCAGACATTTCATATGCTTAGCATGCCTATGTGAATGTGTCTGAGGACTGGAATGAGGTAGTGTGAAGTCATAGTGTCCTATCAGGAGAGGTACATATCTCTTCAGGAATAGATCTCAATTTGGGGTTTGTTAATTTCAGTTTTTTCCTTTGTGGCATCCAGCTGAATTAAGATACATGTACAGTACTCTAGGACTCAATGCTCAGAATGTGCCTGGCCTGAAGCCAAGCCTTAAGGGAAAGGGGGGGGGGGGCAATTATCTTCAAGAGAGTTTGAAGCAGTTGCTATTGACATGATACTGTATATTTTGTACACACTCCCCTATGCTTAGTAATTTTTTGCCCCTTCAGTCTGGTTATACACGCCTGGGTTGTTGCCATAGTCAGCTACTTTGAGTTCATGATATTGATCCTAATGATCGAATTGCAGGTACAGTACACAAACGGTCTATGCCACAACTGGAAAAAAAGGCTGTGGCCGGCTCGACTTGAACCAAAACTGGGCCGTAAACTCCATCTAACTCTAACTCTACTCCACAAATTTCTACTTGAAATATACTCAATTCACTTTGGAAATGAAAATGCACTTTGACAATCTGAAAGGGGTTTAATAACATGTTAAACCTATCAGTGATGACACTTACACACGTGCATGCAGTATATTTCCTTGTGAATTCTACCTTATGTTTCTGATAGCTAAAAGCTGTAAGAGTGCACTTGACCTTCCTTGTTAACTCTGATAGTTTCCCTTTGCATTCAAATCTTTTTTGTTAGCCTTTATATTTAAATGCTAACCACAAAACATGAATGTAAATGGCAATTCCTTGCAGAAGGGAAGGTGTATCCCAATTGGCTTTGTCAGGAGGTACATATTAATATTTTTCCTAATTGCCTACACAGTACCATCTGGCAGGCTCTAAACACGTAGGCCTACATGGTTAAAGTCAGAAACCTGGAGTGTGTAATTTTATAGATTCTGGTGGAAGATACTCTCATTCAGTGCCTAAGCTTATCTGATCATATATTCAGGCTATGATTTTCAGAACATTTTGTTTATGGTTGTCCTTCAGGCAAACATTTCACACGATAGTTGACTGCAAGGAAGTTTGGTTGTCTGATAACATTTTTCACACATTGTCTCACAAAATTACTGTGTTTCTAAATTACCTATTGCGCTGATTATTAATATAAACTCAATATGTCCCTGTAAAAAGATTTAAACAAAAGCCAGAGGTGGTTTGACAGACAACAATAACTGACAGACAACAACAAGGCCATATGGTAGACTATTTTACCATACTTTGATCATAATTTGTTTTCGTTGCTGAAAGAGCATTTTGCACACCACACACACATTGGCTTCTGTTTTTGTTCAAAGACTGTACAGTGCCACTGTGTATATACTGAAAATGTGTTGGTTTATTTCCAGCATCTGCTGTACCAGTTCACATTGCAGACAAATACTTACACCTTGCTACATGTAATTTTAAATTCTCATGCACCCTGCGCTGTTGGTAGAAATTTTGACACCGCCCTTTTGTCTTTGTCAAAACTTTGACTTTTTGGCCTTAACTCTATATAATAGTATTTGAAGGGCCTAACAAGTAAAAGCCCTCCTACTTGAGGATATGGCCATGGTGCCTCAAAATGGTAAGCCTACAGTTACTTTATAAGAACAGTTGGTCTTGGATCCTAGCAAAATACAACCATGCATA
This sequence comes from Holothuria scabra, assembly GCA_037179385.1. NCBI lineage: Eukaryota > Metazoa > Echinodermata > Holothuroidea > Aspidochirotida > Holothuriidae > Holothuria > Holothuria scabra. Next base: position 12,461,347 of record CM074196.1, on the reverse strand, counting down.
TAGTACAGTTAAGTCGCCCCAACTTGAAGTAATGTAGAAGTCTGACTTCTTCCACGATTGGTGTAGCCTAGTATGCTCTGCATAAACAATGGAGTAAGGAAAACAAACCAGTTAGCCACTACTGGAAAAAGGCTATGGCCGGCTTGACTTAAACCAATAGGTTGGAAACTAGACTGTAAAATTCCACCTAACTAATTAACTTTTTCATGATTGGCTGTTGAGAGTCATCTTAACTGTTGTTCTCAGATGTTAAATTTACTAGTATAATAACTGCTTGGTTTGCCTTAGATATATAATATTGAAGGACTAAAATACCATGAAAGATACTCAATCTGGAAAGAAGTGAGAACAAAATTCTATGATTCAGCTGTTGCTTCAAAATAAATTTGAGGTGACTTCCCTCGACCTTTAAGAACTGTAATTCTGCCAAAGTGAAAAACATTGGCACCTATATGCTCCTTGAAAAAAGCAAACATTTTTTCAAAGTGGAGGTTGAAACCCCTTTCTCAACTTTACCCCTCTAGTACCTTCTACAACACTTGTAATTCCGCCCACTAGCAACGACGATGGACGTGTAAGGACTGCTTCCATCTGAACTATGCTGTTTTTAGGGTCTAGATCTAGGTGGAATTACAAGTGTAATAGGAGGTACAGTAAGTATACTGGGGCCCAGACATATATACCCAAACAAGGAAGTTTGGGGAATTTTTTCCACCCAATTTTTGGTTCCTTGCGGTAGCAAAGGAACCTATGTAGTCAGGTTGGCGTGTGTGTGTGTGTATGTGTGTGTGTGTGTGTGATACTTGCTTCGGTATGCTCTAACTCAACAAGGGAAGGTTGGATGGAACTTGGATTTGGTACATAGATTCGTCATAGGGAGAAGGTGTGCCCTATCGTTTTTGGTGGAGGTCAAATGTCATATGGGGTCACCAGAGGTCAAAAACAAAAAACCTTCTCAACACGATATTTCTAGTTAGGAAACTTGGATAGATGTCATACTTGGTGTATGGATGTGTTATGGTGTAAGGATGAAATTGGATATGTTCGGTGAAGGTCAAGGGGTCATCTGAGGTCACCAGGGGTCAAACACTGAAAAACGTTTTACCACAGTATTTTAAGGTAGAAAGGACAGATTTCAAATCAATCTGTGTTTGGTTAAGGTCAAAGGTCATCAAGGTCACTGGAGGTCAACCGCTGGAAATGTTATTTAGAAAATCTTGTAAGCTAGATAAATATATAGTTGCAATAGATTTTTTATCTCACCTGGTTTTGCATGCTTACGCAGCCAAACACCTTAGAAATTTGTCCTTTATGTTCGTTCAGTAATGATTCCTTCGGGTTGTACACATATTTTGGATCATTCAAAGTTTTAAGAGGGCAATAACTGAAATCTGTAGATTTCACTGAGCACAGGTCACTCTGCATTAAACTGGTCTCTCTGCCAGTGGAAGCAATGCATGAATTATACAGTATGTCTCTTTAATACTGCTGTGCTCTGTGGGGTAACCTAATCCTCATTCTATTATCCCACTTCATTAATCACTTGCTTTTCTGCATAACTGCTGAATAAACCCTGTTTTCTGTGTAGAGGTAGCAAACAGGACAAATGGTAGATTGTTTTAAAGTAATAGCAAGTTTTATTTGAGAGCAGGTTAAAATAAATTGTGAGAGAAATACAATGGGTGTTTTTCTCTCTCTCTGACCACATTGTGTACTGTTTATTGGTGTTAATATCAAGTTTGATTACAAGCATAAATACATATGGAAATGAGGTAGTGTTTTTGAAAGATCACCAATCATTACAAAAGTTGAATGCCAGTAAGGCCACAGAAATTTAATCTTTGATTTCATATAATATTAGTACTAAAATACCCCTGGTGAAGATGTTACAAACATTGAGTATGAACTTTTGCTTAGCTCTATTTCACAGACTGGCTGTATGGTTCTTATAATATCCAGCAAGCAACCACAGTGCCCATTGGGCTCTTGTTTAAATCTCTCCTTCAGGCCAGCAAATTTCCTGCAGTGATATGCCTCCCAATTCTTTACCCTGCAGTTGATCCCTGGGCCTTAATGCCCTTCAGACATTAAAGCCGAGGTCACACTACAGTGATATCAGATCAGATTACTGTCCAATTTTTGTGAGTTGTACGGTAGTTAAAATCTCCTCTGTCCATTGTAGGAAAGAACCAAAAATTTGTAATCCTGTGTAAATATATGACAGGTAAAAGAGGACCATGGAAATGAAACAAACTACTTTCATGACGTCACATTGACAAATAGCTTTTATCGGACTACAGGTATCCGATAAATGCTGTCTAGGGATGTGACATTAAGGAATAAGTAGTATAAACTTAGAATTTTGCAGTCCTGCAATACAATTCATATAGTATATCTTCACAGGTTGGCAAATTTTTGTTTCTTTTCGACCAAAGATGGAAGAAATTTAAATTTAAACTCACAAAAATAGGAACGAAATCCGATCCAATATGGCTGTAGTATGATCTGGCCTTAATGTGCCATGTAAGCTTAAAGATAAAGTGCCTTGTGCACATACTTTTTCTCATCTTAAGCCCTGCTTGACAGGACCTTGATTGTCTAATGTAGCCTTTAACCCACATTCATGCATTTGACCTTCAGTCAATCAAAAAACTGAGCCAAGTAGGAGTTTCTGTTAACCCCTACAAGAAGTGCAGCATGGGGTGAATGGATTGGCCCTTTAAAAGTGTCACATGATTCTCAAGAGCCAGTCATAAAATAGGACTAATTCTGCACTAATTCAAGAAAGGGTGACTGCATTTTATCTTTAACTTAGTTTTTAATTTACCAAATGTTGCTTTAACATAAAACTTGACAGTGTTTTAGCTCTAAGTATAAACAACTATATGAAGTCACTTGGGATATGTCAGTTTATGATGGAAGTATGTAGCTGGTGTCACTACCACTGACTGTTATTCCCAAAACAGACTTCTTTCCCAATAGAAGGTAGAAATTGCAGGTAAACCTTGAGAGAGTTCGCTGTATTGTAATGCTGTAGTGATCTTTGACCTACTGTATTCAAGGCCAACCACCAAAACATGCAACACAAGAAATGTATACATACATAGAATATTGGAATATTTTGTTAGATTAAATGATGAAAAGAAGTGTCTTTCAAAACCACTTTGAAAGAAATGACTTGTTGGTAGTTGGTAATTCTAGGTGTGGTTGAAGTATGTGGTTAAAATAATTATAATGAAAGCCTACCTTTAGTTTGTAGGGTTGGTTCACATCAATGGTTTGAAAATAATACCTACTCTGTTCAGGCAAACGGTATCGAGCTTACACACATGTAATGCTAAAAACATTATTTTCAATGAAAGCCTATCATAGTTGTAGGGTTGGGTTACATCGGGGTTTTCCCGCGAGACCGAAGGCCCTCGAGACCGAAGGCCCGCGAGACCGAAGGTACCAAAGTACATTTTTACATCGGCGCCAAAGTACATTTTTTTTATCGGCGTCAAAGTACATTTTTTTTCATCGGCATCAAAGTACATGTTTCATCGGTGCCAAAGTACGTTTTTACAACGGCGCCAATTTACATTTTTTCATCGCCGCCAAAGTACATTTTTTTATTGGCGTCAAAGTACTTTGGCGTCTATGAAAAATGTACTTTGGCGCCGATGTAAAAAATGTACTTTGGCGCCGATGAAAAATTGACTTTGTTACCGTCGGTCTCGCGGACCTTCGGTCTCGCGGGCGGTAACCGTTACATCAGTGTGCTGAAAATACTACCCTGTTCATTCAGACAGGCTAACTTACACCCATGTGATACAGAGTGAGAGAGCATGTACTGTGTAATGCAAACATACTAAAACTGGAATGTTGTTGGGCTAAAATGAAACAGGAACTCTGCAAAATACTAAGCCCAAGCATTTTTCTCCTAGGAGTGGGGATTTGTAGAGTATGCCATGGTGTTCCCTGCCTGTCTTAAGAAGTGGCTATAAAGGGTAGAACCCTGGAATTAACCTTGGAACTGAATTTAAAATCACACTGAACCTTGGTATTAAAAAGAACAGTACATCAGAGGGAGTAGAACAATGTACAACTTTGCTCCTTAAAGGTCTGTGTGTTTCTCACAGTACCTAATGAGTTGGACTTGATCAGGGCTATCGTGATGGTGAAAACTAATGGCGCTCCCTGGTTTGCACAAGTCATTGTGTTTGCTGTTCTTGCAATGGGTAGGCCTGGATGACAATGTTGGCAGCTCTGGATAGGCATAGGCCGGGTAGGCCTATATCCTTCGGAACATTCCATCCACTGTGTGTGGTGGAGACTGCTCTTGTGTCCAATAAATTTTACTTTCAGTCTTCATGGTATATAAATGCGTAATGACTGTAATCACAAATAATTTTCCAGAAGTACAGTATCTCAGAAAGATGCAAGTGCTATACAAGCATGTTGGTACTTTGCCTGTCTGTTATTTTCTAGTGTTGCTATGTACTCTGGTGGAGTCAAAACAATCCCTGTAGATAATATTTCAAGTTCTATGTTTCTACTCACCATATTACGAAAGATTTGACTAGATCAAGAGGTTTTCAGGATGGGTTGTAATTTCCTCTATGGTTTCCTGGCCTTGAATTACTCTGGAAGTGTGAAAGGAACACGCAAGAATGAATGTTGTGGAAGTCAGCTGCTAATTTGAAGTGCACTTGGCACCTAGATTATACATTGAGGATACTACTTAACCATTACAGTACAACTTTCATGCTTGATCACATGCTCTATGGCATCATATCTCAAAAGGTTTTGACCTTACTAGTATACCTCAGTATTTGTGAGGGATCTCATGCTTGTCATGTGGGCATCCATGTTCATTATTACAATATATCATATGGCAAGGAATCACTAAGCCTTTTGGCTTTCTAGTTATGTGTAGAAAATGGAAATTTCCTCCATTATTTCCAAAATTTCCTTCCAGATGCCTAAATTACCTGGGAAGGCACCTCCCAGTTTCACAACTTTTTCCATCCTTGGCTGCATCTATTGTTGTCAGATCTGCAGATTCATACCCCAGGCCTAGCTTCAGTGAAAGAGGGGCAGTGGGGACATACTGTACAAGAAGGGTGCACTATGTATGCACACCATCTGCCATGGAAGACTCCCTAAAGTTCGGACTAGGTTTTGCTTTCTTGAACTGTACTGAGATGTTAGCACTTCACATAAGAAAGACTGAATTAGAAACTAGGGTAAGGTTGGGATGCCCCTGTGAAACAATGAAATTAGGGATCTGAGAATATTGTTGGTCAACAAGGGAAAGTGTCCAATACAAACACTGGCCCAGGTACTTCTGTAAACCCTTCCTGGTTGTTGAGAGTATATAAATAAATATTATTGGGAATTCGGAAATTTCCCCAGTGTTGTAAGAATATTCCTGTGTCCCTTTTAATTTTGCTCCCTAGGTCATTGCCTTTGGTTTGATAATGACCTCTAACAAAATCTTAAAAATTGACAGCTATTTTCAGTAAAGTTTTCTGGAAAGAGTGTTCTCTTTGACACCTACCACAGGAAGAGGAAGCTATTGAAAGATGTTTTGTGTCACGAATCTTCTAAAAACTACTCATTTATTGCAGTGGCATGATCCCAACCCCAATAGTTTGATTAAAACGTGCTATCAGTCAACACCCAAGGACACTGATAATTAGTCCAACTATTTCCTTGCAATTGGTAAGCTGATCTTGTATGCCTGTAGACTTGAAACCACATTGTATATCAACAACTAGTGAATTAATTGCTCCAAAACAGCATGTATGCCTTGTGTGGGCTTGCAAAGATATGCTTTGATCGCATAGCATTCATGATTTTGTTACAAACACAGGATCCTTGCTCTTGTCATGACTTTTTCAAACAAAAACAAAAAAGGACATAAAATGATAGATTATTGAAAATAATGCAGTACAAAAGTTCACTTTTTCAGAAGTATATTAAAGGACCAATCCTCTCACCCCAAACTACAATTCTTGCAGGAGTTTACCGAAATTCTCAATTGGCTCAGCTCTTTGATTGGCAGCTAATTCAAACAATGCAGAACACAATGGAGGATCAAAGTGACCTGAAATCAATGCAGACACGCTGTACAGTGCTGCTCCCTGCAACACACAAACTGCAGCGAACATGACGTCCATAATTTCAATGATACCACTTCCTGTCAAAAATAGGAGGAAGGTCATGAGATGTTGCAAATGGAATCAAATGGTAATTAGACTCATGGATGGCCACAAATTTGTCCAAATATGAGCTTGAGGTAATTAGCTTTGGGGAGGGGAAGGGGGTGGTGGATTAAGTGGGCGACCATTGAAGCCCTTCCCTGAGATTTTGTTGTTGAGATTGAAATCAGGGCTCGATTTTTGTGGTTGTCTGATTGTCCGGGACAACTAAAATTTCATATGGGCAACCAAAACTTAAAGGTTGGTTGTCCCATGGACAACCATTTTTCTCTAGGACTGAAAACGAATACTGCTGATTGACCAACTCTTTTGACTTTTTGCATTACACCATATTTCAGACTTGAAGTTTTTCTGTCTCTCAAGCATCACATCTTTTTATTCTTCAAGACTATGAGTACATGAACACAATTAGTGTTTTGTTTTGGACAACCAAATTTTACTTGTGGACAGCTGAAATTAGTGAGATGGTTGCCCGAAGGGCAGCCATAAATTTTTCTGAAAATCGAGGCCTGGAAATGCATAAATTATGATTATAAAGATAATTCAACTGTTTGCCATGTTGATGCATGTTACACAGAATATTTCCCTTCACTTTTCACCAGGAAAGTATGAGAAACCTATTGTGCAAATGGAATTGTCCAATAGATGAAATCTTAATTTTACTTTGAAGGATTGTTTTATATGCCAGCTTGCCAGGGACGTGATTAATTACAGCATTGAATTATATTAGCCATTCAATTTTTGTTGGTTTTATAATGATACTGTAGCTAAAGGTTTCACTGCATAATCATTTTTCTTCAGACTCGATGAAATCTGAGGCAAGGAACACAACCTGGAAGGAATAGTTGGATGAAGGAAACTTTGCTTCTACCCTGTTAGAGTAAATACATAATTTGCGGGAAAAGAAAAACCTCAGGTACAAGGGGAAGCTTAGCACAGTTGAATATGTTTGGACTAGGTTGAATTAAGTACCTACATGCACTGTCCCTCTGTTACTGCAGCTCTCAATTTATGGAAGAACCAGGGATTTGGGGGGATTCTGGATTTTGACATCAAACCTTTTCTTTATGGTAAAGTAAGCACAGGTTTTTGACTTTTCTGCTCAAACTTGATAGCTTTTTTTTTTTTTTTTATGAATCTTGCATCTAAATGCCATAAAGTACAGCCACATGCTATGTAAAGACCTCATAGTTCAGAGCACATATTGCAAGATTGCAGTTTTTTAACTTTGTGCAGTGTGTTTTTGTCATTAAAGGGCCAATCCTCTCATCCCAAACTACAATTTTGGTAGGGGTTTACTGAAATTCTCAATTGGTTCAGTTCTTTGATTGGCAGCTAATTCAAACATTGCTGAGTACAATACCAAAACTTATTACCCAGCATGACCTGTACTGGGAGTGTTTTATTATTTCTACACATTTAGCTTTCCTATACTCATCCTGAAGCAATAAACTAAGATTGTTTCTGGATGAGGTTGAATTTCACCCAGTTGTGAGAGGGGCATATGTAAGAAGGTTAAGAGAATTGGTACTGTTTGGGGTGAGAGAACTGCAGGGCCTTAGATGAATGTGATTCACTGGTTCCTATAGAGGCCTTGCAATTATGGCAAAGATATCCCAAATGCTAGAGGACAATCATGTCAAACACATGTAGCTTTGTAATGGATGCACTGCACAGTGTGTACTGTGATGATATTAGCAGAGCTTTCATGGATCTGGCCTGTGAAGTGTTTCAGTTCAATTTCAGTATATTTCTCTTCATCTCCCCTGACCGTGGTACATGAGACTTATGAAATTAATACAATAACAAAATGCATGGTGCATATACAACAACAAAATTATGCAGAAATAAGGTTAAAAGACAGAAAAAGAAAACAGAAAGAGGAAAAAAAAGGGGGAAAAAACTGTAGTATATCAATTACAGCATAACAATTTATGATGCTGGGGTTAACTACGTACAATAGTAACCTTTACTCTAACATGGCCGCCATCGAAATTATGACGTCATATGAAAAGCCTCTTTACCATAAGCACTTTAGAAGCAATTGGTACTGTTTGACACTTTGCCCTCAACTGTGTATGCACTTTAGAGCAAGCCTGGAAATTCCATCACCAATTTCAGGATGTGTCACCAGCAGAAAGAACAGTAGGCTGAATAGTTTACAGAATGGTTTATACATCAGTATTTACCTGTGTGTAAACAAAAGACTGTTAAACATTACTTTTCCATGTGCTATTTTTTCTTTCAGAGACATATTTGTGTCTATGTGTAAACCTCTTCATGTACAAGTCAAAGTAAACTTAAACCAAAACCAGTCTTGAATTTTAAAATAAGCATTTTTAGTGAAAAACAATGAATTATGTCAATAATGATTAATTCACCAGGAGTGTCTCAAGTAGATATCTTGTCAAATTTTCTCAGGCTACACTAGAAGAAACAAAGAATTAATTTTTGAAAACTGTGTTTGCTAACTTAGTATAACAAGATATCTTTAAAGGGAAAATGCAGTGGTGCCCCAAATTACATTACTGTGGTAGAAAATCCTATTTTATGAAATCTAGCTCTTGTGACAGTAAATTCTTCCTCACATGTGAAATTTACTGGAAGTGTATGGCTATACTTGGTTCACTTATACATATTAACAATAAGAGTCCTTAAGTATTATGAAAGATATACTGAAGAGAAATACAAAATAAAAATTGAGGGAGTTTTGGGACTTTTGTTGCAAAATAAGATTAGGATTTTTGCCCACTTAAGGCTTGGTCTCAAGTACATTGTGACAATCGGTGTTACCTCATGTTACTTACAAAAAGGCAAAACCGCAGGTTAATGCAGTGTTTACCAGTCTGTGTTCTCATGTATCCTTTGTTTCATTGATGAGGTAGTGCTACCATAGAAACGAGGTTAAATACTTCACATGCCAATTACTGTAAGTAAAATGTTAGAAAATACCTGTGGTCAGCACCATAAACACACCTGTGACCTTACTTATTGAAAACAAACATGGTGTTTAAAACCACATAACCCTGAAATGTGAGGTGGATCTTTAAACACCAACCCTGGGTTAATCCGCATTCCCACATTACTCGGCGCGAGGCAACACTTTGTTACCTCATGCGCAGGGTACATGAGACCATTTGGAGCCTTTGTCTGCCTTGGAGAATGGAGTCCTGAGCAAGTGGAGCCACATAGATGGATGTAAAAGTACACAATTGCTGCATAGAAATTTGCCACAAAGTGTAAATATTGGACTCTTGACAGGCTTTTAAGCAATCACTCGAGCATTATTTTGAAATGACAGCTAAATGTCACAAATTTCTTATTCCTCATTTATCTCTCTTTCGTTTGCAGGACTTGCTAGATTTTTAATTACAGTACATTGCAGTGTACCCAAAGAATTTCTTTGCATAAATTTCATAATTGTCCTTGAGAAAAATCTTGTCACATGATTCTCAAGGGCTATTCACAAAATAGAATCTGTACTGTGTATCAGTTAAAGAAATATTGTAGTACATGCTGCTAGAACATGCTGCTAGAATTAAATAGGACAATTATTTATACCTGAGAAAAATACCTTTTCCCTCTTAAGAGCTCTTGGTCAACTGGAGATGGCTAAAACTAATTGCCATTCTTCTAGCCTCTTGAGAGAGTCAGGCAAAAAACTACATTTTCATTACATTGTGGGAAAAGTTGATGAGCACTATACATCAGCCTTTTGATAGATGCTTCTGAGATCCATATGGGAAGAATAGACCTATTTAATGAGTACAGTGTTGTATGGTTGTTTCCTGTCCTGCTTCAGGGAGTGAATAGGAGGTTATTTAAGTACATGTGTCCTCGTTTCAGTTTTTTAAGTGATAACAGGTGTATTTAGATTAATATGGAACATGAATAGAGTGTGTTCAAGCAGCATTCATTTATCCTCATGAAATGCGTACATTACTCAAATTCATGTAAAGAATAAAGAATAATCAGGGCTATACGTATAGTCGCTTGTGAATACATCCACTAGGAAGGCGGGGAGAGCACTTGGCACACATTAATCTTGAAGGGAAATTACATGAAGGAGAGACTGCATTGTCAGGTTTGCAGGCTGTGGGTATTATCACACGTTGAGGGGGCCCATTGAGTTGATATCAATAAATTAATGGAAGTGTTAAAAGGCCACTACCACATGACATTGCTTATAGTTCACATGATCTACATCACCTTACTACTTACCTCCTATTCACATATATAATCCCAACTTACCCACAACATGATAACAAAATACAGATCAGTTTGGGTCAATTGTTTTTTTTTTTTAACTTTGGATGGCATTGGAATATCAATTCATTTATTCTCAGAGTTTGTTTTTATTTTACATGACTTAACCACCAACCACTGGTAGTCATATATCCACTGGCATTGTGTGAGGTATATTGACTGCAGCTTTATATGTTTCCCCCTCCTGTAAAACAAAATATTGAGGCCCCAAATGACAACATTTTCAGAACTATTAAGGACAGCAATATTGGTCTTGTAGCTATAATGTTTAGTGCAAAATTCATGTGATTTAGGGTATGATGAAATGCTGGCAAAGTGCTTTGACTTTACTTGACAGTTAAAGAAGAAGATTTCTTAAGGAAAAGTCTGTTAGAAATGTGTCAGTTCTTCGACCTTCTTGAGATACATATCTTCAAAGTATGAATGTTTCTGAAGCAACCTGTTGTCTATTCTAAAACAGTGATGAAGAGTGTTAGTGCTGCACAGTGTTGATATATCTTTTGTTAAAGCACTACATTATCTCTTAATCATTCACCATATAGTTTATGGTTTGATGAGTGATACTGATGGTTTTCAAGGATGCAATTTAAACTTGTAAAATGAAGCCCTCAAAACATACTGATGTTGCTGCTCTTGAAATGAAGGTTGTAGCATCAAAATGTCTTGAAATTACTATGATTTGGAAATTTAGCTCATGTTTATGCATGATTTATGTGTATGTCTAAGTGTAATTGATGGGAATTGTGGCTATTTATCTAGGGTTTCCAATATCACATAACCAACTTTGCCATTTTTTTTTATGTCACCAAACCTTTAAGTGAAGGACAAGCAAATTGCAGACAACATTCAGAAATACAATATATTGAAATAGTGAATCATTATGTACTCAAGCTGTGCTGCTGAACAGCTGTGCACAGATGATATGAATAAATTATGAGATTTAATTTTGATTGCATTTTAGGATTAATTTTCTCTCCACTGGAGTTTTAACTTAACAACATTGTCATTGTGTGGTAACTGGAAGGCATGCAATAAGTGCAAATTCATTGTCTATTTGTATTTTTATTCCTGATGGGTTGTTAGTAATTACTCTCAAAACCTACTTTTTTTAATGAAAATCTTGTTTTATTTTGTCTTTTTTGGCATTTTAGCCTTGAGTTAATCTAATTACATGTCCATTATGAGTTCCATTATAATCTAGCAGGAAGAAGATGGAAACAAAAGATGTTAATGGCATTTTGATTAATAAATGGAAAAATTAGGTCAGAATTATTTACAGCCATTCAGTTTAGTTTATATAAATTTGAAAAATGGATTAAGTTTAATAAGAAATTTGAGATATGGTCTGGTATGTTGTCTACAGGAAGGAAATGAGTAAAGACTTCTTAACACACACATTGAGTTGGTTTTTGAAATATATCAAATTTTTCTAAACTTGTCAATTTTTCTTTACATTCTAACGACAAATTTTCATAACCCCTGAAAGAAATGTACCTCTGGGATGACAAATACCTTCCATATTCCATAATCCACAGTAAAACTCATTTATTTCTTTAAACACTGTCGATACGTAGTGGTGACTATCTATGTGTACAGATTTTATTCTTACAATTCATGCCATATGTTTTGGCTAACGAGCCTGCCCTTGTTTTTCTGTAGTGCTTCATGGAGCAAGGAACAAATAGAAATTATTGCCAACTAGATTTTCATTGGAAAGAACATAGTCGATAATGAAACTGTAATCAGTATAAATGACCTAGTCACTACTGAATAAGTTGATTAACTCGATGAAGGAAATGCTGTGATGCTTCATGCATCTTTTTTTTATGCAAATGATGGAAGTGTTATTTGACAAAGTACAATTTGATTCCTCCTATAGTTATAGTTGTTGAAATACTTCCTGCTCTTTTTCTCATCTCTCCAATCTCCATTGACTGAGATTTATGTGACTCAGTCATGTGATCTAATTGGGAAGAGGATAAGCATTCACTCCAGAATTTACTTTTAAAGGACAAGAGTAGACACCCCACCTTGAAGAGGGGTAGTACACTGTCCTGTTTCATGGTTGCTTGTTGAGGGTCATGTGATTAAACATTTTTTCTGTTCAAATGTGAAAAATACTAGAAGCTTCTTTTTAAAGTATAGTTTGAAGAGAAATCAAACAAAAATTGTGACATTTAGCTGTTGCTTCAAACAAGCAATAAAGCAATTGCATTGCATTAAGCATTTCTACTAAATCTCTCCACATTATGCTTAAGGGTATCACTTTTAGTGAAAACAGCAATTTTCAATGGTAAGGATTCCTTCAGAAACACAAAAGGGGGGGAGGGGGTGAGATACATCATTGCCAAACTGCAAGTCCAAAGTGATGCTGCCCTTGCTCAAAGGAACATATGGCTTCAGGGCAAAAAAAATTGCTTCAAGGCCCCTGTAATGTGCATTACTGTATGAAGGATTTTAAAGGCTGTTTATTTGTGCAAGTTTGAACATTGATGTGAAGGTGTCCATGCTATAGACATTTAAAAAATAGGGAATTTATCCTTCTTCCTTTGGAAAGAAGAGGGGACAAATCTCCCTTTCCCCTCAATGCAAACCCTGAGGAGGTATTTGATTGCAACCATTCAGTAACAGAATTACTGCCACCTGATCAATCAATGCAGCAATGAATGATTTTATTTGGGGGAATAATTAAGTGGGGTGACTGTAGTTTTTTTTTGCATTCTGTAGGTTTTGTAAACTTCCATCATTTTGTGGTCCCATGGCTTTTCCATCACTATCTCAAAAGCTTTTTTCCCAGCAAATGTAATATTTCTTTTATCATTCTCTAAATATGATCTTATGAAGATATTATTTTTACGCCTCATACTGACAGATAGCCTCAAATTTTGCCAGCACTTTGCTCAGCTTTCTTCCTAAAATCCTATTACTGATTTGGAATCCCACTCAAATTTTGTTACATCTGTCACCTTTCTGAATCAGCAAAAGTGTTGATAACTTCTGCCATTCCTCCAGCATGTTTCACACAAGTGCAAAACAAAGCACCTACCTTAACGGGTTCTGAGTGTCTAAAGGTCAACACTAATATAGATCTGTCAAAATAAGCTATCTTTCAGTGCTTATATGGATGCTGTAATGGGTATCTGTATTACATAGTTTCACAGTTCTTGCAGAGCTACCAGTCTACTGCTACCCTACATGAGACACACCTATTCCCCTGTATCAATGCTTATGTTTCTGAACACCTTTAGCTGTGGTAACATTTGAATAGGGAGGGAGTGGGAAGCAGACAGGAGAAGGGTGTTCTACTGCCTGCTTTTTTTGCTTGCTGTGGCCCTTGTCTTCTTTTCCAATAAACAGTAACAAAGGATTGTTGGGTTAAGTTTTGGTATAGACAAATCGGATTAGCACTTGTTTTTAGTGACTGTAGGCCACCATAGGTGGGGTCCATCAGCCCTAAATCGTCTTCATTTATTGTCTACATGAATTCCAAACCCTCATATTCAGTGAAATTGAAGAATTGAAGATGCAAATTAGTGTACAACCATCCATGATACAGATAAGCAAAGAAATTGAAAGATTAAAAGGTGATGGACCCGCAGTTATGGCCAACTGAAATCAGACCATCACTTGCTCTCCGGATTTGTGTATACATTGCTCTTGATACTGGCATCATATTTTGGCCAAAAATTACCCTCTCACAATTAGTTTTTATTGATATTTGGAAAGGTCTATTGCAAGTAGCACTGAAAAAGTAGCCAAAATTGAGCTACAACTGGCAGTACTATGTATGATGTAGAATGGAGGGCGACATTAAAAAAAATGTTTTTCAACCTGTAAATTACAGGTTTGTCAAATTTGTAATACTGCCCTCTATTTTGAAAAGTTTTCATCAGCATGGTAGGATGTACCCAGTCTTCATTATCTTTATATAAGTAACCCCATTATGTGTGAAATCTGACTTTGTTTCTGGAGTCATTAAATTACTTGACCTGTGATTTTGGAAGTTTAGGGCAATGAGATTGTTTTCCCACTAAGGAAATGAATCATGTTGGAGTATGTTGATATAGGATGAGAAATGTTGATTTAGTTTATAAAGTCCATACTGAGCTCCTGAAGAGGAAGCTCTTCCTTAAAAAATCCTTGTCAAGTCTTACCTGTGTGAAACGTTTACTTTAATTGTTATTGTATTCACTCATGTACCATTAATAAAACAGTATCTTTAATATCATTTGTTTATTTCAAAATAATTTCAACTTGCATTGTGTAGTTGTTTTGCAATATACTCCATGCATGAATTCTCAGCAGTACTTAAGGGAAACCTGTACTCTGTTAATTGCTTGCATCATAAATATAAACAATGTTTTACTTTATGTTGCTTTCAGTCTTGCTGAATGGATTAAACAAACAAGGAAGAAGAAAAAAAAAACAAAAGGGAAAAACTGATGTATTCAGTAAGCTTGATGACTAATTGCAAGGTATATTATGAACATGACTGAGTTGAATGCCTTTAAACCGTTCCATGTTCAAAGTTTCTGGCTAAAGAACAACATCCAGAGGAGACTGCAGTTTTACAGAATACAGTAGTTCAATTTGTAGGATGAAGAATGGGAGTATGACCTAATTTGAACTAAAGCTATGCTCCCATTTGTGTGAGCATGGTGCAACCCGTGAACCCATGATCAACCACATTGGATCAAACTCTAATATGAATACAGATCACACAGCTGGATCCTACTGGATAGATCAGATTGACCCTCAGCTGGATAAAATGCAAGCACAAAATTAATGTTAGACAAAACATCTGTACTTATGTGGCAATACTAATCAAAACCTTAAAATTTGCATACTATTGGGATGGGGGGGGGGGAGGCAGAGAAGTGGGATTTTTTTTTTTATGAAGGGCATGTTTTCATTTACATCAAATGAAAATGTACCCTAGCTGGCAGACTTAGACTAAGTTGGTAAGTTGATGTTAGTTGACGAGGTTGGTCGATGAAACAGTTCGGACACAAAAACATATTTTTGGGGAATGCAACCTATCAGACTTATTTTGAAATCAATACAAGGTATAAATTTATTTTTTACTTTACACTTTTTCTAACCAGAGCAGAAGCTTTCAATTCAGAATGGTTTGAATGAAGATCGACTTTCTTATTTGCACATTGCTACTTATGAGAGGGAATTGTTAAAAAATCTACATCCATTGAAATAGTTAAGACGTGCTGAAAAATCCCCCTATTGATATAATTAACATGGCTGCCTATCCCTTTGTTGATGTAATGAACATGACTGCCTAGCTAGGCTGTTTGTGGAGTATATGCACAATGCATGATGAAATGGCAAGCAAACTTGTAATTTTTTTCATGCTTGGGCACTGTGTTCATGTAGCACGTTGATCGACCCCTCTCATGTAAATGTGGATATTACTCTGGATTGTGATAATTATCCCTCATAGGGCTGGCAAGGTTTATGTAATTGCAGGCTAATCCACTGCAACCAGTCAAATAAAAACATAAATGGTAACATTTTGTATTTGATAAGGTTATTGTACCAGGAAATATAGTGGGAAGGAGTGTGGTAATTAAATACTAGCCTAATTGCCAGGATCTCTAACTGCTGTGTACTGTAAAATTCTGCATTGTCAATCCCATTTATAACTAAGCGCAATGCATTTATCCTAGAAGTGACAAGTTAGCATGCATAGAAGTTGCCATATAAGTATTACACATGTCAAGTGAGAGATGGATTTTTGGAAGAGAGCCCTTAATGGAAGAAAGCTCTCAAAAGCTCTCCATTTTTAATAATTGCCACTTGAAAAGGAATTTCATCATTTGTATCATAGGCTAAATAGTCATCCATTTTGTCATTTTCATAAGTGAACATAACACACTTGGATAATGGGGCAAGGGAAAGGGTGAATGAGGAAATGAGCCTGCTGCCATTGTTCTTTTGTTTCACATTTAAAAGCAGCATGTACTGGTACATAGCAAAGGTTATTAAAGGACATTCAAAATAGATTTTATCATTATTCATACTTTGGGTGGTGAGATCTCCCATTTCTGATGTTGTTTGTCTTCATGCTTAATACATATGTCACCATAGGAAATTCCATTCCAATGAGTTTTGTCTTTATTAATAAATCCAGGGTGCTGCCACTGTAGAGTGGGCAGCCCCTTGATAACCATTAAAACATCAGCCAGAATGTTTTTAGACATTTTATTGGATGTCAAGGAAATGTTATGGTAGTAGTTTTAACAGTATGTTGCATGGATTGGGTGGATTTGAAAGTGTGTCACTGTGTCACACGGTATTTAAATAGTGACAGTAAAAATGTTTATTACCTCAATATGACAAGTTTTAATGCTTAAGATTTGTCAGCAGAGCTGGGAGAGAACTATATGATACTTGCACTTGAGGGTTGGTTACACAGTCTGTTGTAAGAGAATTAGCAGATGAACATTTATACTGGTGTACACAGTTTATGCAGTGCTTGATTTCATCATGTAGTTAGTTCCATGCTGAAGATTTGTAATCTACATTCTCAGTCCATATCCTCTCTTATCCATCCCCTACCCCTATAATGCCTGAACATCTAAAAGGTCTGATGTAGATCACATTTTTTACCATCTGTCATCATATGTGTTGGTCAGACTGATTCAGGGCATTAGCCATTTAGGCTTGTAGCATAGTATTCCCTTATTCCTTGGTTTTAAGTTAATATCTCTTTCAGGGAACAATACCCATGGGGTTGGGGTTTGGAGAATAAGGGGGAGTGCATGGTAGCCTGAACAGTATATTCTCTGTGTTTGAAACCAAACTCAAAACTGATCATGAGTATTTGTAATGGTATTTTTACTTATCTTGCCGGCATTGTATTCTTGGTGTTGGTGTGTTGTTAAATCAGATAGCTACTACTCCAGCATTAGAGTGACAGCTCCTTGGTTAAATTCATCTAACAAACTATCTCATAGGAAGTACTTCCCCTTTAAAGGCCCAGTTATCTCGCACCAAACAGTAACAATTCTCCTAACCTTCGTACTTATACCCCTCCCACAATAGTCTGAAATTCATCCTTATCCAGTCACAATCTCAGTTAATTGCTTCAGGGTGAGTATAAAAAAGCCTTATGTGCATAACCAAAACACTGTACAGTTCATGCTGTGTAATATAAGCTTTGGTAATCTGCATTGTTTGAATTAACACTCAATCAAAAAGCTGGGTCAATGCAGAGTTTCTGTACCTCCCTACAAGAAGTGTAGATTGGGATGAGAGGATTGGCCCTTAAATATTAATCATTCTCTTATCTTTTCCAAACATGAATGAGGGAGCTGCTAATCTAACATTAGAGGAGCTGCTCTTTGTATGAATCAAATAGAATTGGAGGTAGGGAGTCAGGAAAGAAAGGAGTACAGTAATTTCCCTTCAAAATGTTCTATTTGCCTTTATAATTGACATTAAAATGAGAACAATGGTGCACTTACACACTGTGAATAGGAGGTTATATTTGCAGGGTAAAGCTTTTAATAAAGATTGCCTCTCCCTCAGTGATCACATTTGTCTGCCTGTGTCACTAAAGCAATCCATATTATTTACTAAGTATCACTTCAATAGTTCACGAATCACTTTATATAGCTGTAAAAGGTTTTAAAGTGTTCTATAAATACCACTATCAATATCATCTTTGGGCACCACATAAATAGTTCTCAAGTAATTTTATGCTGAAGGAAAGAGGTGCTAGATATTAAATTTTGTCCTTTTTTTTATATCAAACAAATTTTGATTGTGAAAAAGTCTCAACACACAGAAAAAACCATTGTTTGGGAAATTTGATGTATAATTTGTGAGCAAACAGCTCTTGGGAAGACCTGGGGTAGAGGTCATATCAAATAAACACTTGACAGATTTGTAGGGCTGTGTCAAGGTGAAGTTGGAGGGCACCAATCAGGTAGCTCTGCAGGACTCCAAGAGTAATTGGGCAAAATGTTAGTTCAAAGGATAATTTGTTATTTTTGACATCAGAATAGGTAAAGGATGGTTTGGAAATGTCAACAAAATTTTGAGGCTTTAAAATCAAGGCAAGGCTATCCAGTATGGTAGGTAGGTCAAGAGCAATATGAGTAGTGTCCACTATAGTACTTCCATCTCTTGTAACAACAAACTCTTCAAACTTTTAACTGTAGGTATAAACATAGCTAGTGGTACTTATCTTTTGTTCTTGTAAAAAGATAATGGAACAAGGTACCTGGTGCTCACCGTAACGCCATATGTTATCTTGCGCTTGGGGTATATGAGAAAACAGTCTGGAAAAGATAGGGGTAAACCAGGTTTTGCCTTATTGTAAACACTGTGTTACATTGAGTGTCGCTCCCGGGATTGTAGAATATGCTCACAGTATTTCCCGGCTATTGTAAGGGGTAAATTAGGGAAACCAAACTTGAACTTCAACCATATACTTGAAAATAAATTTAAACTCTGAACTTTTTATTGAGTTGACTGACACTAAATAACACAGCTGTGTTTGTATGTTGTTAAATTTCATCTAGTAAACTAACAACACTGAATTGTTGCAGGGTAATTGAGACTAGCCTAAGGTTAAGTTATAGCAAAACTTGCACTGTAAGCATACCTGTACATTGACCCTTTCTTCCCTCCTATTTACTCATAATTCCTCTTTACCAGTATCTAACCTTTACCCTGTGGCTGCAACATTTACACTTTGACTCGGGTGTTTTAGTGAACATTAGGTAAAATTTTAATGCAAAGATATGAGTGCCATTTCAAAAAGAAAAGAGATCCTCTTGTATTGAGATCAGAATGGACATGGAATTGTTAAAAAAGGGGTCTAATGACGGGTTGAAAGAAAATTTTGTACCACATTGCCTGTGTTTATAGCCACTTGGGGCCCTTTCTTTTAAACTGAATGAGAAAAATTGAATTTTGCAAATATTGAAATTCTTGTATTATTTTGGCAAAAATCTTCATCCAGACACATTTTATTGTTCAAAGTAATCTGATTGTCTTCATAGTTAGTTAGATGGAGTTTTATGGCCCAGTTTCTAACCAATTGTTCTGAACCGGCTCACAGCCTTTTTTCCAGCTGTGGCTCGTTGGCTTGTTTTCCCTACTCCATTGCTTATGCTGAGCACCAGACACAGAAGGTTCCGTTTTTTTAAAGCCTTCGCTGTGACCCAGCCAGGACTTCATACTCATACCTCTGTGTGTTGGAGTGCATAATGTTGTGCCACATGAGGAATGATCATTGAGGAGAATTGCATGTATCAGCTAATTTTAAGTTATTGTTGTTGTAACCGAGACCCATACTAATTCAGGAAGTAACATTGTGGAACTTTGTCTAAGATAAAACATATATCCCCAGGCTAGTGTGAAAGTCAATGTTCTACTCAACACATTGGTTTGGAGAATAAAAATAAACAGATTCCTGTACAGGGCAATACTTCTAAAACTATTGAAATGTTGTAACTGCTTTTGCTATTAATAGCAAAAAATTGTGAGTGTATGCACATGATCACTTTTGCTCTTTATCCCTAACTGTTATTCATGTGGAAATAAATTTTGCCTGTAACTTTTCTCTAAATGTCCTTTACATTTTAACTGTAAGAAAAATTTTAAAGGCTTTTTTGGAGTTGGAGATGTTATGTTACAGATTTTTTTCTTGCTAACTGATTCTTAACAATGTTTGATTGTGTTGTGCATTTTTAGCAGCTTTTGAACAATATCATAAATCTTTTATGTAGAATATTCTATAACTGTTGTTTTCAAAGGAATTACATGTATCAGTTGAACCATCATTGTTATCAGCCTGATCAAATATTTCTAGTAGTTTTCTACATCAGTGATAGTGTCTTCCCAAGCAGTTTTACATCATGTGTAGTTGGCTTCCCATTTCTTGCATAGCGCCCTCTTGTGTGAATGACTGCCCTATGTATCATGGAAACCTAGTTCATATTGCTTTTGTTGCCATCCAACTTTCAAAGTATCTTAACTTTACTTATAGGTATGATAAGAGGTGAATTATGAAGGCATTCACGTGTAATGCAAAAGCGTTCTTAGGAAGAAAGTTTCAAGTTTTAGAAAGTTTGATACAGTCATGTGTGTGGTCTCCCAACCCAAGACATGTTTCAGGAAGAATTGTAACATGACTGATGTGTTGTAAAATTTGTTTAAAGAAAGTATTTGTATACCTAAAATGGTCCAGATGTGATTTTTTTGTACAATAGGAAGTGATTGAGATAAAAAAAAGATGCATCCTCCTCCTCCTCCTCTCAAAAGACATATTTTAAAGTTCAAGAGTAGTTCACCCCAAACTTATTTTGAGGAACAGCCAAATATTTCCTCTTTTTTTTCTCTTCAAAGTGCCTTTCACCATATTTTATAACTCCAGTATAACATATTCAATGTGAAACAAACAGCAACTTCTAATAAACAGCTACTTCTAGTAAATTTGCATTTGAAAAGTAAAATTGTTGTCACATGACTCTCAAGAGCCAGTCATAATACAGGACAATCAACTACACTACTTCAAGTTGGGGTGACTGCTTTTGCCCTCCCTTAAAGGAGCAATAAATTTGTTGACTTAAGTATGTATATAGCTATATGCACGTTTGCTGACCACATAGTGTTGTCAATATCATCTTTTGAACACTGTATTTATGTAAAATATAATTGTGCTTTACCTTCCCCTACTCTCAGCATTTTTTGGCTTCCTGTTAATTTCATTTTTATCCCAGACCTGTAGCTAAGCAAGGTGTTAAAGGGGGAAGCATACCCTGGGGGATGAGTGAATATGTACTTAAATTGTTTTAAAGTAAAAGTTGTGGGCTACTGCATTATTATTTATTGCCTTTTATTACTGTCCACCAAAGCGTGAGCTGCTTGAGTAGAAGGTTTTTCACATTGATGCATTCAGTTTTGGTGGTCTATTTCAGTCCCCACCTATCTCCTATCAACCTGTGTATACCATTTATACCCTGTTTGGCCAACTAAATAACACCTTAAAGGCCCCGTTCTCTCACCCCAAACAGAACCAATTCTCCTAACCTTCTTACTGAAGCTCCTCCCACAATTGTCTGAAATTCATCCTCATCCAGAGACAATCTCCGTTGATTGCTTCGAGTCAGAGTGTAGAAAAGCTCAATGTTTATAAACAAAACACTCTCAGTACTGTTCATGCTGGGTAATAAAAGCTTTGGTACCCTGCATTGTTTGAATTAGCTGTCAATCAAGGAGCTTAGCCAGTGGAGAATTTCAGTACACCCTACCAAAATTTTGGTTTAGGGTGAGAGGATTGGCCCTTTAATAACACCATAATAACCCTACCAGCAAAGGTTGCTATACACCATGTAACTTCCTTCTCCTTATTGCCTAGCTGGAAGATTTTCTGCTTAGAGATACTGTTTCAAGACATCCAGGGACCATAATAAATGATAACATTTGAAGATTCATGAAGCATGGACCATAAGTTTTATTGCATGCTTAGTTGACAGTAGGCAGTTAACCATACTAGCATATGTCAATGATTTTAGCCATTAAAGGGGCAATCAGAGTTTATTTTTATAGATTTTTTGCAACACAACTTTGATTCTGCACCTTGTTTGCACAGTGATTTAAAGTCCCAGCTCTGTCATCTCCTCATCCATACACAATCTCAGTTTATTGCTACTGGGTGAGTACAGAAAAGCTCAATGTGTATAGTCATATTAATCAAAACACTCTCAGTACAGTTCATGCTGTTTAATGTAAGCTTTTGTACTCTGCATTGTGTGTATTTGCTGTCAATCAAAGAGATGAGCCAATTGAAAATTTCAGTTAACCCCTACAAGAATTGTAGTTTGGGGTGAGGTGATTAATTTGGCCCTTTAGAAGTAACTAAAAATGATCAAAGTCTAAACAATGTCATGATTGATTACAGTGTAGTGGAAGATGTCTACTCTTACACCTGTGTGGAATATTTTTACCCAGAAAATATTCAGAAACTGTGGTACATCAGTGATTAACACAAAATTAGTGTTTCTTAATTCTAACCTGACAGATCTCTCTAATTTTCTTTATTTTGGTGGACAAGCAGTTCAGAAAGGCAAAACAATGTGTTGGAACAAAATTTTGATATTCTCTGTCAAACTCTGATTAACCCTTTAGAAGATTTCAGTAGATTATTGCAGTCATAAATATGCCTACTATAGTCACTCATTCTCTAAATTTGATGAAAAGGGACAATCCATCTTGCTCCCCATCACCTATTTACCTAAGTATTTCCCATAGTGGCCTGCAGGTCCATCTGGCATAGGATCCTTTAGCACAGGAATAGCCTGCGCACTCTCCCTTTCAAAGTTTGACTTCTTCCTCTCTCCATCTCAAGCAAGACATGTTTTTGACTCTGTTTGGTTTTTGAGAGTTTTCAACAGGTTTTTCATTGATCTATGTTCTCTTTTAAGACCTTACCAAAGTCAGTAGCCCTTACTTACTGACTGAGCCACTTTTCCAG
The DNA here is from genome assembly GCA_037179385.1 of Holothuria scabra. Taxonomy (NCBI): domain Eukaryota; kingdom Metazoa; phylum Echinodermata; class Holothuroidea; order Aspidochirotida; family Holothuriidae; genus Holothuria; species Holothuria scabra. Next base: position 12,438,373 of record CM074196.1, on the reverse strand, counting down.
GTGTCACTGGTAATAAATTGAAAAATGCAATTCCCTCATTTGAATAAGCATACCATAACATCCTCATTCAGGATTAAGCATCTGGTAATCATGTGAGAATTTCGTTTTTGTACTGTCAAGTCGTTAAATTCATGCAGAAAGACTCCTTGATCTACTTTCAATAGTCAATGTTCCTATTGTTATTATAATTAAGTCTGTTGGAAGAAGCAGATTGCGGAAAATAGTCTTGGTGCCTGCTTTCTCCCTGAAGAATTGTTAACCAATTTATATTGAAAAATGCTCCAAGCCAGAAAACAGGTTGATAAGACCTACAATGTATCTTAAAATTTGCTACAGAGTATGGAATTAAATGCCACAGACTGCCATTGCATCTATTATCTTCAATATCAGTGCTGAGAAGCAGACAGATGTGTACTAGCACAAAAATTTGTTTGAGATGTATATAAACTAAAACCCATACTCCCAAATAAGCTAAAACCCAAATACTCCACAGTTTAGATTTTGTCTTTGTTCTAAACTTTGAAACAGTTGTTTCTTATCTGCAGGGACTGCATCTTGTATCTCTTGAATCAGCTGAGGGAAGGGTGTGATGAGACATTTATATCCCTAAACAGGAAGCCTTTGATAATATCTTAAAGTGACTTGTACCATTTACAGGAAGCAATGAGATGGAAAATGTTTCCCTTGTTTTAGAGGGTTCCTGTAACCAGCTGAATTAACCTGTGTTTATATCCAAGAGGACAGGCACTATTTTGGGAATTACATACAAGTTGTGAGGCTTATGGAAGAGGAGCCCTGTGTAATTACTGAAATAGATCATTTTGCAGTCGGAACCTCAGAAAGTTTACATACTGTTTCGTTTCTTTCAGGGTTCAAAGATTGATCATTTCCTGTAAAATTTGAATGATTCTCTTGAACAGAGACTTCAGTGTACACTAGAAGCCAAAAGAAGAGGTTTTGATTTCTATGTAAATAGAATGGCTCTTGAACTTGACTTTATACAAGCGGTATACTTTGCTCAATTGAACTCTGCCCAAGGGATTCTCCTTTGAGTATTGTGATGATTTTTAAAGTCAGGGAGGATTATCTTTTGATTATGTTGGAAGTGATATCAAATGTGTTTTTAGAAATTTGACTGTTTGCAGATGGCAATTTTTCCTGTGTTTGGAGTGCTTTGTTGAGTAATCGTGCAGTTTAGTTTTGGATTTAACTGAAGGGAATTTCCTTGGATTTCAGAGGTTCTTTGCCTTACTTTGGAGTTCAGTCAGATGTTTAATTTACCTGAAGAGTAAAGCGTTTCTTTGTGCTTACAAATAGTGAGAAGCAATTCAGTTGGGCCTGTAGGCAGTTATTGAGAATTTTTTTCCTTTGCGTGTCAAAGTTTTTTTAGGGGGAAGGGGAGGTCATATTTGCTTACATGCATGTGTCCAGGCTTTTGTGAGCTTGCATTCATTGACATATTGTACAGTATTTCACATTGAGTTACAGTAAGGGAAGGGGTTGCAAAATTGGGTAAGGATAAGGGGAAATTGTTGTGAAGGGGTAACTGTATCCTCTGTGGCAGTGGATCTATTACTGCAAGTTTCTTCCTCTACCATGTTATGCACTGAACACTCTCTGAAAACACCCATTGGCAGTGCATTTTAGAAAAGGGAGTCCTGAAGGTCATTTATTTGAGGATGTTGGCCTACAGTATTTTACTTCAGAATAGTAACTAAGGTACCATTAAAGCCTGTGTTATTAGGTTAAAACCTAGTTGTAGCATGCAATGGGAAGACCAATGACCTGGCCTGTAGACTCAAACTTGTGAAACATAAATGGGGAAGGGAGAAGGGCAATTGCTAGAGATAGTGCACTGAATAGAGGATATAAGGTAGGCTTAAAATATTACCCTTTCAGTCCAAGTGGTCTCTGTCACTTTAAAAAGGTCATTGTAGATTGTGTGCTATTTTTGACAAGCAAATTTTCAGCTTTTAAATATTATTTGTTTGAATATTAGCAATCTGTTTTCACCATTTATTTGAAATGTTTATGTTTTGTTTCCATTGGCAAGTATGTCTGAAATACTTTTGCAGCTTGAATAAGGTCGAGAGTGGTTGTGTTCCAGTAGATTCACGGTTGACGAACTGACATGAGTTAATTATCTCTACCTGAACGAGTGTATCGTTGGTAGGTCAAGCAGTATGTTTGAAATACAGTTTACAAGTTTTGCTGGTTGATATTGTGATATCAAGCCTGCTGCATGCAGACATTGGATGAGTTTTGTATCTGGCAATTGATTTGACATTTTGATTTCCATTCTGAAACAGGTGATCATGAATTTGGCAAATTCTAAAGGTCAAACTCAGTCACCCTTATATGAATTGGGTATACTTTAATATAGCCAATGACTCTGCTGAATATAGAGTGGTTCTTTTTTTGAACCAGATCACTAGTTTTAATGTGCAGTATACAGGCTATGATTATAGGTATATCAAAACGCTGTTAGTAACAACTCCTGGGGCACACTGCACACATCAGTGGACTGGGAATGCTTTGCCACAACCTCATTAGAATTATGGAACCTGTTAGAATTAGGCTATTACTTGGCCCACTGTTGACTTTTTTATTTTCCTAGATCAAAGCAAATTGAGAATTTAAATATGCCCCATAAATTGTGTCTCTAGACAGTTAAACATTGAAAGGGCAGGGCTCACAAACTTGTTGCCATTATCACTGTTTTGAGGATTTGTTGTTAGGATCAAAATACCTGCATCTGATTCATGAGTGTGAGAGCTTGCAAGTACAAAGTTGATCTTGAGGGGTGAATTACTCTCGATCAGTATCTCAACCCCTGTTATGCAATAGATCAAGTGTGAAACCTTGCAGGCTCTTTGCAATAGAAGTAATTTAGATCTACATTACAGTACCCCTCTCTGAATGCTTTCTCACTTGATCTCAAGCAGGAGATTAGAACCAGGTCTGATCCACCCCTCGAGATCAGTTTTGTAGTATGAAAGCTCTAGCACTCTGGATCAGATCAGGAGATTAGATTCACCCATGGGGAAAGATGATATTTTTGGGGGATCAAGATCGATATGACCTATGTTGAAACATTCCGATCCTTCTCTTCCTGCAAAATATAGACAAACAAAAACTCCAGAGCTCTCCAGTGGACAATATTGTCAGAGGGTTGAAGGTTCATTACATAACCCATGTTTGTTGATGGCATGATCAGGGTTTTGATTCACAATGAGAGACTGAGGGTGAAAAAAATATCTTGGATCTCAAGGGGAAGATCTGATCACCCCAGAAGATCAGCTCTCCAGTGTGAAAGAGGCCTCTAACCTCCTTTCTAAAACCAATGTAATTTATACCCATCATGATTTTACAAGAGATACTGCATCTTAGATTGAAGTGACAGCCCTAGCTGCTTCTGAACTGTTATTATTATTCTCTGGAGATATGGCCCATCTTCTTTCTTTATAGTCTTAAAGAATGAAATCATTGGTTTGTATGAAAACTAATGGTCCGTAGAGGGAGGGTTGATGTCGGTAATTAGATCTGAAACAAAGGAAAAATCTGTTGATTGAATTAAGTGTGTGGAAAAGTTTACATCAGGAAATCAAGAAATGAAATTAGAAGGGTTATAATATCCATTGCAGAACTCGCTGTATCTGAGGTAATGAAATGAAATGATCCTTTATTGGGATAGACTTCTCCTGGATTCATTCATTACTTGGTTGAGGCTGGAGATTGTTTGTAGACTATGAATCATGGAATAGATTAAATTGTCAAAACTATTTTTTTAGGATACAATGGGAGGGTGGGGTGGAGAAGGTGTGATCCGAGCCAATTGAAGTATAAAATTGGAGAATTATCTTCAAAAATTTCAGGATGTGATATTGATGAAAGAAACACAGTACGATAGTAAAAGAATGTTATTTTTATGTAGTATACACAATTGTTATTAAAACAAAACATAACATGGTCCATTTTGGCCTACATTATTTCAGGAATTATTTCCTGCAATAAATTTTGTCAAAAAATTGATAGCAGCATGTGTATTCCTGGACAAACTTCACATTTTGTAACTTTTTTTCAGATGACTGTTGTTCAGATAACTTTGCTATAGGATAATGAGCAGGTTTGCCACCAGCCAACCAGCAATTTTCCATCCAAATTTCCAAAATTAGGAAGGGAATTATGGCACAAAAATCTGCTTTGCCTGTCTGGTATTCCAAACTTCCCCCACTTCCCTAAAATAACAGGATCTACATGTACATTATATGTGCCTGTTTGGCGACTGCCAGATTTGGAAGCATCATTTTCGTGACACAGTGGTTTCCTATTGCAGTGGGAAAATTTACTAAATTATGAAGTTAGTGTAGCTATTGGGTCAAGCACCAGTGGTTGTATACACCTACTGATGACTATATATTTTACTTCTTAAGAAATCATTTTAGTCATGTAAAATTTTACTTCTTGAAATTTCTCCTTAAAGGGCATACTGTAAGCATTTGCCCCTAAACTTATTTTGAAGCAACAGATATTAAAATAAATCTCCCAAAATTCTTACTTCAAAGTATCTTTTATAATATTTTGGTACTCCAGTATTGCATATCAAGGGACAGTATTAACCAAGCAATTACTCCTTGTAAATTTCACATGTTAACTCTTAAGCTCTGATCTGATTTGAAGCAGGACTGTCTACTACACAGCTTCAAGTTGGACATATGGGAATGTTTAGTGCATATGTGTTCAGCGTACATGCTTAACTGTGTAAATCACTATGAAAATATAGTACATTTTCTGACAAACTGAGCCTCACCTGCCTAAACACAAAATAAATTAACACATTTCACTCATGATTGATTTCCTTAACCAGTTCCCTTTAAACTGTTCTAAGTCTTGTTTTCATGTAGTGAGAAAAAGTTTCCTCAGTTTCCAGTTAAAATAGAAGGGGTTTTATGATTTTCGTATTGGAAACACAGATTTTCGTGTGTTTTCGGTTGATAGTAGCAAACAAAACTTGCCAGAATTCTTGCCTAGTGTCATTGGTCTAAAAATTTCAAGTGATATAAAAATTTACATATCTTTTTTTAAAACATTTTTAAGATTCAGTTTGATTGCACAGAGCTAGAAAACCTCTTCATTTTGACATCGAATTGGATAAAAAGCTTAAAAATCTTTCAATTAGATTACGTAATACCATTTTCGCATGCACGCTCACAGACAGATTCCGCGAAAAATCCTGCTGTGGGTGATTTAGAGGTAAACATTCAAAAACAGCCACCCTTAACTTGTTTTGGAACAAGAGCTAAATCGTATACAGTTTTTGTTTTATTCTCTTAAAACTTATTTTCATGGTATAGCTTGAATAAATGACATTTTAAGATAAACCAAGCCTTTACAGCACTTCTAGTAAATTTCACAATTGTAGGAAAAATATTTCACACATGATTCTCAAGGACCATTCATGAAGTAGGATAATCCACTAGTCTAATTTAATTTAGCATGGCTGCATTTTTCCTTTAAGACTTAAATTCCAACCCACTTCTTTGGTGAGTTTCAACATCACCCACCCACTTTTAATTTCATTCATAAGGTGTAATTGAATTTCTTTCTTCTGTTATTCTTCATCAAAAGCTTGATGTGCTTCATAACTGTCCATTTGCAGCATTCAAAACAAAACCTAGTTCCATCCTCACAGTATCAGTTCCGTAATGATCTTCAAAGTACTTTCCTGTTTATGTTTCATGCTTTTGTTAGGAGCCTGAAATGACATTTAAGATCAGAATAAAGGAGATGGCCATTCCGTAGATGCAACCTGGTTTTAAAGGCCAATTAAATCATGTGACGAAGGAATTTTATGAAAGAATCATCAACAGCCATTTTGTTTGTGAACATGAAAACATCTTCAGTTAGCTTGTTGGAACTGTTTTTAATGCAGGATCTGTTTTATATCTTGTGGCTAGGAATGTATATTTCACACTATTGTAATGTTAACATCATTATATTGTGAAAAAATAATATTGCATCGTGAGGAGTTCAAATCGCAGAGCCTACTCTTTTGAGTTTTAGCTTGAGAATGCGAAGGGGACTGTGTCATGCAATTTATATGTGATAATAGCCAGTCTGCTGTATATGAGCAATACAATAGCACCGACAGGCTTTATTTCATACAAGATATTTCAGTATGGTAACATTCATGGACATAAAATTTAACAAGAAGACCTACAGATAGTTTTCCTAATTACCCTAGAAACATGTAGCCAATCAAATCAAGTATAAATTAAAAAAAAAAATGGTATTTAAAAAGAAGAAGCAGCCACAGTATTTGTGTCTCAAATGTTTTACTGCAAGTGCATTGTTATACTCCTATTGTCTCACTCACACATTAACATATTATACCCCAACTTCTCTAGCATACCCTTTTTTTTCTCTAATAAACACCCCGGGGGAGGGGGGTGAAATTTTTGTGAAGGGGGGCGTCTATTAGAGTCAAATTTACCAGCAAGAAAGCTACCACTCCAAGCATGTCAGTTAAGAGGTGAATAATAGGGGTATGTTTCAGGTTGATTGACATTAACAAAAAATTGCAGAAACATTTTTTGCAACATTATATGGGACTTGATGTGATTTTGTGGCATTAAGGTAGGATTATTCCATTTACACTTTTCTCAGGAATTCACAATTTCATCACATTTAATGTGACGAAAAAAGCCAAGGGGCGTTTATTAGAGAGGGGGTGTTTAATAGAGTAAATATGGTACATTTTTTCTCTCCACGCAGTTCTCTACACTTCATGTAGTTTGCATTTATGACAAAGATAGGGTAAGGGGATTAGGTACTTTGTGGGCTCCATGCATTAATCCCACTTTAGGGAACATTTTTATCCTCTAATAAATTAACTTCTCAATTACAGACATAACACTACAGGAATTAAAGTGTGCAGTGTGCAGTATGCAGTAGGTTTAAACATGTTGTTTATTAAGTAATGAAGTCAAAATAATATTATAGGCATGCATCTATTTTTTCATTACTTGGTGGTTCTGTGAAGAAAATTGCTCCCAAATTTGTAAGGCACCAGATAACTGTACATTTTATGTTTGGTTTAATGCAACATTACCTTTGTTTTATCTTGGATCATGTGCCTCTCTGCAATGTTGTACTTTTATCATTGTTATCAAGGTTTTGAAGGTTTCAAATTTCAGCTCATTTCCTGACTTGTGTGCCATCCAAGGCTGTGTGTGTATAAATCCACAATATTCTTGTCTAGGCCTGATCCAGCACCTCACTAGGATATTAAATTAAATCCCTGAAGTAATTTTTCTAAAATCTCATATCAGTGACAGATATCTATTTGTAGTAGTTCCTTTCAGGGACACAGGGATTACTCAACACAAGGTGTCCTTTGTTGTAAGTAAAGTGGGCTTATTCATGAAGTAAAACTAGCTGCATATTAAAGGGGTTGCCATATTCAGTAACTAAGGGCCATCATGCCCTCTCAGTCAGTACCACAATTACATGTACATAATTTTTCCTTTTGAAATCAGGTTAAAGGGAATTATTGCATTTAAAACGCTCCAACATAGCATTAAAAGTAAACAGATCTAGTCATTTCCAAAATGTCGTTCAGTCTCAACAATAAACAACAATAAACCCCAGCAATAGCTTCATCTCCTCAAAATATTACACACAAGAAGAGTCGTGGAAGTTGCATCTTGTGAAGTGTTGAAGTGGTGAATAAATTATTCTTGAGCAACAAACAACTGAATTTCTATCTGAGGCAAACTTATTTCTTAAACTTACTTCTTGAAAAGAAGGCTACCAATACTGCCTCATTTCTTATTTGTATCATTCTTTGCCAAAAAGTATTTGTTCTAAAAAGATGGAATTTCCTTGTAAAACCAATGCAATATTTTTCTCTAAAGTCTCAGTATATTTCCTATAGGCCTAATTAGTTTTCTATATTCCTCAAGATATGGGGAGATCCAGTAATTGCCCAGCTGAGCTGTTAACTTTGCTCACATTAATGGTATTTAGATTCTTCGATTGAAGGGAAATAGCAGTTGCCCCAAACTTATTTTGAAGCAACGGCTAAGATCTCACAAATTTCTTACTTCTCTTACTTCTCTTCCAATGGTTTTTATCATATTTTAGGACCTCAACTTTGCATATTCAAGGGTAAACCAAGCAGTTCTTTCAAGTAAATTCCAATGGTTTTTATCATATTTTAGGACCTCAACTTTGCATATTCAAGGGTAAACCAAGCAGTTCTTTCAAGTAAATTCCAATGGTTTTTATCATATTTTAGGACCTCAACTTTGCATATTCAAGGGTAAACCAAGCAGTTCTTTCAAGTAAATTCCAATGGTTTCTATCATATTTTAGGACCTCAACTTTGCATATTCAAGGGTAAACCAAGCAGTTCTTTCAAGTAAATTCCAAATTTCCAATTTTACCCAAAAGCCCAATGTTATTTAACTCGTCTGCAGTGGTATATACCACTATTTTTGTGAAAAGATGGTTATACTGTAATTTTTGGCAAGCTATGGGTTCCAAACATATTACAATTTGCTTCCTTTCAGCAACCTATCTCCTTTATCTACAGTAGGTGTTAAAGTCCCTGGGGCCCATTCCACAAAGATTTACACACAATCTTAAGTTTGATTCCCCATACTTAAGTCAACAGTAAATCATACTTAAGATTGTGCTTAACTCTTTGTGGAACAGGCCCCTGTTCTCTCATTAATTGGGGTTCTTCGGCCCTCAGTCTGTAGGTTAAAGGATGGTACCTACTCCCTCTCCTGCTCAGTTGGTTTTGTAACTTCATGCATGTAACCAATACCATATGATGTCCTAAATACTCGGCCATTATCATGAGTTAACTTCATAAATGCTTCCTGTCATCCTCTATTCTTTACAATTTTTTCCAAATTCAAAATACTATTGGTTTCCAAGTACTGCACTAATATTTCCTGGGTGAATACTATAGTACTGTACTTCAATCCCACTTCCTTGCCCCGAGAAACATGTAGTCAGCACTATATAGTGCAAAGCTGATACAACCCCTTTAAATTTAGTCAGCATTGAAATCAAGGTGTATACAATCTTTTCATGGGTTTGTTAATGTGGGCAGGCTTCAAAACCACATGGGCTGCCCACAAAGAAACACTGATTTCATTCTATTCTGTTTGAAGCTCATTGGTAAAGCACCATGTCAAAAAGTTGAGCGACATTAATAGCTGGTTTGCAGGATGACTTGGAATACTTTCATAGTTTGGTGTAGGTTTTGTGAATGGTGCTCTGTAGTGTGTGGGTTTTTCACTGTAGTATTTGTGATCAACTTATTTAACATTGGTTCTTTTGTGGTAATTTTGGTGAGGAATTAGAAGCCTTGGTAATAATCATCTGGTGCCAAATATTTGTCTGTTGGATGAGTTTTTCAATGAGTCCTCCTTCTCCTGATTGATCTTGGAACCATTTTGTCTTCATCTTTCTTTGGTATAAATCTTCAGCTCATCTCATCACATTCTGTCTGTGATGTTTAAAATCTCTGCTAATGTTATTGACCCCTGCCACTCTTGACATACCAGTATAGTCATTTGAGAAAACAGTAGGTACTGAGGAAAGAAGAGTTGAGATTGGATTATTTTCTTTTGGAAAAGAATTGGATTACAGTCTGTGTGAATGAATTGGTTGTGATTTCATTGGATATGGATACTATTGTTGCCTTTTGTTTCAACTTTTGAATGGATTTCTCAATTTAAAGGACTGTCATCAATTTAAAGGACTGTCATCAATTTTCCAGCTGTTCATGCATCTTGGCTTTTTTTTTTTGAGGCAGAGTATGTAGTGATAAGATTGAAATGTATGTAGAGTGAAAATAACATTACAAGTCAGTTAATTATAGTGCAGTATCAAAAGATTTTGAGGTGTGTATGCCAGTATGGGTTCCCGGAAAATGAATTGTGAGGATTTATTGCCTCCCTAACACTTTTCACTGAAAATAGAAAACTCAGTAATCACATCCAGTAAAAGAAGCAATTAATTCTTATTGAACAACATGATAGTAATATAGGCCTAGTTGTCTCCCTGATATGATATAATTTGTGGTACAATTATAGAATATGTACCCTGCCACAAAATAACACCATTGCATTGACAGCTATGCCGTTGCGTCCAATGACACAGTGGAACCGGCGTATCCACTATAAGGATATTGGTTGAACTAAGAGAATTCTGAATGAACTTGATAAAAATCAAACAGGAAGGACTAATGATTGTTGTAGTCATTCTCAGAATCATTTGTCAGGGATTTGATGACCTAGCCATTTAATTTCAAGGGTATAGTTCTGGCGTGGTAGGGTATTCTGTAATTACTGTGTTTATGCAATTTAATGTTATTTAAAGGAGGGGAAGATCGCACTCTCTTGCCTTCCCCCATTAAGGAGATCCCCTCCTCTTACCGGCTTAGTATTGTAAAATAGTTGCAACTAAATAACCTAGCGGTGATGACACTTCCAGCAGAGGGCAAACTCCATCCATTATACTTAAATGCCAGTCAGAGAGCTCTGGTGAATTTAACTGTAAAGGCTATCAGCATGCAGCATTCCATTCAAAGTGCAAAAAACGAATTGCATGAAGTGTCACATACTGTATGTTCAGTGGGTATAATACAATACAACTGCAGCTTTTTCATTTTATTTATGGTACAGAGAAGTGTCATATCTCTTTGACATTTCAAATTCATTTAACTTACATTTCATGCCTGCAGTAATGTGCCCTACTTTTTCAAAATGAATTTATATGTAGCATGTTTATTAAGTCTATTCATCCTCATAACCTTAGCCTGCAAGTTACTCTTCAAAACCTCCAAAATGATCCAGCAAAACATAGCAACATCTGTTTTATTTACAATCCTGTCAAAATGGCTTTGAACAAGCTGGGCAATAAAACTTGAGAAGATAGCTTTACATGTCCTCGTTGTCAGGCCTCAAATCAGTGATACACTGTATTCATTTTTAGAAATATCACATGTCCTCATTGTCATACCTCAAATGATATACTGTATTCATTTTAAGAAATATCACATGGTCATTTCATTTCTATTCATATTGATTCAGAAAGCGTTGGTCACGCAAATGCCGAGCATAGAAGGCACTTTGTTTTAATTACATATTGCTGCTACCAAATTGCAAATTTCTCCATAGACTCTACTGTTGCTATGATTGTATGGTATTAATGGTTGTGTAGTAGAGCATTACAGTACTTCACCTGTTTCATTTGAAACTGTACTTTGTAAATTAAACTCTGACATTATCTTAGTTACCTTGTTAGGGCCCAGATTATCAAAATCTGCTGAATGCTGAACATTTCATTTTTGAGTGGCTGTGCTGTCAATGTAAACCAGTGTTGCATGATAAAACTCCATATAGGTTTTACTTGATTGGAGCTTAAAAGACAGTTTACAAAGAAGGTGATGTTCTAAATAATACTATAGCTCTAGGGCATCCAGAAGACTTCACAAGTTTGAATACTCAAAATTTAATTTAGAGAAAAGAAAGACAAAAAAGGGCATTCAGACAGTGGAAACAAGGGGATGTATTGTTGAACCATCACGTAAGGTTTTTGTATAAATACATAATAAGGGGAGTAAAATAAAAAAAATTTCAAAGCTTTAATATCTGAGTCACTTTAAAAACCATCAATGAAATTTTGTTTACAACAAAAGTTTTTTTCTGGAGGAATGTCAAAGAATCCATTTCTTAAGTTGAAACATATCACATATATTATAGTATATGAAGTATAACTTACGTACTGTACAAATGCAGTGGTTACTCATCACTTTTTGAATTCATTGATGCAAGCACCATCCTTAGACAACCAATCAGAAGACATTTCAATATCAGGGCATTACTCTAAATGAAAGACAAGAACTTTAATTACATGAATATACTGCTAGGGTGATTAAACCCATTCTTCACAAATTGTTTTTCATGGGTCATCTTCATCATGCAGCTGAATGAAAGGCAAGTGGAATTACAATATTGAAAGAAATGAAAGTTGTGTTAATAGATCGTATTTCTCCGTATAATACACACATCCGTATATGCTGAATTCAGGTTCAGGTGTGCTGGGAAATACGTTATCGCAGTATTATTCATAATTTTCATTATAATAATAATGAAGTGTTAAACTCCATGTTGAATGCTTTAAATCAAATAAATTATTTTCTATTAAAATTGGCCTTTATAAGTTTGAAGTGCAAGGGAAAACGCAGTCCCCCAGTTTGGAGTAGGCCTACACTGAAGTACAGTAGGCAAGTCAGTCTATTCCATGAATGGCCCCTGGTAATCATGTGATGTTTTTTCACTCAGTTGTGAAATACAAGGAGTAATAATACTGCTTGAATTACCTAGAATATGTGATATGTGATATCCATGTTTTTAAATATCAGGGAAGATGCTTCCAAGGAACAGTTCTAGGAAGAAAATTGTGAAATTTAGCTGTTGTTTTGTTCAAAATAAGTTTGGTGTGATCACTTTTATACCCTTTTATGTTGTAGCTTGTAGATGAAATTTCTGGATCATTTGGTATTAAATTATTATCTGGATGATGTGGTTGCCAAGAATATCCGAAAGCTCTGTCCAAAGGAGCTAACTGATACTAGACTTTCAGTTAGAGGTTTCAAATACAAAATCATGTGACTTGATTTTCCCGTTGAAAGTTTAAAATAAGAAATTTCTTCTTCGTTGTACTTCCAATACCAGTTGTTGCACAATATTGATTCCTTTTCGTGGGCGAGAGACAAAATTTCATCAATTTGATATCCTTCCAGAAGGCATACCATTGGGTTTTCCAGATATAGTAGCTGATTTGCAGAGACCAAATCGTGTAGAATCTTCCAGGGAATAATTTATCCGGTATCGCATCGCAAAATGCGATGCAAAGTTACAGATTTGCGACACAAATAAAAATATGTGTAGCAAAATTTGCGATACAATTTCCGAGCAAAAGCTCCGGTACTTGGTGAATGGAAATGACAACAGGAATACACGAAGGCCTACAACTGTTCAATACGTAATTAGTACTGGCACACTTGTCAAGCAACGAAACACTGCAAAAAAGCAGCAAGATTAAAAGAACCCAGACACTTGAGTGTGTTCAAAACAGCAAGGTAATTCACGCAACTTTTACGTGCACCTATTGGCCGCTAGTTACATTGTCGATGGTGCGACTTTAACGTATGCAGCTGTGTATGAAGTATGAGGCACTCTGTAAGTGCTAGTGTTACGATAGCTCGGAGACTTCCCATAGGGATCAAACTTCTTCCACATAAAACACGAGACAGCCTAGGCTCTACACATCTCCATATGCAAACACGTTAGGATAGTGCAAGGTCTAGCACAAACAACTCAGAAGAAAAAAGCATCGTAGGGCAAAATTACAGGGGTTAATCTTTCGAAAACAGTATGGAGGGCTTAGTAAGAGTATTTTACACATGCCTCATAATTATTTTATGAAATTTGTGAAAATTTGATTATATTGGACATCTTTCAAATTGACATTGTTCTGACTACCCTGAATGAGGCTGTAGCAGTAGGCCTTGTATGTAATACATATGAGAAGTTTGAGAACACTTTTTAGAAACGGATTGCAAGATCGAAATTTAGGAAAATTCCCAGGATTTAAGAAGCAATGCAAACTGCTTAGTATCATGGTGGAAGAAAAACAATAAGGTTACTGACTGTCTTCTGGCCCTGTTCCAGTTTGTTAGCACACAGTGCATCAAGCTTGTTGAGTGAATGCTTTTGACTCGCTTTCTGGAGGACCTTACACTGAAGGCCTACGGCAAAGCAAGGAGCTGATTCAGTCCGATATGGAATTGAACTCAGCATTTTGTGCCTTGTTTCTGCAGATCCATAAAGAATTATTGCAGACAGGACTTTTCGTGGAAGAGTGCTGTCACATTAAGTCAATGTTTAGGTTTAGTTTCAGCATATAACTGAACACCGTATCATAGCAGGGAATAGCATCTGAGCATGAATCAGAGTACTGCATAACAGAAGAAAAGTATGACAGTGAAAATTGCTATGCAAATTTTGAAAATTGCTACACAAAATGGAACTTGTATCGCAAAAATGCTATGCAAAATTTCTGTACTAAATTAGTATTAATAGACAGTTGCAGGGTTTTCCCTGGGTTTAAAATTTAACGTCGCGCATCTGATGCGTCCATTGGTGGATCGCCGGCCTGGGGGAGTGGTATAAGGGGATGGGGTGTACCCCTCCCCTTTTGGAAATTTTGTGACTTATGCAAGTCCATAGACACAAAATGGTGACACTTTTGAGCCAAATTAGTCAACACAATTTCTGTAAGTTGATGCAAAAATATTAGCACCGAAACTCACATTCGCACAAATTTTGATCTACTAATGGTGGTCACATTGGCTTTAAATCACCGTAATTTCTGCTTCAAAAGTTTTGGTTCATCGGCATGGCCTTTATTAAGCGCTGGCACCAGAAGATATTTACCCCCGGTTGGCCATTATTTCGCGTCCTTTGCTCACCAAAATTAACGTGATTGGGCCAGCCTGCAATATAACCAGTTCAGGATAGAAAATATTGGGAAAATTTCCATTCGTTTCACGAACGGGATATCATTTTTGTAGGTGTAATATTTTCACTTCAAAAGTGGAGATGTAAATCAACTGTTAATGCGATAGATTTGTTTGCAGTCGATGTCACATGCCACAGGCTTTAATAATTTAGTTCTTAGGCCAACATCATGCTCATTCTATTTTTCATCTCCCAATCATGTCGGAACATTTGCATTCCTTTTCTGCACTGGGTTGTAGTTGCTATAATATACTGAAGCCACTCTCCTGCTTTATTACGAACCCCTTGTAGAGCAGTCATTCATGATAATCTAAGAAGTAGAATCTTAGCAGTTCTGGGCAGCCAACAATTGCACCCGATTAACGTATCTTATGGTTCCTTTCGGGTTTAAACATCCCCGGAAATTTTTAGCAGTTCTTGTCCAAAACTTACGTCTTGTTAAAAAAGAATCTGCAACTGAAATGCACGTAAGTCAGATCCCCGAAAAATCCACGTACGCAGAGATTTGTGATGCCGTTTCATGGTGAATTTGGCACGGGGCTCGCCCTGCTTCGCTAGCCGGCTATATAAGCATTGGCAGTGCGATCGTCGTAACACAAACTCAACGGGAAAACTTGTCTCGAGACCGAGTATTTTCACACACTAAATCACGTAGGCGGAGGCGCGACTTGTGATTGGCTGGCTAGAATCAATGCAATTGAACCAATCACGATGCAGGGACCAATTTAAATTTTGAAATGGGTCGTATGCATATGATGTCACCAAGCAAAACATGATGTCTTGTTTGGCGGAAAAAACGGACACGCACGGAAGTCTACTGCATGCGTGGGCCAAGAATTTTGCTTCATGAGACCACGTGCATCACGGTTTTTGTTTGCAATGACGTCGCATGACAAGTCCTACTGTAAATAACATTACGGAAGGAATGCTGGGAATTAATTTATGCAAGATAATAATCACCGGACTTCACAAGATTCTAGGAGCTTCGTGTACAAAACGTGCACAGACATGTATGCTAAGCTTTGGGATTAAAAAGAGGCGAAACACTGCAGCTTGATAGTTTGCTTTGGGCAGAACAGTTGGTACAGCAACTTACACAGCGCTTTCTCTGAGAAAGCAAGGAAAAGACATTGAATGCAATTCCAAATCTAATTCCATTTAATACTACAGGGTTATAGCGGAAAATATCAAACGATCACTTCCATGGCAGGGGTAAAATTTTACGTTTGTGATTATCAATGCATTCAGTTTTGGCGGGAAGTTAAAGGATTGAGTTTACAGGAATTTAACGAAACTAAGGGCAAGTTTCAAGTATATTTTAACCCCTTTTTCAGTTTGCAAATAATCGGGAGTAATGATCAAGTGAATGCCGGAATTTATCAAAGCAATGGAGCACGTGGCTGCAAGCAATGAAAACATGTTGGGAAAACAAGGGTTCTATGACATCATACACATAAGGTTCATCGCACTTATTTTAAGTTACCTTTAAACAGCGTGATTGGTTCATTATTGCTTTTAATCAGCCAATCATACTTGTGACATCGTCAATGCAGTTTTACTGTGTGGGAAAAACATGTAGAAACCAACTGTCTTCGCATAGAATTCTAATACTCCCATTGCATTTTTGCTACGATCGAATTTCCCAAACTTTGGTTGTAGCCGGGCAAAAAAATTCAGAGATGTAGGCTAGTAGTTAATGGGGGTTTACACTGCAGTGAAGGTTCCCACGACTTCCATTTTCTGATTTTCTGCATTGTGTCGTAAGTTTTAAGAACGAAGTAACAGGAAATATGTGGGATTACATCGTGAAGATACAATGACATGGTTCATTCGTTTGATTGATAATTTCCCAAATCTGAGACATTAGCCCCGCCTCTAACCTGCCAAAGGCGGGCGTATGTGTTTTGGTCATGCAAGTCGTGTTTTGCCACGTAGCTACTGTGCTCCGGAGTGAGCAACAGTTTCCTGATACGAGCCTACGAGGGCAAGTGCAGGCTAGTTAATTATAATAATACTGTGTTGTTACTCATTCAGTAGTAGGCCCTATGGGATATGCATACAGAGCTCTGACTTGCATGCAGTGGTATATGCATGGAAATTAAAAAAGTTAGTTGCAGTTTAACAAATAAGTCAATGATTTTGTCGTTTATTGTATTAACAACAAAAGCAGTCGTTGACAGAAAGAAGAAAAATTATGGAGGCTAGCTGGCAGCAATTTTGAACATCGCGGCCATTTTTGAACGTCGCAGCTTCCTTGGTTTTGAAGCTTGAACGTCGCGGGGCGCGACGTTCAAAATGCCCAGGGAAAACCCTGAGTTGTGGTAGGGGCTAAAGTAATTAGATAACGAGAATTGGAACTGTCCAGGGTGAGAAGATTTGGCCTTTAAAACAATTGTATAAGGCATAGTACTCCTGGTGTATATGTACAATAGGGTACCTATTGTTTTTAAACAGGGTCTTAGGCATGTACCCTATGGTTCCTTGGAATTTTAAGGGCAAAAATGCATTCAATCACCTCAAACACATTTAAAAAATCAACAGCTGAATCTCACAATTTTCATTTTCTCTTCCAAGTATTTATCATATTAATATTGCAGGACTTAAATGGCAAGTGCAGTCCCCCACCTTTAAGTAGGCTGTCCTGTTTCATCACTGACTTTTGCAAGTCATGTGACAACATTTTGTGCTCCTCAAATGTAAAATTTACTTGCAGTAACTGCTTGATTTACCTTGAATGTGCAGTTATTGAAGTCCTAAAATATTGTCAGAGATACTTTGAAGAGAAATAAAAAGAAAATGTTGAGATTAAGGTGTTGCTTAAAGCAAGTTTGAGATAACTGCTTTGCACTTTAAATATTGCATGAATCAAGGACTGTACCCCTTGACTAAATCCTAGTAAATTTTGCAATAATATTGAGGAGGAGAAGTATTGTGACATCAGCCATTTATCAAACAAGATAGTCTTCTACTACACTGATTTTAGTTGGATTGACAACATTTTCCCTGTAAGTGAAAGTCTTTAATGTTCTTTCCCCTAATTAGGAAAATGGAAAAGAAAAGAAAAAAAAAAACCAAAAACAAAACAATCAAGCTTAAGCTCGTGCAGATAAGTACTATGGACAACACAACAACAAGTAATTCCCTTCTCTCTTTAGACCAAAATGGAATGATATTTATCAGCTCATAGCTCAGGAAAAACACAATTCCATCTTTCAAGATGTACTTGTCTGAGCAGGGAGCTGAATTTGAAACAGGAAACCCCTTTCGGAAGCAAAGTTGTGAAGTCATGCAAGACCTTGACTCTGAACATTAAAGGGGAAATGTAGTCACTCCACATTGGAGCACTGTAGCATAGTAGTCTACCGTATTTCATGATTGGCTGTAGAGAGTCATGTGATAATGTTTTACTCTCTAAATTATGAAGTTTATGAGAGTAGCTCATTGATTTACCTAGAATATGCAATGTTGAAAGTCCTGTCATATTGTTTGAAGGGACTCATTGAGTTGATATCGATAAGTTAATGAGAGTGATGAAAGGTCACTACAACATGGCAATGCTTATAGATAGCATAATAAGTCAAGTTCCATATCCAATATTTACCCAATATTTAAGCTAAAATTTCGAATTTTGTAATATCCTAACTAGTAATGGGTTTGTGCACAATTTGAAAAAGTGTCTGGTCACGAATTTTTGAAAACCGAATTGAACAGTTCAGTACTCACACATATAACAGTTATTTGTTTGTAGGATATGGGGATGTCTAATATAGACCATTTGTCATTGGTATGTGAAGCAAACTTAACGGATTTGGAAAAATTTGTGGAATTTCATGAACCAACTCAATGAGCGGTGCTTTAAGATGCTTGGTAGCAAAATAGGAAGAAATCTGTTTGATTGGACTGTTGTTTCCTAAAAGCTTGAGGTGCTTTTACCCTTTAAATTTGTCATAGAGAGAAAGAGAGAGAGATCAGTTTCATACAGGAAGGCCTTAACATCCAATAAGGTATTAAATTCGGTAAAACATTGCCCCTGGAAAATGTGTTTGAATTTGGAAAACTAGAAAACTACAAGCCTGCCAACAACCAGTTCAATGCCATCGTTTGAAAACAAAGTTTTGCTTGAAGTTTCCTCACTTTTTTGCCTTTATTTGCATAATTTCTTCAAAGGTCCATTCAGTTTCACAAGGAACTTCCCTTTCTCCCCATTTTCAAGTACAAAGTACAAGATTGTTCAAATACTGGTATTACTCACACTATTGGCTCCATAACAGGCAATCAATATGCTCTTAACAAGCTTTGCGGTAGTTGCACAATGGATGTAATGTGATGGTGTTTGCTTGGTGGTTTTTCAGTGCAAACATACCCATGAAGCCATTTCTTTGCATTATTTAGTCTCAAATACTTTATGCACTTAGTAAAAAGTAAGGGTTCTTTATGACACCCTGCTAGCAGCTGCACATAAAATGACCCAGTGGTGCACCTGCCTAGAAATCAAGGTCCGTGTACAAATTGTGGCTTTCAACAAGAAGAGGAATATTGTTACTCTATGGTCTTACAGTAGCTTTCCAATTTGCTTTGCTGCACATCATTTCATTGCCATGATAAATTTCTTGCTCTTATTCTTTGAAAACTGTTAAAAGATCGTCTCTACAATTGGAATTAGCAGCTCTATGAATCATTCTCTATTAAGCTTGGTCAGTCTTTTCTTTAAATATTGTGAGTTATTAATAGCATGATTGCTTTGTGGTCAGGAAACTTAAAATGTCACGTTGACATTGCAGTGATGGTATCTTGAACATTTACTTAAAAAAATTTTGAGCATTGCAGCATTTGGATATGAAGCAAGTAAATGGAAAAATGTGCTTTGCTTTTCTTCTCCTTGGTGTGATATGTGAGCTTCTCTGATGGAATCATTTGCTGGTTCAGATAAACAGGAATAAGAGGAGCTGGTATGTTATCATACGTAGCAGGAAGCTAACATCTAGTGTAGCAGTTCTTTGATTGCGTCCATCATTCACAGTCGGCATAAAGTCCTTTACAGCTTGTTGAAAAATTTATGGCCCGGAGTTGAAATACCTGTTTTCTTCTTGTGATTAATTGGTTTGTGGCTAAATTTCATGGTTTCGTTTTGAACACTGTGGATCATGTAGAAACATGGTAGTTAGAATTTTATCATGTTGCAAAGGTTTCAACAAACTTAGGTTTGCAAAAGGTCATACTCTTAGTGCTATTTTTAATTTAGAACCATTGGAAAGGAATGTCTAGAGTACAATTAGTATCCTTTACATGCTGAATTGAATTCAGGAGTATTTCATTTTGTTAATTCTAATTGGAGATTTAATTTGACATAAAAGATTTGCGCCAGCGTAATGGCTTACCCTTGAAAAAAAATCATGGTTTGTGCAACATAGCATATATCTAGCCAGATCGTATTTCTCACATTATAATATTGTGAATTGGCAATTGTTCAGAAAGATCTTAGGGGCGGGGTGTCCTTTTCCACTTAAAATAAAAGAAAAAAGAAAGTGAACTCTAGAGGCATGAACTCAATGGCAGTTGTGCATCTATGCAATGGGCCTACAATATTTGACCCAAATTGAAAGTTACAAATAAAAGGTGAGAAATTCAGTCAACTTTGATCTGCATAATAACCCAATTAAGGTATTTGCTTTCAAAAAAGAAAGCAAAACAAAAAAAGAAACAAGTGCTGTGCAAAAATTGCTCTGATTTTTTTTTGGCAATATTCTTTTGGTTGTCCAACATTTGTGGCACATATTTGGTATTTTTTATTTATGTCTTCGTAGCTTCTAAACATCAAATATCTGTAGTTGGAATTCACATTTGCAATTTGCTGAATAAATAACTTACCACTCATGTACTTAAATGCTGTAGTTCTGCACCAATTTGTCTTTCTGTTCTGCAGTTCCTCAAAGTAAAAAATTTTTATCAAATACCAAAATATTGAACATGTGGTAATTATGTCCAACCTATGATTCTAACCAGCCCCATCACTTATGCAGTTACAAAGATATGTATTATACTGCATTTATAGCATCCACATTGTCTGCTCATATATCTTTACACATGTATCAATTTTTACAGAATAGCACAAAGTTTCATGCAGCTTTCACACTGCATTGAAATGTTATTTACAGATTTTACTAGGAAACATCTCAGAATCAATAAATAGCCAGACGGAAAAATGTAACCTTGCTTAGAGCGCTACTAGATGTTGAGTTCGTTGTGTATAGATGGCATGCATGCTCTTCAGCATGGAATCTGTTGTAGATACAAAATTGAAAATGGTGCTGGTTTCACTCAGTTATTCTTCACACCTTTTATGGCTTCTAGCATAGCCAGCAAATAATATTACCCAATTGGGTTCTAATTAGATTAACTGTAGCAGTCAACATGCATGCCGAGCCTATTGTCAATAGCATAGTGTGTATAGTGAAGTAAGTTGTTGGTTTTGAAACACATAATTACAGCGCTCACTCGGAAGACGGCAACTTCGGCCATCATCAGACACAAAGGTTTGGTGTCTTTTGCTCCAGGGAAAAACAATCTTGCTAAGTTCCCTCAGTTTTTAAGCTTTGCCTGCTGGCTGTATTAACTTTGAAGATTTGAGCTCAATTTGGATTAATTTCTCACTTTTCAACTGCAATATTCCGAAGGAGTAATTTCAAAGGAGTAAATTCTGCTGGCAAACTGGATGAATTTTTTTCACGGAGTGGAGTTCCTTCACGCTTTTATTGTTGAGAGTCTGGATTCCTATGGTTTGAGAGATAATTTGCTTAATTAACAGCTTTCTTGGGTGTTTTGGGAAAATAAATTTTTTGAAGCCCCTTGCTGTTATTTGTAGGATTTCACCCAATGCTGAATTTTCTGGCAGTTAGGCAAAGTGCTAGACTTTTAATAAAGTGTTTTAACTTGTAATTGGATTGTGCAATGTTGGAAGCATTACCAGTGCAAAGAAGGTGATATTTCTTTGTGTGCTTTTCTTTGGCCTTTATATAGTCCTGGTGTCATGGATTTTAAGTCTTTTGTTTGCCTACTTAATAGTTTTGTAGAGAAAGTTGACTGTTGTAGAAGCATTGCTGCATGGAGTATCCCTTTGGTATGTGAGTCATTGTTTGGTGTATCTCCTGTTTATTTGGGTTGGTAAACACTACCATCTTTTGTGGTATTCCCACACCACTTGATTTTAAATGGATTGTTTACATTCTGTGGTATCATTGTAAGGTTAGTTTACAAGTTTTTGCTTGTAACTAGATTGAAGTTAGGCCCAGGTATCAGAACTTTAGATTCACAAATCAAGAAGGTTTTGATGAAGGTAACATGTTTTTCCTTTAGATGTTGTGTCTTTGGGAAAAATCTTATTCAACCTGAATGTCATTTAAGATCACTTTATTCAATTTAAAAGGAATTATAACTTGGAAGTTGAATTATCTATCTCATCTATTATCAACCAATCAAGCTTTTGTAACATAGTAGCCTTTGGAACACAAGGTTTATTCATTTAAGAGAGACTTAAACCTTATGATGAAGCTAAAGGCATCATCTAAAATGAGCTTTCCTGATGGAAATACCTGTCTTGTGTTAATAAATTCACAAACAGGATATCAATGGTAACAGGTAATTAGTGTATCCTGGAAACTGTGTGGAATGTATGAAATAGCCCCCTAATTGGTCCAGCCTGTGGACAGATTGTTGAGTTATATGCTTGAATGCTAAAGTAGATCATATAGCACATGAGATACAAATGTCATTCTTAACACAGATAAGTATACTAATTACTCTAACTCTTGCGAGTGCGTAGTTTTTATAAACCATTTATTTTGCAGTATCAAGGACAATTGTGTTCAAAGCCTTGACACTCAAACAGCTGTGTGCAAGTTCAACATATTTCTTGTAGTATCGATTGGCTAACATTTTAGATCATACTAATAGTCTTTTTTTGACAAAACTTGATCAGGATTCATGAATGCTTGTTTATTGTCAATGGTGGCCCAAGCAAAGATTCAAGTCTGTATGTACAGAGGTTCAAGGTGATTGGAAGTGCTGGTTGGTTTTGAAACACAATTTTTGAAGGCTGCTCTGCAGGGTTGATTTTATCACTTTTGCTATCTACCAAATTTTGCAGTCTGTATCTTTGATACTTTCTGAGGGCTGTGTGTGTATCTTATCATAGGTACAGTGTGTGAGCTGCAGTATACAGCTGTCTCGATCATTAGAATAGTGTGTGGATGTGTTTTTGTTTTTGACAGATATTCAGGATGTTCAGTGTTTTTGCATGTGGTCATCTTTTATTTGTTTTGTCATTAAGGAGTCCGCTATTGTGAAAGTTGGTTTAGAGGTTAGATTTTGTCTGTTCTCTGGTTTTCACTTTTGGAAATTCTGCTAGCCGGATTTAGCTGTTTCTCATCATGTAGCTATGTTGATTTTGTGCAATTGTGTACTCTAAGTTATAAATTGTGTATTTGATATCTCAACTTCTTTAAGGTGACATACTTACCACTGAGGTATAAATTATTATTTAATCTCTGGTTGCAGAAGAGATGAATTATTTTCAAAGTTGGATATGACTCGTTGCAAAATTTTTGGAGAGAACCTGACAATGAAGATGTATCCAGTAAAAGTTGTAAATTGACATCATCAAAAACTATAGAGCCATCATGCTGATGTTACTGTTTAATTGAGAAGATTATATTCCATAGCTCTGTGTGCTGTTTAAATCTATTTGTGCCATTTGACTTGCTGTAAGTCCTGTCACCATGGGGCAGGCCGATTCAGTGCAGAACACAATATACAATGACATAGCAAACAATGAGAGAGATAATTCTTTTTCGAACAGGCGTCAGAATCGACGCCATCAAAGTTTTAACAATCACAACCATGTGCCTAAGAGGAACAATCCAATGTACTCTTCCATGCCAATGAGATCAAAGAGAGGACGAAACAATGTCGAAAATGGCAAATTGGCCAGTGTTCACATTATCGAGAGTATCCCAACAGAGGTGTTTTTAATGCGTCGAAGGCAGATGCAGGCATGGCAAACCTACAGCCGAGGACTACATGTAAGTATATGCTCAAAATGAGTCAAAATTTTGTTGTGAATGGATTATTAAGTTACAATATATTGATCAAGTGGACTGTGAAGGGGAGTAGCAATTGGCCATTTGGGCTGCAACTGAAGATTTTATTTCTTACCAGGTTAGTATTTATCAAATGTATTTGTACATGTCCTGTTCTGTTGAAAACTAAAGCTTGGTGTATTTTTGACCTTAGACCCAGGTGGGGTGAGCAGGGAGTGAAATGGGTTCTGGATGTGGCCCTTAAAATGCTATGGCTTGATTTTATAGTGTTAATGTGTTGAAACCCCATCTTTCCCCCTGCCGGAAGTTATGTGCATGCATCAATAATGTTAAACCCGTATTATGGTCATTGAAATCCAAACCCTTGCAGGTACTCTCAAAATTATAAATGGGCCTAGAAAATTGATGAATTTTTTTCCCACTATATGAAGTAGCATGCCTAATACTGTATGTACATGTTTTCAACACTTGTATGGAGTACTGCTCTTAATACTCCATGCACTCAATCATGGAAGTATTCTTTGTAATTCAGGGGCTGTTAATTACTATACATCAAGGGCCTTGGTTGGTTTGAATAAAACACTTACTGGAATAGTTGTGTGTAGGCCTTGATGCTACTTCCTCTGTAAGTAGCTGCAACTGAAGTGTTATTTATTTGAAGTACATGATATTATGTGTCATGTTTATTATGTTTTAGCTACCAGTCACAAGATTAATGCTGGTTTTACTTTCACTGTAAAGCTGTGAAAGCTTTATAAATTCATACACATTATGTATCTAACCTTGCATAAATACCAGAACCAGCATATGATATGTGTTTACAATACAGTAAAAATGTTTATTATATTTGAACAAAGTGGATGTAGACTTCATATTGTCTACAGGTGCAGTAGTTCAAGACATATGCTGCAGGTACAAAACCATCTGTTCCATGGCTTCTAGCTGTATCAATTGTATTGAGCTGAAAGTGGGACCTGCATTTTCAGTAGTAGTACCCATTAAGTACCATAATTGGAGACAGGCTGTACTTAAGACAAGAGGCTGTTGAGTATTCCAAGGACACTCATATAATCTTGTAGGTGAACACCAATTGAAATGGCAGGGATTTCTGAAGCCTGGGATCAAGGGCAGGTCTGTAGCTAGAGTACTGAGGGACATCAATGAGAGAGTTTTGCAACCTGAGGATGAGGGGTCTAAGGCCCAACTTTCCCTTTGAAATAAACCTTTGCCAATTACCTACTGTAGATTCCAGTGTGAGATTTTTCCTTTGACAAGATTTATCTTGAAGGTTTAGTTTATGTGGGTTATTGGGCTAATAGGTTGTAGCCAGACAAATGTATAGAGGTGTGGGAAGCAAATTGTGTCAAAGCTAAGTGTAGTACCAGTACCCCATTTATGGGTGTGGAGCTCACGCACAAATTTTGGCAAAATGCATGCTTCCCAGATGGTTGGGAATGCCACGTCCTGCCTATGTATTTTTACTCAGTTTAATACAGTGTTTGAGGAAACTTCATCACTTCTCTTGGAGCAGTTGGGAATTTCTGGAAGCAATTTGGTGTAGAATTGGTAGCTGATTGATGGTAGTGGTGGGAAATTGTAAGGATTGATCAAGAGGACTTAATTTTGGCATGTGTACGGGTCTGCAAAACAAAAAGGACAGGTTGTTTGCATCCCTTGTCGACCTATTTGGAGCTACCACCGGTACCTGGTATTTATTTTTCATCCTTGAGTGCAAGATCCCTCTGTTGGGTTTTTTTAGAGGTGGTGAATGCCTTCTCATGTGTCTCATATCCCCCCCCATCATGGCTTTGTGACTGTATTTAAAGCTACTGTACTGCAAACTACAGTATAGTAAAAAGCAATTGACTAGGCTTTTGTTTTTAATTTATAGTTCATTCTATCTCCATATCCACTGGGTCTATCATAAGAAAAGGAATTTTTTTAAAGTGAAAGTGTATTAGCCTAATGCACCATAAAACAATAAAAAAAAAAAAAATGTCATTGAGAGCAAGATAAAAAAAGAAAAGGAACTGCTACTAATAGTTCAGTTTTAGGGGAAAGATGGTCACACCTCTCAAAATTTAAGGCCTAGCTGCTAGAAATTTGCTAACCAGCTACAAAGCAATGTAACAAAGAAAGTTATTGCATGCAGGAAAAAAAAAAACATGCAATCCAGTGAGCCAGAACAGGAAAAAGACTGTGGCACAGCCTCTCTGAAACCAATTGGTTAGTCACTGAGCTGTAAAATCCCCCATTAAACTTATGCACAACCTCTATATCAATGGTATGGAAATTCGAACATTTTTGTAAGTTTATGAAGTATTTCAACAGGGTTTAATGTGTTAAGATTGCATGGAAATTCATATATTGTTTAAAAAGAGGCTTTCATATGTTCTTTGCATAATTGATCAAGAAATGGAGTTGAAATTGAGAGAAATTAATCATCAAAAAAAATTTCCGTTGTTCAGTATAAAGTACTGTATTTTTCAATTTTTTCTACCGAAGATCAAGCTATTTTTTTCATCACTTTTTTATTTTATTTTGCTCAATGCCATGACCAAAGAAGGAGACGTATTGTTCTATTGATCTGCCATGGGTGGTGTTAAATAAATTCATCCTTTTTAAAGTAGCTTAGGACTTGTAATATCCCCATTGGACCCATCAGGACATCATTGTATACAAACAGCTGTGGCTGTTGCCATACATTCATGTAAATGACCCTTTGACCTTTGAATATGCCGCAAAGTAGCTCTGTTTAAAGAGTCACATTTCTCTACTTTGAAGTCTTCCTGAAATTGTATCATGTCATAAGACTTATCATTTACCTTAAATTTGATCCTTCAGGTAAATGTCACTATGTTTGTAACATTATGAAAGTTAAGTTCTGTTTCAAGATTTTGTTGCTGCATATTTTGTAAACAATGTTACAATGCACCTCCCCAAAACGTAATATGTGGCTTAATTGTGTTAACCTTCGACCAACCTTTTAATTATCCCTGGAGAAATTATATTGTTGAGATTGCCAAAATTGTGAGCTCAGCCCCACAGTTTACAAAAATTTGAATTTAAGATCTATGTGTGGTACTAGAAATGGCTAAATCTTTTCAGACATATTTTCGTGTACAAACCCCTTTAATATGGAAAAGAAAAAATGTTTCTGTTTACTCCATCTTCACCCCTGTCAAGTACACAGAAATTATTTCAAAATCTGCATGATTTATTCCTCTGGTTGGCTATTGCAAAGCAAGCCATAATCAAAGTGTATCTTGTCTCATTACCAAATAAAGTCATACCAGGGGTTCTAAACTATTTGCTAGAACTTGCAAACAAAGGACCATCAACTACCAGACATGTGGGCTATCACATTGCACCGACTTGTGCACTCTTGTGTGTCCAATCTTGGCGGCATTTCAAACCTCCGTAACCAAACCATTCCATCCAACTGAGAGCTATCACTTCCCATTCATTGCCCTCAAGTCTTGATGAGTAAAAGAAAAGCCGACTCAAATCATTTTCAATTTGCTCATCGGACTGCCTATCAAGGGATTCTGAGGCAATGGAGGCACAGTTAATAGTGATTGATGGATAATTTATGCACCTTGACAAGAAATTGGAAAGTGAAACTGTTAGTGTGTTCAAAGAGGTTAGAATTACACTGGTTTGTGTGATTACCTTTGCTAGTATGACACAACTTTGTAATAATTATTGGAAAGTTTAGGTGAAAAATATTGGGTATTGAACAAACTCTGAGGTACTACTATATGCCTCAGTAGCTATTGAGGCATGTAGCAGTACCTCAGAGTTGCAGTATTACTTCCATGAGTGGTGTATAGAATAAGAGAAGTGGTTTTTCTGGTCAGATGAAAAAGTTTTACAATATGTTTTGTATTAGTGACAGCTCTTAGCTGAAAAGTACAGGGAATGCTATTTGGCTTAGAATGTAGGGTTTTGCCATGTGCTGAGAGTTTTGTGTTTTCCATTCAAACTACAACTTGTTAATACATTAACTGCTTGTGTTTGCCAGCTGAATAATGCACATTACTCAGGCTACAGTAAAGTTGTCTGCAAAGTCGCATGTATTGAAACGAATTATTGAAGGATAATGGGTATTCACCATCTTTTTGTTTTTTGCATAAAGATAGTGAATGTTCTAGTCCTTGAATGATAGTTTAGCTTTTTCATAAACCCTTCTTTACCATTATCATACTGTACCGCTGTGGGAGGTCTCTCTGCAATAATTGCCTCCTTTAGAATGAATGATAATGAAATCACGTTATCTTGTGTGAGTATAATTCAATTCTGTGCATTACCTAGCCTTGACAGTGGCCTTCCTAATGAATGTTATGATCTACCCACCCATTCATGTATTATAAATGTTGAACAGCTGTTTGCCTTAGTCAAAAGTTAAAGAAATGTGATGATTCCATCACAAAAAACCTTGTTATTGAGGGTCTGGTATTACTCATGGGGTTTGCAAACAGATGCTGACTTGAGAAAAGACTGTTGAACTTACATTATAAGATTGAAAGCATGCCCACTATAAGTGCTTTGTCTACAGACATGGCGGGTAATTTCTTTTCTTCTTAGTCATCACTTCTAATGATATATCTGATCGTTAAAGGGCAAGACCAGTCATCCCAGATTTATTTTGAAACAACAACTAAATCTTACAACTTTTTTCTTATTTCTCTTTCAAATACTGCACCTTTCATGGCATTTCAGGAGTTAGATGTTGAATATTAAAGATAAACCAAGCAGGTTATTTTCATGACTTAAAATGGAAAATATTGCCACATGATTCTCAATAGCCAGTCATGATATCTGGTTGTCACAAGCCTTGAATTTTGAGGCATGCAAGGGGGATCACACTGCATCACTGACCTCAAATCACTCTGAGGAGTGAGATTTTTTGCACACCTTGATGAAGATGGGATGTCATGTAAATGTTTTAAAATTTAATAAAACTGCACTCCTACCGTGGCCCTTACTTTCCTGAGGATTGCAATTTGAAGCACACTTGTACAATTTAAAACTCAAGGCCTGTAGTCCACTACACTAATTCAAGTAGGGAAAATACCGTCCCCACACTTTGAACAAATAGAATTTGATCAAGGCCCCACTCATGTATGAATTTTTGAACCTGGTAAAGATAATTCTTTGTTCATAAATTAATGGTGTGTGACATTGGATACTGGTTTGCTGGTCTCTTTTGTGTGATTCATGTGGGCTGTCTAGGGGAATTCAAATAATTCATCAGGAGGGACTTTACTATTTTAGTGCTGCAGGGCCAGTGTTCACAATGTTAGAAGTATACATTTTAACAATTAGACAATTCTGGACGAATTAATATGCCCACAGTAACAGTTTTTCAAGTTGCACAAGTTGTGTAGGTAAAAAGGTAAAAATAGGTTGCGAGTATATTATGCAAGGTGGATGATCTGCTTGAAATCTTCAGCAACATATGCTCTTACTTACCTTCCCTGTTATTGCTATTGGACAGTCCAGTAAGTTGGGAGGGGGTGGGAATGGGGGTATACATGTACCTGGGAAGGGGAGGGAGGGGGATTACAATGGAATGATGATGCCATTATTCTGTCTCCAGTGGATGGTTTGCTTGACTTTATAACAGGGAGTAAGAGGTAATTGTAATTAAAGTCACAATATTTCAGTCTATCATTGAGACAATGACACACTTCAGCAATAACATTTCCATAGAAAAAGAAATGTTGTAGCACTGTCTCTATCAAAAGAGTAGTGGATGCCATTTTCATTTATTTGACATTAATATGATATCAATCAGTTGGGACAGTATGATATCAGGGAAGTTATGGGGAGGAATAAAATATACCTCAGAATATTTGCATTATCCCCCTTCCAAAGTGGGAGTCCCTCACCCCTCTCCCTCTTTTTGCCCCTTTGGCCAAAATCCATATATAGAATGCTACTATATACTTGCATATACAGCAAACTGTAGTCACACCATCCTTTGAAAGAATATTGAGTCCATCCATCATGTTTGCAGGTCTTCATACAAAACTGCAGATGTATGGAGGAAGTTTGCAAAATAGTCTCTCAACAAATTGATTTGCAGCACTGCAAAGATGTCTGTTGGTGCATAAATTGTAGGTTTATAACATCTAAACTGTGTTTGCTTTAAATGGAACAAAGGCATCTCTATATATTTGGAGGCTTTTAATAACTTTATTTATTGACAGATAATTTATGATGAATGGCTATTTCATTTGCTTTTAATATGTAACACTGAAGGTATTTTAAAAGTCAAGAGCTTTAAAGTGATGCACTACTGTATAAGAAATGGTTTTTTTTTTTTATCCAACAGACCTCCATAAAGATTTGAACTTTTTTCTTTGCCAGTATTTGTGCATGATTTATGAACTGCAGTGAGGTTAAGTCCAGCTCATTGTCTGAACTTCATAAATTAACTGTGGGGCACACATAGTACTCAGGACTCAGAATAATTAGCTTGAAAAGGGCACAGCCAGATCTGACAACAGGGCTATTTTAGTAGTGTCATGTTACATCTCTATGTTCCAACATCTCAAGGAAACTGCACCGAAGTACTTTTCGTTGGTACCAAAGTACATTTTGATCGGTTCCAAAGTACATTTTTATCGGCACCAAAGTACATTTTGATCGGTTCCAAAGTACATTTTTATCAGCGCCAGAGTACATTATTGTCAGAACATAGTGATATGGGGAACACAGGTAAGTCCCCATAATACCATACCTGTAGGTCACAGTGGTCATCAGCAAAGACTAAATAGCCTGTCTGTTGTTTTGAGCCCTGAGCACTGCAAAATTATCCCCAGAAAGAGTATAGATTAAAGAAAGTTCAGACTTTTTGAGTTGTTCATAAACACTTTTACAGTAGATCTTCATACAGTAACAGGAAGACTTAATTTAGATTTATACTGTATACTGTACTGTTGGGGAGAAGTGGGGTGAGGGGGGGGGGGGCGGTAAAAGGAGACTCACAGGGCTTATGAAAAAAATTATTTTGTGGAATGGAAATATAGTATGTTCTACAGTTTTTCTCCATTTTGCATCAAATGAAGAGTCTGGAGGACCTTTGTTGTAGTTGTACAGTTTATGTTACTCAACTCTAGTCTTGGACATGTATTGCCATCAGTTCAATTGTTGGTAGTATACAGCATGTATAGTATGGCCATTTGGAGGAGGATTTTTGCAAACTCAAGTTCCTGGGTAGGTCTCAGACACAGTCAAGGGACAGTTGGGAAAAGACTTTACACAGTGAGTGTGTTAACTGCAAAAGAAATGCATGAGCTTGGACTTAACTTGTTATGTTTGTTGGCTTTTAATCTTTTGAAAAACGGTCATTGACTCCTGGCTAATACTAACTGTCTTCTGTTTCCACCAAAATAATGCAAGAAAACCATGCAGGAGACACACATGGTTGTGTGAAATTCTTATTGAATATGCATACTTTTTTGGCACTCGTAAAAACATTATGAGACTGTATACTTTTCCTCATACCCTTGAAAGAAAGTGTCAGAGGCTCCTATACTCTTGGATCTACATTTCCCCTTCTCGACCAGGGAGTTTCAGAAATTTTGTGCCCTACAAAAACACTGATACATAACTGACATACAGTGAAATTGTATTAATATGTTGTGTCACTAGTCATGGTAAAGCTCTTTTACCGTTAGTTAAGAAGCCAGATGCTTATTTTTCAATGCAATCTTTTCCATACAGGTGTGTTCTTGTAACAGAGAACATTGAAATCTAAAATCATGGGTATATTTTTCATTGTCTCATATTTTTGTTGGAAATGAAAATATTTTTAGGCAATTGAAAATTGAAATCGGACAAACATCTATTGTATCTTTCAGTTACAGTACACTATAGTGTGGAAAAATTCTCTCTTTGGCAGATTTGAATTGCTTTGTTGAAATCAATCAATCGTTTTGCTTGCACCTGTATTTTCAGGCTCATTTCTTATCCAGTGTGTTAGAATTTTGTTTCAACAGCACCACCTACAGTATTTTATTTCCCTTGGTCCTGGTGCCCCTCAGAGATGTACAGCTGGCCTTGAATTTTGAGGTGTGCGAGTGCGATCACACACCATCACTCGCCCCAAATCACTGTGAGGATAGTCACATAAATCTATTTTAGTTTAATAAAACAGCACACCTGCCACACTCCTTACTTTCTTGAGGAGTGCAATTTTCATTGTATATATAAAACTCAAGGCCAGGATATACAGTGCTGTGTTTTAGCGTAAACCTGCAGCTGTGTTAGTCATTTTTGGCTGCATCCATTTTCAAGTTTATTTTGAGCCCTGTTTGTGTTGTTTATTAGCATAAAATGATCATTTTTATGATGTTGTTTGGCACAAAAAATGGAGATGCTCTATGAGATGAAATAATGTGATTTCTTCTTCTCTGTTTCCACTTTCAGAATCAAATGGACCTCCCTCCAGAGAAGGCTAAACTTCTCCGGCAATATGAAGATGAGAAAAAGTGGGACCTTATTTGTGATCAGGTATGAAACATCAAAAGATTCATTCCCTTTTTTTCTGCGGAATAAATAGCTGTCAAAGTAGGATGTCAAAGTTTGGTAGCTGCAGGTCCATCAGCCGTTACATCTGTTGTGGCATAAATTATGAGTGTAATTGTGTTATGAAATGTAGACAACAAGAAAGTGTAGCTGCCATCCTCCTGCAGCTTAGTTTAGGCAGCGGCAGCAATAGTATTTGATTGAAGTAGTTCATAAATCAGTCACTTCTGGCATCATGTGAATCTTAACTGCCCACATATTGTAGAGAAGACAACCTTTGTCTTGATGTGTTATACCTCATTGATGGAGAGAAGTACTTGTTCCGTGATACAAGGAATTGTGCAGCCAACTTTGATGGGGGAAGGGGACAAGAGTGGGGTGAATGGCTGTATAGTCATCAAGGTGGCCTAATGTCTTAGGGCAGAGTCATCATCTAAGCAGCAGTATTGCCAAGTCACTTATGTATTTCCTGTGCCTAACATGCCTGTACTGCCCAGTTTGATGACTCTCCCCTTAGAGGAAGTCTCTGGTTCAAGGCAACCCAAATGTCCACATCTCAAAAAGTACAGGGACTAAGGGCCCTGTAGCCCCCCAAATCCCCCCATCCCCCATCTTTGCAGCCCTGAATACATGGTTATTTGTGTAAGACTTCTCTCATTGGATGGGGAAAGGTGATATTTATAAGCTTTTAGGTCGAGCTTTTACTTTCTGTAAGCTTTACTTAAGATCATTACATTAACATGAAGATCTGACAGTATTCAGTATGCACAAACTACAAAGTGCATGTCAGTCTTGGGTGTGACTTGCAATTATGCAATTAGGTTAATTGCCAGGGTCTTATGAGGTAAGTGGGGAGCATACAGTATGTAAGTCTTATTTCATTCATCACATGCCTTCTGTCACCCTATGTTTACCATTTATAACTATACTTACCATCCGGCAAACTAATAACACAGTGGTGGTAACCTTACCTGCAGAGGGTGCCAAACACCCTGAAACTTCCTTCTCCATTTTGCCCAGCTCACAATTAAATGTGTTTTCTATAGCTGTCTGGGGACTAGCTGGATTATTACAGGATTATTTCCTCTGAAAACTTCATTTTTGGGTCGGCATTTCCTCCGTGAACCTTCCTGACATAATGTTGACCAGCCGTTTCCTACTGTACTCAATGAGTATCCTTTTGGGGGCTTTTGGGGGATAAGTGGGGCACATAGGTGATTATTAGAGCCAGTATAAATATTGAGAGGGTAGTCTCAGGGCTTGGAAATTCCCATACTAAGGGAGTTGAACTGATGAATTTTCTCTTATGCAAATCTTTATCCCCACCTTCACCATATTGTAATTCTTTCTTGTACTGATGCTATTACATACAGAATTTTCTCTCACCTCTCCTCTCCATGTAATAAATGCTTATTTGATTCCTATATCTTTACCAGAAATATGCATCTAATGACAATTCTGTTTGTCCTTTGTAGGATTAGAAAGTTACTGTTAAAATCGTTTTCCATTTCATAACAGGAACTTGTTCATGCTAAGGCAGCACCAAGTGTTTACATCTCCAAAATCAAGAAAATTATGGAACCTGGAAATTCATCAAAGGTAAGATAATTTGTTACGTTTTTCATTTCTGTGGATTGATACATGCCTTCCTTTGATTTGCTAGATGCTCAATAAAAAAGCAGCTCTGGAAGCACAAAATCTATTCCATTAACCTATATTTTCCAACCAGAAAAACACATCAATATCCTGCTAGGCAATTATCGTGACCTACCTGTATGGGTTGTTCTATTTTCAATGGATAAATGGTACCTCACCTTGGGTTTTGACGTAAGATTATTAACTACAGTCTGATATTGGAAATTAAATTTTCAAGGTAAAATAGGAAACTCTTAAAGGTGTGCAATGATAAGGAAGATGCTTTCACCTGTGAAGAACACTTTAGGACTTGATTACTTCCATCTGTAAAATGTTTGAATCCAACGGCATGTGGGTAAAATTCATGTATTGCCACTTTGTAAAAACAGAGTTGTTTGTAGTGAATGTAGGTTGGTTGTAGTGCTATAAAGCCTTCCATCATTTTTCTTCTGAACTGTCATTCAGAAGAAATGATAGGATCTTAATTCTTCCCCTGAGCTTTGTTGTTTATCATTAGTATAGTTCAGGAAATACTCAAGATGTATCCCAAATCCCCTCCCCCACCCCTCCCTCGAAGAAGTTTTATCTGATTTAAGAAAGAGAGAAAACTTGTTGTGATAGTTTGGTCCTTTGATTTAAATTTCATGAACATTAATTCGCAAATGCACTGTACAGCTAGGACCCTTTGAAGGGTCTTGCAAAGATACTAGAATTTATGGAGTTTCCTGATTTCACAATTTTGGAGGTCAAACAAAATTTCGGGAAATTCATTTTGCTTGCTGTGGTCATTATGGTTGGAGTAACCCCTGGAAAGAGTTTTTATGTCATTTGGAATCATTTTACATAAATGTAGTTTGCACTGCAATAAACTTGCTTGATGTACAGAAAAAGGTTGCAATATTTGCTGCACCTTTTGTGAAGTTTCTCAGAAGGGATACCTCTTTTCTACTGGCCAGTCCTTAGTAACAAGGTTTCAGGAAAGTGATCTTAACTCCTTTTCAGTATCTCTCTGGTTTTAACCCTGGAAGGGTTACATTGGCTAAAGTGTAGCAGTAGTAGCTTAAATACTGCTATCATTTGGTCTTGGCTTGAACACTTGAACTAAATTTATCAAAAAAACATTTCATTGCGGAAAAAAATCCTGTCATGTCTCCTCATGTCCTATTCTGTGATGCCCATGCATACATACGGTTTTGTACATACAATCACATGCCAGAGGCATCGGAAGTTATGAAAACTAATCTGTCAGCAATGGGGCTGACACTGCTATATTTTGGCCATGGATTACTGTAAATTTTATGAAATACATTCAGAAAAGCATTTCATGAATCAACACTCTGGTATGAAATGTTTTCAAAACTGCTGCTTTTCGCTTGAGGTTGTTGCTATATTGGTACCTTTGTGTCTTTAAAGGGAAAATGCAGTCAACCCAATTTGAATTTAGTGTAGTCAGCCTGCCATGATTCATGTTTAGCTCTTGAGAGTCATGTGACAATATATCTTTCACTACATCATGACAATTTATTACCATCTTAATTTAAGCATCAGTTATATGGAACAAATTTGTCTCATTTCCTATAGAAAAGACTCTTCTTGAAAAAAGAGGGATTACAAAGGACTGAGGGATATAGACAAATCCGGAAAGCAAGTGATGGTCTGGTTTTAGTCAACCATAACTGGGGTCTATCATCTTTTAATCTTTCAATTTCCTTGCTTACCTGTATCATGGATGGTTGTACACTGAAATGACTCTTGGTTCCCTCAATCTCACAGTATATGAGAGTTTAAAATTATGTGTAAATAGTAAATGAAGACGATTTAAGGCTGATGGATCCCACTAATGGCTGACTACACTCACTAAACACAAGCGCTTATTGGATTTGTCTATAGATGCATCTAGACAGATTGTGATCTGATTTTAGCCGGCCATTTCTGGGGTCCATCACCGTAATCTTCAAATTTCCTTCTTACCTGTTCCATGGATGATTGCACATTGAAGTGTATGTTCTTAATTTCACTGAATATAAGGATTTGAAACTCACGTAGACAATTCATGCAGAAGATTAAAGGCTGATAGACCCCACTTAATGGCTTCCTCCGGTCATTAAAAATAAGCGCTAATCGGATTCGTCTATAGTTTTGGATTTTTCAGTGCAACATGATTGTGGCCAAAAGTGACGTGCACCAAAACCCTATCCCACAATCCTGTCTTAACTGCACTTCGTAAAAAGGTCTGTTGTAGCATTGCAAAAATTTGTTGTGATGTTTAAGAATGATGTTTTATGTGAAGAGTGTAACTCTAAGGGCTTATTTTGTGATAAAAGGAAAATGTATTGCAGTTTGTACAAGGTAATAAGGGCCATTAGTAAATTGAAATACTGTATCATGGTATACTTATTCAGATAGGGGTAAATGTCCCTCGAAAAATAAGTTTGCAGCTAATGGACAAAGATTCATTTTTGCTTTGTTCTACAGAGACAGAGAAAGAAGATGCAAGACTCTTCAACACAAAATCTTAGAGACCTTGAAATTTCACTGAGAACTAACAATATACAGTAAGTTAAATTTCTATGCTTCTATAGGCTGCCCTCTGTTGGAGGGTACCCTTCACTACCTTGCTATTGACCTTATGCATTTACAAGGCTCTGATGTCAAGTTTGGAGGAATTGCAATGAAATATGTGCTTGCACCACCAATCTTTGTATAGGACATCTGTGTGCCACTCGCCGCAATTCACCCCACTTGTGTAGAAGATTTACGCTAGCATACTATGACTTAACCAGTCGCCTGTTTGCATCATTAGGTGATGTTGGTTTGTTATTCCTCCAAAAGTGAGGGCGTCCTTTTATATTCTGATATCAAATAGGTAAGGCCTATTGGTTTGCCAAGGTTTTATTGTGGGTGAGTAGGGATTACCCATGTTTAGGAGGTAGGGTCCCTCTGATAATGGATGGTGTACATCCCCAAAACAATATTTCCTTCAATGTCACATCAGACTAAATGCTTAATTCAATGGGAAGCAAGGAGAGGGTTGGGAAGACTATGTATTTGATACAATTTTTTTGCAACAAACAGGAAAATTTAGCAGGTTTAAGTCATTGATTTATAAAATTTTGGAAAATGTGATGTTTCGTTCTGAATATTTTTCTTTCAGCCCAGAAATGAATGGGCATCTCAAAAAATCTTTGTTATGCACTAATTTATGGATGCTACCATTCATGGGAATGTAATAAATATTCTTTACTTTTTTGTGACACCTGCCTGATTTCTTTTGCATGAAATTAATGTTCTATCCTGTTTTGTTGGAGTCAAACTTTTTCTCCCACAACCATCCAACCCACAAGACAGTCTGCTTTCATTACACTCTGAATGACCCATGTCAAAAGGTCAATGGCCTCAAGCATCCATCCACCTTGTCAGGTCCTTTATCTTTCCCCTCCTGTCTTTCTTTACATGTGGTATCTTGCCTTAGCCTTCCCTTCATCAAATGAAACCAGATTTCGCTACTTTTTTCTTTCTCAACCCTCACATTTGTGACAGATTTTCAGGACATAGGGGTTAGGGTTAGTTGATTTCTTTGAACCTGGCATCAAATAGCACCTTATAACACCTGCTTATCAGTTACATCAACATCCTGTTGGTAAAAGCAGTTGCATCCACCTCAGACAAAAAAGGAACTTGATGTCTCCAAAAACGTCAAAGTAAATCCCATACTATTCTTTTTGTGTCAGATTCAATTTGGAGACTTACATTTACAGGTGTGTGGAGTGAAATGCATTCTGGGAGTTCAAGAAGTGTCTAGGGATGACTTTTAATGAAAACATATAAAAAGTTACCTTTGTACAAATTGGTCAGATCATTGTTTCTTGAGTGGGCGGAGCAAATTACCCTCCTTATGAAGAAGGATGCTGTTTCCATGGGAACTGTTCCTTTGGCAACATTCGTTGGTGATGCCCTAGGGTTTCAGAATTTTCAGGCAATCTTTAGGGAGTTGGCTTCTTGTATCAATTTAGTCTGTGTTTGTGGCTTCTACCAAAACAGTAGTACTTGTAATAATAGCAACCTTATTGAATGACAACAAAGGATAGAAACAAAATAGGCCTAAAAAAGAAAAGAAAAAAGAGACTAGAAAAGCACAACAAGAAAATGCAAGGATAAATTATGATGTCTTAAACTTGATTACATGGTGGATTTGAGAGATGAAGATTGCATGGAATGGGTTTGAACAGGTATCTCTAGTATAAAAGTGATCCAGTAGTGTTGCTTTGTACCCTCCTGACCTCCCTCAATTAGAAATGGTCCCTTTTCCAAATATTTTTATGTTACAGACTTCATCTTTCAAGCAATGTGGTATTTACCCTGCTTACTATTGCATGCATTGAGCTACTGTACTGCTAGAAATGAAGTGGGAAGGGGTTGGGAGGGGGGATATAAAGTACCCTAAAATGTAGGTATGTAGCTTGAATTATGTAAAGTGTTACCTTTTCTCTTGTCAAGTTGTTACACTGTAATGCGGGAGGCAATTCTTCTTAAGTTTTAAAACTAAAGTCGGTACTTGAAATTTTTGAATTCTGCCTGATGGTAGTGCAGTCTATGTGGTAAAGGTACAGTAAAGCTTGCATCAGAGACCTACTGCTCTTTTAAGTGAGGAGTAAAGTAGCATTCTGGGTTAATGTGATTTAATATATGAAAGTGATGTAGGTAAAGTCCATTTATCGATCACTGGCTTGTGAGTTATTTTAATTCCTTGAG
This sequence comes from Holothuria scabra, assembly GCA_037179385.1. Lineage (NCBI taxonomy): Eukaryota > Metazoa > Echinodermata > Holothuroidea > Aspidochirotida > Holothuriidae > Holothuria > Holothuria scabra. The sequence continues at coordinate 12,399,747 of CM074196.1, read as the reverse complement.
ACCCCTCACAACCTGTAAACCTGTTATGTTTAGAAATTTGTGCAGTGAAAGAAGCGCTTCAGTGTTTGCAATTGGCCACAAGAGCTTGCAAGATTTTTGGAACATGTTTAAACCCTGGCAGTGCTCTTGCGATGGGTTGCAAGAAACAACCATGCATCCTTCCCCATGTTGTAGGAAATCATTACGAATAACAAAAGAGCTTGCCACCTGACTTAATGCAATTACAGGGGTCCTACACTGTAAGGGAAGTGGGAAAAGCCAAGTAAAACTCTGAAAAATGTCAGGAAGTTTTTCATGGTCTTGAAAATACTGGAAATTTGGGTATTTTGTCAGGAAGTATTGGCATGTGGTCTTGAAATTGAAAACCTCCCAGTTTTGGATAGTTGTGATCATCATGTACATGTAGTAGTGTCCAGGGCTGGAAAACATGCCTATTTCTCAGAAAGGGAGTAAAGTTTTCCACCATGTTTCCTATATTTTTATACATGGGAAATTCCCCCTCAGTTTCCAAAATTTCCCTCCAGAATTGCTAAATTTCCTTAGAAGAAGTGTCAAAACTTCCCAAATATTTATCCATTGTAGTGTTCATGCTGGGAAAATGCATAAAAGTGGGTGTCACCTTGTTTTCCTATTTTACGTAATTCTTTACTTTTCAATACGATAAATACAGCTTATGTCTGTTAGTCTTAATAAAACCTGAAAAAAGTGATGGATTTTAATATTTCAGAAGAATGAAAACACCTGTTTTTAGCACACTCATTCTTTGATCATGTAGCCAGGAAGTAGTAGCAAGGGTGGACAGCAATAGAGATGGGGAAACTTGAATGAACAAATAGTTCATCTGGTTTATTAACAAAAGGATGTTCATTAGTCTGGTTGGGATGCCACTGTTAGAATAATGTTTATTATTTCATGAACAAATGTCTGGTAATATGATCTATGTTCCATCCTCCTCAAGTAGAGGGAGTTTACCTCCCCATTAGCAATTACGGTTACTAGTAACAATAAACTGTACTAATACAAACCAAAGATGGTATACCAAGTTTAATCGAACTTTATACAGCTGCATTGATTGCAACCATCCCGATACTCAAATCAAATTAAAAATTTTCATATAAGATTAAAAAAGGAATTTTAAATCATTTAAATTCCAGCTTTTAATTGTAGCAATTGTAACGTGATCATTGCTGACTATTTTGTAGTGGTTAGTGTCTTAAGGACATGCTACAGCTGTAAAATTTATTCATATCCTGTTGATGGAATGAGAAGGAAATCAAACTATTTTGTAAAGAGATATTTTTCCCTTGGGTGGACTCCAATTTCCCCTCAACTGGGTGTGATTGCCTGTGTTTGTGTCCTCTTTGGAACTTGTAAACATTTAATGAGTTATTAGTTGACAACTGACTCTAAACTTTGGACCATTTAAAAATGACTCAAGATGTATTTTCAATGATTTGATGCCTTCTGGGGGTACAGTGAAGCACACTGCATCATCCTTGCTAGTTTCGTTCCATTTAAAGCGAAACTGTCCCATATTCTGAGCCCATAAAATCAGGGTAGAAATACATTTTCTTACAGTATTAAAGATATACTAATACTAAAATGACCAGGAAAATTGCAACTCAGCAACAGCTTGGCAAGTTAAGTCAATTATTGCATACACCTTAATGATTTCCAGATACATGAACAAGTGAACATTTAAGTAAACTCCCTGATTTAAGGAAGGAAAGATGAGGATGATTTTCAGAAAAATTTATGGTTGTCCTTCAGGCAACCATTTCACTAATTTTAGTTTTCCACAAGAAAATTTGGTCGTCTGAAACATTTGTTTCACAATTACAACACAGTCATTGTGTTCATGTATTTTTGGTCTTGAAGAATAAAAAGATGTGATGTTTGAGAGACAGAAACACTCTACGTCTAAAATACTGTATGAAAGAAAAAGTTGAAAAAGTTGATCAATCAGCAGTATATATCTTCAGTTCAAGAGAAATATGGTTGTCCATCGGACAACCAACCTTTAACTCTTGGTTGTTTGTATGGAACTTCAGTTGTCTAGGACAACCCCGAAAATTGAACCCTGAGTTTTTTCCTTGGATTCCATCCATCTAGGTTTATAAGGCTTGTGCCCTCACTGTGCACTATGGATCATCTGCTACTTTTGTGCTACTTTTGTTCTGTTTTCTAAGATTACAGGGACCGTGTGTTTGGTCTAACAGTAAGAGCATCCGCCTCTCATGCTGAAGGCCCTGGTTCTATTCCCAGGTTGAGTCATACCAAAGGCTCTAAAAATGGAACCTTCTGCCATTGTGTGTGATTCTCTGCATAAGCAACGGAGTAAGGAAAACAGGCCAGTGAGCCACAACTGGAAAAGAGGCCGTGCCCGACTGGACTTGAACCAATAGGTTGGAAACTGGGCCGTAAAACTCTATTTACCCAACTAACTTCTAAGATTACAGTGTTAGCAAGTATGACTTTGCATGTGACCATAGTACACTTGCCTTGGAGGAGGGGTTGGGTTAGGAGGCACAATCTGACATAAAGGTGTACATCCAAGAGGTACACTAAGGCCTTACGTGTGGTGCATACATTGTGCTATGATGTGTGCTTACCCTCATAAGCCGCAATTCAATCAGGCTGAGTGGTTTCACGTTAGGAATATCCATCACATCACTCCTGAATATTGGAACCAAGATATTCCACATACTTTATTGATCTCTTTCTTAGGTCTGACTTCCCATTCTCCATTGGTATGTGCAAACAGTACATGACCTTCCCAATGTTTTCTGGTACACAAAGTGTAAGAAACAAGACCTACAGAATTAAGGGGGACATTTTTCCATCCCAAATTTTTGGGAGGAGTGTTTAACTCAAAAGGTGGGGGATCTCAATGCAGCACTGTAGATTTTGTCTACTCTTCAGGAATTTTAGAAAGTTGTGAGACTCTTGGTGAAAACGTGGGCAATCAGCCATATGTGAAAACAGGCTCATGAAGTGTTCTGTTGACATTGCCGATTGGTGGAGCAACTTTGGGTCTCCCTTCAAAACTTAAATTCTTTTTATAGTTTTTACATTACTTTTGTAATGATACTATAGACAAATCCGGACAGATTGTGATGGTCTGATTTTGGTCGGCCATTACTGGGGTCCATTACCTTTAATCTTTTAATTTCCTTGCTTACCTCTATCATGGATGGTTGTACACTAATTTGTTTCTTCAATTCTCCAATTTCCCTAAATATGAGGGTTTGAAATTCATGTAAACAATAAATAAAGATGGTTTTAGGCTGATGGACCCCACTAATGGTGGCCTACAGTCACTAAAAACAAGCACTGATCGGATTCTTGTATAACTTCCTTTGCTATGGAATGCAGCTAACACGTACTGCATCCCACCCTCATTCCTCCCATCAGCTGTATAAATGTTTTGTGATGAATTTACTAAATGCTGCTACAAATGCACGGTGGAAAATTTCCCAGGTTACAGCATGTAGCAGAATTTGTTCTCATCCTCAATGAAATTTAATGCCAATTAGTAATTATTAGCTTGGTGGGTAACATGACTATATTCACTTCTGAGTCAGTTCCCCCTCACAAGAATAATGATTAAATCAAAAGTTAGTACAACCACACACTCAATTTTAATGTAATTAAATGTCAGGTTTAACCACATAGGCTCATCCTCTTGACTATGGTCTGTGTCGCAACATTATTGCACAGTGTGGTATTGTGTATAAATCAGAGGAAGCTGGATGACGTGACTTCCATCAGGTAGGACTATAGATTTCGTATTTAAAGGGAGTACTCAGTCCTTTCCACCTTAATTTTCAAATTTGAGCAGAATCTTAGAATCTTATAGATTTAACTTTCCTTTAAAAACAAGTTTCAAGTACTTTATAATTTGTCGCCATCAAAAGTCCATAAATATGTCCAAACTCAGCAATTATTTTTAAATGAATCTTTCAAATAAATTTAGATCAATATTGTTATATGTGACTGAACTGAATTTCAAACAAGATACAAAAGAATACTTAATTCACGTACATCACTGACATATTCTTACCACTTACTATATCTAAATTGCATATTACTTTGGTACCTCGCACTAGTAGAAGTTCTAGCACCTCTCCCCCCCCCCCCTCAAGTTGCTCATTTTAAAGTGAATGACTGTATATTCCCATTAAAGGGACAAATTGAGTTGTTGTGGTGTGCTGCCACTTGACAATACTTATTACTATAACTAAGGAGGTTCTACAAGGAGAACCTCCTTGTAGAACCTTCTTTCTATAACATTAGCAAGTTTCACAACCAACATATATTATGATTTTTGTCTGTATCTTGGCTTGTTTTGGTTTTATAAATGACATGAAAATAGTTTGTGGTCACAAAATCTTGAAACTGAATTGAATCATATATTTACTCACTTATGAAACAACCATTTACATGTAGGAGAGTTTGTCTGAGTTTGACCATTGTTGTTATAGTGCCTATGAAAAACTTCCAACTTCAATCAAAACACTCTCAAGACAGTGCTTACTGTGTAATTTGAGCTTCCATACTCTGCATCATATTTTGAACTAGGTGTCAATCAAAGAGCTGAGACAATTGTGAATTTCTGCAAGCTACTACAAAAATTGTACAATAGTCTGGGGTGAGAGAATTAGCCCTTTAAGAACCTTCAGAAATGAAAGAAGATTCATACTTCATAGCACCCTTTGACATACTGACCAAGCTGCTGAGAGGGTATTGTTATCATGAAGAATACAGTCCTTTAAAATGACACACTTAAGTTGAGCTGTTCATTCATAATCTGACTTGTTTGCTTCTCACAGAGAAGTTACAAATTAAAAGACATAAAAATAGGGGTGCAGGTACTATGTTTATAGTACAAGATAACTACCTTAAAAGGCACTAAAACCATGACTGATAGCTATTGGATAAAAGAAGTGACTTTTATCCTAATCTTAAGGTCTGCTCTTTAGAATTCAGTGAGAATTGTTTGGGTGCTCAATGGGTGGGCTATGATCAGTGTTTGTCAACATTGCCTTAAAACTTTTTATCAGTTATCTGTCAAAATCTTGTAGAGAGTGTTGCTTTTGGAGCTTTTTGTATCATGTTTGAACAGTTGTAGATTTGGGCTTGTAACAAGGTGTTATTCCCATTCTTCTTGTTAACTATAGTATGGATGACATTCATTCTTGTGAACTGATCTGGAGGGCCCATCAGGTACACAAGATCAGTGGTCTTGCTTTCACACTTGATCCCCACAGCGAATCAAAGCTTGTAGAATGTGCACATGGTATTTCCAGCCTGTGGTAAGAGGTGACTAAAGGGACACCAAATGTGAACTTTAAATAAATTTGAACTTGGAACTTCTTATGAACTAGTTAACTGACACTATATAACACTTCCCTGTTGGTGTGTCATTAAAGGGCCAAACCTCTCATCCCAAACTACAATTTTGGAACAGGGTTACCAAAATTCTCAACTGGCTCAGCTCTTTGATTCACAGCTAATTCAGATGCAGAGTGCCAAAGCTTATACTACACAGCATGAACAGAACTGAGAGTGTTTTGATTATATATATTGAGTTTTTCTATACTCACCTTGAAGCAACAAACTGAGATTGTATCTGAATTAGGATGAATTTCAGACAAATGTGGCAGGGGCTTCAGTAAGAAGGTTAGGAGAGTTGGTACTGTTTGGGGTGAGAGAACTGGGCCTTTAAATCTCATCTAACTGACTAACTAACCCACTTGTTCTCAATGAAGGGTGGCTATCTAGTACTACAATTAAGTGTTTTGACACTAGATCCACTCCTTGAGATCAACTGTTTAGTATGAATCCTCTCGCACTTAGGATCAGATCTGGAGAATTCGATCCACTCACAGGGCAGATCAAATCGAGATCAGGGGATCGAAAACTATGTGTGAAAGCTCATAAGTTCTAGGTGACCCGAGATCAAGATCTCCTGTGACACAAAACTACTTTTCTCCCCATAAAATACAAACACAAAACACAGAGGCCTTCACAATAGAATTCCCCTCTCCAAAGAGTTCTATTTTGACGTGTAGAAGCTATTGACATGAGAGGACTCAAACTGCCTAGAAGTTCCCATAAATTGAGCATTGAAGAAGGAAAATCACGCCAGTGGAGCCACAGCTGAAATGAAGGGCTGTGGCCTTCCTGACTCAAACAGATTGTGTTCAAGTTCATCTAACTAATCCACAAAAAAGTCAACCTTTGGAAGAATCATGTCTTCCACAATTGAAAAAATAGGTTTGAATGGATTGGAGAGTTGAGTACTTGTATGAACATTTGTCTGTCTTTAAAATTTACAGAGAACATTAAACATTTCCTCCAGCACCTCAATGCTTCTTTCTATAAACAGATTGTTTGCCAGAATATATATTTATATAGATACAGTATTGAATAGGTCTTTGGAGGATTTCTTAACATTTTTCTGGTTGGGAAGTTTGATTGTTATATGGAAGATGACATCCTTTACCCAGTGAACAATTGCAACGTAGAATATTAGGGCAGGTATAACTGGATGAACAATTGTGGTGCAGAATTATTGTAAAAAAAAAATAAGAAAAAAGAAATGGATGTCAACAAACTCTCATTGTCCCTTCTAGGGGAGAGCCAAACATCTGTAATTTAAAAACAAGCATTTATAACATCCATTATTTTAAAAAAAAAAAAAAAAGATTGTAAAAATCTCTCTTAAGTAGGAAGCAAAAACAAAAAAAATTAAAAAAAAAAAAACAGAAAAAAGGAAAATACATTTATGCTATACAGTAAACACCATTGTTGTTTTGTCATATTGGACACACCCCATCTGGTGTTAGCTTGTCTCTATAGTTATTATTAATTCAGGCTACATTTTGAAGAATAATAAAAGTGTAGTGATCTACCCAGCTTTAAATCTATTTATGTGTTCGCCAGATGGCTTATTGACTTAGAGAACACTCAAGTCAAACAAAAGTGAAATAACAGGTGAAGAGATATCAATGCTATAGGTCAAACTCCTTTGCCAAATGAATGAAAGTTTAAACAAAGTACAGAGAACTCAAGGTTGTGTAAACAGCATGTTCATAGGCAGCCAATGTTTGATTTAAATAATATGGAAGTAGGCTTTAGTACTTACAGTTTCTTTCATGTTAAACTTGTTAAAGTTGAACCTGACCAGTAGTTTGAAGAGCGAAAGCAGTCGCTCCTAACTTACTTTGAAACAACTAACAGCTACATCTCACAATTTTCTCCCTATTTCTCTTTGGAGTCTTGAATATTAAATATTTCAGGAATTATGTATTTGAATATTCAAGGTAAATGAAGCAGTTTCTCTCAGAATTCACCATTGGGGAGGATAAATATTGTCACGACTCTCAAGAGCCATTCATGAAACAGAATTATCTGCCACACTCTTTCAAATTGGGATGCATGTATTTTCCCTTTCAACTACCGCATGTTACTTATTCTTCTTTGGCCCATGATATCCAAAGGTATATTGTCAGATAAACACATATGAATCTGCAAAATTATGCACCGACATAATATTGACAAACTTTCTACAAATGGAAAAATAAATGACAGTAATAATAACACATCTTTATAAATTTTGCACTCATGTGTTGGTACTAGGAAAACATTACGCTTATGCACACATACTGAACATCGTTGTACACAGTGCTCAGACTGTTTTCATTTCTGGCATAGGGTACTGAACAGCCATGTGTGTTATTTCACTGTTCTATTAAACTGTGTATAGAACTTGTGTCTTGCAGTGTGTGTTTATTAATAATATATGCTCTGGTGCCTTTCGTAATGACTTAAACAGATGATTGAAATTTGGACGCTTTTGTGGAGTTACCCATAAGGACAGGTTCATGTGATTGTATTAAGTGTGGATGTTAAACTATGGTATTAGATAGCTAAAAATACTTAATGTTTGGACCAGGGCATTGTCAGACACTAAAATGTGCCATTTAAATCATTTGCATAAAAAAGAAAATGGTTTGGCATCTATGTGTAGCTTAATTCCCAGTCATAGCTATTGCCACTTGTCATATTTATTGCAGTATAAAGTACTAAACCAGCAGTCAAAATATATGGTATGTGGTATAGTGTATAAATATTGGTGTCTTCATGGAGTAGTCATGTTAACCTGAAAATTCTGAAATGCAAATGTTTATGTCATGTTATAAATTGGAGGTTTTTGAAGTTTTGCGGGATATTTCAAATAAATTTGTGTTATCATGAACTCTTTTCAGTTCTAAATATTCCATAGTGAAATACTGTAAGTAGCTCAAATTCCCAAATTGGTGGCAAAAAAGCAGTTGCCCCAAAATTGCCATGGAAATTAAATCAACAAACTTTCAAACTTTCTCTAACTTTCCCTACAAGTACCTGCCAAGATTTTTTTTATACGATTTCTTTTTTTTTTAGTTTAACTACACTATTAAAAAAAAAGGTAAAGCAAGAGTATTGTTAATCTCCCTGACTTAAATTATGATGATAATGAACAAGTAACAAAAATAATTTTGCATGCTTTAAAGGAGTCATTTGTGTATCAGTGTGACAGGGTATGCTTAGGCTGATCAAGTCGGGAAGGGGTGCACTTTTGGACAAGAAGCATGTGGTGAGTGGAAAGGTATAGTAGGTCTTACCTTAGGAAGATGGAAAAGTATTCAACAAAAGTTTATTGTTTATTTTGAAAGATTGGCAAAAATTTATTCCAGTTACCATCCTCAGACAAGTGTCTAGTTTTTTTTATGTTTCCATCATAAATATTTAATATTTAGGGTAAATTCTAAGATATTAATATTCCATTAGAGTTAACTACTTACAGTACTAAAAATAAGCAGAGGCGTATGAGGCAGGGGGGCACTCGCCCTCCCAATTCAGGCAAAGCCGTAGGTCTATTCGGGCAAAACATTGGCAAAACATGGTAGATGGTGACATAATTCAGGCAAAAAATGCTCTTGCCCCCTCATAGAAAATTATCCCAGTATGCCAATGAAAACAAGGATGCACAGCCAGTAGATTTAAACAGAGAATAGTCATTGGGTCAAACCAATTCAAATTGCAGCTATATTCCAATATTTGATAGGTTTGTTCTCTAAATGGAAGATTTAAAAAATGGTTTTTGAGCCTTTCAAAGCGTACTGGGAAAAAACTTTGTTTTGTCAATTGCTCCTTTTTCCATTATGGTAGACTTACCTAATTTAGTACAATAGGTTGTTTGATAAAGAAAATATATCAAAGAATAATCTTAGCAGGTAGCAAGGAGATAGCTTAAAACTAGGAGGAAAACAAACAAATTAATGGTAATGAAAAATTAAAAGGTTGTTTGAAGTGGTTAACCACATGGCCATGTTCAATGGAGAGTGTAATTTAGTAAATTGCCTGTTTGTCAAATAACTGTCATGTTGACAGTGCATTACCATAATATACAGTTATTACCTGTGCAGGGGGTCTTCTGGTATGAAAGTGTTTGAAAAAAGCAAGATATGTGTATACCTCATGCAGATTTGTGGTAAATTGTGGCTTTGAAATAAAGTCAGGATTTTTGTTGATTCAAGAATTTCAGTGACCCTAAGTGCCAGTACCTTATATCCCAATTCCCAGAGCGTTGGTTTCCACCTAGAGTACTTCTCTCAAAAGACCATGTGCGTATTATGTCACAGAGTGGAAATTGTACACCCTCCTTTGGGGGGGGGGGGGGCAAAACAAATCACAGACAAATGCAGATAGCTCATTTGTCAACCAGTCGAATACAGTCTGCTACAAATGCCAGGCAAATTCTTATGCAAGCGGCCATGTGTTCCATTGTTTTGCCCAGACGAATGACATCAGTGTGTTGTCAGTGCACAAGGTCTATATAAACAGATCATCAATTTCTGTTTTTGATTTCATATGGCTTTTTTTCTTATGTCAGTATATTAGCATACTGTAGCTGTAAATCTGCCTATCTTTCTTTCTTTGTTGAATATTCAGTGTTTTACTTGTACTTTCATCTCAAGCAAAAAAGAGCTCATGTATTAAACTTCCCTTTTATCTACCCACCCTCCCTCCCCCCCTCCCCCCTATATCCACTTCACAAGATAGAAATTGTGGGTTTTTTTTTTTTCGATTCACATATCTTCAAAGAAGTTGCTGAAATGTATTGGTTTAGTCAGTTTTTAAATATTGTTCAAGAAATATTTCTTTTCATTTTCAGGTGGGTCAGAGAATTTTTAAACGAAGAAAATGGAGGCCTAGATGTGCTTGTAGAATATTTACAATGGCTTAACAAAGCCATGACGTAAGTGTACTTAATGTTTAATTTAATATGAAGCTTTCTTATTGTGCAAGCATTTGTCTTTGATATAGGGGTGAATTCCATTCATCTATCAGTTTTGTGGTAGCATTCTGCAATAAATGAACCTGTGGCAACAATTGGGCAATCAGCCAGCTACATGAGGCACAGCGAGGGACACTTCCTTTCCCCATTTCTTTTGTTTTAAACCAACCCCAACAAACCACCACAACTAACTGAAGAAGACTTTTTTTGTCAAATACCACTCCCAGACTGAGAGGTTCCTACACTGATATGCCTTCCCCCCATATTGATACAATGGTATTTATATGAATCAGGTCAATCTCACACTTGAGATCCCACGGTGGCAGGCCATAAGATGCAGATCAGGTCCTTCCTTTGAGATGAGAGGTTTAGTTTGCTTTCATACTAGATCTCTTGCTTGGGTGAATCAAAGCCCTCATCAATCGTTCAACAAACTGGAAGTTAGGAAATAAACCCGCCGACAATATTTTCCACTTTACTGCTCCAATCTTTGTGGTTGTTTGTATTTTTTTTAGGGGGGGGAGGGGAGGGGGGAATAATGTTTTTTCATAGGTCATCTTGATCTCGGGTCACCTTTATCCACCACCTGTCCTTTAATATGCTGTTTGTGAATCCTAGATCTGTGGGCATGGTCAGATCAATATCTCTGAAGCTGATCTTGAGTGCAAGACCTTCATCACTACAGTTTTGATTAAATAGTTCAATGAGATTTAATGACACACCAACACAAATGTGATATATAGTTTCAGTCAACTCTATAAAATGTTCAAAGTTCAAAATTATGTCAAAGTATTGTTCAAGTTCACATTTGGTTTCCCGTTAGTTGCCTCTTAGGTGGGAAATTACCGGGGGCATTCTGCAACCCCCAGCCCACAGGGTCAACCATGGAGGGGCTTACTCAGTTTTGTGGCATCAACAACCCACCAGTAAAAGGATTAGTACTAAGGGCCTCCTGTGTGCATTTAATTGGCAATAGTGGGGAACAAACTACTCACCACACACTCATCCTACGTAGATGCAATTTAACATCATACCCAGGACCACTACAGTTTTGATCAGGAAGGGATCAGATTGGGATCTGATCCCCTGCTTCAAGGTCAGTGCTGAGAGCACTCGCAGATTTGTATGAGTACCAGTATGCTCAGGAAGTGCCCTAACTCATTTCTGATCAGCTATGATAGCATATGCATAGAAGGATTGAGAAACAGAGAGAAGGTTTTAATGCAACAAGATGAAATAATGTTTCTATTTTTTGTCTGTACAATAAGTCACTTCCAATAGAAGGTTACTTGATGTAAAGAATAATAAAGATATTATTGTCTTCCCTGCAGAGTTGAAGAGACAATGGAAACCAGGAATGGTACCATGACCTCAAAATCTGGTAAAAGTGTCAAGAAAGGTCAAGGGTCACCATCCCATCTTGCCCATACGAGAGATGATGTTCATGTCTGCATCATGTGCTGTAGGGCAATCATGAATTTTCAGGTAAACATTCCAATTGAGTGAATTTAGTCAGAAATTTCTCAGAAATCCACCAACAGCTGTCGAAAACCTTGGAATACAAGCAGAACTTTGTCTTTCCATGTCTTTCCATGTCAAAGTTGCAGCTGGAACATTTTTGCAAAGTTCAATCCAGTTTAACAGAACTTCCTGAGTTGCGTGCTCTGCTGGTTTGGTGGTGCGAGTGACCTCAAAATTCCTGTACTTTGCTAAACTTGTGTCCCTGTAGCCTGCTAACAACTGTCAGATTGAATTAAACTTTGTCTCAATTTCCAAGCCCTTGATTCATATTGAATCACAGAGATGAATCGAAATCATGGCAGTCTTGAAAGTATCGTCATGAATAACATCCTCAGTGTCAACTTCAAATCATGGTTATTCAGTTATTGCTCTTGAAAGTAATTTAGAGTTGGTGCCTGTGTTGATTATTGTACAATTATGTTAGGTTTCATTGCCAAGGTCACACAGCATTTGCTTCATAGCACGATTGCCATTTATGTTTCTTATGCTGCATCAATCATTATTTCTTGTGATGCATCTCCTGTTACATACATTTTGGTTTGTGATTATGATGTGTTTGTAAATTTGGAACATAACTTAAGCTACTTTGTTACTATCCTTGTTCTCCTTTAAGTAAGGAGTACTGCAGTGGTATGACATTGTGAAGTGGAGGTTTGGGCCCAAATGGTGAATTCCCCCAACTAACATGGGTGAGTCCATCTTGGCCCTGGAAAATTTGTATCATTGTATGAATGGTACATTTTCTCTGAAAACAAATTTGCGATTTACTTGTAAAGCAAATATACCCCATCCTGCTATAGAGGCTTTGCAATTACGTCACGCAACCGCCATGCTGGAGGACATTCATGCCAAATACACGTGGTTTTGTGCCGAGCGCACTGCACAGTGTGCACTGTGACATGCACGGTGTATACAAATCCAACGAGAAAGCGCGTCCCGTATGGTTTACTACGTAGTTACATGTACTCCAACATGGCCGCCGGAGAGTATTATGACGTCATGTGAAAAGCCTCTATTCCCAATCCCAGTCTTCTTTTAATCCCACTCCCCTCCCTTTCTTCCTTACCTTGCTTAGTAGGTTACACAGAAAAGATCATACAAAGTAGCATTCACCTTTAGGTATTCTATACACTCTTTTGTATAGTCAGGCATGTCTCCCTCGAAGAAGTCGTCCTATAAAACTTAAACTGTTATCATTATTTTGCATTTTGAGAGACAAGATTTTAAAATCTTATTTGTCTCTCTTACTCTCTCTCTGCAGTATGGCTTTAATCTTATTATCAACCACAATCTTTGTATAAATGCAATAGCACTTAGTCTCAACCATAAAAGTCCAAGGTAAGATTTGTCTTGAGAAACTGTCTCATATTTATCCTTGTATAGACTTGAGTTTTTAGTTACAGATAGTTTCATATAAATCCTTGATAATTGTGTGGGTTGATGCCTTGCTATAAAACACAAATTTATGCTCTGTACAAAAAATGGCATAAAAAATGTATTTTTCACATCTTTTCTTTTATGAGGAAAGCTATCGCATCCCTTTTGAGAGGAGATATGTATCTCTCAGCCTGATAATGCATATTGTGGGTATTCACATTGAAGAGATGTATACTAACCCCATGCTGCATATACATTGCATATAATTTCAAGCTCAATAAATTATCATGTGTGCAGCTTTGAAAAAAATGTTGATGAAACTACTAGTTGATCAGAATGACATGGGGGTGTGGTGCGAAAACTGTTGTGGCTATGTAGGGTGCAGTGTGCAAGTTATAAGTAATGTAGATGTAGCAAAGGGTAGGTTTCGTTGCTAACAAGTACACTGCCCCAAAAAAGAGGGGGGGGGGGATTAACAAGACTTACAGTATGAAATGGTGGTAAAACTTCACAGCTATAATAACCAACTGCTGGTAATAACTGACATTTCAAATGAAATTGAAACTCTTGAAGATGGATAATTTACATTTTCAATTGTTTTATATGAAGAGGTGATGATGTATTTGGATGAATTTATTTGTGTTGAATTTTTGTCATTGTAAGATAAAGAAGTAGCAAGTGTCATGTTATGTAGCAGATATTTGTCTCATGTTTAAAACTTTTTCTAAAAAAGACCATGAGCACATTGCCAGAGTGGGGGTGAGGCCAAGGGACAAATTGCCCTGAAATATTTTGCCACCCCCCTGGAAAAGTTTATACCCTCTTTAGCATCTATCTTTGCTATGCTCCTGAAAAAGATATAGATGAGTGAATACTCTCAACCTACATCTGATAACTTTGGGTAAAGTTTATAAACCTTATATTCTCCAAAAAGACCAATGGTTCTTTCTTTGTCCTTTTGTTTAGGATTAAATTTTTATTCATAATGCACCAAACCATTTTATTACATTACAATAAAGTAGCAACTGTGGAGTAGTGGTCTACCTTATATCATGAGTGGTTTTTGAGTTGAAAATTGTGGCAGTACTCCCCCACCAAATTTTGAAATCTTTAGAATAACTTCTTTACACACCAAGTCTTCAGGTCCATCAGAAACAGGGTCTTATTGTGCATTATGGTACAGTTTTTAATTACCCTGGTTCAACTGGACCTGTCAATGTAAATGGCTGCATGGTCAAATGTTAAAGCATCCAACTTGCAGCCGAGAGGTCTGGAGTTAAAGTCCTGGCTAGTTCATACAGAATACTTAAAATATGGAACTTTCTGCCATTGTTCTGGGTACTCAGCACATAAAATGGAGTTAGTAAGATGGAGTTTTACGGCCCAGTTTCCTACCTATTGGTTCAAGTCCAGCCGGCCACTGCCTTTTTTCCAGTTGTGGCTCATTGGCTCGTTTTCCCTACTCCATTGCTAATGCGGAGCACCATACACAATGGCAGTAGGTTCCATGTTTAGAGTCTTTGTTATGACTGGACCTGGGAATCAAACCTGGGCCTGCTGTGTGAGAGGCGGATGCGCTCTACAGCTAGACGAAACACAGGGTCTCATAAACAATGGAGTAGGGAAAGCAAACCAGTGATTAGTGAACCCAGTGTTAACCAGTTGGTTAGAATCTGAGCTAACTAAGCTATCAAAATGACAGGCAACATTATTCAATTTTATTATCAAGTTATCCTTTAGATTTCTTTTTCAAGGACCAAGAAATTAGGCAATTAAGATAAAGCAATCATCAAATGCAAACAAATAGGAAGGAACTAGGCAGGAAACATACTAAGGTTTATTAGATCTCATGTCTCGTCTAAACCACCCCAAACGCTCCAAGCATTCCAAAATGAGCTATGGTAGTCTTTTTTAGTTAATACTCAGTCTATACATGATGTTCTAGTGGTGAATAAGTACTTTAAAGTTAATGGCACCTATTGACATAGTGCATGCATGATTGAGGCATAAGCATTTGATTAGGAAGAAAAATCTGGTGCCTCACAACAACAAAAAAAAGCAGCCAGCACTGTTAAATTAAACCAGGTTTAATTTAAGTTGAGGTATAACACTTCAACAAATAAAAGCAACTCAATGTTTAACCCTTTACCGTTGTGCTCCGATCGGGGCATATTTGCGCGCCTCGGGAGTGGGCGGAAAAGCGGACGTAGCCCGCCCCGCATCGGCTTCCGTAGGCCATTGACCCCGTGTCCTTAAACTATTGTCTCTCTCGCTGTTGTGGCGGAATTTTCGGGTAGCTACTCCCAGTTTCGAGCTCCGCATGAAACAGTAAAGATGTGTGACAGCCGAGCTCTCCGCATGGGTCCAAAAGGACCCAAACAACGGTAAAGGGTTAACTTCACTTTAACACAAGTCACTGTATTAAAAAAAATGGGAATATTTTGAGTTTCTTCACTTTTGATAATGGGAACCAATGAAAAACCTCTTTCCAAAAATCCATGGGTGGTACTAATGATTGGTGGTAACCAATTTTGGAGTTCCACCTTTGAGGTGATTTCACCAACACAGGACAACCATGCTACGAGGAACAATTGCTCTTTTGGAATTCAAAGGTGTGCAACATTTTAGTAGGCACTTCTGTAACTATTTGGAGAAGTATTAACCATGTTTTCACTCCACAGGAATTGGTATCACTTCATTATTTGTAATATCATTTCTTTCCTTTTTTTCTTTCAACGTAGGACAAAAGCCTTGGTGTTAGAACTCTTGGCTGCAGTTTGTTTAGTAAAAGGTGGCCATGAAATCATATTACAAGCTTTTGATCATTTTAAAATGGTAAGTATTGATCTTGGCATGAAATGTAAAACTTTCATGTGTTGATGGTTTCATGCCATTGGCATAGGTATATGAAAAGAGGTGTAGGCGTATGGAGTGAGGGAAGGGGGAGGGACTGCAACCCCCAAGCTATGGACAGCTTAAAAATATGTGGGTGATATGAGAAGAAATTCTGGCACAATATTTGGATATTTGGGCAACCTTCACAGAAACCTTGAATCTTGCGGCATGCAAGTGCGAACGGCTAATGCATTGCATCACTTACTTCAAATCTCTCCTAGAGATGTGATTTTTTGCAGACCTTAATGAAGGATGTTAACTCAAGAGTTTAATAAAACAGCACTCATCAAAACTCCTTAATTTCTTGTGGAGTGTGATTGGTAGCACACCTGGAAATTATAGAAATTAAAACCAGTTCCTCCCTTTCCCCCTCCTCCCTCCTCCCTCCCCCCTCCCCCTCCTCCCTCCCCCTCCCACTCCCCCTCACCAAGTGAAAATAGTCCCCTAAGCATAGACCAAGTCCTTTTTCTACCCAGATGGTAACCATTTTAGCAGTATGATGTCTTACTCTGCCAACTCTATATGAGGAAAATAACTGACGTATTTCTGTTAAACATTTTATTGGTTGATGATAAGAGAAATCTATGCATTCATGATGGCATGTGTATGTATGTGTGTGTGTGTGTATGTGTGTGTGTGTTTGTGACACTTTGCTCGTTAACACGATATCTCAAGTTAGGAATATCTGACAGTTTCCAAACTTGGTACATAGATGAGCCATATTGAGAGGAAGAACCCTATTGTTTTTGGTGGAGGTCAAAGGTCATTTGGGGTCACGAGGGGTCAAAGTCTGAAAACCTTGTTAACACGATATCTCAAGGTAGGAAACTTGGATAGATTTCATAGTTGGTATGTTAATGTGTTATAGTCAGTAGATGGTCCCTATTGTTTTTGGCAGAGATCAAAGGTCATCTGGGGTCACTGGGGGTCAAAGTCTGAAAACCTTGTTAACACGATATCTCAAGGTAGGAAACTTGTATAGATTTCAAATTTGGTATGTAAATGTGTTATAGTCAGTAGACGGTCCGAACGGTTTTTGGCGGAGGTCAAAGGTCATCTGGGGTCACTGGGAGTCAAAGTCTGAAAATTTCGTGAACCCAATATCTCAAAGTAGGAAGCTTCGATAGATTTCATATTTGATATGTGGATGCATTATAGTCAGAAGATGGTCCCTATAGTTTTTGGTGGAGGTCAAAGGTCATCTGGGGTCACTGGGGGCCAAAGTCTGAAAATCTTGTTAACACAATATCTCTAGGTAGGAAACTTGTATAGATTTCATATTTGGTGTGTGGATGCTTTATGGGCAGGAGATGGTCTCTATTGTTTTTTTGTGGAGGTCAAAGGTCATCTGGGGTCACCAGGGGTCAAAGTCTGAAAACCTTGTTAACGCGATATCTAAAGGTAGGAAACTTGGATAGATTTCATATTTGAAATGTAAATGCATTATAGACAGTTGATGGGTCCCTATTATTTTTGGTGGAGATCAAAGGTCATCTGGGGTGTTAAAGGTCATCTGGGGTCACCAGGGGTCAAAGTCTGAATTTTTTTTTACACAATATCTCAAGTTTGAAAGCTTGGATAGATTCCATATTTGGTATGTGGATGGGTTATGATAAGGAGATGGTCCCTATTGTTTTTGGTGGAGGTCGAAGGTCATCTGCGGTCACCAGGGGTCAAAGTCTGAGAATCTTGTAACACAATATCTCAAGGTAGGAAACTTGGATAGATTTCATAGTTGGTATGTTAATGTGTTATAGTAAGTAGATCGTCCCTATTGTTTTTGGTGGAGGTCAAAGGTCATCTGGGGTCATCAGGGGTCAAAGTCTGAAAATCTTGTTAACACAATATCTCAAGTTTGGAAGCTTGGATAGATTTCACATTTGGTATGTGGATGTGTTATGGTCAGGAGATGGTCCCTATCGTTTTTGTCGGAGGTCAAAGGTCATCTGGGGTCACTTTGGGTCAAAGTCTGAAAGCCTTGTTAACACGATATCTCAAGGTGAGAAACTTGTATAGATTTCGAATTTGGTATGTAAATGTGTTATAGTCAGTAGACAATCCCTATATTTTTTGGCAGAGGTCATAGGTCATCTGGGGTCACTGGGGGTCAAAGTCTGAAAATCTTGTTAACACAATATCTCAAGGTAGGAAGCTTGGATAGATTTCATATTTAGTATGTGGATGTGTTATGATCAGGAGATGGTCCCTATTGTTCTTGTCGGAGGTCAAAGGTCATCTGGGGTCACCGGGAGTCAAAGTCTGAAAAGCTCGTTAACACGATATCTCAAGGAAGGAAGCTTGGATAGATTTTATATTCGGGTATGTGGATGCATTATGGTCAGAGGATGGTCCCCATTGTTTTTTGCAGATATGAAAGATCATCTGGGGTCTCCAGGGGTCAAAGCCTGGAAACCTTTTATGATCTTTCAAGATAGCTGTTTGTCCATTTGTCTGTGTTGTTTGTATGTCTAGCTATGTATGGTTTTTATGAAAGTCAAAACGTCATCTGGAATGACAAAATTATATTTTGAACATGCTAGTATAAAATTTGAATGAGAAGATAATGGTGCATGATGGCATTCTTTGAAACGGAACATTTACGTATCATCAAAACCTCAATGCATTTTTGCATTCTGGTTGCAAAATTTTCTTTGTAATGCTCTGAAAACTGGGTGGAAACTCAGTTGTGTTGAATCAGGCAAAATCACAAGGCCTGTTGGGATTAACAGGGCGCAGTTGAGTGGGATCTTACTTTTTGATCGTACTTACGATTCTTTGGAGGTAGACTGTTATTTAAACCAAATGTGAGGGAAGTAACCACTGAAAAAATAGAGAGAAGGACAGAATGCAAAATAAATTTGATGAATAGTGTAAATAGTTTGAAGTAGAGAAAAAAGAATGTTAAAATGCCCATAAAGAAATTTGAAGGGATTGGCTGACAAAGCAAGAATAGGGTTTGGCAAGGCCAAGAGGATGAGTTGAATGAGTTATGTGAGAGACGAAATAAGGAAGAAAAAAAGAAAGGATGAAAAGTGAAGGTAACAGATCATAGGGAAAAAAAGAAAAGGAATAGTTTAAAGGACCCAGGTTACCCTCTCTTGTCAATTTTTTCTACTTTGACCATTGTGCTCACACTCGTCTCAGTTATGTAGTTAGTTAGATAAGGTTTTGTGGATCAGTTTCTAACCAACTGGTTTAGGTCAGGCAATCCTTCCTCAGTCATGAAGCCAAGGCACTTAAAGGGCCAAACCTCTCACCCCAAACTATAATTTTGGTACAGGGATACAGAAACTATCAATTAACTCAGCTCTTTGATTGATAAAAGCTTTAATTCAAACAATGCAGAGTACCAAAGCCCATATTACACAGCATGAACGGTACTGAGAGTGTTTGGATTATATAAATTGAGTTTTTCTATACTCACCTTGAAGCAATAAACTGAGATTTTATCTGGATGAAGATGAATTTCAGACAGTTGTGGGAGGGGCATAAGTAAGAAGGTTAGGAGAATTGGTACTGTTTGGGGTAAGAGAACTGGGCCTTTAAGTATATTGCATTGACAAGAGATAAAATTGTTGTATCAAAAATATTTTTTAGGGGGATGCGTGAGAGAAGAAATTGGAGATTGCAAGATGATTTTGGGAATCTATGGATTTATGTTAGTAAATTTTCTTACAAATAAAATTGAGGTGAAGTCAATTCTTAAACACAATATCTGGTACAGAACTGGATATTTTTGATTGGGCATGCTTCCTTTTCGAATGGAACTATTTAGTCTTCTGAGCTTTGAAATCTTAAAAAAAAAACGGAGCATTCATACTTTCTGTTTTAAAGGGAATTATTGCATTTAAAATGCTCCAATATAGCATTAGAAGTATACAGCTCTAGTCATTATCAAATCATTTGGTCAAAAAAATGAACCCCAGCAATAGCTTCATCTCCTCAAAATATTATGCACAAGAAGAGTTATGGAAGTTGCATCTTTTGAAAAGTTGAAATTTAAGGGGAACAAATTATTCTTGAGCAACAAACAGCTGAACTTCTATCTGAGGGAAACTTATTTTTTGAAAAGAAAGCTGCCATTCTCCCTCATTTAAAATTATTTGTCACTCTTTGCCACTAACTATTGGTTTTAAAAGGATGAAATTTCCTTGTAAAACAAAGCAATATTTCCCCTTTAGTATGAAAAATACTTTAAAAGGTGATCATGAAAATAGCCAAGGTACATACCAGAAGCAATAATGGCAGCCTCTGCTGATACATGATTTTCACCTGTATTGTGAAGATTTGAAATAGAAAAGAGAAGTTGAGCTCCATGGGTACCCAGGAAGGCATCAAGGCAAATGCTTACGCAGTCATGGCTGCGTGTTTGGTCTCACGGTAAGGCCCGGGTTCTATTCCCAGGTTGAGTCATACCAAAGACTCTAAAAATGGAACCTGCTGCTGTTGTGCGTGATGCTCTGCATAAGCAATGGAGTAAGGAAAACAAGCCAGGGAGTCACAACTGGAAAAAAGGCAGTGGCCAGCTTGACTTTAACCAATAGGTTGGAAACTGGGCCATAAAACTCCATCTAACTAACTAGCTTATGCAGTCACTGTGTGGGCAATGCAGTGGATCATCTGCTGCATCTGCTCTGTTTTCTATGACCATGTTACAAAGTATGCTTGAGCAAGGGTTCTGAATGAGCAATTTGGCTTTCTAAACTTCAAATATTAAGCTCACTTGTATAAACTTAAATGCATGTCTCCACCTTTTTGTTTATTACTTTTTTTCTTTATCAACAGTTTTGCAAGGAAAGAAGAAGATTTGAAAGTATGTTTGAATATTTTAAGAAATATGAAGATACCAATATAGATTTTATGGTGAGTTTGTTCTCTAAGCTTTTAAACAGCTGTTGAATTGATGTTTGTCTCCCTCTAATACCACAAGCCTGCAGCAAGCTATGCTTGACCTGTCAATGAATTAAGTGTTTTCATGTCTGTGGACTACTGTTCACATATCAATTTAACATTGAAAAAAGTGTTTTGAAGTATGGAATAATTGTAAGTTGATGTCTTAGTTTTATTGCAGGTAACATCTTTAATGGATTTAAAGCACTTAAAAGAGCGAAGATTAATAAAAAATTTAGATACAAAGAAGTTGAAACTGGCCTAATGCATTTTACATAAAAAATGCGCTGAAGTGTGAAAATGTTAGTTGAATTAATCCTTTAATGATCAGTGCACCTTTAAATTGATTTGAAGCTTTCAAAGAAGGAAAGTTAATTTAACAAACAAATGAGAATATCAAGCAGTTGAAGCTTTGGGCATGTCTAAGCTTGCCCAGGCGCCATTTGTAACATTCCCGTAAGCTCATTGCAATTATGTAAAACATCCAACACCATTAATAATTGTTGTGACTGCCAGTGGGTGGGTTGAGGATTTGATCAGTAGCAGTTGTACGGCAGTTATGCAGATTTCCTCAACATCGGACTGTCAACCTACTACTGTTGACTTGTCTGTTTGAACCGGTAGTGTGTTTATAGGGGAGCGGGGGGGGATGGGGGGTTACAGGGTACAGGCCCCTACCTCTGAAGTCAGTTGGGGGAAAATCACTCAGTCGGGGGATTTACGGTTTGGAGGAAGAGGAAAGGTCTGAAGGCACCAGTCCTCTTGGGGGCAGAAAAACGGTTGTTAAAGCAAAAAAAAAGAAGTCCTCAAATTTGAATAGCAGAAGAAAGCCCTGTGCCAAGAACTGAAGTCCAGAAAAGCAAAAAAAGATAAAAGGAAGGTCATCAAAATCCATGCCAGTCAAGGGAAACACAGGTTGTGCCCCCCTCCCCACCCACCTTTGAAATCCTGCAGACGCCACTGGTTTGAACCAGGTGTCAGTTGGTAAATATGGAAGGTCAAATTTTTAGAGTTTCACAAAAGCATGAAAAATGGCCACAGGAAAACTGGGCGTATAGGAAAGGCACTGCCATCATCTCTATTACCTTGATGCCTTTTTTTCCAGGATATTAGGAGCAGGGCAGGAAAAATATTTTCTTTCACATCATTTAAATCAAGTTATTAACTTTTAGGTGATTTCATGCAGAAAATTGTCAAATTGCACAGAATCATACATTGGTTAAGGGGGCTGGAGAAGGGCAAAAATCGGTCAGGTGCTCACCAACTGTTGTGAAAAAGCATCAATCATTGGTGTAAGACCTGCCGTATGCACCCTCAAGCCCATATGCCCAGGGCTTTTGCCCCCTTATAGCACTTAGAAGTTATGCCCCTTCACCCATGACTCTGAATCTATGACAACATGTGGACACTTTTGTGATCTTATTCTTTCTGGTTTTACCTTACACAGGTTGCATGTATGCAGTTTATCAACATTGTTGTACATTCTGTGGAGGAGATGAATTTCAGAGCATACTTACAGTACGAATTCACAGCCCTAGGTTTAGATGAATACCTTGAGGTAAATATTCATCCCCTTCCTCTCAATATCTTTATCAGTTATTCTATGCTTTCTCCACCCATCCTGCACTTTGGAAAAGGGGCTAAAAACTCGGTATATGCTCACTTCTGTTTCATGTTGGCATTATATTGTGGTCCTGAAACTCCATCAGGAGTGATTAGTGCATGCCTGCATCATTTAGCTCCAAGCACTAGTCGAAAGGAGAAGGGGAAACTTGCCGGTCATATACACCTAGCTGCTAATCAGCCTAATGACTTACTGATCCTCAAACGATTAACAAAGTGATGGCTAGTGCTGTAGATGTTATGCATTTATGCATAACAGCCCCCCCCCTCTTTGCATGCATGGATAGAAGACTACTTACATATCTGTCCCATGCTCAAATGAGCTATCTGCATTTGTTGTGGAAAGTTGCAATTTTGTGTGAGCTGCCATTGGAAGGCACATTTTCTACTGTGTGACATCATTTGCAAAAGTCTACATCAACAAGTAATAACAGGCAATATATTGCTTTCTGTTTCATCAAGTATTACCTACTGAAAGGTACAACAAATTTCACCCACATGTAGAATGTGTAAGAGGAAGATGACTTGGTAAACCGTCTATGTGTCACTGAGTAATTCTGTTAAAGGGTTAAATGTTTTGAATAAGCAGTTTTCCAATACACAAAGATGAAAGAGTTCAGAAAATCTCCTGATTTCAGGAAACTGAGTCTCTAGCAAAATTTTCCAGCAGTCCATGTTGCTAGACAAAAAGTTTTGACCAAGATTGCAATGTAATTTTTACTGCATGAATAAACTTGAAAAAACAGTACAAGATGAATATTTACACCTAGACTTTTAAGAGGACCCTCCTCATAGACTGCTAACAATCTTGAATAAGAGTTTCAGGAAATGGGCATCTACTTTGCTTACATCACTGAATACTTATCGCCATACCCATGATAGATTTATTGCTGTCAATAGTGGGTGCTGGATTCTGAATTTTATGGGAAGGGGGCAGGACAGTACTAAAAAGGGTACCAATGACAAATGTAGCTACCTTTCCTATCAGAATATTCCATCATTGTGAAAGTATCAATTGCCCCCCCCCCCCAAAAAAAAAAAAAAAAATCCATCAGCACCTCTTTCATCTCCACACCAACCTCTATCCCAGGTAGTCTTGGTAATATTTGATTTAAAAAATGTCAGTAACAAAACTACATATTCAATGGTCATTCCAATCTTGTTTTCCTTCTTCAATGAAATCAGAAACTTAAAGGCACAGAGAGCGACAGGTTACAAGTGCAAATCCAAGCTTACCTGGACAATGTCTTTGATGTCGGCCAGCTGATGGAAGATTCAGACACAAAGAGTGCAGCATTAGAAAGGGTACAGCAGTTGGAGGATAGTCTGTTTCAGGTATTCCATGCAATATCATACTTTTCAAAGTTGCGTTTCAAACGGAACTGTTTCATTTTCTGGGCTGTAAAATCCATGAAAAACAGGACATTCTGATTCCCTGTCTTTTAGCATGAAATATATACCAGTACCAATAAATATCAGAGAAATGTCTAAGTCTACAGCTTAGAAAGAATGATGCCACTCTTTGCATATACCTTAAGGGGTTTTGTAGATAAATCAGGACAGCAAATGGTGATATGATTTCAATCAGCCATGACTGGGGTCGGTCACCTTTTAATCTTTTACCTGTATCATGGATACATGCACACTAAATTGTATCTTAATTCCTTCAATTTCAAGGATGTTTCAAGTTTGAATTTGGTTTTCCTTTAGTCACCTCTTATGACTGGCAGTAAATAACTGGTATATTCTAAAACTCCCAGCCCACAGGTGACCCAACCATGGAGGAGCTTGCTCAGTTTGTGGTGCCGACAACCGGCCAGTGGTAGGATTAGTAAAAACGGTCTTTGTGTGCATTTTATAGACGATAGTTGGGACCAAACTACTCACCACACACGACCTCCTCACCCAACCTGGATGCAGTTTAACTTCATACCCAGGACCACCGATATGTTGACTAGAAAGTCTCAAGTTGTCATACTTCGTACATTGTTACACATACATTTTACTGCCTTCAGTACCCAGTAAGGATGCAGGTCGCATCAGTATGTAGGTCACCTCTACGACCCCTTCTGGAACTCTGTTAAACATAAATGTATAATTTTCTTAGAAACCACTGATGTAGTGTTACTTTTTGAAGTCAGAATGCTTGGAAAAGAATATGATTTGGAAAAGAATATTTTTAATAATTTTATAACTTTCACATGGTTTAATCTGGTTTTGTGCTTCCGTTTTCTTCTGTCTCTCTATGAAACAGGCAGCTGATAAATTGAGGCAAGTTGAAGATAATTCCCTCGCCAAAATTGCAGAACTACAACTTCAAATAGCAGGAGAGTCACAAGTTATTCAAGATTTGAAGGTAAGCATTGCAAAATGCACTGAATAAGTACAATACTTACCATTTTGTTTATTGAATTCAAGTTGAAAATAGCATTAAGGTTGACATTAAGGTGTGGAATTACTTGATTTTGGCAGCTGCTTTTAAAATTAGATATGGGTCATTTACTCCTGCTCAGCTCCACACAAACAAAGAGAAAACCAACCATCCCTGACCACGTGAATTAAACAAACTCTGCAAGTCCAAGTGACTATGGGATTGATCTTGGAATGGAAAGATTGGAGGATTTTTTTTCAGAAATGTCACAGCTCTTTGTGCACTTGCCATAGAACTGTAGAGAAAGTAACCAGAGTAAACTGATAGCATGATGGAAAAAATAAACTCAAGCTATGTCCATAAGCACATGGAATCGAGATTAGAAATATCCTCCATCATACTGCAAACACCGAAAAATGTGAATGAAGAGAGGATCCCCCGCCCCCTTCCAATTCAATTTCTGAATATAAACACTGGTAGGATCCTTGCTAGATCCAGTTAACACTCTGACCCTGTATACTTTAAAGATGGATTAGGGAAGTGTTTTTGCAGTTTTGGTGGAGTCAAAGGGATAGGAATTGTAGGTACAAAGCAAAAAGAGTTGTAATGTTGGCATGAAGTGTTGGTCTAGTAATATTATTTAGACATTGAGATGGTAACAACATTTTTTAGAGCTGTACTGAAACAGATGCAATATCTATTTGTCATGTATTTTTATATCTGAAAAACTGTAGTAAACTGAATATGTAAAAATTACTGTAAATAGCACATTGTCTCTGTGAAAGAGATGATATCTTAAAAGAAAAAGAATAAAATGAGATGAAAAAAAAAAGAATATTTGGAATGTCAGCAGCAAAATTTAGTTAATACTGAAAAATTGTCCCAACACAAATTAAACCTGCTAGATGATGATGCTAGTCGCATTGTAGGGTATGGTTTGTGAACGTTGTTTGTGAGTGAGTTACCTGGCAGATTACCATTACGGGAAACAAAGAAGGAAAGCAACTGCCATATCTAATTTTGTGCAGAGAGTTCACTGCTGGTTGGGTGGTTTAGTGTATTTTTCTACAATATTGACATTCTGCCAACTGGAAGGATGAGCTCATTCTGAATTCATATCTGTCAGTATGAGGCTGGTTTGATATGCTTCCTTCGGGAAGGAAATAGGACAGACGCTGGTTTGGAATCTCGCAAGTGTGAAGCAAAGTTGATTTCCTGAGGTAACTACCAGGTAGCTGTCAAAACTTTCCCCCTAATGACTTCTTCAGAAGCTTGGAAGTTGATGTAGACATACAAGTTCCTTATGTACACAAACATTATGAGGAAAATGATCAAAAATGATATTATGGGTGATGACACAAGTTTAGATTGATTCTGATATTGTTATGGTATATTATGTGGTAAGTTTTAGTTTAGAAAGCCAGCTTAACATTTGATATTATATTGGAAGAGGAGTGAGGAGAAAGATGTAAAACAAATTATGATGTTTAGAAACAGGCATTTCTCTTTGTGTTCTAAACTTGCTGTAAGTAATTTTAAGGGAAAAAACAATAGACGATTAGAAGTTCATATACACAAATCCTGACAGCAAGTGATGGTCTGATTACAGTCGGCCATAACTGGGGTCTATCACTTTTGAGTCTTTCAGTTTCCTTACTCACCTGTATCATGGATGGCTGTACATTGTAAATTGTATCTTGATTTCTTCAATTTCACTGAATATGAGAGTTTGAAATTCATGTAGACAATAAATGAAGATGGTTTAAGACTGATGGACCCTACTAATGGCTGCCTACCGAGTCACTAAACACAAGCACTGATCAGATTCATCTACATGTGCAGTCACTGGTTTGTGACCTTTCTGCTCAGGTCAACTGGTAACAAAACATCTGAGTGCTATGCTGGCCATGCAGAGCATACTGTTTTGTGTGTGTTTTCATCCCACCATCAGCTTAAACATGGGTAGAAGTGTTACCATTGAGCTTTGATCTATTTTTACATTTCTTCTCCCTGAAGAAACTTCAAACTGGTCTATTGCATTAGCTGGGTGTTTTGAAAGATGTCCTGGTTGATTAAATGATGGTTCTAGTTCTGTGGTTTTTCTCTTGTAAATTAAAGTGACACCCATGGCTGTAACTTGTAAATTTAAACATTAATTAAAGTGTGCATTTTTCTCAATCATTGGTTGGAAACTGGGTAATAGAACTTTATTTAACTAAGTAACTAACTTAAGCATTGGTTCACAGTGGGCATTGACTCACTGAATTAGAGTCAGACAGAGATGATCAAATAGGAAATGGAATGTCATTGTCCATGGGTAGGAAAAAAATTAGGAGGCTGGGAGGCTCCTTATGAGGAAATTTGGGGATCTGGAAGGAAATTCTAACAATGGGGGGGGGGGCGATTTTCTTCTCTGTACATAAAAATATAGGGAGAATAATGGGAAATTCTACTCCCTTCCCAGAAAATAGTTATACTTCTTTTATCTTGGGAAGTAAGCATTTTTCCACTCTGTCTGTTTTTTTCTTAAACATTTTAACTATAGTTTATTTCATCACATACACCTGGATTTTCTGTTGAGTACATTGCCCCCTGTTGGAATTTTATTGCTTGTGAGTTTAAGTTGAAACAATCCTTCTAGTGATGACCTAGTGATAACTGCTAATGGTATCAGTTTGTCTAAGTTATTTCAACAATATAGACTGGATAATTCAAAAATCAAAAAAGTTTGAGATATCACGATTTAAATAAATGATATAGAAGGTTTAAATGGGGGAGGGGAGAGGGAGGGGCGCAGGAATACAGGGACACATTTTTTCTGGAGGGGGATAACATGTTACTATTTAGGTGTAGCTTATCTGTTGTCTATGTAAAATTTTGCACAATTTTAGGGGGTAAGGCAAACATTTAAGGGGACCACACCAGTGTGAAATGACACTCTGTGTAACACAGCACTACACTCTCCTGCTTAAAGGAGAAAATTCCTTAAAATCATGCCTTGTTCTTCTTTTCAGCTTTGTCCATTTATTTTCCCTCCATACCCTTTAATGTTCTATTAAACCAGACCTTTTGTACTCATTCCCAGCTTACAGATGGGTGTGTTATATTGTGTATATTAGATTGCTTTAAATGCAAATATTGAAGTAAGTTGTTATAAAATTTATGCCTTGAGAGTACATTCTAAAGCCTCTAAAACACCTAGAATCTATTAGCGTCTTAGGACTGCACCATATGGAACTCCCTACTCTTTGGGCATTGCCCATGAGCCCCATCAGGGTCCTGGAAGTAAGCCTCTGGACCCTACCTGTTGCTAGCTTGTGCTTGCTATGCACTTTGTGCACATTTCTACTCTGCCAAAGTGATTAGCCCTATTTCAAAGCCTTGAATGTTTGGAGCTCTGTACATAAAATCAAATGTCACATGCTGACTGCATCATTTCAAGTATATGTCAGGCAGGGGTGAAGTGCATGGCAAACAACCCTGAAGAGACCCGTAAGAAAGAAGTAGACAACTTCAGTGCAGTCAGTCTAGTGTAGACTTCTGTGTTTATAAATGCTTTGACCAGTTAGCATTCAAGTCTACCATACGTTACCTCTGATTTATGTACTGAATTTTTTGAAAGGTACTTGTCACAGTTGAATCGTCTTTTGACCCTCAGAATTATGATAAAATTGCTTATGTAAATTATTCATGACCCTTTTCAGGAAGGTTTTGGAAGATAATGTCTTGTTTCCGTCTGATGTCTTAAAACCTTTTCATGATTTATTTTTCTTACCAATACCAGACACAACAGATTGCCGATAGTGAATTAATAGCAGGCCTGAAGAGGGAACTAGAAACAGCAAAAGCAAATGCAACATCTCTTGAAAATCAATTGAAAATAGCTGCTGCTGGGGGTGCAATCAGTATAAAGGGAGGGGGAACTGGTGGTGATGTGTCAGGAGACTTCCCACCTCCCCCTCCTGGTCTTGCACCAAGTACAGAGGGTATGTATGTATTATGCTTTCAACCCCCCTCCCCTTAAAGTATTTATGACTTATATAGTAATTCCCCTGACATTGGTTTTTTTTGAGGCAGCCACAGATATTGGCTACCACCTCCAGGGATTCTGCCAGAAACATGAAACAGGGAGGGGGAAGGGGGAGTAACTAATGCTAAACCCCAAGTCCAAACTGATGCTGTCCTGGGCTTAAGTTACGAGTGGGTTCATGGGGACAAAAACTTGCTTCAAGGCCCCTGTAAGGTGCAATTTGAAGTGTTTTAAAGGCCATATTTTTGTGTAAGCTCAAACATTGCTGCATAATCATCTTCTTTTTAAAAAAAAGGATCTAATGTGTTGAAAATTTTCAAATTTTAATGAAAATGAAAAGGGGGATTTTGCCATCCTTCTTTTGGAAAATGGGACAAATCCCTCCCTTTTCCTACGCGAAGGAAACACTAACCTCACAGAAAATTGCTTGATACCAGCTTCACTGTACTTGCTATTTAAAAAGAGACAGCTTTCCCTCCAAGTTGGTGTCTAAGCTGACATCATTTTTCCCCAGGGACTAGTACCACCTCACAAACCCTTAAACCCAGGGGAAAACCTGTATATGTATTTATTTTAGTAGGTTTTTTGTGGAGGCGTTGGAAATAACAAATAAGTTGGGTAGTCTCACCTCAGGTTGCCGTGTTCTGTGCAGCCCCGTCGATAACGTTGAAACAATATGGCGTCACAACGGAACCTCGTGTCCTCGCGAACGAATCTTAGCTGTTGCAAAAGCGGCACTATGGCTCCACTCAACACTACAGTCCCAAGTAAAGTAATAAATGTCGAGCTGCCAGCTGCTGCCCGACTCACGAGACTGTCCGTGTTGGTGGAACGAATAGGGTGCTTTTTACGTGCTTCGAAACGGACACGAGTTGTTGATGATATTAGCTCCGAGATTTCAAGTGGAAGACTTCTAGTAAAATGGCCTAGTTGGCTAAGTAATATTTCCACAAAGGTAGCTGGTTTCAGCGAAGCCGGTGGCTTACTTCAGCGTCCTTATGTTGTGGTTAGCTAGAGTAGTAATCACTAGAAGTAGATGTTCTGCGTGCGAGAGCTAGAGTGGTTCTGGGGAGAGCATGCTGTCCGGCTCTCTCCATTGACTCGATGCAGCTGATGGTGATTGGTCAGAAGTCCTGACGTCATGAGGCTGCTCTCGGTAGCTAATGTATATGTATAAGTAAGTGTGTATGGTGCACTTAGAATGTATGTCCGAAGTGCTACAGTAGTCCCCCCCTAGATGACTGTAAAGTAATAGAATTAAGTCATCGATAATAACAGTAACTAAATGGAAAACTAAATGTGGACAACTTGTAGACAACGTTTCGGCCAGTGTACCTTTCTGCCTGACCGTGTTGTTGTGGTACTAGATCTATCAGGCGAAGTTTTGAGTATAGATTTAGAGGTCGGCTGCTTAGGTGTAGTAGGGCTTGTAGGTTTGGGCGGGGGTTGGGTAGCAAGTGGTGGTTGAGGAGTTGGTGGTGAACTATCAACTAGCTTAGGTGAATCCTCACAATAAGCTACCTTAAGTCTATCTATGCTGACAGTATTCTTACGTCCATTAATCTTAATAGTAAAGTACTTGTCCTGTCTTTCAAGGACTTGATAGGGGCCTGAGTATGGTGCCTCCAAAGGTTTCTTGACACCATCACTACGTAACCATACATGGGAACAAGTACTTAAGTCCTTAGGTATGTGAGTAGAGCGTGATGCAGGCCTGGTAATAGCAGGACGTAACTGTGACATATGTGACCTTAACCTATCAACATAGCCAGTATCTGGCACAACGGATGGGGTCGATGGTTCTATAAATTCTGCTGGTAAAACCAGAGTGATACCAAAAACCATCTCGGCTGAACTACATTTGATGTCAGCTTTGTATGCTGAGCGGATTCCTAATAATACTAAAGTTAAAGCTTCAGTCCACGCATGAGATTGAGCATGGGCTTTTAGTGAACCTTTTAATTGCCGATGAAATCGCTCTACCAACCCATTTGCCATAGGATGATACGAAGTTGTTCGAAATCTCTTGCACCCTAATAAGTTATTTAGGTTACGGAATAAAGCAGACTCAAATTGAGTACCTCTATCGGTGGTGATATGAGTAGGTACACCAAACATAGAAACCCAACAGCTGATGAAAGCTTTGGCAACCGTTTCAGCTGTGATATCCGGAATTGGAATAGCTTCCGGCCAACGAGTAAATCTATCCACAATTGTAAGTATATATGAAAAATTATTTGATGGGGGTAAGGGTCCGACGATATCCATATGTATGTGTGAGAATCGCCGTCCTGGTGATTCAAACGACCCTAATGGACTCTGGGTGTGTCTGTGAACTTTAGACTTCTGGCACCTTAAACATGACTTTGACCATGTGTTTATGTCACGATTCATACCGTCCCAGACGTACCGACTTGAAATAAGTTTACGTGTGGCAGCGATACCGGGGTGTGCCAAATCGTGAAGTGAATGAAAAACAGTGCGTCTGAATTTTGAGGGGACATACGGCCTAGGTACAGCGGTAGACATATCGCATTTGATAGTTTTTCTTGTCCCAAGTAATGGTACATCCTGAAGTTTTAAGGAAGATGATCCTAGGAGCTTGGTAAGCTCATCATCTTTCTGTTGTTCAGACGTAATGTCTTCTAGGTTGAGGGGTGAATTAGGGGTGTCCGTGATAGTAATAACAGAACACATGCTGCGTGATAATGAGTCAGCAACGGTGTTGTCTGTGCCCTTGATATGCCGAATATCAGCTGTAAATTGGGCAATGTAATCAAGCTGCCTGATCTCTCTAGGCGAATGCCTATCAGGTTTAGCTTGTAAAGCATAGGTAAGTGGTTTATGGTCGGTAAGTACATAAAATTCTCGACCTTCTAGCATATGCTTAAAATATTTGATTGGTAAATAAATGGCTAGCAATTCTCTCCCGAAGGTGCTATAACGCATCTGAGTGGGGGAGAGCCTTCGTGAAAAGAAAGCAATAGGCTTCCATACATTATTTACATTTTGCTGTAGGACGCCGCCTACAGCAACACTTGAAGCATCTACCGTTAAACATAAATCATCAGTGGAATTAGGATGAACTAAAAGTGTAGCTTCTGCTAAGGCTGACTTAATTTTGTGAAAGGCAGTAAGTGCATCGCCTTCTAAAGTAATAGATTTTTCCTTGCGTTTTCCTGCAAGCAAATCAGTTAAAGGTTGTAAAATGGAGGCGCACATAGGTATAAAGCGTCTGTAAAAATTAACTAGTCCTAAAAATCGACGAAGTTGGGTTAGTGTCGTCGGTGAGGCAGAGTTCTGAATAGCTTCTACTTTGTGCGGTAAGGGTGTTACACCTGAACTATCAACCCTGTGACCTAAAAAATCTAGAGCCGGAACTCCAAAAGTGCACTTGGCAGGGTTAATTACAATGCCGTACTTGTCTAATCTCTCAAAAAGTTGTTTGAGGTGAGACATATGTTCTTCTGGTGAAGTACTGGCAATCAACAAATCGTCAATATAGGCGTAGGCAAAAGGTAGGCCCCTAAAACTTCATCCATGAACCTTTGAAAGCTCTGGGCAGCTGATCTAAGGCCAAAGGGCATACGTAAAAATTCAAAACAGCCAAATGGTGTGGTAATGGCTGTCTTGGGTACGTCACTAGGTTCAACTGGGATCTGGTGGTATGCCCTGACTAAATCTATCTTACTAAAAATCTTGGCACCACTAAGATTGGCAGTGAAATCATGTATGTGGGGGATCGGGTAAGTATCGCGCACCGTGACTCTGTTAAGGGCCCTATAGTCCCCACAAGGGCGCCAATCACCAGTCTTTTTGGGTACCATGTGCAATGGTGAAGCCCAATTTCCCTGGGCAGGCCTAATAATACCAAGTTGGAGCATGTGCTCAAACTCTTGTCTGGCTATTTTAAGTTTGTGAGGTGCTAGTCTTCTAGGCCTGGCAGTACATGGGGGACCCTTGGTGACAATATGATGGGTCACCGAGTGCTTTATTCCAGTATCCCTATAGTTTGGTCTAGTGAGTTGGGGGTACTGGTTCAATAATCTATGGTATTGCGTCTCTTCCGACACCAGTGAGTATGTAGGGGTCGGGGATGGTAATTTAGAGGGCACTCCTTTGATGTGCAAGGAGGTGACCAAATCAACCAACCTACGCCCTCTGACATCAACCAATAGATTAAAGTGCCCCAGGAAATCAGCACCTAATATTGCACATTGAACATCAGCGATGGTAAAAATCCAGCTGAATGTACGTCTTAAGCCTAAATCGATCGTAAATAACTTTTGCCCATACGTCTTAATAACCGATTTGTTTGCAGCCTGAAGTGAATAGGTAGAAGCTTGCCTCTTACTAAACTTTGATGCAGGCAATACACTGATGTCTGCACCAGTGTCAACTAAATATTTAGTGCCCGTAATACGGTCATGAACATAAAAATGATGACTCTTAGCCGTTGACATAGAACTAAGGCCTTTGTCCTTAAAAAACTGATTTGTAGTTTTTGGTGGGCTATGCCCAATTGAATGCTTTGCTGTAGGTTTGCTTAATTGAAGTGCTAATGCTTCAACCTGCTTAGTAAGTTGGACTATTTGTGCATCCAGAATATCTAACTCGGAGCATTGCGAGGTAGTGACCACAGGTTGTGAGCCTACAGCAGACATAATGAGAATTGTCAAGTTCTGGACAAAGGAAAGTAAAAATAAGTACTAATATTATAGAGTGGTAACTTGGTAATATATACAGGTAGTGATATATACAATATACAGGTAAATGCTACTGTTGCTGAACTATCCTACTATCCCTTTAACAGGATGATAATACAGCAATAACCACCCCTTTAAATTTGATAAAGGTGGCAAATAATCCGTCAAACAAGTGAGAAAAGTTTGACTGGACTTTTCCTAAATTCACGCTTCCCTTAAGCCGATAAAAATGACCGACAAATTTGAGGTTTACAAGGGTACCGTTACTTGAATGATAATATGAGGTACCGGTTAGGTTTTAGGGCAAAGATGCGACTAAATAATTGACCTTGTATATAATTAAGTTGGGCTAAATATCGTAGCCCAAATATCGTAGCACCGCTACGCAGGCTAAAAATACTAAGTAAAATATTTGGCAGGTCTTTGAAAAGTAGTCAGAATTATGCACCCTAAGTCTGCTGTGAGTAGAAGGAGCAGACAATGCAGTAAACCTAAAAACAGTTACAGCTCTTACTAACTTTAGGAGTAGACAATAGGCTACAGTCTACGAGCGAAGGGATTGGAATTAACTACGTGAATAGGTAGCAGTAGCAAAATATTAAGGAATGTTTACAATGGTAAACGGGTGAGATAATAAGGATAACGAATGCTGTAGTGTAGTGAAAAGGCTTGTTGTATAACGTTAATGTGAAATGTATGTACAATGAATAACGTTATAGCCTAAGTGAAATAGCTCGAAGAAAATCTCGAAGACTTACAGTTGTAAAAATTGTTGACACGAGGTTGGTAAACGGAGCTCAAAAATCGCCAGTTTCGTGATTTAAGTGAAACTTGTCTCGGGGTCACCAGTTTTGTGGAGGTGTTGGAAATAACAAATAAGTTGGGTAGTCTCACCTCAGGTTGCCGTGTTCTGTGCAGCCCCGTCGATACCGTTGAAACAATATGGCGTCACAACGGAACCTCGTGTCCTCGCGAACGAATCTTAGCTGTTGCAAAAGCGGCACTATGGCTCCACTCAACACTACAGTCCCAAGTAAAGTAATAAATGTCGAGCTGCCAGCTGCTGCCCGACTCACGAGACTGTCCGTGTTGGTGGAACGAATAGGGTGCTTTTTACGTGCTTCGAAACGGACACGAGTTGTTGATGATATTAGCTCCGAGATTTCAAGTGGAAGACTTCTAGTAAAATGGCCTAGTTGGCTAAGTAATATTTCCACAAAGGTAGCTGGTTTCAGCGAAGCCGGTGGCTTACTTCAGCGTCCTTATGTTGTGGTTAGCTAGAGTAGTAATCACTAGAAGTAGATGTTCTGCGTGCGAGAGCTAGAGTGGTTCTGGGGAGAGCATGCTGTCCGGCTCTCTCCATTGACTCGATGCAGCTGATGGTGATTGGTCAGAAGTCCTGACGTCATGAGGCTGCTCTCGGTAGCTAATGTATATGTATAAGTAAGTGTGTATGGTGCACTTAGAATGTATGTCCGAAGTGCTACAGGTTACTTCTTTGCATTACTGGGCGGTAAAGCTCCATCTAACTATCTTTGCATTACAGTATTACAGCATTATTTAAGTTGTGAACGTGTGGCAGTGTTGGTGATATATTTGGTAATTGATGGCACAAGAAAGTCTTTCACTATTTTGGGTAGGGTTTGTCTTGTTCTTTTTGAAGAAGATAAAGGGGTCATTGATACCCATGCCAGTTGTTTTAGAACTATCTCATATACTTTAGAAGAGAAGTTTATTATGGACATAGTAAATGATGAAATTTACATGACTGCATTTTCAGGGGTTTTACCACGGGGGAAAAGGGGTGAGTTTGTCTCACCATATTGAATTGAGGTAGTCCCCTTTTTTGAGTATTCTGAGGAATGTGTTGACATAATTTCACCAAATAAGTTCCTGTGATGTTATATTAATTGTTGCAGTGAATTGATTGATGGTATCATAGGATATAGATCGAATGAAATAAGTCAAACTGTGATTTTTTTCTGTGTGTTCCATGGTCACAAACATGATTTCATGGTGGTGATCACAATTTTGGGGAAAGCGATTTCCACTGTTGATAATGATCTCAGTCTAAAATATGACATAGAATTGACAATCATTTCTTTTTCTTTCAGGTGCTGGCGTGCAGGCATCAGCTCCACCACCTCCACCACCCCCTCCTCCACCACCACCACCCACAGGTTCAGCACCACCTCCCCCTCCACCACCACCACCACCACCACCCCCACCACCACCTGGTGCACCACCACCACCACCACCTCCTCCACCTCCCCCTCCTGGCAGTGGCCCACCACCACCTCCTCCACCACCAGGATCAGGTCCCCCACCACCTCCTCCACCGATGGGAGGTCGACCAGGTGCCGCTCCTTCTGGTTGTGAGTAGATTTGATATAATATTTTACATAAAAAGAAAAGAAAAATTAAACCCCTGTGAAAATGGTATAAAGTAGTATCTGTGAATGAAACCCATTTTTTGTTAAAAACAAGTGGATACATGAGCAAAATCATTATCATAAATGAGAACTTCACAGTTGCTTTTGCATTGTCCTGCAGACATAATGAATGTTTTTCCTGTTTATGATGTTGTGATTGTTGGAAGTGTTGAGAAGAATGTTGAAAGAGACCGTTAACATGTATCTGATATTGAGATTTTAAAGACTATATATTTTGGAGCTCGATAAACGATTTTACTCTTACAGTTCATATGTTCACAGCAGACTGAGCCTCTTGCAGGACCTGGAAATCCTAAAAAAGCCAAGGAAAACTGAAATTTGAATTTCCAAGTGTGGAAAGTCAGTGAAAATGAGCAACTTTTCAAAAGGTCTTGGATAGTTTTTGGAAGTTGGGTTTATTGTTCAGACTTTCTCAATATTCAAGTACATTATTTTGTGGAAAATAGAAGGAAATATGGAATCTGACTGTTTTTGAAGGTCCTGGAAATGCCAGTCAAGGTCTTTGCAAGTCACAGAAAAGAAATTTATTTTTGGAAACATTGAGAATATGTACCAACCCTGCATAGCTTACTCCATTCTCCATTGCTGAGTGATAAAATGTTCAAATTTCTTCTCTTAAATTGAAATATTCACTTACGTTACCTGCTTTTTTCCTTTGAAATGTTCACATGAAGTAAAAAACTTGTTGTTTCCCTGCAAACCATGTTATACAGAGAGTACATTTATAGTCTTCCTGTATTAGTTAGAAGATAAACATATTTTGCATTGTGTGACCATCATATGCACCAGATGTATTGGATTGATTTCTGATTAATGAATCATTTTTGTGCAAGCAATTTTTGTGTTCTTATGAGCTTTGTTAATTGCTACTTATTATACTGGTTACTGGTTACACTGACTGATTGGCCTAGTGGTTAGAGCATCCCCCCTCTCAGCCGGGAGTCTGGTGGTCAAATCCCCGTTCGAGTCATACCAAAGACTTTAGAAATGGGACGTGTTGCCTTGTCGCTTGGTGCTCAGCACAATAGATTGGGACAGGAATAAAATTAATGAATGTGGGTTTTTAACCGATAGCATTACAATGGCTGCACTGGTTAGTATAGCCCCAGGGCTTGAGAACGTTTAGGAATGACAAGACTGTGGTGTTTCATTTGTAAAGCTCATTGAGATGTTTGTAAAGGTTATGCGCTATTTAAGAACCTAACTTTTGTTATTATTATTACTGTGTCTTTCCAATAGCGGTGACCATCAAGAGGAAGATCACCACCAAGTATCGTCTTCCTGTTCTCAATTGGATAGCTTTCAAACCCAACCAAATCAGCGGTACTGTATTCAGCGAGTTAGACGATGACAAAGTCATGCAGGTTAGTAGAATATACTTAGCTGTTTAATTTAGAGAAAAAGTGTAATGTTTCTGGTCCATAGAATTTCCAAACCTCAAGTTCTGCTCTGAACATTGTGGTTGATTCTGCTCACGGCATAAAGGGCGTTTCCTGCACATCTGCACCAAGTAGTGGTGGGAACGGTGTACCACAACAATGGGAGAGGCCATTGTTCATTGTTGTATGGCTGCAAGTCTGTGGAAGCCAATTTAAGGCATGCAATTTCTGCTGTTCAAAACTTGCAAAGATCCCCTGTTTTTTGGTGTATGGTAGAGATTAAATTTTCCTTTTTACTTAAATGGGAAAGTTTTAGCAAAACTTCTGTGAAAGAGGAATAAAATCTACACAGTGTAGTGAAATTTACATTCAAATCAGCATTTATTTCTCAACTTACCAGTAAGTGAAGTCACTGGATTCTTATTCCAAAGGGGGCTTGGGTGCAGCAAAGGTTATATCACTTCTTCACGTTGACAAGGAATGCCTTGTTTTTTCAGAATGTTGTTTTGACATTGAAGTTCATCAGGATGGGACCCTCCTGTGAGGAATGCAGCGTTTGTAAAATTCACATGCTACTAATGCAATCACATTTTGGCAATACAGGATCGTTCAGGAGAAAATAGGCTGTAAAGTCTGAAGATAAACAAAAGACTGTCCATTAATTTTAGGATATGATGTCATATGTGCTTGCTTCAAGTTCACTTTCTGTTGAAAATGTGACAAATTTACTTGTGCATAACTTAAGAACCATACGTCAGATTTCAATGCAAATTTCACCGAAATGCTTAGCAAAAGTACCTCTCTATAAAACTTATCCAAATGTGATGTAATCTTAAACCCTTCTTTTAGAAGAGAAATGATCCTTCCATCTTACAGAAAATAATTAACCAAACCAATATTATAATCACAGAATGACTTAAGTTAAAGTAGCTTTCTTTTGAAGATGTGAAAAACTTCACTGAAAGAAATTCAGAAATTTGTTTGTTAAGAATATGTTCTGGGCTTAAACTTAAATCTTTTAAGCAGTGCAACTTCAGTAACTCTTGAATCAGGGTTCTTGAATTGTTCAAGTGTATGGAATGTACAAAATTTCAAGCAATTTGTATTTCATTTGGAAAGGTAGCATTCGGTTACTTGATTATGTGTGGAAGAAGAAGGAGAGGGATGTTTTTGATATTCAGTAATTTTTATATTTAATAGGACATTGACTTTGGAAGATTTGAGGAGACTTTTAAAACTGCTAACCAAACTAAAGGAGGCACTCAGATAGATGGAAAACGGTCAACGAAGAAGAAGGATACAGGCGTGTCCTTGCTTGATGGCAGCAAACTACAAAATATCTCCATTGTCAGGAGAAAGATAGAGCACAGTACTGATCAGATTATTCTTGCAATTGAAGGGTAGGTTGAAGTGTTGTTATTTTCAATTTAAAGGCAATCATCTCTCACCCCCAAACTACAATTTTTGTAGTAGTCCACAGAAATTTTTGACTGGCACAGCTCTTTGATTGAGAGGAAGTTCAAAAATGCTGATTACTGTAGATCATGTAAGACAGCATGTTCTGTACTGAGTGTTTTTTGATTACAAACTTGGGTATTTTATACTCCCCCTGAAGCAATAACCTGAGGTTGCATCAGGACGAGGATGAGTCTTAGACACAGTTGTGGGAGGGGCTTAAGTTAGAAGGTTATGAGAATTGGAATTATTTGGGATGAGAGAATTGGGCCTTTAATCACCATGTTGAAGTAGCCAAATTGCAGGGCCCTGATCCCAGCTGGAGCAACTTCAAACAATGTTTGTTGCTTAAGGCATTTCACAGTTATCATTAAATATAGGAGCACCATGAGGAGTTTGAAAATGTTTCAGTGCTCACTGTTTGATAGGAGGTTCAGCCCAATGTGTTTCACAACAAAGCATGACTGAGGCAGCTCCAGCCTATGGTATAGACGTGTTGTCTTATTTGACTGCATATTACTCAAGTTGTTTCTGTGCATTAAGAGATCACATGAAGAACCCAGGTAACCATCAGATTGTGAAGTATCGGCAAGGAAGAATGTGAACCAAAGGTTGTATCAAACAATATAGTCTCCCTACAGTTCTGTGCGTAGTCAACATCAATAACAAGCCAATAGCTTGAGTTGAAGAAAAACAGCTAACTTGAACAATGAAATTTTAACAGCAGCTACCATGATGGCTCTTGCTTATTGTTAGTTATTTTAGGTTGAGGTGTTTTTGTGTGAATTAGAGGAGTGGCATAGTTACTTAGTTGTGGGAACTGTAACAGCCTGTTGTAAAATTAGTGAGCATTTTAAGATTTTATATGCTGTTTGTTTGTTTGTGTTTTGCAGGACGGACCTAACCTTAATCCCGATAGAAACTGTAGAACAACTTAAGAGGTATGCTCCTTCTGAGCAGGAGGAGAAGATTTACAGACAGTATGAGAAAGATAAAAAACCTCTAGATAAACTGACAGCTGAAGATCAACTTATTTATAGAGTGAGTCTTATTTGTAGTTAGCATATTTGATACTTACTGACATGGCCACACAGGACTCTTTCTTTCCAGGTGGGCGGGGGTGACCTTTTGCCAACCTCCAGACCCCCAACCAGGGCAAGACCTCTGCCCGACTTAGGCACTGAAGTCTGCCTGATTTAGCAAGATTTTTGCCATGGGGGAGATGGGGAGCTTTGAGTCCACTCCCCCCTCTCCCTATTGTCCCATACTGCCATGCTCACTGGTAGACTTTGTTGTAGTGAGCAAGTACTTGTCTTCTCAAGCAGACAGGAGGATTGTAGTGTGTGTGTTGACACATACCACTCAAAGTCAAAGAAGCTTTTAGTGAGCTAATAGCTGTATGCACAAGCAGACTTTTGGTGTTTTTGCATATTAACAGACTTTGTAGTGAGCAAACTTGTACTTGTCCTCGCAAGTAGGCTTGTAGTATGTACACATACTGCTCAAATTCAAACTTCAAGTGAGCAAGTACCTGGTATACACATGCAGAGTTTGGACTGAATATGTTTGCATACCCACTGATATACTTGTTTTGGTCAAGTACTTGTACTCACAAGCAGACTTTTTGTAGTTTAAGTACTGATAGACTTTGTACTGAGCAAGTATTTGTCCTCCCAAGCAGGCCTGTAGTATGTACACATACTGCTCAAATTCAAACTTTAAGTGAGCTAGTACCTGGTATGCACATGCAGTGTTTGGACTGAGTATGTTTGCATACCCACTGATATACTTGTTTTGGTCAAGTACCTGCACTCACAAGCAGACTTTTTGTAGTTTAAGTACTGATAGACTTTGTACTGAGCAAGTATTTGTCCTCCCAAGCAGGCCTGTAGTATGTACACATACTGCTCAAATTCAAACTTTAAGTGAGCTAGTACCTGGTATGCACATGCAGTGTTTGGACTGAGTATGTTTGCATACCCACTGATATACTTGTAGTGGTCAAGTACTTGTACTCACAAGCAGACTTTTTCTATGTACAAACAGTGTTCAAAGTGAAACATACTTTTAGTGAAATAGTACTTGTGTGAACACACAGACACTTATGTACACATACTCTCAAACAGACATATTGTGAGTATGTTATTATACCTTGATATTGATGTTCCTCTTCTAGGCTGTAAAACTCCCATCTAACTAGCCCACCTGAACTGTCTGTCTGAAAATAAATTTCTTAGGATGCTAATGTCACTTAAATCCCCCAGGTTAATAATGTTACTGTTGTCCCTAAATCTAAGAGTTGACATTGGACAAAACAAGAAAAAAAATAAGAAAGGCTGTTATAAATAAACAAATTTAGTGGAGTCCTTTTTCCCTGAAACAACATATTACATTAAATTGTTGAAATTATGATGTAGCATATATGGAAATAACTCTGTAGAAATGTCATTTTTTCATGAATTTTCATTTGGTTATTTTTTTTGTCCTTTTCTCATGTGTTTACAAATTTCACATCAAATAGCCAATATGTCATTTTCATATTATCAGTATTTCAATTATTTTGTGTTTTCATTATACAGCTGTGTAAGGTTCCCAGGGTCAAACAGAGGCTGGAAATAATGGTCTTTATGGGAAACTTTGCCGATATCGTTCAAGGCCTTACACCGGTGAGTGTCATATGAATGTAACAATTTGACTTTTCTGTCCCCATTTCCAACCTTCACTGCTCTTGTCATGTTTGGTTTAATTATTTGAAGACATGCAACATACTTTATTGATATCTGTCAGGGCTCGATTTTCATGGTTGTCCGATAGTCCGGGACAACTAAAATTCAGTATGGACAACCAAATGTTGAAAGTTGGTTGTCTGATGGACAACCATTTTCTCTCACAACGAATCACAGTCAAGCAGCTTGCTTTCATCTGATTAAAGAAATACTGTTGACTGATCAACTCTTTCAACCTTTTCCATCATATAATTCAGACTTCAAGTGTTTTTGTCTTGGAAAAATCATTTTTTTTCTTCTTGAAGACCTATAATCTGTTTTGTTCTGTAATTGTGCACCAAATGTTTTGGACAACCAAATTTCCTTTCGGACAACTAGGGATACTGAAATGGTTGCCCAAAGGACAACCATAAATTTTTCTGAAAATCGAGGCCTGTCTGTTCTGCTTTCTGAGCTGTAAAATCCATAAAAAAAATTCTTAGTTCTGACTTTATGTAATAAAAATATCTGAATGCTAAAAATGATGAAAAAAGCGACATGATGAGTGAAGCGACACTTGGGCAAAATTAAGGAGATTCTTGCATACATTGAAGTGATTTCCATCTGTATTGTGATTATTTAGAGAGGAAAGTCCCATTTTTCCCCAGGACCCCACTCATTGATGTCGTCTGCTGCATATGTTCCACTTTCCGAGATGGCAAGTTTGGCAGGGTATTCATTCATTCATCACCCTAAACCCCGTTTTTTGCTAGAGGGCAGCAAAATGCTGAGTGTGTGCCTTTCTTTCATTGACATCAATTCAAAAATGCAGAGTAGCTCATATTTTATACCATGCACAGAGTGTGTTTTGATTACTCTGTAGGGCTCTGTGTGCTCACCAGGTTTGCAATTAAACAATAAACTAGAGCTGTGTTTGCACAAGGAGGGGTGTCTGAAGTGAGAAGATTCGACCTTTTATGGAAGGAAACGGAGTTTGACAGGGAAAGTGAGGAATCATGGTATCTAAACCTGATATATTGTTGTGTATATGCAAATTAAATATTGTAATAATAAGGAAAGGTTATGTTTGAATTCTTTATATGTGTTCATACTAACTGTATCTTTATCCTTCTTAACAGCAACTTAATGCCTTGTTATCAGCATCATTTTCTGTGAAAAATTCAACACAGCTG
Source organism: Holothuria scabra (assembly GCA_037179385.1). NCBI lineage: Eukaryota > Metazoa > Echinodermata > Holothuroidea > Aspidochirotida > Holothuriidae > Holothuria > Holothuria scabra. The sequence continues at coordinate 12,356,804 of CM074196.1, read as the reverse complement.
AAAAAACTTTTAGAGGTGAGATAAAGGAATCACATACTTTTGAACAATTTTGTTTTTTTGACTGTTTGCAGTTTTTTTTTTTTTCTATATTCTCTTGCTATTTGCAAGTAAATTTCGATCCATGGTAAAATGTGTTATGCATTTTGTTCAGAAAAGAACCACAAAGAGGGAGGAAGGAGAAAGGAAGTTGTAGTCTGCCATTGTCAAAGCTAAACTTTCTGTTGGTTATAACTTAGTATGAAAACCAAGAATTGTCAGGAAAATTGTGAATCACTTTTAAATAGATTGTATTGGTGTAAAAATTACTGAAAGTAATATGTAGGCAGTACATCATTTGATTATGAGCCTCACTTTGTTTACATCGTAAAGTATTTCCTAGTCAGATAGTGGCCATTTGGGCGCTTTCATTTAAAAGTATCAAACTTTGTTTTTCTTCAGATTATTCTTGCTTTTGGAAATTACATGAACAGTGCCAAGAGGGGTGCAGCATATGGATTTAAATTGCAGAGTTTAGACACAGTGAGTATGAAAAATTTCATTGCAGGGATCTTTTACCAGTATTAGAGAAATATTTGTCCAAACCCTCTAGTTTGAAATTTTTTAGCCACTGACTCAAACACAAGGGGTTAAAAATTTTAGTTGCAGCAAGCAGTAAGATGTCATCAGGTGACCTCTGTTGGAGGTCGCCTGGTGCCTTTGTGTTAGTACAAGCTTGCCAGAGACTTACTGCAGGTACAGTATAAATTATGTATGTAAATGGCAGGTAAGTATCAGGGTTCACAGATCCCCAAACTAGGGAGATTTGGGAATTACATTTTGCTGTAGCCGGTAGAACACGGTAACTTTTATTGTGTGGTGATGAAGCTTCCATAAATTTACATTTCAAGCACCGAAATGCTGACCAATAAATGACCTTTTCTATATTCACCCACTTGTCCATGCTTGTAGTGTGCAATGTTGGTTTCACCAAATTTACTGCACTAGTCCTTTTGCCCTAATATGTGTTCTTGGAAGTTTTTAATAGTTTGGTAACAATTTTTGGACCATGTCGAAGATAAGATATAGCAGTTTCTAGTTGTAATTCTGCTCCTTTGCCTTTTATTGCTGTGCCTACATGTAACATGCACAGCACTCAAAGACCAGTCAACTACAGTCCTCAACAGAAATACATGGGACAAACCCCGCTGCCCGTATCAATGTTGAAGTTTCAGGATGCTTTGGGCTGCCGCAACATTGAATGGGGGAGGGGGGGGATGGTCATCCATTCATTGCTTGTTTTTCCTGTTTTGTCCCATTATTTTTGTTGGGGATTGTCAGAGGCCTGTACAAATGTATATGAAGAAGTTTTCGGTCCATGGCAACGTAAAGACAGTTGGTGAATAAAAGTTGTGTGTGTATTTTGATGGGAGTAATTCGATGACAAATGTCATTGTGTAAGCATTATGAAGAACAATTGCTGCATGACAAGACAATAAAAGGGGCCTTTAAATATTTCACGGGGAAAAAATGTAACTTATTACGCATTATGGACTTCTGTTCATATTCGGTCTCTCTAATTAGGACAGGGAAGTGATCAAAATAAGGTACCCATGGTTGGTTTAACATGGTCAGTTTTGTCATTAATCTATTCAGAAGACCCATTGCTGCAGGGCACCGAAGGGGGAAGGGGTAGCTTTCCGGCGAGAAATATTTCTTGTGGAGGGGGACAGACCAAAACAACCTTCAGGGGAGGGGGAGAACAGATATACTAGCTAAATTACAGGCCAAACGCGGCTTTTTAAATTTTTGAAACTCTACTGCGACAGAAAGCCCCGAAAGTGGGCTTTATAATGTTTAATTTATTCATTATCCCAATGTAGAACTCGTCACTGCTCCCTATTACTTAGAATGTATAATTAGCGCCACTGTTTACCATTAACCTCACCACGATTAACCAATGACCTCCACGCTATTTCAGTGTATGTCAAGGGTAAATCGTGCGTATAGAAGATCTCTCTATTTAAAGGAAACTTTCATTGTGCAAGGATGGTTAACCGTTTCAATTTCGAGAAATCTTTATGTAAATTGTCATGTTCACTACCCCTAATGCTTACATATAATTTTGTCTTTAACCAGATTGTAGTTTGAATCATCATTCAATGTTTATTTATACGACAAAGAGAGAATTTTGTGGTTAACCCTTGGGTACATCGTGAAATATGTTACCCCCACCCCCTAACACAAAAAATAAGATTGAAAAAATAAAATAAATGAAATCTCTCACGACCCAGAGTACTATTTCCCCCTCCCCTTCCTCATATGAGCTACTTGAGGAAGACAAATCTTTATTCGAGCGCCCAGTGCTAATCTAACACGCCAGTATACTGGTCGGAAAATTACTACTTTCCTGCAGCTTGATAAAAAAAAAATGGAAACCCGCTCTTTTCAAAGCATTTAAAACGAAAATTTGGAAATTCCTATACCTTTGCACAGGCTTCCGACAATCCTCAACAAAAATACATGGGACAAACCCCGCTCCCCATATCAATGTTGAAGTTTCAGGATGCTTTGGGCTGCTGCCACATTGAATGGGGGAGTGGGGGGATGGTGATTCGTTCATTGCTTGTTTTGTCCCATCATTTTTGTCGAGGATTGTGGACTCACTGCCAAAAGAGAATAAAACAAACCCCTTTCCACTGTTTCAATGTTGTTATACTCAGGACTAATCAGATTTTCCTAACCAACATTGAAGCAGGGGAAAGGTGGAGAGTGGCTAGCATGAGAGATGGATAAAGTGTACCATTTGTTGTGGAGGGATTTTGTTTCATTTGTTTTGGCAGCAATTGTAGGTTAAACATTAGGATAAGTTTCAAGGAAGACTTAAATGGTTGGAACATTTTACATCAGTTAAAGTAGTGAATGAAGTAGTTAATATTCTTTATTTGCTCAAATGTTTTAACCATGTGCCTTTTTTTTTTGTTTTTTTGTTTTTAGCTTTTAGATACAAAGTCAACCGACAGAAAGATGACCCTACTTCATTATATCGCTGAGACAGTGCAAGAAAAGTTTCCAGACATTGAAAAATTCCATGCAGATCTTCAATATGTTGAAAAAGCTGCCAATAGTAAGATATCAAACCAATGTTTGCTTTTGCACAGAGGAACAGAGCAACTTTTATTCAATGATTGCATGCTGGAAAGTGTTATCTACAAGTTACAACTAAATAAAATATTGTAGTATAGTTTGTTTCTATCTTCTTAGCAATTTACAAAGTTCCTCTTCAAGTTTGTGATGTTTGGTTTCCTTGAGGCTTTCTTCATGTTTTAGAAGGATTTCTCCTACAATGATCTTTTTGGTCTAGCGGTAGAGCATCTGCCTCTCACACGGAATGCCCAGGTTCGATTCCCAGGTCCAGTCATACTAAAGATTCTAAAAATGGAACCTACTGCCATTGTGCATAATGCTCTGCATAACCAATGGAGTAGGAATAACAAGCCAGTGGGCCACAACTGGAAAAAATGCTGTGGCCAGCTCGACTTGAACCAATAAGTTGGAAACTGGGCCGTAAAACTCCATCTACCTTACCTTACTTACAATGATCTTGGTTGATTTCAGTACTTCCCCTTGTATATGCTGATCAATAACTAGAACTTAAATCTGAAGCTTTAATGAGAGAGGAGATTCCTAAGTTAAATGATGGATTTATTTTCTGTTAAGTTTTGTGTTAATGTCAGTATTAACAACCAAAATCTTACACGTCAACAAGAAGAGAACTTTAAGTTAAATGATCAATTCAAAAATGTTTTTCATGGTCTCATGTGATGGGTGTGATTGTTCTTTTCCATTTTAAAGTTCTTCAAAGCCCCAACTGGTGAAATTTTCAACCCCCTAATGCAGGCATATTCAGGGTTAATTGCACTGATGCATCTGCAATCAAAAAGTTAGGAGGGATATAAGCAAATCTGTGCAAACAATTTTTAAAATTTCACCATTTTCTTCTACCCCACCCTATCTCCCCCTGTTAATGTAAGGCTAATTGCATACAAAGGTTTCTCAAGATTGTAATTTATGGAGAGTGTTTCTGTTCTATCTCTGCAGCATCCATTGAGAACTTGAACATGGACATCAATTTTCTGGTGAATGGAATCAAAAAATGCAAGCGAGAGTTTGCAGAGTCAAGCAGTAACTCCATTCTTCGTGATTTCCTCCTCAACAATGAAGACAAAGTGAAGAAACTAGAGGGCGACATGAAAAAGACAGTGGTAAGAAAGCATAATCTGTTTTAAACATAAGTTTAAAAAGGCCAAAAAACTCAAACCCAGACTTATTAAATGTGAAGAGCAGCCCTGCCAAAATCTATCTGAAGCAACAACTTATATTACATTTTTGTTCTTATTTCTCTTCAAAGTATCTTTCACCATATTTTATAACTTCAATATTGCATATTCAAGGCAAACCAAGCAGTTATTTCTAGTAAATTTCACATTTCGAGGAGAAAATTTGTTGTCACTCTCAACAGTCAATCATGAAACAGGACAGTATGCTACACTTCTTCAAGGTGGGTGACTGCTCTTGCCCTTTAAAAAAAAACCAAGTTGCTAAGTCTCAAATGTTTGCTCCTACTGTTGCTCTTTCTTTTATCTTTGATGATATATTAGGACATAGATAATGCATGTTCATATAATTCAAGGAGGGCCTCCTTGTAAATTTCAAAACTGAGTGAGAAAAGTATTGTCATGTGATTCTCAAACCATTTATGAAGTAGGATAGTCTGCAACACTACTTCAAATTTCAGGGACTGCACTTCCCCTTTAAAAAGGCCATGAACTTTTAAAGTCCTACCTTGTTGTTGATTTAAAAAATGAAAAAATGTAAGGAATTTGTAGGTACGATGGTATTCATCAATTATTGATCATTTAACAAGGTTGATTGTTGTTATTTTGAAATAAAATGGGCAAAAAGGAATTCCTTTGCAAACTGAAATTGGCTGAGATAAGAATATTGGCCCTTTAAGTTAACTAAATCTTTGTTATTTGATCAAAAGTATTCCTGTCTGTCTGTCTCAACTGTGTCCATCTCTTATTTCATATCACCTCATTACAGGATGCATACAATGATGTGGTTACTTACTACGGTGAAAATCCCAAGATGACACCTCCAGGGACTTTCTTTTCATTCTTTACAAGATTTGATGCAGCTTATAAGGTAAAAAGAAAAATTCAGACACTTGCCTCAGTCCTGATCGTATAGCTTGTGGGAGGGGGTCAGCAAACCTTTTCCTGCTAAATGTTAACTCAGCTCTTTCAGTGCTCTTTGTTACTTTTTGTCATATTTCGGTTTTACTAACGTTAAGTGAAACTATTGATTTCAGAGTAATTTTTCTTCTGCTGTCTCAAACCCCTGCGGGCAGTAAAAATTTGAATCAAGTTGACAATCTATTTTTATGGCAAGTTGTAAATGTTTGATGCATGCAAAAGATGTTTTATGAGTTTTAGAAGAGTTTATACTTTGAATTGGTCATCAAATTAAAAAGCATTATGTTTGATTTATAATACACTTCTTGGTATTGACCAAATTTCATATTGCAACAGCAACTATGATAGAATGCAAATTGATATAGACTATTATAGCTTGCACCAGTTCTTTGGTACAAATTCACTGATAAGTGCAAGATCCAAAATATCAAAATAAAATATGATAGTTACATGGTTTTATTCAATTTATCAATATCCATTTATCTAATTACACTGTTACATCCATATAACCTATTTTCAAAATCTTTTGACTATGTAACATGGTTACATGGTGAGGAGGCCTGTTGTATAATAAACATGGGAAGAGCTGTAAAAATTAAACACAGAATATGAGAATCTTAAATGAAGGTTGCAACTGTTTTTTTTTTTACCCTTGCGAAACATTACCTGAACTCTTTAAGGGGACAATCAGAGTTTAACATATAAAATTGACACTTTGTTCCACTTCCCAGATCAGCCTTTTGTGATTGTTTATCACAGTATAAGTGACATGAAAGATGTATTTCAAGTTGAAGAAGAAGAGTTAATTTCTTTGTAATTACTTTTGAAGGTCAATTTCTCATTATTTTGGGGGGCAAAAAGTCCATGTTTGTCAATGCAGGAGGAGACCTCCTCTACACAGTGCTCAACCACAATGTTAAGGCAGTGATGACCATTCATTTCATCATAGAGCTAATGAGGCATCTATCTTAAACTGGGAGGTCTGTGTTTGATTCCCAGACCAGGTCACACACAGACAAAACAAAACAAAAAGTAAAACAGTTCAGTGACCCAGGAGTGGAAAGAAGCTGTTGGTGCCACTTGAGCACTCGACTAAACAAGAAGGTTTAAGTTTAGGCATACATAAAAGTCCAAAAAACAAATTGATCAATTGGTTTTGTCTAAACTCAGTGTACGGTTTGGTGTGTAATTATTGTGGAAAAAAATGTGAAAACAAACTCTGACTGTCTCTTTGAGTATTTTTGCAAAGCATTTAGTTGTTTTCAACTTGAGCATTTCTCTCCTTTTCCTTGTTTAATCTTTTCCCTTTCTTTCTATTTATTGTTTTCATGTACATGTTCCTTTGTCATACTTATACTGAGGGCGCTGTCATGTGACGGGGAATTTTGCGTATACAAGTGAAGGAAATGGGAGATAATTGTTCAACTCCAAAACTTGTATGGCTCTAAGAGAAGTATTGGTACATAAAAGGTCTGAAATTTAGGCCACACACTGAAAAGAACTTGATTCACATTACTGGCCTAGCCGATTTTGGATGGCAAACGGACTTCTTTCATTTTGTATTAATGAATAAAAAACCCCCAGGGCCAATGTAATGTGCAATTTTTGTGAAGGAAATTTGACCTCAGACATCAGTTATGATGATGTTTGCCTTAATATATAGGCCCAAATCACCTGACCAAATCTAACATTACTTTCGTATCTGCAACAGACTAGTCCAGCCGACTTCACAAGAACACTTTGATTGCACTGTGTTGTATGAATAGGTCCTAGAAAGAACACACTGAGGATTGATTAATAATCAAAAATAAAAAAGGACCATGCACTGAATGTTTTCAGAAGTCAGCAATGACTTTTATGTTTCCATATTTTGAATCTTGTTCTATATGAGACATACCTATCAACACTCCTCCACACTGTTCTATTAGAGCAAAACTCCCCTCCTATACTGTTTGTGATGGTGTTCTCAGAAATTCCTGAAGGTTTCTTCTTCATGAATGTCTTTGCTCAACTAATCCATCTCTCTAACAAAATTTCTCTCGCAGAAAGCTGTTCAGGAAAATGAACAGCGGAAGAAAGCACAGGTAAGCATCATTCTTACTATTGTGATCTTTAACCCCCCACACTGACACCCCTGTTGTTCGCTAGGTCTGTAGTAGACCCAGTAAACCATACTTTTCCATTAACTCTTTTTTGATTGGCTCATTGATTTTTGCTTTAACATGACGTATTCCATCGTATCATGACGTATCATGTCCTGGTTTCATACAATTGGTTTAACTTTCATTCATACGTTGTTGGTGATTCACACTTCAAAACTGGATGGCACATTTCAATGAGGGTGCAGTATGGTGAACAGAAACCCTCATTTGACTAAGTGAACAGTTAGTTAGTTAGGTGGAGTTTTACAGCCCAGTTTCCAACCTGTTGGTTCAAGTTTGGCTGGCCACAACCTTTTTTCCAGTTGCAGCTCACTGACTCAATGTGCACATTACTGAAAAGTGATTGATCAAATCTTTGTTTACTGTATGGCCCTAATAGAGGAAAAGGATCAATTGCCTTTTCCTGATTGAAGATGTTGTTACTTGAAACTTGTCTAACAAACTTTAGAGTTGCAGCAATAAATCCATGCTCTGCATGACTACAGGGGACATGATGGTTAATTTGGGATGCATCATGTAGTGTGCGACTAGCTCAAGTTCCTGTTTTCATATGAATTTTCCCAAATATCCTTGTTCTCCTTTTACCGACGTGCTTGCTCTAGTTTGCTCCACTAACACAGCATTTTTTCTTGGCTCAGAATACATTTACAAAAACCTATTAAGTTGTTGCTATATGTCCAGAGCCTAGGTTATTTAATTGTATCCCATGGGCCATCTCTGGCCCACAGGGGGTTCATTGTAACCCTTTAGGACTCTTGTTGTAACCTCCCATTTAAGTAGGAGTCTTAGCATTCCCAGGACATCTTTTCTTATTTCTCAAAATGTTCATAGCAAAATATCAAATATGTAGCATGAATGTGAAATTAATTTAGAAACTGAGGTCCAGGGTGAAGTTATTTATAGTATGTATCTATGTCAGTTTGCAGAGCTGCCAGCATTGGCTTGATTAGTGTCCCCCACTCCAACATTTTTTATTCCCAAATTTTTTAATCATGCTACCTTCATGAGAGTTTTTCATAGCAATTTTCTGTGATAGTCATGCAAGGTTGTAAGTTTTGTTTGTTAAAATTAAATTGTGAGCGATTGCTTAGTGCTGCCAGTGACTGCTGACTCACAGTCAAAAGCCTATTTTCAGAACAACTCCTAAATATTATCAATTGTGTTTGCCAGCTTATCAACCGTAACCCACTCAAACTCATTGTATGTATTGTATGCTTCCAACAAAGAGTTTGAAGTAGTCAGAATATACTGTCTGCTTTTTGAAGCATAGCACTGTACTTCCTTTATCGCCACTGTCATCCTGAATATGCTCACATTTGAAAGACTTGTCCAAATTATAAAACTCCTCCCTAAATCTCTGCCGTCATCCTTCATGGGGTAAATCCCCTTCCCATCTCCCCTCTACCCCCTCCCTGTTGTAAACTTTCCCCCTTTTCCCCTTTCTCTTTTCCTTTCCTGGCCCTACCTATTAATATCCTCACTTCTTCCTATAGAGGTTATGTACATAACGTCAGCACATTTCAATTTGGCATACAGAATGGAAATGATTATGCCCAGTCATAGGGTTACGGAAACACACGTACAACAGCACCTCAGTAACAATTATTGTAAAATGGATGCCTGGATGGCAAAATAGAGAAACGTGCAACACAGTGGCATTGGTGCATTACCTCTATAGACTGACAAAGAGGAAAATTGCAAGACTTGTGCCGCTACCCCCTTCTCACTTGACATTTCCCTGCTTACCGCCTTGATAGACTGAAAATAATAATAGCATGTGCTTAATGGACTCCCATAGTATAAAGACAAGAAGCTGTATTTGTTTAAGGTGCAAATCTCTTTTGGTAAAAATATGAATTTAATTTCGAAGATCATACATGTAAAATTACTACTTATTGTTATCCAAGTCATAAGGCTGTCTTGTCTGTCATTGTACAGTGGTGAGGATGGCATTTAGTTGTCAGTGCCCTTTTGCTGTGCAGATCATGTCAAGTGGGTGACAAGAATGGTCCCCAACCCAATTCCTAAAATAATTTCAGGTTGATATTGTTTGTACTTACATTTCTTCGTTCAGATTAAGAAATAATTGAATTTAATAGTAATGAGGGAGGTGTCTCTGTTGACATAAAAAATCATCTTTATCTATTTCGTTCATTAATCTACTTTCTGAATATTGTGAATAGAATTACATTTAAAAAGAAATTATTTTTAGGAAAGATGTAACAAAGCCAAGTTAATTAAACAATTACTTGTAAGTCATGAATAGGAGTTTTAGACAAAGTGTTGATCAGTACATTAAAGTGCCTCATGCTGTGCTCTTGCCGAAACTCAATTATCCACTGATTGGCGGTATTTTTGCTTTTCAAAAAACACTAACTAAGATAAAAAATTCCTCAAATTTCTACTCTGAACATCTTGTTCAAACAAATGCATCTGTTGTAAGGCCCAAAGTATTTTCAAGTAAGTAGAATGCTGACCAGTCAGGATTATCTGTCAAATAATGTACACCTTATCAAGGAATAGCAGAGGATAAGCCCTTTGGCCAGTACACCTCATGTGAACAAGCTTTTATAGTGATGTTGCCTGCTGTGCCCTAGAAGAAAGTATTGAATGCCATAGATATTAAAGATGAATAGATATTAGGTAGTTGACAGGAAAAATTTAAATTAAGAAATGAATTTTTATTGGGTTGAAGAGGAAGGTAGTAAAATAATTGCAGAAGATAATATTAATGATAAAATTGGTCAACATGGCTTAATTATCACTGCAGTCAACAGTGTGGTCAATGGGAATCGTCCATGTTTTATTCACTTACGTTGTGAAAGCAATCAAGAGGGAATCTGATCCTGGGATTAAATGTATTTTAAGGAAGATTCTTTGTAGGGAGAATCAGTTTTCATTCTTCTCTGTTGAAATGATAGAAAAAGTGGATGACCCCATGGGTAGTCTTCTAAAGTTTCTGCTGTGCATGGCATGTTTGGTAGTGCTTCCAGTAGAACTGTTAGATTTGGCTTACTACTTTTGACACTCCTATAACCATCATGCTGTGTGATATTTCTTGTAGCTATGACTTGTAATGTAGTTTTTGATGCAAGCGTATACAACATTCATTGCTTTGAATTGCTTGATTTGCTTGAAAAAATTCAAATATAATCCTTTTTGTGGTATGTGTCTGTTTTTTTCATCCAGTCTAGAATGGAGCTGTACATGACAGACCAATAATGTAAATGGTCTGAGTGCCGTGAGGTTGGTCATGTATTGACCTTCGGTGGACGTAATAGCTTCTTTGGGAAGCAGTTAAAGTTTAGTTTCACCAAATGGCCCTTTGCGAGAGGGTCAGGAGGACTTCAGAAAAAGTAGAAAAAGTGCTTTTTGTCATGTATTTGTCAAAGGGAGAAAGTTTACTTGTTTTAAATCTCTACAGTTCCTCTCTTGAGATGCCAATTTACAGATTCATGTTGATGACTGCAGAGAAATTTTTGCTTTTCCACCTTCACACACTCACATTTACAAACATTGTTGCAATTTTGCAGTCTATTCAGCCAAAATTTTAGTTTGAAGTATTTCTAAAAGGGTTTACAGTAAGCATTGTGACATCTTTTTTCAGACACTTTGTGTAATTCAATACAACAGAACTGAACTATTCTAGAATAAATACATTCTAACATTAGGCCTGGATCAAAACCAATGTCTCCCTTCTATCCCTGTCCAGGACAAGATATCAAGTGAATGTCCAAACAGTAAATATTCTCCTAAACTGTTTCTTTGCCAGTGTATTCGTGGCAGACTCAAAATACTTTGCTTTCATTTGTAGCAGTTTAGTAAGATTTACCTTTTCCCATGTTCAATCACCAGGGTATTGTTCTACCTTATTCATGTAACACCTGCCCATGTGTTTGAAATACAGTTTTTGGAAAGGATTATTTTGCTGCAAATTGAAATGAAAATTGTACATGTGCATAGTCTTGCAAAACAACATAAAGATAGAACAGGAGGGAGAAAAAGGGAATTTGCTGGTAGGATCACTATTTACTGTCAGTGTATGATATATCACCCATTTAAAAAAGGAAAATATGATTTACAATTAATTTCTCAGTCTTTTCTTCCTTAAATTTCAGCAAGCACAGCTTGAAATTCAACAGAATATTGCAGCATCTAAAGCCAGGAAGGAAAAGGGAGCCAGGACGAATCCACAGGTAAAGGAGGGGGTGTATAGAGGTAGTGTACAGAGGGAGTGTACAGAAGTGTGGTATAGAGACGGTGCATAGGGTGGGCACATGGAGAGACATAATGCTGTAAATTTTTTGAATTTAATCCTGAAAATGATTTTCAGCACTCTTTGTTGTCCCTTAAATGTATCAGTTTTCCAGTGTGTTATTGTATTCTGTTTGACAAGGGAGACCAAATTTAAAGTGAGATTCAATTTCTATTTTGTTAGTTTTTTAATGCAAGAAAATCTGTTGAAGATTTGCAGAAGGTACAGTTGAAGCAGATGGATGGAAAAAGTTGGGAAGCTAGGTTGCTCCTCCTTCTTAGGGAGTTGGACATTTGGAAGGAAAATATACATAATGGCATTTGTCTGAAAATAAACTTAGGAAAATAGAGAAAAAAGTTGTGGGAAATTTTGCTCCTCTCCAGAACATAAACATTTTTCACAGCAGGGGTATTATTTATGGGTGTAGAGATGTAGGGAGATTTTTTTGACCTATTGGTGGAAATTAGTGTATATGCAACATACAGTGTGTTGGTATTACAATTAGCCTGGTATACAGTAGGAGACTTTGCAACACATTATAACTCCGCTCATTTGTCTTCTATACGTAAGTTGGGGTGGATAAAGAAAACAGACATTGAGTGCAAACTGATGATAAAGTTACCTTCAATTGGCATAATGTGTGTGATTGATTGATATTGATTGACTGATATTTGTATTGATTGATGGATCGACCAATTAATGAGTTATCATTGAGTCATAGATCGATCAATGAATTATTGCTGTTTGTGTTATAGAATGCTCTAATGGCTGAGTTACAATCCAAGTACAAGAAGGACAATCACTACAAAGATGCAGAAGATGGTGCAATTGAGAATATCATTTCAGGTAAGAATAGAGGGTGCTATTTGTGAATGCTATGAATGACCTATAGATGTAGTCATTGTTGATTGTGTTGAGCTGGCATGCCTACAAGCATGAATGCTGTCTGTGATGCCTTTTGTCATTGAAACATGCATGTTTAGTATGTATCTCATTTAGCTTAATGTTTTACAAGTCATTTCTCGAAATAATGAGGATGTTTGCATAATCACCGCACAAGTACCTGGTAGGGGGTGGGCTATGCGTCTTTTATGTGAAAGAGGAGAGATATATGCATTTGAGAGGGTAATGAAAGAGTTATGGATTGATACTATTGGAGAAAAGTGGTAAAATCAGGTTGTAAGGGTCTGCTGGCATAAGTCATACTACTACTAATGTTCACCTAAATGGGTGGTGGATTAGCCATGAGGAGGTTGAAAATTTATGCAGGGGATGGTATTGTAAGGAAAGTTATGGAATTTAAAGGTACTGAAAAAAAAACATAAAAAATGATCAGGAGAGAAAGATCTCATGTACTGCCTGTGTGCTTTTAGGAGAGGTGCTAGTTGAAGCAAGATGATGATTTTCAGTGGTACCTTTCAAATTTTAAGGCCAAGAGAACATTGATGCTAGTGCATATAGACGGACGATTTGGTGTTGTTTCACTAACGATGCTTCATATAGAAGAATCCCACAGTCATGTAGTGGACAGGAATTGCTGGGATCCATCAACCTTAATTTTAGAGATCATTTTGATTTTTACCAATACCAATTGAATACAACTATTCATGATACAAGTAGACAAAAGAAATAAGAAATTGAATCACATAAATGGCTGATAAATCTTAGGATAACTTTGTAACTGGATATGGGTGTGTAGAGTCATTAGACCCCATAGAAATTGTACCCAAAACCATTATGTTGATAATCCGAGTATGATCAGTATATAGATATATTCCCTAATAAGTGCCTTGGCATTGAGGGGAAGGGGTACATCCAGAGTACGTACATCAAATAGCTATCCACACATTGACCTAAACATTAAGCTCCTTCCTGTGGGGTAGGCTTACAAGTTAGTATAATATTTACATCAGAAAGAGAAAGCATTGCTATCTGATATGTTCATTCAAAATAAAAAAAAAATATGGACAAAGTTTTCAATGTTTTCTTATTCATTATTTTGAGAGAAAAAATCATAGTGTAAAGAAAATGGCCATCGTTGGTATTGTTTACCACTATGTGAATTTCAAAACTCATTTTAAAAGCTCATTTTATGCATGATGTTATGATGCATGATGTAATCTTCATTTCAGCTTTTAAATATGGAAGGCTAGAAAGTTCTCACTGACATTTTTGTAACAAATTGTTTTTGTTCAAATTGTCTATGTGTAAGTAGAAATAATGGTCAACCTTCTATCCTTTATCGGCTTCATGCTGCAGAGCATTCACGAAAGCTATTTGATTCAGGACCTCTGGCACTGGGACCACATCAGATAGGGTCCCAGGGTAGGCTATCTGATAGACTTCAATTAAATTCTCATTGGTTAAGAGTTCTGACCTCATATCAAAGCTGTGTCAGAGGTCCTAGTCATGTTTTCAAGCTTAAGCTGTCATGTGAAACAAGTCCCTTGCAAGTAGTAATCATCAGAGAGGTGTTTTCTCTCAGCTGTGCCAACATAGTCATACATTTGGTTCATATGTCATCTTGCATTTGTGTGATGATGCTTACAGACATGAGCAAGTCCAGCATGGTTGGAGATGTTCAGCCTTAAAGGGCTTGTTTCATATTTCAAATGTTTGTTCAATCATTTACAGATCTGCTAACTGTTCTGAATTTTGGAGAAAAAGTTCCACGAAAAAAATTTGCTATGTTCCAACTATGTTCTGGTTTTCTTTTGTCATGTTCCAATTTTTCAGGACTATACACACATGATGCTTTCAGTTGTTTCTTGAAATAATAGATTGTTTTCGAGACTGTGGAAGAAAATGATGGCATGTAAATGTGGACTTATTTAAAGGTATAATCAGTCAAGTTTCTCAGTGTTTTTGAAATCTGATGGGTTGACAGTTAAGAATTTGACTTGGAATCAGTCAATGAGTTTGTAAAGTTCTACTTGCTACTGAGGGCTAAAAATGTCTTCCAGACTTACCTGAAACTACTCATAATGCAGCACTTTGCCCACTGGACCCCACTAGGGGACCCTAAGGAATGAGGACCCCAGCCTTTGTGCTAACAGGCACAAGGGTCATATTCCTTATTTTCATTCTGGCAGGTTGACAGCTCTGCATTTGTGTGGCAATGCCAGTGTACAAATGTAGGGTAGTACAGATGGGCCTTTAAGGCAGTCAAATACTACCAGTGATGTAGGTGGTGTTATGTTAGCAATATGTTTACTGTATTGTATTTGTTGATTAACTTTTAAAAGTGTTTCAGAATTAGATCCTATCTGTAGGCTTTGACAAGAGTGGCAAGCAGTTAAATTAAAGGTAGGAAGATGCCAAGCAGTAGCACTTTACATGAAAAAATGAAATTTCTATTTTTGTATAGATATTAGTTTTAGTTACAGCTTAGCCTCTGATGCACTGGAAAGAAGCTATAGTGAATAAGCTTATCGTAGATTGAAATGAAATAAGCTCAACCAAGTGTGGTGTCTTGTAGCAACATGTGGAGCTCCTTGCTTTTAAAAATAATTGCGACTGGTTTGCATAGTTGTAAATATTAGCATTAAAGTCAAAAAATGATACCAGAATGCTAGTAATTTCCTAAACCCAAGTCTTGTTAGTTATGTGAAGAATGTTGGTTTGGGGTTTTAAGGAAAAACTAACCTAATACATGTTGTAGTTTCAAGATGTGCCTTGCAAATTCTCTGAAGTGATAGAATGAAAGCTTCTAGTAGTTAAAATAGCACCCCACCCAAGAAATACATCTAAATTGGACTAAATGTGTCAGTGTCGTACAGAGAACAAATCATAGCAAGTTTTTTGCATGCAATGTAATGGGGAGGTTGTTTGAACTAATACAGAGACAATTGAAGGTTTAGTTCCTTTTTCCTTATCCATTACACCCGAAAACCATTTAACTAATATTCTATTATCATAATTAAAGGGCATGGATGCTTCTAAAAAATGCCTGTTTGTACACATGCTGCTAGAATGCCCATTAATGAAATGCAGGACCTTCTGGAAACTCAAAATCGTGTCAAGAGGCTGTCTCGGCAGGTTTTTACCTGGTTTATATGGAATGTTCAGTTCTGAGAGGTTGTGCAGTGGTTCATATCTAATCCCTCACACGATAGACTCAATTGATAGTTAGTAGGGAGTGGCCCTGTCAACTTGTTGATAAGGAAGTTTTAGTCAATCAGGACTAATTGGGAGCTTGTTTGCTCAATACATTAAGGAGAGATAATAACTAAAGGGTTAGGTTTAGAGAGCTGCATTGGTGCTGCATTTGGCTAATGGGTCCTCTTGCGCCATATAAGCATATTGTGATTACGGACTTCACGCACAAAACCGTAGCATGCAATCAAGTTAGTCAGTTGAGCACATACAGTTGTGATGGTTTTGGCATAGGAAGGTAGTGTGATATGCTCTATCCATATTATATATGAGCAAGCCTTGGTTTTGATGCATTTCTGTAAAAGAAAGTTTGATCTTGTTGGGAAGTAGTCTTGCTTCTTTCAAAGTACTTGATGAGTATTCGATCTCCTTTGTTCTTGGGTAGATGAAATTCTGTGAGGAAAAATTTGCATATAAATAGCTATTGTAGTGCTATTCAAGGTGATCAAATTTTTGAGTTGAAGTGTATTACTTTGTACAAGGCCCATTGGTCCTGCATCCCACTGTTGTTATACTGTATATATCTCTTTGGCACTACATTCCAATGACCTTACATCCCCATATTCATCAAAGAACCTGCTCCAGACATCTGTGGGACCTTGTGGTCCATAAAATGGGAAATTGTTTTGAGGGGTACAAGGCCTGCATGACAAATGAGTTGTCATGTTAGTTCTAGGACCAGTGTTTTGTAAGATATCTGTAAAGCAGTCAATGCAAATATTGATCCTTGTTTATGTTTAATTATATCAATGAATTTGTTTCAGTGGTTGTGGTGCATTCTTTGAAGAACCGTTTCTCCCAATAGGACAAGTGCGCATCAAAATTACTGAGAAATGTTCTGTTCCTGTATGCACTTAAGATAAATATTTCAAGCTCTTCAGTTTTGTACAGGGTGTGCAGTTTGAGTGTTAATGGGAAAGTATGGAAATCTATGACTAATGTCTACTGTCAAGTCTGGGTGACATAATTGCAAGAATTTAATATATAGGCAGGGGGTGTGTTGGTGTGACAAAAATCAGTGGCAATGGCTTGTGGAAAAGAGATTTCATTTTCAAGGTGGTGGCTTGAAAAACTATGGGATAGGTGAGAAAGGGAGGAAGGGGGGAGGGAAGCTGGGGCTAGGAAAGGTTATGGAAGAGGGAATGTGGGAGATCAGTTCTAGACAACATTAAAGACCAAGGTAAGATATTTAGGCTTCTGCCTGAGGTTTGATGAGAACTTATGTTTTTCCTTCAAAGCTTGAATGATAATTCAGCAGTTTTTGTCACTTTTGATAATCAATCGCACATTTATGTCTTGTCTTTAGTATAAAATATTCCTTCTTTTTGTTTGCATGCTTTTACATAATTTAATGTTTTGGAATGTTTGCTTTGCATTTTTGATGTAACTTCATTTTTTCCTCCATTTTTGTTGCTCTCTATTTGTCCAACTCGCAGCTTTAGCGGAAGTTCGCAGATAACAGTAAGGTTTATTCAGTCATGATACAAGAATCATCCACCTCTATGTCAATAATCTTCATAAAGATCATTTTACTTGCTTCCTTTCTTCTGTAGGGTCTAGCTTTAGTCTTACTCATTGATTGAGATCAAAAGAGGAGTCGCACCAGCTGCATTTATTTCTGAATCTTATAAGTATTTCTAATTCTCATCAGTCTACATCAGGTGCGGATCAGACATTTTGAAAAGGGTGGGCCAAAAGACCCCAGTTAACTCTCAACAAACATTGTTCTAAGTTTCATGAATTTGTTATTACACGGTGGAAAAGAGTGACTGGGAACCCCCCAGCCCCCACCCCACCATGGATCTGTGCCTGAATCTGTGCCTGAATATGGGAAAACACTGTTTACAAATGCAGAAATCATTAACCCTCTTTTTCTCTTGGTGGTTTATTTCCTTTAAAGCTGATGGCTTCCACGCCTCTTTCTTCAGAAAACAAATTCTGTCAGCTTCTCTGTCTTAACCTTGTGGTGTTTGCTGTGAAGTTATGAACGCAAAGTCTGTTACAGAAAATGATATAGTTGAAAGTTGCCATTGTTTATTTGCTGGCCATACCATTTATTGGTTTTGCAAGCCTTACTATTTCTCTTTGACTACTTTGTCAGAAGTATTTGTAAGCTTCCTATTGTAGTTTTGTATATCAGTACATAGCATCATTACATGCTTAACCCTATGATGATGCCCAAATTTTAAACACAGAAGATACAAACCTTCATACACCAGCATACACCAGCAATACTGAAGTTTATACATATTTAATATATGTACAGAGACAATGTTCCCATTGGTGCCCTGGTGGAACAGGCCCCCAAATTTATCAAGAATGCCATAAAATTTTGTCAAGAAATGCATTTGAAAACCCTTCACATATTGAAAACTTGGAAAAAAAATCAGTTCAAAAACAGTCAATTTCACAATAAAAGCTGGAAAATGGTCAAGTTTTCGCTACTCGTGTTCGGGTGAAAAAATTTTTGAGCAAGATGCCTATATGATACAAATACACCACCCTCTGACTAGATTTTCATGCCTGCATGTAGAGTCAAATTTATTGGCAGTATTTGTACATCATTTGGCAAACAAACAATTGTTTCTTTTAGAGACTGCATATTCATTATTAAAATGTTTCTGGTAATGTTCATGCAATTGAAATGGCTGGAATTCAAGTAGAAAACTCGTGCACATCATGTGACCCCTTCTAGTTTTGATGATATTCATCATGTTAGTTTAGTATCATGTACCCTTTAGATAGTATCTCTACCAACAATGCTATGTAATCTGCACTAATTGAACCCATGCCAGACTGTCACAAATTGAACATTCTTGCTAAATTCTTTCCAAAATAGCATGTCAAGGTGACTTGCACCATTGTCAGCTATTTCTGAGGAATTTTGAAATAATGAAGACAATTTATTACCCATACTTAAAAAAAGGCATTGTGCTGAAATGTGTTTAAATGCAGTGTCAGTTGAACTTTTTGAATAGTTTGGGTACTTTGCTATTATTGTGTTGGAACTTTTTGTTACAAACTATAATAGTTTCATATAAAGTTGAAAGATTCAAGGCTCTGATCAGGTACAGGGAATATACAGTCACCCCAAAATTGGAATAATGTAGTGATATGATTGGTGCCTGAGAGTCATGTGACAGTATTTTTCTCACTAAATTATGACATTTAAGAAAGAGCAACAAATTGGATTATCATTAATATTTAGTCTTCAAGTCCTGAAATAACATGACAGATGCTTGTTAGTGAAATAAGAAGAATTTGGTGGGACGTGAATTGCTTCAAAATAAAAATAATAAGTTTGGGGCTACTTCTTTGCCATTTAAGTTTGTAAATCCGGGGTGATTTTGACTGGCATGAAGGGTGCCACCTGCAGTACCAACTACGTGTGCTTTGTGCATTAATAGTCAGTCTAAACTGATGTCAACACATGGTACATTTTGGTATGTTGAGCCTTATACTAGAAGACAGTGATTGTTATCCTAGACCAAGAAAACTAAAAATATTCCTTGTTCCCCTGGTAGTGCAGCAGACGTGACTAGGGCAGCAAATTTCTTAGACTGGGTATTCCTTCTCATTACGACGTCTAGGACTATTTAGGTACCCTCAGTTTGCTTGTGACCAAGTCTTGAAAATCACTGCAAAAATAGAGTTGTCCACGTGACAGAATATTGTGCTTTGGTGTATGGCAGACAGAGTGGGACCGTGGGGGGGGGGGGGAAGGATACTTTCCTATGTACCTGTTGGGCTATTTTCATAATAGACAGATTCTTATTTCAGTTTTGAGTACTGCTATGTCTAGTCAGGGTTCCATATTACCAAACACGGCCGAAAAGTGTTTTTGTAATATTGGGTTAAAAATTATTTCTAACTATTTAGAAGTACTGTCATCAGTTGGGAAAATAAAAAGTGACAACCACAAACTTACTAGGAGAGCAAAAATGTTTGAATTCCATATGAGTAATTTCTTTTTATGCTTTTGTCTGTATCCTAGAATTGGCTCTCAGCCCCAGCATCCCTTTATGTTTATTGTCTCTAGTTAGTTAGATGGAGTTTTACGGTCCAGTTTCCCACCAGTTGTTTCAAGTCGAGCCAGCCACAGCCTTTTTTCCAGTTGTGGCTTACTGGCTTGTTATTCCATTCCTTATGCTAAGCACCAAGCACAATGGCAGTAGGTTCTTTTTTTTTAAGTTTGGTAGGACCCAGCCTGGACTCAAACTCCCAACCTCCCAACTGCAAGTCCAATGCTCTAACCACTTGACCACGCAGTCAGACAAGTTACGTTGAGGTCCATGTTAGAATAGAGGTTTGGGTTATAGAAACTAGCTTTACCATTACACTGACCTTCATTCAGACTGGTCAGAATATAAAGATAGGAACAAACAAATTTCAGAATAGAGAGATGTGACTCATTTGGTCTTGTCCGCAGGAAAATGTTACATTTGGACTTAATACATACTCACCATGGTTTTCTCTCTTTTGCTGTAATGCTGTCAAACTATTGGTGACATAACCCTTTGGTGTTTAAATCTGCATTTGTATTTTCCTCTCCTTCCACATTTGCACTATGGTAGTATGGGTATTTAATTTTCTTATATTTTCTTAAATGTAGAACATTTTTATTAAGTGGTGGTCTGTTTCTGAGCAGATGGAAGGTGTAGCCTTGTGGAAACTAATGATATTATTACTACACTTTCATGCTATCTTATATTAAAGTCTATCTCAACTCTGAAATTTCAAAGCTTGAAAACTGAGTTCCAATGGTGTAACTCTTTTCTTTGCAGTGTATTCCAGGCTGAGTTGAGATCTGGAATGCTGCAATCATCAGAAAGAGTAGATTGTGAAATAATTTGTGATGACAACTTTGTGCTACTCACATCACATTCTTTGTTTTTTTTCAGAATCCTCTGCAAGTTTTGCCAAAATGTGATCATTTTTCCTACAGTTTATAGGGCATAAAGCACAAGCCCTGTCAGTCCAACATACTGTCTAAATATAATGTTTAAAGGCAAATTTGAAATTGGGTGAGACAAAATCCAATATTTCAAGCTATGGGTTTGGGTATTGGGTAGATAACTGGTATGCTTCGCAACGTCTTCTGAAATATATATTTTTGTAATTCTAGACTTGAGGTACACTTTGACCTGCAAGCACCTTTGATGGTCAACTGTTGGTGACTGTTTTACTTCTTTCCTTGATTATTTCTCTTGACTTGATGTGTATTACTCAAAAAAAATATTGCTTTCCATTGTTTTTCTTCTTTTAAGTATCCTTTTGACCACCATAACAACATATATTAAACTCATATCATATTTGGTTATGTATGGTGTCATGCTATCTTTTGAGAAATTGATTGTTTTCTTGGCACAGTCCAATTTCCTTTTGTTAATTACTACCTTGTTTCTTCTTTATTTAGGTCTTAAGAGTGAGCCTTACCGAAGAGCTGACGGAATCCGCCGAAGTCTTCGTAGGAAGCAGGGTCACATAAGACCAAGCATAACATCTGAAGAAGTCGTCATCTGAAGTGTGAAGCTGACACCATAGTGTGTTTTAGGGCCAGAGCACTCAGAGAAGTCAGGGCTTCTTAAAGCTGCGTGTGAGGACTGTGACAGATTTGTTGAGCAGTGCTGATGGATATCTGTTACATACGTGAAAATGCTGGGCTTTATAAATCAAGCTGTAATATACATAGCATCATTATTAATAAGCTTTCCACAGCAATGTGGATGTTCATTGTTCTGACGCAGTTGTCACATTGTAGAGGCTGATTTTGCTCCCGGAAGAAATTGTGGTTGGGTCGGGGTTTGTATGGACCTTATTGATCCTGTCGTCATGTTTTCTTTTGGTGTGGAATGTATCTGGGTTTTCCCTCCCTCGAAGGTGAAGGTCAGTGGCTCAGGTATAGCAGTTATTCCTCAATGCTTGCATAAAATCTTGCTCCTCTGGGTGTGAAATTGTGATTAACTGTTAGAGAAAATATGGTTTCAAGGATATAAAACTCCATGAAACTCTCTGTTTTTTCTTGCTGGACAAGGTGTTCTTTTGCTCTGCTGTAAATTTCACTGTGGGTATCTTAGGGTTATTCGAATCAATTCATTTCTTTGATTGACTAATTTTAAAAAAGTTGCTTATTTGACAGAAAAATTGTTTTGGCTAAGTGGATGTGGAATGACATGTCATCACAGTGATCATACTTTCAAGTAAGTCCAAGAAATTGCTTTCTTGATGTGGTCAGTCAGAAAGATATTTATCTTCAGGAATATTTGTTATATCCAATCTATATTTAGTGCACAGTAGTTCCAGAACAATTTACAACATCTTCAAACTTGTTCTGTCAGGTGTGTTTCCAGAACCTTTTGAGTCAAATTTGTCTTTTCATTTGTTTTGGGTCTTAAATATTTTTGAAAGTCTATTATGATTATTTCCTTGATAATTTCTCAGTTTTTTATCCAGTTAAAGTGGTATAATCTCTCTGACTCAATAACTCTTACTTTGCACATGTGATTCCCACATAACCCTGCAGAATGGTACCGCTATAGGGGATGCCCTTCAAGACTATGCTATGAGATATGCAATAGACTTAATGTGGATAATGCAAAGTACATATATATAAATAAAGGGCTTGTATATTCCGAAAGCAGGTTTTACAAAAATTATATTTACGTGTACTCTCAGTAGGAAACTAATAGTGTAATCAATTGAAATTTTCACTGTTATAAGAAAAAAACGCATTTATCATGTAATTCTCTCTCTTCATTGTATTTCAACTATATGTTGTTGTAATTTATTGCTTGCCAGAAAGTGCATTCCAATTTTTGAATCCATGAAATAGCATTTTTTAACAGGAATATGATTATTGTGATGAACATTTAAAATCCCCAGATAGTGATTCTTTAATTTAGCACCTCTTTGTCTTTGTGAGGTTAGGTTAGATGGAGTTTTATGGCCCAGTTTCCAACCAATTGGTTCATGTCGAGCTGGCCACAGCTTTTTTTCCAGTTGTGGCTCACTGGCTTGTTTTACCTATCTTATTGCTTTGCCTGAGTACCAAGCACAATGGCCAAAGGTTCCATCTTGTTTTTGTGAGAAATTTCCACTAAGGGGAAGTTTTAAAACAGATTTTTTTTGTGTAATACGTTTTTTGTCCCTGTGAGAATTTAACTCAAAGCTAAAATGAATGACATTTTTGGGCAGTTTTATAAAAAAAACCAATATTGGATACACAATGATACGATTGGCATCATAATTCATTCTTGTAAAATTCTGGTTGTAGAGTGTGGAAAAATGATAAATTTTAGCACTTTGTGGGGGAGTTGAAATCCAAAATTTTGCCTGACTTTGTCCTAACTTTCATGATTACCTCCTAACATTCATGTGGTTACTCAAGTCTTGAAGGGGCTCATTAAGTTGATGCCGTTAACATAATAGGAGCGTTAAAGGGTACTTCCACATGGCAATGCTTGTAATTAGCATAGGTAGTCAAGTTTAATATCCAATAGTTATGGAAAAAGTTAAAATTTTGAATTTTGTGGTGTCCTTACTTGTAACTGTTTTGTGCATATTTGAATTTTTGAAAACAGCATTGAACCTTCAAATACTCACTTGTAAAACAATTATTTGTGTGTAGGATATGGGATTTGATTAAGTTTAACCATTTGTCAGTATGTAAAGAAAACTAAACAGTTTTGGAAAAATTTGTTGAATATCATGACTCAACTTGATGAGCCACTTTAAAGGAACCATCTCTCATCCTATCATCACCCTTCCCCCCCCCCTCAGAAAAAAATAAAAAAAAAAGTGAATAAAAGACCATTTCAATTGTAAAAGTGTTAGAATCAGAAGATTGTCTTGTTTAAAATGAAATGTTTGTAAATCACTTTCTTGGACGTTTTCCTGCTCAGTTGTTCATCATTATTGGTACAAAGTTTCAATTAGAAAGTATCAAAGTATTGTATGTTTCAGGGCACTTGTTTTGATCAGTTGAGTTATTCTGCCAATTTAATAGACCCCATTAGGAATGATGATTGCCTCAGGAAATGACTCTCAGACCTTAGACAAGTGACCTTGAATTTGTGTTAATGTAAATTACATTAAAAACAAAATTATAAAATTAGGGTTCCAGATAGACCTGAAATAGTTTTGAATGGATGGTGGCCATCAAGTGCCAATTTATGCCAAAAAAAAAGATAAGGCTGCTGTTAGTTTTTTAGTCATGGTTATTGTGTTATTAAAAAAAACTTATGTTAATTAATCTGTTGAAATGTGTGCAATCAATTGGGAGAAAAAATTGAAATTAACCTTTCCTTAACTGTACTTCAGTGGTTGCCCCAGTATTTGTGAATTAAAATTACAATAGTTAAATAAGTCATTACTATCCCTTAGATTTTTCTCACCCCTTAACCTTTGCACCCGCACTCAGAAGAAAGTTCCAAGTTGTCATTTAGATGATGCATGCCATATACCCCAAAATTATTACTAACTCCTGAAAGCCATTTTGAACCAGTCACAGGCCTGGATTTGAGTAATTGATTTTCAGCAGTACTTTTATAATAAAAATGAAGCCTATTCATACACTGTGAATTTACTGATGTATCAAATTTGAGTAGGTGGAACATCGAAAAAATTACTTTTTGTGAGAAGTGGTGTTTTCATTTGAGCTATTGTTTTCTTTCATACCTAGGGTACACTTTTGTGCAACCATTAATAGGGAGTGCTTCAAACAGGTCTTTTTTATGTGGGAGTTTTAAAGGAACATTGTTACTACAGCCTTGTAGATTTGAGAAAAAAAAACATCCACATGGCCAACTTATGACTCGATGTACGATGTCTTTACTGCTCACACGCAACTTGTTTGATTCATTGTTTTGTGGCATATTTCAGGGTGATTCACAGTTTTGGTTTGAGTGTCTGGGTGATTTCTGTGAGCCTTAATGAAGCAGACTTGTATCTAAGTGCTGTTGTGTTGTGGGGACAGGGAGCTACACACCTCTCGTGTTGAATGAGTGGATTATGATGCCACCTATGTGGAGATACTCGTAGGCATAGTCAGGGGTGAAAGTGGGGGGGGGGGGTTTAGGGGGCTTGTACCAATTTGGGCACTGTTTATCATAACCTCAAAGTTGTACCATAAAAGTAGTACATGAAACACATTCCATGTCGGCAGACAGTAAGCGTAAAGCCACAACCTAGTACGCTCCTACTTACCTCCCCCAGAGAACATTGCGCTGGCGATGAAATAAGGGCGAGTCAGGCTACGTGGCTAAGGGAAGTGGCATAGCGCCACCAGTCAAAACATCATCGCCAGTGATCATTCTGCAGTAGATGAACTGTCCAAAAGTAGTAATAGGTGAGGTAAGTAGGGCTAATAGGTTTCCAAAACAGGTAGGTTTGGGTAAATTCCGGCAAAAACAGTTGGTTAATTTGGGCAAAACCTGATAAAATGCCATTTTTCAGGCAAAAATTGCTCTTCCCCCCCCCCCCCCCCACTTGAAAGTGTGCCCTTATGCCTGTGGAGAATCTAGGCAAGTGCAGGGTTCTGAGCAGTGGTGTAGTTAAGTCCAGACTCAAACTTGTGATTTGAAAATTTGAAGAACTTTGCCAGAGGGTTGATTTTTTCCCCCAAGAAGAAAGCACAGAGAACTCCCACTCTTGAAAGTTGAAAATTGCTGGACTCATGATTTGAAATCTCTGGAATCCACTACATCACTGGTTTTGGGAGGTCTCAGAGAATCTGAAAAGTCATGGAAATTTGGAAAATTATCCTTGGGCGTGTAGAAGTCTTGAACTTCATATATTGTGTAAAGGCCAAATAATGTTGTTCTATTCTTAATATCAGACTCTATTCTCACTGCTATCAAAACTTGTTATTTCTCCCCCTCCACTGTCATTACAGTTCATGCTGTGTAATATAAGCTTTGATAATCTGCATTGTTTGAATTGACAGTCAAACAAAAAGCTGGGCCAATGAAGAGTTTCTGTACCCCCCTACAAGAAGTGTAGTTTGGGTGAGAGGATTGGCCCTTTAATGAGAATTCAAAGAGTACATAACTAGGAAATTCTGTATTTGGGTTTGAAAAAATACTTGGAAAGTCAGGAAAATGATTCTCCTGAAAGTGCAGAAACTTTGTAAAGTGGCTTGACTATAACTGATGGCCAGTTACCTGCTTCCTTCAGGACTGAAATGTATTATTTACAAATATTGAATATTTGAACAAAATTCTGAAAGTATCATCCATCACAGTTACAGTTTTCCAAATTTTTCCTGGTACGAGAATCTATGTGCTCTACTTTCATCAGTTATGGTCTGCTTCTTTGTGATGGCATACTATTAGAGGGCTTGATATTCTCCAGTTGTTTAGGAGGAGGTAAGAGAGAGGGGAAATAGATTGTTCAAATTCAATTATTTGAGGAAGTCTAAAGTTTAAACAGAAACCAGAAATAACAAACTGACCTTGTTCAGTTGGAGTATGTACCAGTTGTTCACAGAATTCTTACAACAAAAGTTATTTTGGTAAATGTTTTGATAAATTACACCTCTGTGTACAAATTATCTGTTGTAGCACAGTATTTATGTGGTGACCTTTGACCATGTTCTTCTTTTTAGAAATGTGGAAATGCTGGCCACCTTATGTACTCAGAGAGCATGTCCAGCCCTTTACCATTTCAGATCAATGTCATTCAGATATTAAAGTACTACTTTTTGTAGTGAGGAGCAAAATGCTGTTTGTCAACCAATGCATTGTATAGCCATGACAGCGTTTTTCTGCAGATTTTGAGTTTTACGTATTTAAATGACTTGTCAATGTGTCTAAATATAAGTGTAACACTTGCAGACTAAGCAAAATTATTAGTTTCCTAAGATAAAGGTATAAGAGAAGTGTAATTTCCTTTTCTTGCATGGAAAAGACTTAATGTCTGGACAGAAAATGTAAATTTGTCGTGATTTAACTCAGTGTATTTGAGGTTTTACCGTCATGGTAAACTGTTGGATGACATTGCATTTAGCCATTGTGGCTGATCTTTACAGATAGATGTACGAAGCATTCAGTCGTGTATATATAGTATATTGTCAAAACTTCTTTATATGCTTGCCAAAAAACCTTTTTCTTTTAATAAATAAGGTGTATGTTGCGGCGAGTACTTACAATTAAATATGGTTTTTGTATGAGGATTTTTTGTCTTCCAAATATATTAAGAAAATACATTTAAATTTTTGGGTCATGATTTTGTGTTTTCTTCAGTTTTGATACCCCTAAAAGTTGATATTCCCTCATTCCCTTTGAGTGAGATGTTTAACAGGGGGAGTTTCCCCTTCCCTCTAGGAAAGTTTCACCTTATCCAAGGAGCAAAATTGTCCATTTTCTCTCATTATCATGAACGTTATAGTGGTTCCACTGAGTACCAACCTCATTTTCAGATGCAGTAAGAAGGATGGTTTCAGCTGGTTTTGGAGGGGGTTGCAGAGGTGCCAACTCTCCCTGATTCTCAGGGAGACTCACTGAAAATTCAAGGATTTTTTTCCATGCCAACCAGCAAATATGACAATCTCCCTGATTCAAGCAAGCTTTTCCCCCATTGAGTTGCATGTAATTTTAAAACATATCCCTGATTCCTGTGTGAAACCACCCTGATTTCTGGATGTAAATGTTGGCATCTCTGGGGTTGGATGAAAATGCCCGTTTCAGTGAAAGAATTTTGCTTTTTGCGATGTTGCTTTTTACCTGATAAAAGGCCAACAAATAAAGAATGCGTACCAACAATTTCATGTTTTATTAGGTAACCTCTGGTCGGATTTCCACCTCTAAAATTGATCTAGCTACAACCCTGTTTATGAGGTTGATTAGAAGTGGGACGATTGTCTTAAAATGCATTTTCATCCATTCGCAGCAAACCTTTGTAGATGTCTTTGTATCTCTACCTACGGTGTGCTAGAAGATGGTGCAATCGAAGACGCAAACGACGAAAATGCGTATCCCATAATCCTTTGTACCTGGGCCAATTCGGAAAAAGGCCTTTAACTTCTTTGCGTGGAGTTGCATCATAGCTGCAATGTAACAAGTTAAGGGCAGGGTAGTCTTAGGCCCACAAGATGTCTTGTAGTCCAAATCCTACTCAAAGAACAGACAACCAAACAAGCACTAGGTGAGACCAGCACAATTGGATTCTTATACAGACATGGTGTGGAAGTTTTATTTTTCAACTTCTGACCGCCTGATTCAATCTACCAACTTATATGGAGTGGCTTTTCTAGTTATGGGTCTTTCGATTGTTTCCCCTACTCCATTGTATATTCCGTGCACTAGGTACGTACAGCACACCATCATAACCTATTTCCAAATAGCAATTACAATGAATTGTGGGATGGAGTTTTGGGTGTACGTCAATTTTCACCACAGTAAAATGCCATTGACAAAAATTACAAACACCAAAACTCCATCCCACAATCCTTTGTAATTGCTATTTGGAAATAGGTCTGTTAGCAGAATGGTCTTCCCGGGAAAAGTAGTTCCAAAATACACCGCCAATTTTAGGTCCTCTTTGAGTGTAAACTGCTCACATTAGAACAATCAGTTGCTGCTAATTTTACGTGGATATGAAAGAGGAGATGCCAATGTGTAAGTGATGCGAAATTGGGATGGATTGAAGGTAATTTAGATCATTTTAGTACTTGGTATGAAAAAGAGGTAATTTCCCTCACTTTGCGTATTTAAAGGCGTGGGTGCAGAGATAAACTTCTTCCCATAGCCCAAAATCTAAACGGTCATGCTATGGTGAATTTGTCAGTGATGCCATGATTGACCAACTTCTGGCTTTCATGCGAGGTGTAGCTTTAGTGGGATGTGAACTTTGACAAGGCCAGGTCGAAAACGCGGAAACCGCGGAAATCGAAAAACCGCGAAGGTTGTCCAAATATCTGTCCGCGGTTTCCGCGTTTTCGACCTGGCCATATGGCCAGGTCGAAAACGCGGAAATCGCGGAAAAAGGTCCCTCTTAAGGAATTACAGGAAACTTCTCCACGAGAGAGCCAAAAGTGTTGTGGAAATTGATAATATATAACAATAACTGCGTTGAAGTCAAATGACAAAGTCTGATGAAGGGCCGGGCTACTCATAATTTCAGAGTTACAAACTGCCACGCAATTTTCAATTCAAGATACTAAAACGGGTCTCATGGCTTTTGTTGCACTGAATAGGAAATGCTACGAGTGATAAAAGAGTTTTCGTTTAGGTCTACCATGTGTTAAACACTTTTCCGTGATTTCCGCGTTTTCGACCTGGCCATATGGCCAGGTCAACGAAAATCTGGAAAAGGTTACCTCTTTAGGAATTACAGGAAACTTCTCCACGAAAGAGCCGAAAGTGTTGTGGAAATAATTAATATGTAACAATAAATGCGTTTTAAGTCAAATGACAGAGACTAATGAAGGGCCGGCTACTCATAATTTGAGATTTACAAACTGCCACGCAATTTTCATCTCAGGTTACTGAAACGGGTCTCATGGCTTTTGTTGCACTGAATAGGAAATGCTTCGAATGATAAAGGAGTTTTCGCTTAGGTCTACCAGTGGCGTAGCTAGGATTTTTTTCAGGGGGGCAAAGGTATGAAATTTCCCCAAAACTTTTCCCGGTCAATGTGTATGTATTTCACATAAAACATGCAAACTTACAAGTATAACAACATTACCATGTCATTTTGTAATATTACCTGCATTTTAATCTTAAAGTGAAACATAGAGCAATCGGAAATAACAAAGTATATTATTTTGGTAGACAATATCTGGTTTATTTGTATGTACTAACGCAGTGGCGTACGCATGATTTCTCTGAATGGGGAGGGGCATGCAGTATGGTCTAAGGGGAGGGGTTTCCGGAAATTTTTTGACGTTTTCAAGGAGCCTAGATGCAAAATGGTGCGAGATTTTCGACTTTGACAGGAACAGTGTTAAAAGTTGAATCGTGGTGGTTCATGAGGATAAAACTGAAACTTTTGTGTCTTGACATGCATTTCCTTATGCCATTTATGCTACCTTGCGAAGAAAAACTTAAATTTGCACACTTTTATTAGTCAAAATAAGAGAGCATTGATCGGTATTTGTGGTTTTTCTTGGCCACAAAATGTTTTTTCGTCATGAAGACTATCTAAGCGGAGCGCCGCCATTGGTTGGCGCGGAGCGTAAAGAAAATTTCGAAAAATCAGACCCTCAGATGGTCAAAATAGCGTACTTATGCTTGTAAAGAGAATCTAAACATGTAGTCTTTATTATCGATGCCACCAGTGGGAAACAGAGTCTACCTTTTTAAGTAAAAATTGTAATTTTACAGAAGTTGCCTAGGTCTATTTGTAGGAATTAAAAAAAAGTTGGCATCACTGAAAGACCTTGCAGGGACAATCCTCCCCTTTTGAAAATTTCTGAAAATTGGGTGTCCTTATAAGCAATCTGGTGCCACATATGCTATCTTTTGAAGTAAAATCTGTGTTAATAAAGTTAGACTACGTATTTTTAAGAACAAAGAAAAAATGACATCTGTGAGGGGGGGGGGGGGGAATGGCCCAATGGTCTCCTATTCGCACGCCACTAAGGAGGCCTAATAGTGGCTCGATTACATAGGATATCCTGTTAGAAAAGCAGTCTGTTAAGTGTAGTAGGCTACAAGGTACTCATTGTCCATTTATTGTTACACTCAAAGTGAGCAGAAAGCTATTTTCCCGAACTAGCTTGTAGGCCTCCAAGGATTAGGCTAAGTAACAAAATCTAAGTGTGCCAACGGATCCTGCTAATTCTAATTTCTAGTTTATCGTTGGCCGTGGAATGTTTCAGCCCCATCCATCGTTATGTACACAGAGTAAAATCGTACAGCTACTGCCAGCTTGTAGAAGAACATAACAACCTCGGGGTCTACGGTAGTGGCTTGTCAGTTTTCACATCCTTTTACTGAATTCCCAAAGTATCACCTGAATAACAGCTCCCTGTGCACTGAAATGCACTGATCATAACCCCGTGCGTATACAAGCACAAGAGAACATTCAATCTGCTACGCGGAGAGGACTTTTCTGTGGAACGCAAATTGGGCCATTTCATGCGACACTGACGAAATCTGAGTTAATTTGTTGCATGAAAATACGAATTATGTATGAGAAATGTCTCACAATTTCTTATTCTAACAAAAAATTTGAGAAATTTTTGTAATAATAAGAAGATTATTCAAATTTCCCCATTTTCATCATATTTCCCCAAAAATTTTTCCAGGGGGGCAACTTGCCCCTGCCCCAGTAGCTACGCCACTGAGGTCTACCATGTGTTAAACACTTTTCCGCGATTTTCGCGTTTTCGACCTGGCCATATGGCCAGGTCGAAAACGCGGAAAACGCGGAAAAAGTTACCTCTTAAGGAATTACAGGAAACTTCTCCACGAAAGAGCCGAAAGTGTTGTGGAAATTATTAATATGTAACAATAAATGCGTTTTAAGTCAAATGACAGAGACTAATGAAGGGCCGGCTAGTCATAATTTCAGAGTTACAAACTGCCACGCAATTTTCATCTCAGGTTACTGAAACGGGTCTCATGGCTTTTGTTGCACTGAATAGGAAATGCTACGAGTGATAAAGGAGTTTTCGCTTAGGTCTACCATGTGTTGAACACTTTTCCGCGATTTCCGCGTTTTCGACCTGGCTATATGAATAAATGAAATGAAATGAAATATGGCCAGGTCGAAAACGCGGAAATCGCGGAAAAGTGTTTAACACATGGTAGACCTAAACGAAAACTCTTTTATCACTCGTAGCATTTCCTATTCAGTGCAACAAAAGCCATGAGACCCGTTTAAGTATCTTGAATTGAAAATTGCGTGGCAGAAACTCTGAAATTATAGTATCCCGGCCCTTCATCAGACTTTGTCATTTTGACTTCAACGCAGTTATTGTTATATATTATCAATTTCCACAACACTTTCTCTCGTGAGAAGTTTCCTGTAATTCTAAAGAGGAACTTTCCGCGATTTCCGCGTTTTCGACCTGGCCATATGGCCAGGTCGCTGCGAAATCGCGGAAAAGTGTTTAACACATGGTAGACCTAAGCGAAAACTCTTTTATCACTCGCTGCATTTCCTATTCAGTGCAACAAAAGCCATGAGACCCGTTTTAGTATCTTGAAATGAAAATTACATGGCAGTTTTTAACTCTCAAATTATGAGCAGGTCCGGTCCTTAATCAGTCTCTGTCATTTTACTTAAACCCAGATATTATTACATATTATTAATTTCTGCAACACTTTTGGCTCTCTCGTGGAGAAGTTTCCTGTAATTTCTAAAGAGGTTACTTTTTCCGCGATTTCCGCGTTTTCGACCTGGCCATATAGCCAGGTCGAAAACGCGGAAATCACGGAAAAGTGTTTTATGCATGTTACGCCTAAGCCCCTTTAGGCCTATCACTTTCGTATCATTTCCTATTCAATGTAACAAAAGCCATGTTACCGATCTTTCCGATCTTAAGATAATTATTGTGTAGTAGTTTGAACAACACTACCCAATAATCCGAACAACAATTCCTACCAACCAAACCCAACAAACCCAATCCAACAAACCCAACCAACCGAACCAAACCCGATCAGGTTTGGAGCATTTTTAGTTAGTTGTTATCCATCACTTTACTGCATGTACGCTTTGCGTTAAAGCTGCCGTTATCAATATCGTAAAATGAAACACGTATCAGAACTTCCTGTCACTATAGCACGGACCAGTTTCAACAATGGACCAGTTTCCATGTGTGTATCCAGGGAGCTACAACTCCTTGGTGTATCCAGCAGTGCGCTACGGTAAATCCCATTCACACATGCAGTACCAAGGTCATATGGATTATGTTAAGTATGCAGTTTGTGGTGTGAGCTGATGTCAATTAATTGGCACAGTATGCTTTGGCATTCGCTCGCACAAGTTACGTATGTTGTGCCGTGTAATGCAGGCTAGACTATGTTACGTCGGAAGACTCCGCATCGGCAGTGCATCCATAACATTTCCGTTCTTGGCAATGAGCTATAGTAGAATTACAGCATGTATCGCAGTTTGTATACGACTCTAGTTCTATTGCAGGACTGCAAGAAAAACTTTCCGCGTTTTCGACCTTGCCATATAACCAGGTCGAAAACGCGGAAACCGCGGAAACCGCGGACAGTTTTTTGGACAACCTTCGCGGTTTTTCGATTTCCGCGGTTTCCGCGATTTCCGCGTTTCCGCGTTTTCGACCTGGCCCTTTGACAAGGCTGTGGGGCATTTAATGAAGGCAAAATAGTGTGTGAGTCAATTGAAAAATTAATGGTGGTGTGCTCCCATCAACAACGGTACAATAACAATATAGATTAATTTTTTTAAAGTTCACAGTAAACATGAAAAATAGCCAAGGTTTCTTAACCTTAAAGCAATGAACTGAAGTTGATAAACCCTCTCGGGCATATT
Source organism: Holothuria scabra (assembly GCA_037179385.1). Lineage (NCBI taxonomy): Eukaryota > Metazoa > Echinodermata > Holothuroidea > Aspidochirotida > Holothuriidae > Holothuria > Holothuria scabra. The sequence goes on along the minus strand of CM074196.1, from coordinate 12,323,550 downwards.
CCTTCCTTACAACTCTATGAGAGGAACTGTTCGAATTTGACGTGCAGTCTGTGGTTTGAAGATAATTTATGATTTAATCGACTACAACAATCTGAGAGAAAAATATAAATAGGCTACGTGTGCGTCACTAGCGCCCTTGGTCTTTGGCTGAATAAAAGAAGTTAGGATTGCGGGACATTGCCCTTTGATATACCATGAATAGAAAAGTTTCAAAGGAACAACAGACGGTTGGTGTAAAGAACTGGGGTTTCCCCTTGAAATGATGGATTTACCACCTTTCCATGGTTAAGTTGTACAATTAATTTAAAAGGGACCACCGCCCGCTTTCGTGTTTCGTATCCACGGTAAGCCAAGCAAACTTCTGTGTATTCATTATAAATTATGCATTGACGTCACGTGACGTCAGTGTGGGAGCCAAAACAATGGAGCAACTGCATGCACGGCGAGGACACCGCGCCTAGAAATATGTGTAGGTTCTTCCTTCCTATGCATACATGACCTTTTTTAAAATGGGCGGTTACAATTGTAATTGATACGGGTTTTCTTACGTTGGAAATGAGGTCGAGGGTCTGTTTCACAAATAATGGAACCCTGCACAAACGAACGGGGGTATATAGGGGATCGCCTCAGGTCCAGTCTTGAGGTGCAGGGGTTTCGCTCAACGTTGTGCCCACAAATATGGAAAGGTAATTTATTTTGTACTAAATGTAAAACATCATAAAGAATAGCAGATTAAAACAAATGGTCTAACCTCACATCAAGTGAGGTCATGTGGTAAGACCATCCGTCTTGCAGTCGGGAGGTCTGGAGTTCGACTCCTCCGCACCGAAACTTTAGAATTGGAACGTGTATGGTTGGCCACAGTGGACATAATTCCTTATTTAATGTCAGCTTTAAATAAGTTTCAGTATTAACCAATCACAGCACAGATTTTACTGTCGGCATTAAATCATTTAATGCTGGCATTAATTCGATTTTATGCAGACATTTATTCGATTTAATGCAGACATTAAATCGATTTAATGCTAGCATTAATTCGATTTAATGTCAGCATTAATTCGATTTAATGCCTGCATTAATTATTTAATGCTGGCATTAAATCGATTTAATGCTAGCATTAATTCTATTTAATGTCAGCATTAATTCAATTTAATGTCAGCATTAATTCGATTTAATGTCTGCATTAATTATTTAATGCTGACATTAAATCGAATTAATGTCAGCATTAAATAATTAATGCAGACATTAAATCGAATTAATGCTGACATTAAATAGAATTAATGCTAGCATTAAATCGATTTAATGTCAGCATTAAATCGATTTAATGTCAGCATTAAATCGAATTAATGCTAACATTAAATCGACCAATCTCGTTGCGATATGTAACGTCATTGAGGTCTAAACAATCAAAATCGCTGTTAGCAAGGGTTCTAGGGTGCGGGCAGACAAGGCGGGATTTCGTTTCAACGATCCGACTCTTTGATCGGTAAAGTGGGCCTGTGGGCTGTACTATTCAAAGTATTATTATGCATATTATAATACAGCAGGATGTAGGCCTGCACTGACTTAGTCCGCAGTCTGCTGACCTAGTATTTGGGTCGCTTGTACTTTAGGCTACAATCCTCGACAAAAATGATGGGACAAAACAAGCAATGAACGGAACACCATCCCCCACTCCCCCATTCAATGTTGCGGCAGCCCAAGGCGTCCTGAAACTTCTACATTGATACGGGGAGCGGGGTTTGTCCCATGTATTTTGGGGATTGTAGCACTGACTCAACATCTGCTAGCGCCAAACGTTGGAGCAGTCAGATTGTGTTTGCAGATTTGTGTGCATGTGATGGCCGGCCCGACGCGGTCGGCGTGGGAGTTTTTCGGCGCGACTCAGGTGCACACCCGAGTATCCTTACTAACAGCGATCTTGATTGGTAAGACATCACAGAGGTCAAATATGGCAACGTGACTGGTCGATTTAATGCTAGCATTAATTCGATTTAATGTCTGCATTAAATCGATTTAATGCTGACATTAAATCGATTTAATGCTAGCATTAATTCTATTTAATGTCAGCATTAATTCGATTTAATGTCAGCATTAATTCGATTTAATGTCAGCATTAATTCGATTTAACGTCAGCATTAATTCGATTTAATGTCTGCATTAATTATTTAATGCTGACATTAAATCGAATTAATGTCAGCATTAAATAATTAATGCAGACATTAAATCGAATTAATGCTGACATTAAATTGAATCAATGCTAGCATTAAATCGATTTAATGTCTGCATTAAATCGAATTAATGTTGACATAAAATCGAATTAATGCCAGCATTAAATGATTTAATGCCGACATTAAAATCTGTGCTGTGATTGGTCAATACTGAAACTTATTTAATGCTGACATTAAATCGAATTAATGCGGACATAAATTCGATTTAATGTCAGCATTAAATAAGGAATTATGTCCACTGTGGCCAACCATAAACGTGTTGCCATTGTGCTTATTGCTCAGCATAGTATAAGCAATGGAGTAGGGAAAACAAGCTAGTGAGGCACACTACTAGTAGAAAAAGGTCGTGATTTAAACCGTTAGGTTAGAAACAGCTTGTAAAACCTCATCTTACCCTATACCTAACCCTTAGCAACTAAATAACGCACCAAATTTTGAAACGTCAGAGGGTTCTTCTCAGCATGACATTTAAAAAGTACCACGCAGTAGTAGACGTTGTCACACTGTAACATGAGCAAAAGAAGTAAAGAAATAACTTCCTACCAATGTGTGGAAGTGGTCTAATTTTGATTAAAAATGTCATTTTATTTTCTAATCTCGAAAAATGCCAATGCACTATTTGAATGGAAGTCCTAGAACACATAGCATACGTCAAGTTAATTTAAGTTCAACCCATTAACATTATTGCATGCATGGCTCCATTCTAGACTGGATGGTTACTCAAGTGTTGTCCTCCAGTGGACGTAATAGCTTCTATGGGAAGCAGTTAAAAGTTTTGGTTTCGCCGAACGGCCCTTTGCCAGAGCTAGGATTGGGAGGACTTAAGAAAAAGTAAAGTTAATAAGTTCGAACTTAAAACCTTTCCTTCGAGCTTGGAGAAAATGAGTACACTCTAAAAATATTTAAACGATTTTGTTTAAAAATTAGGATACTCACGAAGATGAGTATTTCTACTCGAAATAAGTGAGTACTTCAACTGAATTTGTGCAAAATTTTACACAAATTGCTGAATTCGTGCAAAATTTTACACAAATTGAGTTGAAGTACTCACTTATTTGGAGTAGAAATACTCATTTTCGTGAGTATCCTAATTTTTAAACAAAATCGTTTTAATATTTTTTAGAGTGTACGCTTCACGTGCAATCGATCTTCTAAATGTTTGGACAAAAATAGAATATTGCACAACTGTGTTTTCCCACTCATCTACCACCTGGAGACATGACTAATTGCAAGTAAGCAGAAAAGTAAGGCACAAAACTCCACTTTGGTATAATCTTCTAGAAACGTATAACTATGGTCTGGCATAAATGTCCAATTCTAAAAACAGTCATTTCAATATAATTGCCTCTCACTGCAAAAAATGTTACAGCCAGACCTGCGCCACCGGGCCTTTAACTAATCGCTGGGGGCATGAACTTGAACAGTCAACTGAACTCTACCAAGAAAAAGGAACTAATATGAAAGTGTGATTAAGGAGACTGTTTGAACAAAGAGCTGTGAAGGTTAGGTTAATTACTTTTCAACTTAGAACTCAATGACCTCCTGCAGGTGTGAAAGGCAACAGTGTGTACAGACCGAGCAAACGAGTAAAAAATCCATAAAATGAAAAAAGCCTTTATTCTCTATTTTATTACCTCATTACACCGCCCTAATTTACAACGTTTCGTGTATCAGATTGTGGCCAGACTTGATAAGGGGAAAATTTGTTGTGTAGGAAATTTAAAGGAAATTTGTTGTGTAGGAAATTTGAAGGAAATTTGTTGTGTGGGAAATTAAGTGTTAAAACATTGAAGAGTTTGATTTAGCTTCTGTGTTACAGTTAAAAACAGACAGGAAAAAAGTGAGCACACCATGCAGGCGTTTAGCCAGAATTGCGTTATATAGGGGTTTGGTGGTGTGGTATTGGGGAGAGAAGGTCCCCCTCCCTTCGAAGAAATACGTTTTCATGTCTTCATATGGTGCATACATTTGTACCGCAAACAAAGAGTTTTTAGTGATCACTTTGCTGTCGTTTTATTGCGATAAGCCCCTTATATTTGTTTTACACGTTCGAGTCACGGGGCTCGACCGCATGGACCCCCTCGTACCCCCACCCTTGACTACGCGCTTTATGCAAGAGATGAAAATAAATTTAGGAAGACAGTGTAGAGTAACCGAATGAAAGAAATGAAAAGGAATGAATGAAGGGGGGGGGGGACGGAAGAATTCACGAAGGAACAAAAAAGGAAAGAATTCACGAACAAAGAAAAAAAAGAACAAACTAAAGGCTATTACATAGATCACACAATAAAGAAGAATTTCTGAGAGTCAAAAGCTTTTCCAAAGACAAAATCATTCATCATGAAAGAAGCCTTGGATTGTCGAAAATTCTTACGGGGAGGAGGAAAGGCCAAGTCCTTTTTGCCTTTAGTCCATCTAAAATGGAAGATCATTCCATATACCGGTAAGCGAGAATTTTTCAATGTATGAACCTTTAAGTTTATGATAGATAGGCCTAGCACTTAACAGCTTAAGGGTCACTATCACGTGACAATGCTTATAGTTAGCATTCGGTGTTCAGTTTCATGTTCAAAATTTACGGAAAAAGTTAAAATTTGAATTTTATGGTGTACTGACTTGTGACGGTTTTGTGCATAATTTGAAAAAAAGTTTCTGGTCACCGTGGCAAAGTTTTGAAAACCGAATTGGACCGTTAAGTACTTATTCATTAAACAGTTATTTGTATGTAAGAAATGGGGATTGTCTAAGATTGACTATTTGTTAAGAAAACGTAACAGTTATCGAAAATTGTTGAATTTCATAAACCAACTCAATGGGCCGCTTTAATGATCTCTTCATTTCTCAGCAGCTAGTTAAGAAAGTGCGATGGCTTTCGGTGACACGATTTTAACTTATAAAATAAAATCGTCAAGACATAAATGATGTAATTAACAACTATCCTTGAAATGAGGATTTTAAAAACAGAGGATAACATTAGCCATGTGTATCTTGTTTCTATCTCGACAATACAAGATTTGCACATTTAGATTCTGTTCATACATAATAAGTGCAAATCAGAAATCTTCCTATAAAATTGTCAAAATGGCCCTGTCTGTGCAAAATATGTTTATCAACCCTATGATCCATTATATACTGCCGTTTTGTGAGACATTTTTTTTATTGTTAAAAATGCCTCTGGCCCACTTCTCTTCTGTAGTGGTTAGTTAGTTAGATAGAGTTTAACTGCCCAGTTTCCAACCTATTGGTTCAAGTCGGGTTGTCCACGGCCTTTTTTCCAGTTGTGGCTCACTGGCTCAGGGGCGTAGCCAGGATTTTCTTGTGGGGGGCAAAGTCGACTCATCGTCCCAATCTTGACCGACAGGACTATCTAAGCGGAGCGCCATCATCAGTTGGCGCGCGGCGTACAAGAAAATTTTTGGTTTTAGAAACCCCTCAGAAGGCAGGAAACGGCACTTACCGAGTGTTTTATGCTGCATGTTCCCCGCCTGGAAATATGGATCTCATTTCTGAAATTTCTCAATTAATGCAAAAAAAAAAAAGAAAAAAAATCAATCTATGAAAAATTTTAAAACATGTTTCTGAGCGGATCTCTACAATCGATTGGCGCGGAGCATACCAGGAAATTTTTGGCTTTACAAACCCCTCAGATGGCCAGAAACGGCACTTCCCGAGGGTTCTAAACAATAATATGTTCAGCCCAACTTCGAAATTCTCCCCGCATTTTAATTGGAAAACTTGAAAAATATTGAGGGGTTGAACATACCTTTAGCCACCACTTTTTCTATTTTCATCGCCGCCAGTGGGGCGCGGCATTTTCTTGAGGGAGCGAAGCGCCCAGGTGAGGAGCCGAGCGACCGAACGGGGAGAGGGTGTGGTTCTCCCCCTCCTACCCCAAGGAGATTTTGCAATTTTACATCAAAATTGAGCGATCTGGTGAACACCTAAGCTGGAATTTTTGGACATTTTCAATCTTGCATCAATGTTTTCCTTATTCCCTCGAGCTATTGTATTCCGTTCACCATCCAAGTATCTCAGTGCAGACATAGACTGTGTCCACCTTTGTGGTGTTAAAGTTATTTTTTGTGATGCTACCAAATTTCTCGGAGTTTATATTGATAAGAATCTTACATGGAAAAATCACATCCAGCATGTATGTATGAAAGTCTCACGAGGTGTTGGAGTTTTAAATGGGCTTCGAGGACTGTTACCTCGCAGAATCATGGTTACCTTGTATAATACCCTTATCCTTCCGTAGTTTACTTATTGTAATGTCATTTGGGGTAGCACATATACTTCTAGAATTCAACCTCTTTTCATTCTTCAAAAGCGAGCTCTGCGCCACATTTGTAATGAATTCCATCTGCAATATACAAAACCTCTCTTTGCCAATCTCAATATCCTTAATATTTATGATATTAATCGTTATTATACTGGTATTTTCATATTCAACTGGTTAAGTGATTCACTCCCGTCAACATTTAAAACTTACTTTGAATTGCGTACTGGCACATATTCCTACCCCTGTCGACATCGAAACCACATAGCAATACCTTTTTTAGACTTAGATCCTCCCAGTTTGGAATTCGGTTTAATGGTCCCAAATTATGGAACTCGTTTCCCAATGATATTCAAGAGTGTAAACTTTTAAGTACATTTAAGAAGCAATTAAAAGATCATTTTATCACCAACTACCTCTGAATAATTTTAATTCTTCGCTATCTGTTCCATTTATTTGTGTTTTTGTGTTTCTTTTTCTGTATTATATATGTGTTTTGTAGTAATTGTTTTCTGTTAATTTAAGTCTCTGTAAAGGGGTGTCAACGTACATAAGCTCCCTGGAGCTTCTTGTTGTCACTCCTCAGTCTCTTCAGTACCCTGTACATACAAATAATTCATAACATATTTCTTTATATGAAAGACTGAAATAAAGTTCTATGAAATTGAAAAAAAAATTGAAAATTGAGTTAGTGTGTGGCTGTAAGAGGGTTACTGTACGAGTCAACGGGGCCCTAGGGAATTGTGTTGCACTGAAACAAAACAGCTACTCATAAGGCTTACATTGGCTAAACCAGCGGAATTGACATTTTGCCCTGAAAAACGCCAAAACTCCATTTTAATAAATAAAAAAATTAGGTCTGGGCGGGAGTAAGTGCCAATGCTCTGAATCCCCTGGCTACGGACCTGTCTCCCTGGGTGGTCTCCTCCCCTTTTGGAATTTTTGCTGTCTCGAAGAGCTTAGATGCAATATGGTGCTATATTTTGTTCTTTTTATACTAGATTCCAGTGTTCTCCACAGGGGGGTTTTAGAGGGCGACACGCCCTCCTAGTGAAATTAACCGCTCCTCCAAATTAGTTGTTGCTCTCCACAAAAATGCAGCTTCCATTTTTAGTTCATTGCTTCATTACACATATACAAGTCATAAATGGAAAAATGTGTCTTACCTCCAGGCTTGGCGCCAGGACTTGCCCGACGAAGGGCCACTCGCCGAACGGGGGAGGGGTAGGGTGGGTAGCGACCCCAAGCCCCGACAGCCAGGATGCCGTCGATGAGTTGGTGAGGGAGATTTGAAGAAAACCTGTGCACTATTTCTGCCATTGCGAGTTATATACGACATAAAATTTACATATGCTAGAGGAAGATATTTTCGCACTGATTAAACCGTTGAAAAGCAGGCGAAATTTTTTGGGCTAGCCTACACTAAAAAGAATCTGTACTTATTTAAAGCTTATACAGGTTAATTGTCCCGGCATTTGGACCCTATCGGCAGCAACTTATATCGTACTTCCTTCTTCGAGTCCGTACCACACGACTGACACAAGAGATTATTAACTAAGTTTAGCGAAATGAAATGAAATTCCCGACATGTACATCAATCCATTTATTCTACTTATTAATTTACATGAAAAGATGGGAAGGGTTTGTATTTTATTAGCCCTAGGTAACGGAACTGAGGAAGAGTGTGCAAAGCGTACCGAACATTTTGGGTTTTATCGCAGAAATAACTCTTTTGAAAGCCAAAATAACTAAACCGACCACGGGAAGGCGACAGATTATTCCCGACAGGTGGCGGGCCATGCCAGCGACCACAAGTTCCGACAGCCCCTATGTCGAGAGGGTGGTGAGACGGGGATATGAAGGAGCCTCACTATCCCATGTCATTGCAGCCTGAGGCACATTTTTGCACAATATCACTTAATATTTTAAAAGCCGAGTTGCGCACTGATAGTGGTCTTTTGAGTCTGAATCGTGAAGTTGCAAAGCGCGCGAAAATTTTTGGTAGGCTCACAAAAATACCATAGCCTATGTAATCATTAAGAACAAAAAGAAAAAAAAAGAAAAAAAATAGAAACTGGAGGGGTTGTAGCCCGTATTGGGGATAACATATATTGTGTCGAAACCACCTGGAATACCCGATAAAATAGCCAAACTATGCTCCGTGAGTCGCCCACCAACTGACCTATCACATGACACACACAAGAGAACAGCAACTAGACTTTGTGATATGGGATGAAATTTACGACCTCTACATAACCTGTGTACTCTGCCTACCTGCTACTTGGTAAGGTTGACAGGTTTTACACTCTCTAGATATGTGGAATGGAAGTGTTGACAAAACTGGAGTGAATCTACAGCGCGAGAAGCGCCGAAAATTTGGGGTTCTTATTTGGGAAATTGTACCTTGAGAGCAAAAAAAAAAAAAAAAAAAGTAAAGCATCGGGGAGACGGGTCGCCGTCTGGGATATTTTATCGTAACGACTAAAAGGCCCCCCCCCCCCCCGAAAAACTGTAAAAAAAATGCTCCCGATTTCCTCCCTCCTCTTACCGTTTATCTTTTTTATTTATTTTTTTTTGGCTCTCCTTCATTTTTTCAGCATCGCCCATCGCGTCCCCAAAATTTCTGTGGGGGGCACTCTGCCCCCCTGCCCCCCCCCCCGCTAGTGCACTGGATTATTTTCCCTACTCCATTGCTTATGATGAACATCACGCATGTCTCTTCTGTAAGATCTCGAATCAAAATACGTATTATCCTCACTTATAAAACGTTGAAACATACTGACTGACCAATGTTTTGACTAAAATGTAGGTGATTTGCTTAGAATGCGTAGACTATAAATATTTCATTTAACCAACTTGAAGATAAAAATATATTGTAGAGGGCCAACAAAGAAGTTGGAATGAGTTTGTGCAGGTTCCACATTTTTTTTAAAAAAAAAAAAGAAGAAGTCTGATTTAATCGAGTCACGGATCAACAGTTTTCTTTACGTCATATTCATTGTATTTATGCATTCAGCTTTGTAAGTCCAACTCTGCAACCATCTTAAAATCTTAAATTTGGCGGCTTCCCAAAATTTCAACATTTCGAGAAGTAGGTTGGGTAATGACTACTTCGATTCGAGAAAGAACGACAAGTCGCAAGTTCTTTTTTCAGATATATTGAGTTGCTATTCAAAACTGTAATGACAAGCAGAGTGAACTTGCTGATAGGTGAGTTAATAATTAATTATAATACTTTTGTTTATATCTCTGTTCTGTGATAAAATAATCAGCTGATTGAGAAGAAGAAACAGCCTTTTCGTAGATTCATTGTTTGAACATCATAGTAAAACATAAATCGACGAAACTAATGCACTGTAAAAAAACGGCTCAATATCGCTGTAAATTTACAGAACAAAAATAAAGAGAAACATAAGGATTACACAAAAGTTGTGGTAATAAGTTTCCAGAACCTTTCTGTGATCCCTATTTATCTCTTTATTTTGTTGTTCTGTAAATCTACCGCAATTTTTCAGTGTGGGGACGCCAAGTAGGTTCTGATCCCTTATTTTAATATTTTAAACGGTCACAAGAGGGTGCATTGGCGTAGCGCCGGCCATAATCGAACTGAATTACAGGTGAGACCAAACGATCATGTACAAAATTAAGATGCTTTAGAATTAGAGACGCTAGAAGGATGATAGATTTTACGCGAAATAACGTTCGGCACTCAACATTATAGAAGTCTATTGTTTAATTATATATTGCTCAGGATGAGACTTCGTTGGAATTCTAAGTAATTTGTAATAAAGGAGCACCACTACAGCTCTTGACAACTTAATCTATGAGAAAAAATGTTAGAAATGGTGGACGTAATAGTTTTAAAGTGTACCTCAGGTAAAACGATCAGAGTATATATTAAACAGCATAAAAAATGAATTTTAAGAATCCACCTCTTAACTTCATACGACATTTTTGGGCCAAGAAATAAAATGTTGAAATTTATTCACTTAAAACAAATCAGTCAATTGCGCAATAATTTGTACGTTTCTGTTGTTCAACTCATATAACCTGTTTTGTTTCCCTTTTAAATTAAACATGTTTTTATGACCTTGAGTACTTCATATGTGCTTGCATTGCATGTTGCACAGAGCTGCAGAGGACTTAATATCATCATCACCCATTAGAGTAAGAGTTGCTATCACACCTTGATACAAGGTGCAGTAACTTTCAGAAAAACAAAGAATATAATTTGAGTAGTATAATAATGACATCACAAATTATTACGTCATGTGCCATTTTAATTTGAGTGAATAAAAACTTCCAACATTTTATCTTTGCTCAAGAATGTCCTATGAAGTTGGGAGTTGGACTTAGAATTCATTTTTCACGCTGTTTAATATATATTTTTGAAATTTTTGATATTGCGTACAATTTAAATTTTCAACGACATGGAACGTAACATTTGCTTTCTACTTTCTTTTGAGTCCAATGAAACTGCTATTTATGTGTGTATACTACTGAAAGGCCCAGTTCCCTCATCCCAAACAGAACCAATTCTCCTAACCTTCTCACGTAAGTCCCTCCCACAATTGTCTGAAATTCATTCTTATCCAGTCATTATCTCAGTTTATTGCTTCAGGGTGAGTATAGAAAAGCCTTGTGTGTATAACCAAAACACTCTCAGTACATTTCATGCTGTGTAATATAAGCTTTGGCACTCTGCATTGTTTGAATCAGTTGTCAATCAAAGAGCTGAGCCAATCGAGAACTTAGGTACGCGGGTACCAAAATTGTAGTTTGGAGTGAGATGTTTGGCCCTTTAAGTCTTAAAACTGTTTTGATATATCGATATCTCCCACCCAAGGAACAAATATGCCGAACGGAGGTAATATTTGATGCAGGAGTTGCCAAAAGACTTGTTTTGCACTTTTTTAATGTTAAATTCGCAGGAAGGTTGCTATTTCCACCATCCCTGGTTTAGATCAAGTGAACTAGTGTTCTGTTTGTCCGCGGTTCCCATGAGCTGAAAGAGTGAGTTGCGCATCTAGACATTTGTTACGGGGGCAGAACATATTTTGAGGGTCCAAACCCAAGATGCAGCTGACATTTAACACATAACATTGAAAATTTAGAAGTCTGACAAAAAGTTTTGGTGGCCTGGGCCCCAAGGCCCCCATGGCTACGCCACTGGAAAGAGTGTGAAAAAGAAATGAGTTTGAAAATATTTAAACCTGTCTTGTAAGAGTGACCACACCATGTACACATATTGTAATGGAAATTTCGGAAACGTGGTTAAGTGATTCATGTTATGCATGTAATGGAATCTGAAGGGTCAACAACACCCAAAATGTTTAGTTATTAAGTGCATAGTTGTTTGTAGGCAGTGGTGGAGCCCGAATTTATACTGAGAGGGGCAACTGTCGGCAATGGCGGCACCAAGAAATGGGCAAATGGAGGGCAAAAGAAAATTCTGGGAGGCAAAAAAGGCAACTGGGGGGAAGGTTTTGACTCGGGGCAAATGCTCCCCATGCCCCCCCCTTCTTGGCGCCGCCACTGACTGTGGGGCCACGAACCTTTTCTGGGGGACATTACTTTATTCGAAATTAGGGGAAAAGTTCTCTTTTATTCCTCATTTAAAAAAAAAGTCAGAAATTAAAAGGGCAAACTATCTTCGAATTAAATCAATTGTGCCCACACCATATTCTGTTTAGCTGGGCAGATATTGTGACATTCTTGGAGAGAGAATGTCAAAGTGAGAGAAAAAATTGAAAGGAAACATAGCAAGGTCACGCGTAGAATGGGTTAGTGATGGGTAAACCTTTAAGATTCTTACTTAATTTAGAGAAGCGAAACCATGTAAGTAAAATTATTAGCCACTTTTCAAATGACAATTTTGCACAAATTTTTAACAAGAATGGTATCAAATCAAGAAATGTACATTTTTTTTTATATAAAAACTTTACAGTTCAAATGATTCTCGTCTATCCGAAGTGGATCCATATGATAGTATTTGAAACATTATGCATTAATATCTTGAAGGGAAACTGAACGAGCAAAATGTGTAAGGTGTCTTAAATATCTTTTCTTCTGTGCGCCTCGGGGGTAACCATTGTGATTCTTGGTTTGTTAGATGAGGTTTTACCGGCTAGTTTCTAACCAATAGCTCCATAGCTTATATCTCCTTACTGACCTTATTTCCTTACTATTTCTACTTTCTTTTGAGTCTGTTGTTTATTTAAATGATTAAAATGTGATTTCTTTGTAATTTTGGGGACAATTTGACGAACTCTAAACGAAATTTGGTGCAACATCAACTTCTGTAATTCGACATTTTTATGGAAAGGACCAGATAATAAGTTTTCGTTTTTTATTAAGAGGCGTTAGTTAGTTAGTTAGTTAGTTAGTTAGTTAGTTAGTTAGTTAGTTAGTTAGTTAGTTAGTTAGTTAGTTAGTTAGTTAGTTAGTTAGTTAGTTAGTTAGTTAGTTAGTTAGTTAGTTAGTTAGTTAGTTAGTTAGTTAGTTAGTTAGTTAGTTAGTTAGTTAGTTAGTTAGTTAGTTAGTTGGTTAGTTAGTTAGTTAGTTAGTTGGTTAGTTAGTTAGTTGGTTAGTTGGTTAGTTAGTTAGTTAGTTAGTTAGTTGGTTAGTTGGTTAGTTGGTTAGTTAGTTAGTTAGTTAGTTAGTTAGTTAGTTAGTTGGTTAGTTAGTTAGTTAGTTAGTTAGTTGGTTAGTTAGTTAGTTAGTTAGTTAGTTAGTTAGTTAGTTAGTTGGTTAGTTAGTTGGTTAGTTAGTTAGTTAGTTAGTTAGTTGGTTAGTTAGTTAGTTGGTTAGTTAGTTGGTTAGTTAGTTAGTTGGTTAGTTGGTTAGTTAGTTAGTTAGTTGGTTAGTTAGTTGGTTAGTTAGTTAGTTAGTTAGTTAGTTAGTTAGTTGGTTAGTTGGTTAGTTAGTTAGTTAGTTGGTTGGTTAGTTGGTTAGTTGGTTAGTTAGTTGGTTGGTTAGTTAGTTGGTTAGTTGGTTAGTTAGTTAGTTAGTTAGTTAGTTAGTTAGTTGGTTAGTTGGTTAGTTAGTTAGTTGGTTAGTTGGTTAGTTAGTTAGTTAGTTAGTTAGTTAGTTAGTTAGTTAGTTAGTTGGTTAGTTAGTTAGTTAGTTGGTTAGTTAGTTGGTTAGTTAGTTAGTTAGTTAGTTAGTTAGTTAGTTAGTTAGTTGGTTAGTTAGTTAGTTAGTTGGTTAGTTAGTTAGTTAGTGAGTTAGTTGATTAGTTATTTAGTTGGGTAGTTGGTTAGTTGGTTCGTTGGTTGGTTAGTTGGTTAGTTAGTTAGTTAGTTAGTTAGTTAGTTAGTTAGTTAGTTAGTTAGTTAGTTAGTTAGTTAGTTAGTTAGTTAGTTAGTTAGTTAGTTAGTTAGTTAGTTAGTTAGTTAGTTAGTTAGTTAGTTAGTTAGTTAGTTAGTTAGTTAAGGGAGTTGCAACTCCCTGGTTAGTTAGATAGAGATTTACGGTCCAGTTTCCAACCGATTAGTTGGATGGAAGCATACATCAACCTACCACATTAACACAGGTGGAGGTGGGTAAATTCTTCTACTTTTCCTCAAACCATTTTTAAAACTTTTGCATTTCAAGGCAAATCACCTCAACGTTAATATACAGATATCTTATTTCCAGAGATGGCTACGGGGAGGGAGAAAGAAGGGGCATTTTTCACAAGATTTTTTCCTTTCCTTCACTTGCCCTCTCCCCCAAATACAGTCAATTAGAAGTCTGTGTCAACCGAATAAAATTGATAATATACCTCGCCAAAAACTAACCTTTCATCCATATAAATGCTAAAACCTCAGAGCATCGCCTTTTGGACCACACCAGGGAAAGGGCCACCTTGGGCTCGATTACGTACTGCGCCGGAAAAGTTTTGCCCCCCATACATTTCCTTTGCCTTTAGTTTGCGCCCCCTCCCCCTTATTGATATCTGGTGCCGCCACTGATTATTTCTTTCTATACTTTGTAGAATTTTCAAGAGAATATGATAAAGATGATTCTGAAAGCCCTAACCTGTTTGATGGTCGTCTCTCTACTGTCACCTGGATCTTATTCTCAAGGTCACAACCCTTACTACATATATTACACGAGTAATTGCACAGGTGATGCATCCGATCAGCTGGAATGCTGCCACCGTCGTAAGATATCTCTTATTTACTTCTTAATGTCAGAAAAAATTATTTACATGGTTCCTCTGTTTTGTTACATTTTGCCGTTATTGCTAAATTTATGTGACAATCGTTCACAAATGATATTTTCGTGCAGTCTTGAGTTAAGCCGTCATGGGAAGGGGCATGGGAAACGTGTTCCCAGTCAGAACCTTTCCCTCCAATTTCCTCCACTTAACCCCTGCACTAATGTATAAATACCCCATGGCAATGTTATACCCAGGGATATCCTGAAGCATCAGAGCTTTATGTGTTTCGCCTCCTTAATCCAACACCTTGGGCCTAAGCCAATCTAGCCATTTCAGTAAAGCTCGTGCTCCGAGCTCGGTTTTCAGCTACGAGTGATTTTTTCACTTTCCCCAACATTTCCGTTTGGCTCTATTTTCTTCCACACCCCACACTTTTCCAGCAGTCCTGCTAGAGTCACTATTAGCCATATGTTATAACTTCTAAGGAACCTGATTAGCCTAGCGTTATAACTTACTTTGCTTCGAGTAGGCCTAGTATTAGGTTTATGTTTACAGTGTTATACTTTTGTGTAAAACGTTTGTGCATGTTGACTATAATAGACGAATCCGAGCAGCGGCATTTAGTGCGGTCAGTCCTTCAGTCTAAAGTCGTCTTAATTTTATTGTCTGATGTCTATAGAGTGCGTTTACTACTTCACAAGCCCCGCCCCTTTTAACAGGCAAAATCTAGTATTGTATGCATTTAGTGTATAGCTGAGAAGCAGCTGACGACTCACGTGTGTGTGTTACATTGAGACACTGTTGATTTTTGCCCGACAATGGACGTGGCTTACCTATTGAAAAGTAACGTGAAAGAACTCTATATACAATTCTAAACCCTCATATTCGGTGAAAATTGGGGAATCATGGAGTATTTTAGGGTACAAGCATCCATGACACAGGTAAGTAAAGAATTTGAAAGATTAAAGCTGAAGGACCCTAGTTATGCCCGACTAAATCAGACCATTACTTGACTGTTCGGATTAGTCTATCAATTTTTTATTACATCAGACGATTCAAAGTTTTGAAACAAGCTTAACGTCTCTTCACAGCTCCAATCGTTCCGAAAAGTCTTGCAATTGAATTTACCACCCGGAAGATGGATAACGCTATAAAACCGTGGCGGTTAGATGCTTTAATAAAGTGGGAACTTTCCGAAAATGGTATGTTGAGACCACCAATTAACACGTATATGACAAATAATATGAAGTACAAAAATGAAGGGTTTATGCTCAATTTTGCGAGAATGGTTGACAAATTCCACTACCGTTAGTAGCACAGCCCTGGGAGCGCCCCTGGATCATATATTTTCACTTTTTTTTAATAAAAAGATATTTAGGGCACAAGCGACATTTATAATGGGGTAGAGTGTGGTGTAGATAAAGGGAAACTAATTTAACTCAGCGGGATTTGAAATTTAATGTCTTGTGATCGTGGTGTGTTTTCGGCCAAATATTTGTCTGTACGTGCAACGCCAACTGATGGAGACGCTTCGCTTCAATAGTTTATACCATATCATAGACTCGGGGCAATATGCGTCCATTCCTGAAACCCTATTGTCGTCACCCCTCCTTGTCGTATTGTAGAAACTTAAAGGAGAAATGCAGTCACCCCAAAATTAAATTGGTATAGTAGACTACACTGTTTCTTGATTGCCTCTTGAGAGTCCTGCGACAACCGTTTTTTTTCAAATGTTAAGTTTATCAGGAGAAACTGCTTGGTCTATATCGATATATGAAATATTGAACTCCTATAATAATATGAAAGATACTTTAAAGAGAAATAAGAAGAAAATTATAAGACTTTGCTGTTTCTTCAAATAAGTTTTTGGCGACTGTTCTTGCCGCCCTTTGAATTCAAAGAGAATTAAAGGGCTAACCCTCTCACCCAAAACCACAATATTTGTAGTAGTCCACAGAAATTCTCAATTGGCCCAGCTTTTTAATTGACAGCTAGTTCAAAAAATGCGGAGTGCGGAAGTTCATATTACACAGCCTGCACAGTACTGAGAGTGTTTTGATTACACATTAGGTCTTGTATACTCACCCTGTGGCAATAAACTGAGATTGTGTCTGGAAGAGGATTTTATACAGTTGTTCGAGGGGCCTTAGTAAAAAGGTTAGGAGAATTGAACTTGCTTGGGGTGAGGGGGTCAGGCCTTTAAGTTTGAAATTATGCTAAATACCCTAAGTTCAAATAAAGCTTGAAGAAATTTAGTTACGCGCCTAGCCAGGATTTTGTCATGGGAAGGTTATTTCGAGTGTGACATTGGAAGGAGTCACTAACGGGAAGGAGACCCTTTGAAGAAAATCTTCGGGGTTTTAGGCCTCCAGATGCAAAATATTGCAAAGCTTGAGTCTCAGATGTAATAAATTCTGTATTGATCACCTTTACTTTTGTAATTTTTGCCATTATTCGGCGTCCTGTTGGTTCAACTATCAAATGAAGGGTCTAAGGTCACATTAACTTTCAATATGTTAAGGTAATAATTCCAAGTGTTTCGGTGAAATTTGCATTGAAATCCGATGTATGGTTCTCAAGATACGAGCAAGTAAAGCTGGCACATTTTCAACAAAAAGTGAACTTAAAGCAGGCACATAAGACATCATATCCCCACATTAATGGACAATCTTTGGTTTTTCTTTCAACTTAGCAGCCAATTTTCTAACCCAACAACCCCATATTATCTGAATATGATTGCGTAAGTAGCATGAACACTTTACAAATTTTGCATTCCCAACAATTAACTTCAAGGTCAACACAACAATCTGACCAACAAAGGGAAACAAAGCATTCATTGTCAATGTGATGAAGAGATATAACCTTTGCTACCCTCAAATTTGGGACACAAGTCTATTGATTTCATTTACTGATATCACCAGACATGCATGTCTGATTTGGATGGAAGTTTCACCACGCTGTGTAGATTTGGATCGCTTCTTGGCCTTTTGGCTAAGATCATGTGTAGTATCTGTTCTTTTTATCCAGTCTAGGATGGAGCCATACATGAGAGACCAATAATGCAAACGGTCTGAGGGCCGTGAGGTTGGTCACCAATTGTCCTTCACTGGACGTAATATCTTCTTCGGGAAGCAGTGAAAGTTTTGGTTTTGCCGAAACGCCCTTTGCCAGAGGGTTGAGAGGACTTTAGAAAACGTAGATTTGGTTCTTCTTTCTCATATGATGAAAGTTTTGCTTGAACTTCCCCTTCAAATCTCACTTGGCTACACGCCTGATTTTAACCTATAAACACGCGACACTGAAATCATTTCTTTCGATCAAGGTAACTATTCCTTCGCTGTGAGGTTCAAACCAACTGTAACGCCTGCTGAACTCGACTCTATGGACGGCAGTTTCGTCAATACGAATCAATATAGATTTTGCAAACCAGAAGAGGAAATGTTTTCCGATTCTTGCAGCTCCGAACCACACTTCGAGACATTGGTTGTGAGTATTGATGAAGATTTGTGTTGTGGTTCGAAGGAATTTTGCGAAAGACAAATCTCGTCTAGGGTTAAAATTGGCAGAGATATGGCTAAGTTTTCATCATTTATTGACTTATGACAGTATTTATACATGAACTGGTTCTATAAAATATCTGTTATAATGGAAAAGTCTAACTATTTCACTAAGACTAACCCAACACTTTCATGTCTCTAGTAGCGATGTGCCGTCATCGCCATTTTCACACAGCCTATAGGTATGTCGCCAAATATCGGCACCGCAATCAGGCAATGTCGCGGTAATAGATATTTCGTAAGGCTAATTTTGTACAGCAGACCATGGCAGATACCGTTAGAAACGGTAGAAAGTACGTTATGTATAGTTTGTTATTTAGTTGTATGGCATGTAGTGCAGTGTGTATCACGAGTATGAATATTTCGCCGTGACGTCATTTGCTTCGGGTCCAATGGTACTGTTTGTGGAACCTACAACATGCTCAAAACAAAATTTAGACGATCGGTAAAGCCATTGCTGAATTGGCTGTTGTAATTTCCAACATGTGACAAAAGCATTCCTTAGTTATATTAAAGATGGAGTGTCGTCATGAAAGAAATTCTGAAAACGCAAGCCTTCTGTAACTTTTTCACGGATTACATCACGACTAGGTGACTTCATAATTAATATCTGAAATATAAACATTTCAGATATCAATTATGAAGTCACTTGGTCATGACGTAATCCGTGAAAAGGTTACCGAAGGCTTGCGTTTTGAGAATTCTTTTTCATGACGACACTCCATCTTTAATGTCGCGATATTTGACCTCATGTCGGATACATGCATATCAATTGAATAATTTCTTTACGGATGATTTAGATTAATTAGCTTCTAATTACTTGCCGGTCATCAAAATAAAAATGGATTCGAAACTGCATTCTCCTATATAAAACTACGGAGGTGATTACATGTTTTGTATCAGTGGAAGTCTATAGTACCAGAGACAGGAATAAGCTTCCGATTGGCTGAGAGTATCCTGCCATAAATGACACGAACCAATGACAGGCAGACTTGGTGCCGTGTGCAGAGTCTCAAAATTATGGAAATGGGGTATTGCGCCATAACTTGCAATCCCTATATGAACCAAACATTGGCGTCCCTCTCAATAAGTACCACAAATTACTATAACACGTAGAAGCACGAAGGAAGTAGATTAAAGGTAGTGTGACATGAAAATGACATAATTGGGTATTTGATGTAAAAAGCATTAAAAACCATGAAAATAGCCATAATTTTCATCACAGTCCATCAAAAATTGACAATTTTTCAGGACGATTTCTGATTTTCACTTAGTCATTAATAAATATGAGCTCAATATGCAAATCTTGTGATGTCATTGGAGGGACATACCATATATGGCTATGTTATTCTTCGTTTTTAAAATCTTCATTTCAAGGACAGTTGTAAAATTTGTTTGCCCTGAGGGTTTTATTTTGGAAGTTAAATTTGTGTCCTTGAAAATAATCAGTAACGATTACCAAACCACAAACTATCTTATGAGTAATTAAGAAATAATTTATATAGGGTTAACAAAAGAAATGTCAACACTATGCAACACTCCATCTCATTATTTTTTTTCTTCAGAAACATTCGAACTTTGAAGAGGTTTATCTGGAGAACCGTAAAAGATATTGAAATAATTCCAATGGAGTTTTCCTCAGAGAAGTTCACTCCGTAACTGCCAAGTGAAGTCAGGACATTTTGCTGACGTGTCACACTATCTTTAACCAATTGAATATTTTGTTCACCAAGGAAAATTTTAGCATTTCCAATGGGAACGCGTCAGTTCAGAAAAAATGGATTTTTTAACAACTTGATATAAGACACCGTTTCATTATACAAATGAATTTGCCTATAACATTTAAGAGTATACACAGAAGGGTCGATATAAATAAGTTCAAATATATTTCTTTCTTTCAGAATGAAACCTCCCTCTTGGTGGAAGACATATTGTTTGGGTTTTCGTATCAGTTTCTGGTAAGAATAATTTATGGTGTCGTTCATCATGGGGATAGCAAGCGTTTAAACAGGTTGGACACTGTTCAACAGCTCCAAGGGTCCTGGACTCTGACCAAGGACTTATATAAATGGACACAGCATTTAACGTTATACTTCCTATCTGTAGATGGTTGCCACCGGCTGGGACAGAAAGGGCGCACCAAGATGGCCACCGTGAAGCTAGAAATCGTCTGATTTGACGACGACCCTGTAATATTCAAAACAAAAGTTAAACTTGAATGGGAAACAATATCATATTCCTGCAATGCCTGAAGTGATTTTGACCTTACCTTGCCATATTTCAAAAATATTTCAACTTTCTTTCAAAAACTGGGATTTGACTTGAGCAAGTCCAAGCTTTCACACAAAGCCTGCCAGTTTGGTCATTCACTAAAGACCACATATTTCATTAAAACATAGTATAGGACGATTCATCTTCTTCATATTCCTAAATATTCATAATCATAGAGACCGATAAATAATGTATGTTTGATATGCAAGTGAAAAAAACGAAAATTTTGGGGATTTGCAAAGTAAACGTATGGAATTATTGACACAGAAAGCTAGTCGATCGTAATCGGTAGAGGACAACTTTCATAATCTTAATGTAAATCCGTTTTGGTAGTACCTAATTTTTAATTTTCCCGTCACAAAAGGTGGGGGGGGGGGGACCTTTAGGTTAGGGTAAAAAAAAATTGGGTATACTCGTCCCCCTGCCCTCCCATAAATCGACGCCCATGAGGGGAAGTCATTTTCGTTGTATATGCCTAAGTAGACGGAAAAACTTGAAATCCCTGTACTTATTCTTTGTGTGCTGCTAAAAAAGTTGAGTCTATGTATTCTACCTTAAAGGTAAAGAGCAGTCCCCCCAAACTTATTTTGAAGGAAAAGCTAAATAACACAATTTTTTTCTTTTTTCTCTTCGAAGTATCTTTCATTACATTTCATGACTTTGCTATTGCATATTCACGGTAAACCAAACAGTTATTTGTAGTAAATTTCACATTTGAAGAGGAAAAACGTGGTCACATGACTCCCAACAGCCAATCATGAAACTGGACAGTCTACTACCCTACTTTAATTTGGGATGACTGCTCCTACCCTTTAATTGTGTTTTGGTAATTGAATTTTTTATAAATATTTGACTGAAAGGGATGCTTAATGAATTTTATGAACTTTGTTGAAGTCTCATATAAGTAATGATCAGTTGTAAATTGCCAAAACAAGTTGAAGCGCCTCGTTTCATTCATTAATTCTTACTAGATTTACTAGGATTACTCACGTAGCAATTTTAAAAAGTGACTTTATCTCAACTGCTAAGTGTGAACCCCATTTTTTAATTCTTGTTTTTTTCGTTTCAGTTGGAATCAATTTTCAATGGGAAACCGTCGATTGCCTACTATTGTTACAAATCATGCAATGACGTAATACCAGAGACCATTGCCCCCGGTAAGCGATTTAAATTTTCTACCTTTTCTCGTACGATAGTGTAGGGAACAGTTAAGCAGCCTTGAAATAAGGTATTGACAATTTTTTAAACAAATAATGTAAGTATCTAAGGTACCACACCTTGATATTTGAAAGTGCAGGGCGAAGGATATCATTCCCAGGGAGAGAACATGGGACACGTACCCCAGGTTCCGATGGGTGGGGACATATAATATCAAATCTCCTCCACATATCGTAAAGGAGAAAAAGCGAAAAAAAAAATAATCCTTAAAATGGGTAAAGGAGGCGAATCCAGAGGAATTTAAAGAGAATTTATACACCTTGTTTAAATTTCGCAAGTTAAAAAAGTTTGTGTAACATACAATGAAAATGTCTTGAAAAGTTTCTCGTCACGCTCCGTGCGCACCGCATAATTCCCTCTCTCTCCTCCGCGGAACACTTTTATTACTTAAAATAAAAGGGAAATATTGCGTTTGTTTTACAAGGAAATTTCATCCTTTTAAAACCAATATTTTTTGGCAAACAAATAAGGCAGTATGGTAGCCTGCTTTTCCAGAAATAAGTTTCCTTCAGAAAGAAATTCAGTTGTTTGTGGCTCAAGAATAATTTGTTCACCCAAACTTTCAACATTTCAAAAGACGCAACTTCCATAACTATTCTTGTGCTTAATATTTCGAGAAGATGAAGCTATTACTGTGGTTTACTGCTGAGACTGAATGATTTGAAAATTACTAGAGCTATTTACTTTAAATGCTATGTTGGAGCATTTTCAACGCAATATTTCCGTTTAAAATGTACCTCAAGTCTACAATTTTAAAATAAATATTTCAGAAGTTGCGAAAAGAGTTTTATTCGTGCAACTCCCATTGTATGCAAAATAGTCCACTGAGCAAAAAGTAATGACTTTCTGGTTGTACAAATCACGTTAGCCTACTGGCTATGTTCCCCTTTGAAATCAGACATATTTTTTTTACTCTGAACACTTCATGTTTGCTTGCATAGCATGTTGTACAAAAGGGCTTAATTAATAACATCATTCCATAAGAGTGTTATCGCATATTGGCTCAAGGTGCCATAACTTTCAGAAAAAAACGAAGAAATACAAAAACTATATTTAACTTAGCAAAAGTTTCATGCACAAAACAAATTTTGCATGTGGTTTCCCGCTCAAATTTTATGATATTATTGCTTGCTAGTTTGGAAAAATATCAGGCCAAATAATTAGTCTTGTTCAAGTTGTTCAAGTCGAGATCTAAGTATAGTAATCTAGTAAGTACTGCATTTGCGATTCTAGTGAGTACGCCCTCTATTTCCTTCAGAAATTCTCACCGCTGCACCAACTCACCATTTCACTTCTCATTTCTAAACTAATCTTTTGTTTTTTCTAAAACAAATGTCAAGTTGAAAGAGCGTCCTCGATTTGGTTTCTTAGCAGCAAATGTGTCATAACATTATAGGCGTTTTCTCAGCTTGGGAGTGCTTTTTGAGGACCTTCGTTTTGGGGGAGGGGATCTGTGACGGAGCATACATTAAATTATTTGAGGGTCCATTCATACAAATTTGTGAATAAAATTGTGAAAAATTTCTAAAAATATTGCAACGTTTTCACATTTGTATGCATGGAGAAGAAGGGGCTGTTATATTCCCTCTCTACTACAGTATTTTTAGCCCCGTCAGCCCCTCTTACGCCTATGATAAGATCTCTCTTGACCTTTTCCTTTAGATTGCTATGAAGCAACGGGAGACGAGGAGTTCTGCCGAGAATATCGTAAGTGTTTTGCACACACGCAATGCTGTTTCGTTATCTTCTTTCAAACCATTTGTTCTTCAAGTTCCTTTGGAATATCTTACAACAATAAAGAGCATAGCCAGGATTTTTTGAGCAGAGGAACTGAGGTTGCCGAATCCTTCGTGGGGCAAAATTTCGAAATTCTCTCCTTTGTGTATAAAACCATACATTCGCTGGCCTGACTGCTAATGACTTCCTTGCGCTGGCGGGAGGAGTGTCACCATCCCCCTGCCTGCCCGTTTGAATAGTTGTTTTTGTGTCGTTGTGCGGTGTGTAAATAGTTATTGAAAAACAGTGTTCTGTCTTTGTTTCTGACAGTTCCTGTGTTTGTTAGAAACTTTGTTCCGCTTGTCTGCTAGTGTTCGCTGCAGACCACATATAAAGATCACTTTTTTGCTTGATATCGATGCTTACAGGCAGCTCTTTGATTGACATCAAGTTCAAAAATGCAAAGAAGCGTATACTGGACATCATGTACTGAGAGTGTTTTTATTCCATACTTGGCTCTTGTTTGCTCATAAGGTTATGCTCTGAAGCAATAAAGTAGGATTGTGTGTGGGTAAGGGCGAGTTTAAGACAATTGTGGGCGGGGCTAGTAAGTAGGTTGGGAGAATTGGATCTGTCAGTCACGATGAATAGCTGATTTAAAGGCAGTGATTTGTCAGCTCCAAGTACAATTTTACCGGTAGCCTAGTCTACATAAAGTTGTCAATTAGCACACTTATACTCTTTGATTGGCATCAAATTAAAAAAAAATGAAGAGTAGCTCATATTACACAGCACGTACCGAGAGTTTTTGATTACATTTCGTCTAGTATGTTCACCATGATATGTCCGGAAGCAATTAAGTAGTATAAACAGTGGGGGTAGAAGTGAGCAGGTTGGGAGACTTGGAACGTTCATGGTTGATAAATAACTGCCTTTAAGCGCCACTGTATAAATATCTAGGTCTTGATGATTGTCATTTGAAAAACACCAACTTTCTGTTTAAAGGACAATGATGGTCGTCAGAAACTTTCACAATTTATCTCTAACTTGCTCTTAAGAGTATCTTTCATGATATTTTAGGACTTTAATATTGCACTTTTCAAGGATAATCTATCAGTTACTTTTAGTAAATTTAACAATCGAGGGGAAAATTATTGTAACATGATTCTCAAGAGCCAATCATAAAGCGGAATAGTCTGACCACAACGGTAGTATTGTACTTCTTTTAGTAAGAGACTACTTTGCTTTAACCGAATCAACAGCTGTTCCTATTAGCGGTGCCCCGGTTAATGTGGAAGTCGAAACTTATTGTCCCGCTGACATTCAGACACCTTGGACGATCTCATTATCGTGGGATTCACCCCTTCACCAAAATGGAGAAATCCTTCAATATTGTATTTTTGGTTATCGGTTGGACGACCTGACAAGAATATATTACAATACAAATGTTCCGAAGTTGGTAAGTTCATATCTATCCTTTCCTAAGACAGTGAAACCGATTTTCAATCTTGCAAACCTGGTACTTAGTGTTGCATAGTAACGTGGTAGCAGGGCAGCGCAGATGACGGACACATTTCAGTCAGAAAATTTCATGGCTGTTTTTATCACTCAAAAAACATCTAGTCAAATTGGGAACGAACCGGAATCTTGTCAAAAATTTGAAAAGATTCCTTTAAAAATTGACTAAAAAGGTTAAAAAATGAAACTATTCTTTTCATTTATGAGTCGAATCTAGTCAAAGACTGTTCGTGCCGTAATTGATAAGATTCTATTCAGATTTGATTAGATTTTTTTAGAGTGTACGCAAAACTGAGAATCTGAGAGCTTTTCTTTTTTTAAGAAATTTGAAAAAAAAAAAATCGTCAATTCTTTCGGAAAAAATCTAAACAGTCTGTGGAATAACGATGAGCTTTAGACAGTTTGAAAGGAACTAGAAGCACAAAGAGGGATAATGGTAGAAATGGAATTGTCTGATTGATGAATGTGTTTGGACAAATGTGGGTTCTATATCGTAGAATATGTCCTTTCTATGGGCAAAATCAATTACAGGCAAGTTGTCAATACAAGGCTTAGGGTTGTTGTGATTACACCACGGACTTCGTATATACATGGACAAATCATGTAACGCGTACGTCCCATCCGTTGGTTGTCGCCACCGACTGGATCAAAAAAGGCGCACCAAGATGGCCGCCGTGAAGTTGTAACTTGCATGATTTGACGACATATAGTCTGTAATATTTTTAACAAAAGTTAAACTTGAAAGGGAAACAGTATCATATTCCTGCAATATATGTAGTGATTTGGACCTCACCTTGCATTATTTCGAAAATATTTCAACTTTCTCGCAAAATCTGTATAAATCTAACACAAGACCATAGCAGACAGCCATATTTCTACGCCTTTTCTCACACGTACTGTAGCGACAATGTACCGTGCAGTACGCTCTGTCCATATATAGGAAGTCCGTGGATTACACCCGGAATATGTCTCCCTGACGAAACTAGTATTTCCCCAAATTTGGTAGTCAGTTAGATGCAGTTTTACGGCCCAGTTTCCAACCTATTGGTTCAAGTAGAGCCGGCCACGGCCTTTTTTCCAGTTGTAGCTCACTGGCTTGTTTTCCCTACTCCATTGCTTATGCGGAGCATCACACACAACGGCAGTAGGTTCCTTTTTTAGAGTCTTTGGTATGACTCGACCTGGGAATTTCCCCAAAAGGGAGAGGAAAGCCTCCCCAGTATTAAGTCATAGGATTAAATTTTTTACCTTTTTAGACAATTATTTGAAAATATAGACCTTGTATTACCGCAAAGTTTGGATTTTGGGTATCATGTAACAAAATATGAAAAGTAAGCGGATCACTGAATAATCTGCGTTTCCTACATTGACAAATTTGACAGAGCACGTCAACCAAAGTTTGTTGTTGCTACATAATCTTAGCATAAGGCCTACGAATTGAGACTCTCCGTCTACAATTAAAATTACATTGGAGAAAATATGGAAATTTTGGGGGAAGAAAATTGATGAAAATAGCATTCTGTGTAGTTGCCGGTGTTACTCTATGATCTCGTGTCACATATGGCAAATTTCCGGTTTTGTCATTTCCAGAGCTTGGAAAAAATTACTAAACTGATTTACGAGAAAGCACTACTGCCTTGCAATTCTCAGCGTGAAGGGCGCCGAAAATTGCTTTTTAAACAAACAATTACTAAATATGAATCTATTATTGAAGGAATTCTGAACTTCATGAGAGAAGAGTTGGTAAATCCACACTGTACTTGACTGGTGTCACAGATGGCAAATTTCCGACTTTTTTCATTTTTCAGAGCCTAGGAGGTAATTGCCCCTGCTCCCATGTAGCTTAGCCACTGGATATGCCCCCACATTTCACTTCGCCACCCGATGCCCCGTCAAAAGATATTGTAACATACGATTGTCAAATAGGAACTTCCCGCATGTTAAAAGTTCCGAGTATCCATTTGATTGAATTTATTGATCCTTAAACAGCAGTTCTTCTTTCTGCAGGAAAATGAGCACAACACAAGTTACGTTTATGATATAGAACCATACGATGAGTACACGATTGACAACGGCTTTGAGTCCGACGGAGAATACGCCATCAAGGTAAGATAAGTTAGATAGGATTTTACGGTCCAGTTTCCAACCTATTGGTTCAAGTCGAGCCGGCCACTGCCTCTTTTCTAGTTGTGGCTCACTGGCTTGTTTTCCTACTCCATTGCTTGGGAACAGGTAGCAGTAGGTTCCATTTTTAGAGTCTTTGGTATGACCCGACCTGGGAATAGAACCCGGGCCTTCCGCGTGAGAGGCGGATGCTCTTACCGTTAAACCAAAACACGCGTAAGATAAGGAAAAAATAAACGTGTAATGCATTTTCTGTTCCAATTTAACGTTTTTTTAAAGAAATATAGCTCCCAATCTCAATAATCAGTACCCCAAGTAAAACTACAAAAATCCCTGCCAAGACAGAACAATGGCAACGCGCCTGCTGAAATGGAACGCACAGTCTTTATTCTGTTGTAATGAACTTACTTGTATAACTAACGTGACATCACAAAAAAAAAAAAATCACAAAAATCAGTCAGTTATTAAAAGGGTAATTTACAGAATATGAGATTTCAAGATAAAAAAAACTTTTAGATGCAACTTGGAAAAACCTTTGTTAATAAAGTGTCATTTCCAGCCATATGGGAATCATTTTCTGCCATTTTTTTCCTTGCTCAAACCTATGTCGGCTATGGTGGTGCCCTGCCTAGGTTAGGTTGGATGAAGTTTTACGGCCCGGTTTCTATAACCAATAGGCACGTCGTACCGACCACGGTCTTATTCCAGTTGTGGCTCACTGGCTTGTTTTCCCAACTCTAGTGCTTTTGCTGAGCACTTAGCACAATAACAGTGCACTCTAGAAAAAGTAGATGAAAAAATACAAAAAAAAAAAAAAAAACAATACACAAAATAATTCCCAAGCCCAGATACCTGCATCTGTGCAAACCAGCATAAGATGAAAGTTTTCATAAATAATCAGAAAATTAGTCTTGTCAACAGCCCTAACCCAAAGCTAAAGACAGATCGGAACACTTTCATACATATACTGAACTGCTGAATAGTACACCCAGACCTGACTACAAATGCACATAATTGCATAGGAACTGTAGAAATTATTTGAATCTTACGACAATAATACCACAAAATGAAGCTAATTTTTTCTGCACCTTCTTGTTACTAGAAGCAAAGAATTGGTTCATTATCAAGGTATTTGGCCCAATTCTATAATATCGTTTTAAAATAAGTAAAGTTCGCTTTCGGTTTTGGAAGCTGCACATTGGAAGATATAATGAAATTCATCGCCAATTGAACCACTACTACAAATCTCAACTGCCTCTCATTTAAATCAATACCTTGGAAACGTCCAATAATCGCAGGAATCTTCGTATTCCCACAACGAAATCGACAGAGGCTGGAATAATTAAGATTATTGATACTCAAAAGATGATTTTCTAAAACGAGTCTAGATTTTAAGAAACGGTAATTTTTACACTGTGAGTTCTCAAAGACTTCAGATAACCAATTTTGTTCATAAATATCACTTAACCTCTCGTTTAACATTGCCTTCGCCTTGTAAATAGTCACGTTGAAGGGATCATTCCAAATATATGACATACCGGCAAAGTACAAGATATTTTTTTTTACTTTTATAGCTAGGTAGAACTAAAAAGCTCCTAATCACGCATAGTGCGCAACAAATTGTACGTGACAAGTTATGCTCGTCGCCGTGTATAATTTTCAACCGGAACTTCAATTAATTTGGATATTTAATTTAATACAACACTTAGATAAGTTTAATCATCCACAACTTGGATGTTTTGACCCTCAAAATTAAATTTAGGTATTTTCCTTACTTTTCCTTTTGAATAAAAAAGAATTTTGTTTTACCAACCTTTACACTTAATGCCAGCTATAACAATAATCTTTGATATCATCGAGAGCAGACTGCAGCTCTAACTCATTTTCAAAGTGCTCAACATGGGCAAATGATTGCCCAACAAATAAGTAAGCAATCTACCCATATTTGTCTGGAAAATTAAGGTTGGGTAAAATCGAAAAAATTGTCACTACTATGTAATCAATGGGACAAAAAATATAGAGTGCACGATTGGGTTTGTTACTTCAAACTACACAATTCACACTTTATTAGCCAAGCGCATTGTCACTGGTGCCCTCAACCATTCATGGAGGGCAAACGGTGTAAGTTTAAGGGTACTTAGTTGAATTTCCATCTTGTCCAAATGCTATTATTATGTATGTGATTACATTAAAATCCAAAGAAGCACCCAAATGTGTTGGGTGCACATTTTAACCATTTTTGGGCATCATTAGTTGGGTGAAATGGTTGGGTTATTTCTTTTGCCCAACTAATAGGTAAAACGCTCAATCAACTAGGTTAGGCAGTTTCTTACTCGATTCCGGTCAGGTGGCATACGGAACGAACGGTTGGGTAATTTTTTTGCCCAGGTTGTTTAATCGTTTTAAAGACTGCAGGTTTCATTTTTAAAGTCTTAGGTAAACCCGTCCAGGAGTCCAACTCCACACCTCCCGACTGTCGGACAAGTTGGGTGCTAGAACCACTTGACCATGCAGTCGGTGGCACTTAAGCTAGCCGCACACTTACACGAATGCACACCGTAACTCAACTAGATCGTCGAATCTCCAACAGTTGTGTAATGTGCGTGAGGTTATGGCTACGATTGGCAGTTGCAAGACCAGTTTTAAGTCGCATCAACTTCAGTCGGGAAGAACCAACATGTCGGTTCTTCCCGACTGAAGTCGGTGCTACTTACGACTGGTCTTAACATTGCCAAACACAGTTGTAGCGACGATCGAGTTGAGTTGCGGTGTCCAAAGTCGTGTAGTGTGTAGCTGACTTTAGATATCGAGACAAAAACGGAAAGGGCCCAAACGTTTTTAGCCTGGGATCCCAGCAAGCTAGACCAGAACTTTGAATGTTGACCATATTGACCGAGTTCTCTGTCTTAGTGACGACAAAGATATATTGTCTATTGCAAAAAAGTCAAATTCTAGACTTGACCATTTTTGTAAAATTTCACATCATGACATTTTACCCATTCTACACAACGCATGGGTGACAGGGTGATGGTCAGTAGCGACACAACGGGACGAGAGGCGGCATTTCATCCTCATACTTTGTCCTTCCGCGCTACTCTCCCCGCTAAACTGTAAGTTGAGTAAGGAGTTAAAATTACCAAAAAGTCTGAAAAATGTACTTCGCCTGGGACTTAATTTTTAATCCAAAAATATGCCAAGACCTCAGAGCTGCCGGGGCTGCCCTCTTGAACTCCTACTCGCAGGAGCGGGCGCTTTGGGATCGTTTTGGCGCTGCACCCGAACAATTTTGTCCCCAACATTTTCCTTTGCCCTTGCTTTGACCCCTTGCATTTTGACATTTTGGCGCCACCACTGCTGATGGTGACTAAATGTTCAACGTTCACTCACGAATTATCTTGTGATTGATCTAGATTTTCGCCGTTGTGAGACTTCATCCAGATTTCAATGCTACGAATCTTCAGAGAGGAGGGGAAGCAATACGTATTCTGCGAACTTACGAAAGTGACTGGTGTCCAAGTGAGTTTTCTTTTCTTTCATCAACGTAACAAAAACAGGCGCTCGCCACACAAACAACATATTGATCGGGGGCACAAGCTCGTAGCCAGACAAGTTTATGGAGGAGCGGGAAAGTATTCTAATGGGAGAGGGAAAAATTTTTCTGGAATGGAGAATGTCTGAAATTTTATCAAGTCAAAGGCAAACTTTAAACTTTCTAAGTGGACACTTTTTGCCGGCTTTTTCTTTCGAAGAATAGACCTGTGTCTTAAGCAATATAAGATCAGTCCCCACTGAGGTAATGCTGTTTTACGTACTCGTTTCCAGATACGCGTGTGTATCACGTTACGTCCACAGTTCCCTGTGGAGAATCACATACACACCTACAATTATCTAGATAAATATTGATTGAAAATATTTTGAGCGCCCTTCTTATTTGGTTTTCCAAGGCACATCATTTACTATCCGTTTACAAACTACTAAGCCATTCTACAGTCGTCTCAGGTTGAATGGTTAAATAAAGGAGTCCCCGCTTGACGGCGCTTACAAGTATGTGTGTTTGTGTGTGTGTGTGGGGGGGGGGGCTAAAAGCAAGAGGGTTGAGAGAGTTTGAAATATCATTGTGAGAAAACTTTTCCTTTTTAAAATGTGTGTTATGGATTGAAGTTTGCCAGTCATTGCATTATTAGACACTTTGCCCGTTGCAGATTCTCGTTTTGGAGGCTTGCACTCTGACCAAAAACATGATCAGTCAGTATGCATGCACCCAATATTGGGAGGCTCTTAAGTAATAGGCTGTTTCAATGTAAATTGTGAGCAAATTTAAAAAAGGAGAAGAAAAGAAAACTGCCTTGAAAAAACAGAGAAACTTGTAGTATTTTTGTCGTGTACTGCTCGTTAAATTTGTCGTATACTGAGCTGAGCGACACTACTACGGTAAAGCGTGTTTGTTCTTACTGGAATAACAACACAGTATATTTCTGAATGAAGAACTATGGTATATAGTGTGCTTGAAGAAAATAATGGTGTGTTGCAATTTCTAGCAACCAATCAAATCAAATAAAAAATCAAAATCAAATTTACGTGGGTGAAATAATTCAATAATTCCAATTATTCTTACAACACTTTTTCGTAGAATTTCTGCCTTTACTTCTTGTTAATCTTTCATCAAGCCCTCCTTTGATAGCAAAGGTTTTGAAACTTCCGGAAAGTTCGTATCCGGTTAAACGTGATAAAGGCAACGACATTGTTGACAGTTTGCTGTGGCATGAGATGGTCAAGTCTTTTGAAGTTTAAAAACTGCGGATAATCTAAATATTCCACTATGATCTTCTGCTTTCTCCCAACAAGAAGATTGTTTCAGTTTGCAAATCAATTGACTTCCTTATTTTTGCTTTTGCTTGGGTGACTTCCACTTGCATTTCGTAATTGACAATGCTCGTCCAAACGCTTAAATCGACGGGTATGTGGTTAACAATTTCTTTTGGATGTCTGTTTTACAGATTCTCTATCATCGCCATCAGCTATACCTAATTCGACAACTGGATCAGGTGGTAGTCCTGAACTACCACCTAGTCCTCTTAGTTCCGGAATCCTCATCGCAATTTTTCTAGTTGCGTTGTTGGTGATGGTTACATTTGCTTGTCTTGTTAACCGTGTCTTCTGTCAGGGAAAACAAGGGAGCTTGGACAGGAAGGAGACACAGTACATTCGTGAAACAAAGAGTCACTATAAAAGTGAAGGTACTCATTTCAGTTAAACTATTTCGATCCATTGTGTTAACTATGTAGCACCGCGTCATTGCACGCTGCGAACGGCTGAATTTAGACTTGAGGCAAGTCTAGACCAGGTCGAAAACGCGGAAACGCGGAACCCACAGTGATTTTCAAATTACGTTGGACGTCAAAATGAATATAAACGGTTTCCGCGTTTTTGATTCCTTGTCAAAGGCAGGCAAGGAATCTATGCGATGGTCATGTCGTGTGTGGGTATGTGTGCGTGTGTGTATGTATGTGTGTGTGACGCAAAGGCCATTTGGGGTCACCAGAGGTCAAATGGTAAGTACCTTGGAAATTGTTGTAAACACGATATCTCTCGAAGGAAAAATGTGAGTGATCTCATACTTACCATGTGGATTGTCCATATTAAATAGATGACCCCTATTGTTTTTTATTGAGGTCAAAGGTCACTTGGGTCACCAGAGTTCATGCTGAGGATATGCTGATTTTGCCACAAGTATAAAAAAAAATTTCATGAAACTGATTTAATTTCCTACTGTTAAATGGAGGTTCCTGCAGTGTCTGTGTCTGGAACGTGAAAGTTCAAACAAAGGCTGTATGAGGGTCATTCAGGGCCATAGTTTGAAAATACTGGAGAAGGTTTCTGTGTACACAAAGCAGAGGACTGTTCTAACTCCAGGAGTGTAAACTTTGAACAGATCAACTGCTTTGCGTGATGTACAAGAACTTCTTTTAAGACCAATATTGTACCAACATTGTCACTTTGATAACCTAAAAGAAAACTTGAAGGTAACCCTTAATTTAGTTTCAAAGATTATTATTTGGCAAACCTTATACTGCTAGCTGTCCTCATAAGGACATGTGAGCATGTATGAATTGGAAATTGGAATTAATTAATAGAATATACCACGGGTTATTAGTTTTATAAAAAAAACTAAATTACTGTTCATTGGATCAAATACCCTTGAGCGTGCATCAGTGGTTATTGCTTAATTGGATAAAACAAATTGTAACTGACCCGGCACCTCTATTCAAATTGATTACTGTTATCTGACATAATTTATCACAGTGGACTGCCAGTACAAACCAAAGTGTCTGGACAGAATAAATCATACCCCCTGTTGAACCAGGTGCTAAATGGACTTAACCATTTACTGAAAAGCAGTATCTGCCTCTGTTTATCCCCTGAGCAAGGCTTACATTAACAGGTAATCAAAGCAAGCCTTATACTAATGCCTAATGTTTATCAAACTAGGGAAACTTGTGTGTTGTGTCAATAAGTAGACAAAAAGCAAAGTTACAAGTCTTGTTAGATTCTACGTTAATAGGGTTATCAGTTTTTGTTAATTTTCAAGGATATCGTAGCCATTGGGAAGGTCATTCCTAAGAAAGTAAAATACAAAAAACTGCCCCCAATAGCTAAAACTCGACAAAATAAAGTGCTATAACTCTGATTATTAAGTTACTACACACGATTAAATACAATTCGTTACCTGCAGCATTATATCCGTTTAGGATTTATCTGTTGTTTGTGGAGGTCAAAGGTTATCTGAGGTCACAGAAGGTTAAAACCTGTAGACATATTTGAAGGAGGATAACTGTGAGGGATCTCATACTTAGCTTGTAAATTGTTCATATTTTGCATGTTGATGGCCATATACAGTAGGGTAGGTGATCCCTATTATTTTAAGTGGAGGTGAAAGTTCATTTGGGTTACAAGATTTCAAAAGGTTTTGACCTTGCTAACATGGTATCTCAAGAAGGATAGCAGTGTGGGATCTCATGCTTGCCATGTGGGTGATTCATGTTTGTTACAATATATGGCCAGGAATTGCTAAGCATTTTGGCTTTTCTAGTTTAATTAGCCACATAGTTCGAAAATGTGGAAACTTCGGAAAATTGTCGGACTTAAAGAATTTTTTGAAAACTGTATACATGTTAACGTACATAACAGAGAAATATTCTATAAAGAGACTAGAGTAAAAGATTGTAAACCATGTGCAGCAAAGGGTGTTGACAATTGTGCATTAAGCAAAGGGAACGCCAGAGACCACTTCCCCATGGAACGGATAAATGACATTTCCTACGCCTTTCTGCTTCGAATTACATTGAAAGCAATTACTTGATGTCAAACTCATTTTAACGCATGTTTCAATGGAACTTTGAATGTCCGCGTTTCCAAGTTTTCCAATTAGCTATTGGGACAGTTTGAAAACGCGGGAACCATGTTTATTCATTTCGTATATTCATATCGTGATTGGAACATGCAGTTTCCGCGGCGTTTTCTCTTGTTCCACCTGGCCGGCAATTCTATCAGAATATACCTTAACAAAAAGGACGATGCAAAATTAAAGTAACCTTTAGAAGTGAATATTACTGCACAATCCAAATACAAAACGTAGAGTGTTGTCACGTGATGTCATTAGTCACGCCCATTGCTATGAGTTCGACCTTGAATCGATTGAGGATGCTTTTACCCCTAAGGCATATAAAAGGGGTCTTTTCAAATTTGATTGCTCATGATGCATCTATGGTAACAAAATACCAAGGTTTATTTACATTAAATTGGTGGTAAATAACAAATAAAAAACAAAACATTGGCCAACAATGTAAATCTATGACATCACACCTGCTTACTTCACGTTTAATCTGTGTAGAAAATTTGCTCATTCAATTGCTCATATCTGGAGAACGGAACATGGGAAAGGAATAAAAATTTCACCATAATGCTAAGAATATGTCCCTCTAAAACATATCGTAAATAAATTTGACTATGGCATATTCTTTTAAGCAATTGTAATGATTCTAGTCAAAGACCTGACTGGAATCGACTCGGGTCACTAATTTCAAAGGCTCCAGCCTAACTTGAGCCGCAAACTTACCCAACTCTGTACCAGTCATCACTTGAAACATCCATCCGAAGCTAAGTTAAAAGTCACATGTATATATAGGTCGAAAGGGTTGCAGTAATACACTTTCGACCTACACATTCTAACTTCGATCTGCCAACTTCGACCATTTCTGTTAAAATGTATTTGATTGAAGTTTGATTAGCAGATGACGTATTACAATTTTGTCTTCATTCAAAACCAGAAGCTGTTCCCATTGAGCTTAAGTTCAAAGAAATTACAGATCGAGACAACGTTGAAGTTGAGAGTGAACCTCTTGGGAGGGGTCAGTACGGAGACGTATTCAAAGGCACTCTAATCGGCTTTAATGGCAAGAAGACTAAGACCATTGTTGCAGTGAAAACTCCAAAATGTAAGACAGCATTGAATAAATCCTTACCGCAGTACAGTTTTAGATGGCCTGAACAAGTACTAGCAATCTACAATCTCCCAATCTTGGACAAAACTAGATGGAACATGGCTTTCATCTCTGTCCTCCCTTTACAATGTCATGGAAAATAACCCTGCAAAAACAAAATATAATTTCTAAATATGGTTCCTGAAATGGTTACGAAATATAAAATGTTGAGTTGCAAAAAAATCCTGCAAACATTTTCTCACGACCATTAATATTTAATAATATTTGAAAAATATTTTCAATCCTTTACTATTAAAACTATATTAAATATTTTTTTAAAGTATGTATGCAACTCAACAAAAAATATTTCCATTGGTTTGGAAATAGTTAAAAGTATTTCGTGATTGTTGGAAGATCAATTCTGGAAGCCTCATTTTTTTACACGGGTATGGAAAATAGGAGGACCGTACTTGTGAATGGAGAATGGAACAAGGGGTTCCCAAATCGCACACGTCATTATACACACGATAAAATGGCGGAAGGTGTTCTAACAGTTTTGTCCAAGATTGTAGGTCTTAAGTGATCTTCATTAATGAAAGCATCTTTCGTAATATTCATGTTATAACAGTCAATGAATGCAAAAGTGTTATTTAGGCAATTACTTAGTAACACAGGGGTACGTAAAATTGGAAGTCATTCTAAAAATATACTAACATCATTTAACTTATTTGTATATTGATTTATGAGATTCAAGGTTGTTTTTGCAGAGAGTATAGTCCATTCGGCGCTCTTTAATACAAATCCACGTTTTCACCATCTGTGCACCAGGTAGGGTATTACGCCCTTAGTTGTCGGGAAAAATAGTGGATCAATTAGGACAAATGAGAGGGCAAAAAAAAAATTAATTCTGAGTTTTTGGCCGGCAATGATGACAAAATTCTATATTCCCCAAAAATGATCCCTGCCCCCATGGACAGAAATATTGACCCCTGTAGCATGTGCCTTTTAGTATCTACTATACTTATTTTTAGTGATAAAATCGATTTGCTCATAACTTCCATCAACTTTCCTCTGGTTTGTAAACTTGAGTTACTGCTGGAACTTTTAAAAAAGTACATTGTAGATAGAGATCTCCGAAGGGACTCAGAAAAACCATGAAATTGAATTTCTTGAAGAATGTCGTCTGAAATACAAAAAAAAAAAAAAAAACTGGCAGTAAAGAGTAAAACATTCAGAAGGGTAGTACGCAGAATTGATAATTTCACATTCCTAAGATACCTTGAGGTTAAATAAATTTTCCAATACACTGATAAGCAAATAAGAAAACCCGGTTTCTTTGAAGTCATCATATGACCTTCGATTTCGAACTTTAGCAAGAGTAGAATTGTAATACTCTTCAACTATCTCTTCGTATGAGGTTTGTGCGATAGTGCTTTATATGCCGGAAAGCAAATATTAAATAATGGAATTAGCTCATTTGAACACGGAACTCTTCATCTTTTACCTATGGAGCCATCTTACAGGTAGTAAACCTATATGGGCCCCAACATGGGTAAACTTAAAGGGGGCTGATTTAATTTTGTACAAGTTATTAAAAGGGAGCCCGTATGGGTAACCTACATGCATTGTTTATCAATATGTTTCCGATGTATCATTAGTTTACATGGGTCCCAGAACTATCCCATATGTGTCACATGGGTCACGTGGGCTTAGCTTATGTGGCCCCGAAAACTCGTATCCCCATTCCATAAGGGTCTAACATGGGAATGATTTGTCCGATTACCCATGTCAAAGTTTCATGGTCAAGCAACAATCCACCAACTTCTAAATTTGATCAAATACGGTACATGAAGAGTTGACTGTAACTCTTTCGTAAATTTCTGCCAAAACTGACTTTTATCTACATGATCGGACCATGCCAGTAGTCGAACAAGCTCCTGAAAGTGGAACAAAATGGCTCCAAAGGGAATGTGTAAAATGTATGTAGTCAATGACACCGCGAGTAAAACAGTTACGTCTGTTTTACACCTGTCAAAGTTTCGGTTAAATAAAACAAAGAAAAAACGCTTTCCGGTGATTACAACGCGTCACACAAAAACATGGTGAAGGCCTATACTCAATCGAAGCTTAAGAAAATATCCAAATAAAAGAATGTCACCACTTATAGCTGAGCCAATCTGGTTTTTAAAAATATTTTCCCTACGTTCCATTTTAAAACAACTTCAGATGATGCCTCTGTGGCTCTTAAAGAAGATTTCTTGGATGAAATAAAATTGATGATCGACATTGGAAATCACCCTCACATTATGCCCCTCTACGGCTGCTGCACGATCAAGGAACCATACTACCTGATCACCGAATTTATGAAATATGGCGCCCTGGATAAGTTTCTTCGGAGATGTCGAAGCGTAAGCATTTTGGGGATTTCTTGAACTTGCAGCAAATCTGTTGCTACATTGTGCAAATACAATGAGTCTCATGGGCGGCGATTCCGGGGGGTGGGGGAAGGGCAGCAGGGATATGTTTCCAACATTTGAGAAAGCGGTCATTGAATTTGAGTATTTACACGGTATGTTTTTAGTGAGGTAATGCCATTTGCTGAGAACAAATCGCCTCCCTTGATTAGTTTAAAGTTGCCATTACTCGACCTCAACAAACTATAGGCTATGTTTATTCTCCGTTTCAGTCAAATATTTCATTTTTCCTCTGTCTACTACTATTTGTGTCCTTCGTGGTATTTTGTTATCGATAAGCGACTAAGCTGAAAACATCGGAATACCTCAAGGTGGAAAATGTATTGTGGTTGGACATAGCAAGGTGTACGGCGCATAGGATCTCAGCAGCAAAATGAAGTAAATGAGTATACGATATATATATATATATATATATATATATATATATATATATATATATATATATATATATATATATATATATATATATATATATATATATATATATATATATATATATATATATATATATATATATATATATATATATATATATATATATATATATATATATATATATATATATATATATATATATATATATATATATATATATATATATATATATATATATATATATATATATATATATATATATATATATATATATATATATATATATATATATATAAACATGACGGAGAAACTGTAAAACAACGGTGCTACAGAATTGAAAGGCTGGATCTCCGAGGAGATACAAATAGCGGAAGGCTAGAATTTAGATAAATGAAACAGCCAAAAGGTTTGAAGTAGAGCTTTCGTGGAATACTACCTCTTTGTCAATACTTGGTCAGAGAATGACAAGGAGTGAGAAATTTTGGAAGCTTTTAAAGGTGTTGACAATGGTCTCACCTCTATTGTGACAGGATAATCCTTCTTAAGGCAATTGAGCAGGTTGATTGACCGGGAGGGTCTGATCGGATTACTCGGGTGTAACCCATCAACAATAGGAAAATCCTCTTTAAAGTAATTAGAGAAATTGTTAGGCCGGAATGGCCTGATCGGATTATTTTGGTTGGTATTATCAGCAAGCTGGTAAATCGCTCCTGATGTTCAAGCCGAAAGGCGATGTGGTTTTGAGATTGAGTTCCCAGAAATTTTCTTTAGCTTTTCTAGCTTTGTCGGTCCATGTATCGTTTTGGTCGATAGCAATGACCCGTAAGTTTTTGATAGAATGATGGGGCAAATTGAAATGGTTTGCAACAGGTTGTTCAACCTTTTTGGTTTTAATTGCTGACCTGTGCTGTGTCATTCTCATTCGAAGAGTATTTTTAGATTCTCCGACATACTGCACACCACATAAATTGCAGTATATGAGATAAATGACATTTTTGGAAAGACAATTAATTTCTTGTCTAATTTGGAAGGTGCGTGCATTTTGATTGCTCTGGAAGCCTTTTGTGGAATCAACCAGGGCGCACGTCTTGCAGTTGGAAGGGCAAGGAGAACAACCAAAATTTTCGTTGTTTTCCTCGACTGAGGCTTTGTCCTGGAATTTTGCCCGAACCAAAATGTCCCGTAAATTTGAGGGCCGCTTGAAGGCAACAACGGGGGGTTGGGGAAAGATAGACCTTAGGCGATCGGTGCTCTGAAGTGTGGGCATATGCTTTTTGATGAATTTGGCTAGTGGTGGTAGACCGGGATGGTACTCAGTTACCAACGGCACTCTGTCGGAATTGCGCTGACGAGTTTTGTACGTCAGAGTTTGCGAGCGAGGGGTTTCTTTTGCCTTTTTGATGGCATTTTCAATTGAACCCCGAAAATACTGCCGGTTACGGAGGTAACCGGACAGTTCCTTTGCCCGAGTGTCAAAATCTGTTTCAGAGGAACAGATGCGCTTTATGCGGAGTGCTTGACTGTACGGAATGTTTTTGGTGCAGTGCGGAGGATGGCAACTGCTGGGTAGAAGGTAGTTGTGCTTGTCCGTTGGTTTGTTGAACAAGTCTGTTTTGAGTGAACTAATATATATATATATATATATATATATATATATATATATATATATATATATACATATATATATATATATATATATATACATATATACATATATATATATATACATATATATATATATACATATATATATATATACATATATATATATATACATATATATATATATATATATATATATATATATATATATAAAGAAAAAGACAAAGATGAGGAGGACAACCTGAAAACTAGACCGGTCATTTCTGGGAATGGATCTCCCATAGAAAGGCTTTCGAAATTTGTTGACTTTTACATTAATCCTGAAATGTGGGAATTAGCGTCTTTTGTGAAGGACTCTAAACGGTAACTTAATTAAATCTCTTACGCTTTGTATTAATGAAAATCACTTTGAATTTAATGGTATGTTTTTTACTCAAATTAATGGGACTTCCATAGTACCGAAAATTGCCCCTTGGCCATGCTTGTTCGGGAATGGGACTAGTAGAAGAAAAATTGTGGAAGACGTGTCCGTTGAAATCTACTGAGTGGTGTCGGTATATAGATGACATATGGGGTTTATGATCATATGGTAAAGACAAAATTCTTTCTTTTATGGAAATCTTAAACAATTTGTTCCCATCCGAACTGGAATTTACTTTTGAGTTTGACTTTAATTCTGTTAACTTTCTCGATTAAAGTATTAGTCGTTCTAAGGAAGGCTTTTTAATTACGGGCCTTTTTGTGAAGCCTACTTTTAAGAATCTTTACCTGAAATATGACTCTTACCATAGTAAGAGCACCCTAGACAACTAAGCTTATGATCAGGCCCCCAGGATCAAAGCCATTTGTTCCGAGGAAAGGGACCTGAATAGGAATCTTGGTATTCTTCAACAAAATCCCGTAAAACGTGGTTATCCCGCTTCTACAGATAAGAATAAAATTTCCAAAGCTAGAAATGTTCCCCGATCTAATTTTCTTCACCCGGGACTTGAGACTAATAAGAAAAAGGAGATTGTAGCCCCTTTTGTTACTACCCGGAACCCGCGTCTACCTCCTCTGGCCCAGATCTTGAATAAACATTTGCCGATTTTACAGATGTCTGAAACCTCTCGTAACAAATTCCCGAGTCCCCCAGCTGTCATTTACAGACAGCCCCCCCCAACCTCAAGTCTTTGCTAGTTAGAGCCAAGTTACCCGACCACTCAAATAGTGAGATTAAGGGGGTTTCAAGGCACATTTAGTTCGGTGTGTCACTTGTGCTTCTCTCAAAGAAACCAAATGTATTCGGAGCTTCTCTACAGGTCAAAAGTTTAATTTGGTTCATTCAAATACTTGTTTTACTAAAGGCGTGGTGTATTTGGTGAACTGTCTCAACTGTAAAAAGCAATACGTGGGAGGGACAGGAGGGGAGCTTAGGATTAGACATCGTTGTCACAGGCAGGAATTTCGAAAAGCGACTGCCCCCTTGGGGAAACGTTTTCAAAGCTGTAAAAACTTTGAGCTAATAGGGATAGAAAAGATCCACAATAATAGTAAGGCAATTAGAGAAGGAGTAGAACTAAAATGGATTTATCGTCTTAACACGTTCGCTCCAGTAGATATAAATGTTAAGGATTTGACAAATAGCCTGTAAGCCCTCCTCTGCAGCTGCCTCTTTTGTTAGAAGGTTTTTGTCCGAGATTAAGCATCAGCTTGCATGTGTACGTGATCAAGAAAGGTTTACCCTTTCGAAACGTAAAATTTTACACTTTTAACCTTTTACGTTTTACTAGAGTTTTCATCAAACTGCTTTGAGATTTACCTATCCTGTTTTACTTTTCAACTTTAAATAAACTTTTATGGATGAAAGTAATATTTGTGTCTGGTGGCCTCTGTTTTTTCGTATATAAATATATATATATATATATATATATATATATATATATATATATATATATATATATATATATATAAGGTCGAAATGCTGCGGAGCACTGTTGAAATGTGTAGTTCGGGCTTCCCACCCACAAATTTCTTTCGACGACACGGCTGGTACCTTTCCATGTTACCGTCCGAGGTGTAATACATGTCCAGGTGTTGGCAAACACGACCTCGTCAACATTTCTGGCCCCAACGGCAATAGCTTTATTGTCAAACAAAGATTCTCCTGCATTTCCTCAATTGTAGTTTATATTTTAGCTTGTGGGAGATGTAACTCGTTGTATGTCGGAGAGACCAAGCGCCGCCTCGCGGATCGAGTCACCGAGCACCTTAGGTCCATCAAACAGAATCTCCATGGATACCCGGTGGCTGCACATTTTAATCCCCCTTCACCTTGTTCAATACAGCATTTAACTGTTACGGCAGCTGTAATGTGCCGAGGCTCCGATCGTGACCGCCTTAGTGCTGAAAACCGACTGATCATGAGGCTAGGTACACTCGCTCCACACGGCCTTAACGTTGGAATTGACCTTTTGTAATATTCACCCCTTTTTGAGCCAGTTTTTACTCCTTTTACACTTACCCGTTCGTGCTCATTTTTTACTGCGTAGCCCTAATTATTATTTTTTCCGGACGTAGTTTTTGTCTACTTTTTTCCCCTTTTTTCCGACCATGTTCGATTTGTACGTGCACTTTTTCATCCAGGACGCTCTTTTTCGTTTTTTTTTGATTGGTGTTTCATCCTTCGCACTCTTGTTTTCTGACAGTCACTTTCGTTCGGTTCTGTTTTAACAGCGATCGCTTCGGATTTGATGTTTGTCGTGTCCAATTGTTACTGTTGGTTGTTCAGTTTGGTTTTTGCCACCTGATGAAGGGTTTATACCCGAAACGTCCTGGAGTTTTCCGCAAACTTTTAAGCACTTTTTACTACCTCTTTTCGACCTATATATATATATATATGTATATGTATATATATATATATATGTATATATATGTATATGTATATATATATATATATATATATGTATATGTATATATATATATATATGTATATATATGTATATGTATATATATATATATATATATACTTTTACCTGGAATCTACCTTTGGTCGACATTCCATGCTGTAAAATATGTATTAGGTCTTCATTTACAATAGGTCCTCATTTTAGTGAAGACATATTGTTAAAGGGGCCCATTACACCTCTTTCTCTGTATGTTTTTGTAAAGTATTACCATATATAATGCGTTCCCGGCGCCCTTTTATAGTGTCTTTATATGGTGCTTGTATTTCTAACGTATGTTATATACATTTGAACGTGTTATATGCTGTGTTATATCAGCGTACTATAAAAGTGTACCTTAAGGAGATACGAAATCGTTGCGCAATACCTAAAAGTAAATTAAATACTTAATTAAAACTTGTGCATACGTCATACGCCTTATATATTGTTGCGGTCGCTGTTAAAGTTTATAATGATAATTTTTCCTGAATTGAGCTATATATGTATGTATATATATATATATATATATATATATATATATATATATATATATATATATATATATATATATATATATATTATACAAATACTAATTGGCATCTTCCGAAGTGTAAAGATGTTTGTGTATGAGAAAGGCAAAGGGTGAAGATCAGTATCAAAATTCTTACTTTTGGATGTATTTCACACCATAGATGAAATTGTATAGAGGCTTTTCATATGACGCCATAATACTCCTCGGCGGCCATGATGGACATGAGACTGCGTAGTAGATTACACTCGTCGCCCTTGCTCGATTTATGTGTATGCACCGCGCATACCTCAGTGCACAAAGTGCAGTGCGTTCAATCCAGAACCACGTGTATTTGGCATAATTGTTCTCCAGCATGGCGACTCCATCACATAAATGCAAAGTTTCTGTATCGTACCTACGTCAACATTCTTTCGTCAACATTCTTATACTTTACTAGTTTGAATAAACATATTGCACATTGTTTTTATCAGATGGAAAATGCAGCACTTGACCCGATTTACAACCTGAAGGAGCTAAATCAAGTGCAAATCGCTTGGCAGATATCGAAAGGCATGGTAAGTAAAACGATTCTATTTACAAAAGAGGTTTCTGCAGTAACCCCTTTTTTCACAGTGACTAAGGTGACAGGAAACTAACTTTAAGAGTTATCGAGCCCTTAAATTGAACAACACAAACTCTGTAATAAATATGTTTTCCAAAACACCCGTCTTCTTTGCGCAAATTTCCCGGGGAGTTTCCTCGTGTTCTCATCAATGATTACTAAAATGCTGATAAATTTATCTCATGCTAGGATCAATCGGCACCGTTGAATGGTATTTTATGTTGCAGTTGTACCCAAATATGTATCGCATGTCTTTCATTTATACAGGTCAAGTGCAAGAGCAGTCACTGAAACTTATTTTGAAACAGCAGCTTATTCTTACCAATATTTCTTAATTTGTTTTTCACGAACCCTTTTTTTCAAATCCAAAATCCAAAACTTAAATATTGCACATGTATCAGTTTTTGGTAAATCAAAGAGTAATCAAGTAAGAAATACAGTGACACATGATTCTCAAGAACCATTCATGGAATAGGATAGACTGGTAGACTATTAATTTCTTTGGGCTGCT
Source organism: Holothuria scabra (assembly GCA_037179385.1). NCBI lineage: Eukaryota > Metazoa > Echinodermata > Holothuroidea > Aspidochirotida > Holothuriidae > Holothuria > Holothuria scabra. Next base: position 12,278,994 of record CM074196.1, on the reverse strand, counting down.
CTTTCCCTTTAAATTATAATCTGATTAGTAGCATGGTAATGTGTATTGTTCATTATCTACTTGTTATTATTGGACACAGGGACAATCAGAATTAGGACTATTCTATACTTAATACTTGCTGGATGTATTCTTCTACAATTTTATAAAAAAGATCAAATCGTTAAGGGGAAAAAACTTAAGTGTGGATTCATTTGTTGTCATGGACACCTAATATTTGCTTTAATGCTTCCAATAACTTTATTATGATATTACAGGCGTTTCTTTCAACGACTAAATTCTTCCATGGTGATTTAGCTGCAAGAAACTGTCTCGTTGGAGAAGACCTTGTAGTAAAAATATCCGATTTTGGATTATCTGATGATATTTATCAGAGTGGTTATAAACGTATCGCCCCTGAAAAGAAGAGACCTGTTAAGTGGTACAGTCCAGAAGCCAATCTGGATGGAGTATGCTCTTGTAAAGGCGATGTGTGAGCTTCTTTCTCATAATTTTCTTTCAAATCAGTTTTTATTTGAGTTGGGTGTTTTGTGTTATGTTACAAGTTACGTAGAAAAAGTAACCTCTTTGACGCCATAAACTGTGAATGTTAAAGGACATAGAAGAAAACCCTCCAGGGTAAGACCAGTGGGGACCAAAGAAGAGAGTGGTCATTAACGATGAGACACAAGGGAATCGACATATCTGTCACCCAATGGAGAAAACAATTTCTATCCTAACACTGCTCTTCTTTGCGCACCTCACTGACCCCGGCGTTGTCAATAGTTGAATGGTGTGTGTGTGTGTATATGTATATGCCACTAAGGCTTAAACCAATTGGTTAGAGACTAGGTCGTAAAAACTCCATCTAACCTAACCTGCGACTGACAATTTGCAACTGCTTGTACCTGGCGTTGCCTCCAGTCCGCAAAAACGAACACCTTTGTTTCTCGAATTAAATATGAGGCAGATGTAATGAAGAAGGAGTTTGATTACTCAGAACTAAAGAAAGAGAAGTATCATATATATTTTGCTTCCACACAACAGGGTCTTCTGTATAGCAACAATTTAGACATAACTTTTCACACAGGTATGAGCTTTAAATGAAACTTTTGCATTTGTCTCATTTAGATGGTCTTTCGGAATCGTCATGTGGGAAATTTACAGCCTTGGAGACATGCCATATCCTGGCATGCCAGCGACCGAGGTAGTTAAACGGATATTAAAAGGTTATAGACTGCCGCAACCTGATGGATGTCCCTTGGACATGTAAGTTTATCAAATTTATGTAAATTATCTATATAATTACATTATATTTGACTTCATATTTCACCTCATATAAGAACTGATTTATGGAAATTCAGCTCGGAAATATACCTTGAAAAAGCAATGACAATCCTTTGAGAAAGTGGTGTGGTGGTGACGATGACGAAGACAACGACGAAGATGATCATTGTTTCTCAGCAATCAGCATATTCCTTCAAATTTCCATATCAATGTTCCCATATTTTTCTTTCTGGAAGGTACAAGATTATGCTGGAATGTTGGCATCAGGCACCAAAGGAAAGGCCAACATTCTCACAGTTGGAATACGCATTGGAGTTAATCCTTCACCACAGAGCTGACAAGGACATCAGACAATCTACTGGCGACCTACACCAAAATCCTACCAATGGATGACCAAAACGAGATGCCGTCGGCTCTACGCAGAGAATCTTCTTTGGCAGACAAAATTAATTTGGTAATTCCATTTGTTTAATCAAAATAGGCAATACCGTGTTTTGGTCAAAACATTCGCACACTAAGTATTTTATACACCCCCTTCAGTGACAGGATAAAAAATTGAAAAGGCGATTGAGGAGAGAGTTGTATGCAAGGACAAAATGCATGGAAACGAGAATCGGCTTATTGTAATTTGAGAACCATCTATCGGCTACTGTACTTGCAAGTTAAAAACAACTACATGCATTCTTGACATTATTTTACCCTCTTAGTTGCATTTTCTGCACGCTTTTGGAACAAAAATGTGCCAAATACAAGAAGACAAAGCTGACATGATATGATGTGTTAAGTAAGATGGGGTTGATCATGACTTTACATTTAGTATTCTTCTTTATAAATTAAATATGTGCAGAGTTGTACGAACTATCAATTGTGAAGATTTAAGGGAAACAAGGTAAAGAAAGAAAAAATTTCCTTCGCGAAATCAAAATTATCTGTATTATTAGAATGTAAAACTCAGTCAGTAAATTAAGAAAGTAATGATTCCAAACATTTTTCCCTCATCATCACAGGGCAATCTTTTCGGTACAAGCGCAGACAGTGCGATATGTGACATGAACAACACTTCATCTGCGTCTTTCACTGTAGACAACAATCTTGTTGGAGAGCCAATCAGTGTTCAACCCATCTTCGAGGAAACCCACAGACCATCTGACAATCGGAATTCAACAGGTTCTTTCGACTTTGACCCAGAACTGATAGAAAGTGATTCTGATTCAATTACGTTTACAAACATCATTGACGACAAGAGGGTGGATGATGTTAACCAAGTTGAAGAAACACCAACTAAATGGGATAGTGACCTTTCACGGGGAATGAAACAGGCGGGCATGGCCTAATAGCAAGGTCCAAGCTCAAATTAAGTTGAAATCTCCATGATATATTATGTCCGGTTCTCGGAAAACAGCTGTTTAAGTTTTAACATTTTCCAGACAGAGTTAACTAGAGGCAATCATATATGATTTCATATCATCACATTAAAGAACATTATTCAGTATTTTTATTCCTTTACAACCAATTTTCTCCCCAACGATCCCACGAAATTCGAACTTGAGTGTATGAGAGACATGGGATATTAAAAACTTCACATACCTTAAAGGGAATTCCTATTCCTAAAAACATCAATATCCACACAACAAAACTGAAAAAAGAAAAAAAGCAGTCCTTGTCATTTTGATTACGTGATGTAACACCTGGTTGTCTCAAGGTCACTTCTGGTTAAAAATGTAGTAACTTCATTCGCTGATATTTCGAGAAATTTATGTGCTTTTTGAATGAAATTTTACCAAATTTTGTAAATTAAGTTCCTCCTGAACAAATGAAAATACATGTTTTGCTTCATTTTTTCTTATAATCACTACGGTTTTAAAAGTTTGACGTTCCGTTCACAAGTTGCTATTGAAATATTTTGCTGTTAAATATTAGATTACGGGCTTAATATATGCTTTCATGTATTATCATTCAACCTAGAAAAAGTGTGAGTTATACATGATTTCTAATTCTTATGTCAGTGAACTTTTCTTGTAAATTTTGGTATTACACATTGTACGATATAATGTATTCTTCTGTTTCTTCTACACATGAAGTGTGTGGGTAGGTGGCATATTGAACAGCTTTGTCTCATTTTGAGAGCGCCCTCACTTTTTCGTAGATTTTCTACCACAGTGTATCTATAAGGGTTTCATGGAAATCGTTAATACTGTATGTCGCTTCAATTAATACAGTTTGTTCAGCCATTAATACATTCCTCATTATGCCTTAGCTCATATAAAGTTAACTTGTCCATACAAAACTCACTGAAGAGCCACCGTACCCGGCCAGAAAACAACCAGCTAAGGTTCTGTGCTAATTCAATGGCAAATTAAGGACAACGAACTTTTCAGGTTTCCATAGAAATTATGTCACATTGTATCCACTTTGTTCACTCATAATTTTGTCAACATCTTTCAACGGTCAAAAATATCCGTTGCACACTTTTCCCCACCGTACTTTCTCGGTTAAAAAACCCTTGAAAATTGGTTTCTACGAAGCAGTGGATATGTTTATTCATATCATTTGATTCCTCCACTATTTAGAAGGGGAATAGATAGTTTCCCACTGAATATTAACACTGTACAGAATCCTTATTTTACAAAACATTATCATTGTTTAATTTTATAAACCACATTTTGTTTAAAATGTAGTAAAACGTTTATTATACATTCAATTTGATTCAATATTAAACATTTTTACTAAGGCTAGATATTAAGCTTCCACACAAAAAATGGACTCGTCCAAAGCACCAAAGTCAGAAAGAGGGCATGAAAAGGCTCAAAGTTGCATTTGCAAGCATTTTGGCTTTCCTCCTCTAATACTTTCTTTGGAATCATATTAGTAAAATGATTTTCGTTCGACTTCGTTTCATATAAGAGGTAAATTTGCAATTAAGATACAGATTGTCAAGTTAATTCATACAAAAGTGGGCGGTACCTTGACTTGTTCATTACCACGATCGTTTTAGAATCTAAGCGGAGTTTTCACATAGGCGAAAATGAGACAACTGTTCAATATGTGTACTTGTTTTGGGTGCAAATCGGGGACATCAGCGTGTATTTTCTAAAGCAAGTGGGGACAAACTTTCAACTGGGGATATCCTCAATTGCCAAATGAAAAAATTGATTTGGCGATAAAAATTGATTTGTCGCCTTTCATAGATGAGCCCCAGTAAGGTTCAAGCATTTTGGTGTTTTCTTCATTTTCAATGTTGTTAATCCGTCATTAGTTTAGTTAATTAATTACATGGAGTTTTACTGCTCAGTTCTTAACCAATTGGTTTGAGTTTGGCCGGCCACGTCCCTCTTTCAAGTTGTGGCTCACTGGATTGCTTTCCTTGCTCCATTGCTTATCCTGAACACCATGCACACTGGCAATAGGTCCCATTTTTAGTGTCTTCGGTATGACCAATCCAGGAGCCGAACTCCAGACCTCCTTACTGCAGGTCGGGTGTTCTAACCACTTCATCATACAGGCGGTTACCCATCATCAGTAACACAACATGTGTTGGTACATGAGGTTGCATATAATACATGTATATGATGGGAAGTAACTTTTGTAGACTCAAGGAGACAATTTTTAAAAGTGAATTATATGAAAGATAACCATTATTCTCTGTTTTGACTTTGTCCTCATTTCCATGGAACACCAGAGGGACTCGGTAGTATGACGTCTATTCAGATAAAATGCCATATGTCCGGGTACTTTGACGCCTTTTGAAATACTTTCTTTAGTAATGCTGCATTCTATAATTGTATTCTTGCCCCCAAATCACGTTATGATTTATCGGAATGTATCAAGATACTTTCGAACACTTCAAAATCAAAATACATGGATAGACATCATTTTATCTTACTTGACCCTTTCGGCGTTCCATACATTTTCGTGTACATGTATTTTGTGTCATTAGCATAAGCTTAGCATCATAATCAATTGATTGGCTAAACTGAAAACAGTCCACAACACATCATACATCTTTACTAAATTCTGGGGGATATGGTAATCTGTCATATTTGTATAGATATATGACCAGTATCTCGCGACGGCTGTTCCGTTTTAACTGCAAAAGTCGCAAAAACTAACGTCAGAGTTTTTCATCCTCAGACTGAGAAAAGCTAAAGCCTCGAAGACAAATGCGCACATTTATTTTGCGACTACTGCATCTAAGAAATACAATTGTCGCAAAAATATACGTGCGAATTAAGTGAGTAGGCCTTTGTCTCACGTAAAGACAAAAATGCAAACCTTTAGGCCAAACAGCCGCAGTCGTAAAATATCAACTCTCTAACTTCCGACTGACTTTTAACAATGAGAAATACCAGGGGCCGATTTCACCAGAATTAATTTTAGCGATCATCGCTAAGTCGACAGCTAACGAGAAATCATCGCAAGTTACGATAGCGATAGACTTTGCCTTTCACTAAAGCAACCTAGTGTAGCGATAGATTTCAACCTCTGCGTTTACTAAACAGTCATCCGGCTAAAACTCATCGCAAACGACAAACTGTAGCCTAGAGATGTAAAATTGATCGCTAAAGTTTAGTGAAATCATTTTGAAAAATCCAATCAATTTAAGATTTAGCGATGGATTTCTTCTGCGTTAGCGATGATAGCAAAACGTTAGTGAAATCGGCCCCAGAGTTAGTTCGGAATAGGATGAATTTTCCCTAACTAGCGATATTAGCTGTAACACTGTGCTATCATTTGAAGTTCGACGTTCGCAGAAAAATTAATACGGAATTATTAGATATACGCAGGTGTAATATCCTATGCCGTCCTACGATCACATTGTGATTGGTCGGTCTCCTTCTTAGTACACTGATAAAATTCCTGTACATTAACAGGAAAAAAGGAGATATGTTAAGATTAAAGAAACGTTCTTGTATTTGAAGAGGGTTTTCTGTATTCTTTGTTTATCTGTATTTTTTTATTTGTTCTGTAAATTTAGAGCAATTTTGAACCGTTGAAAAGTCATTCACTTCGTTTTCTACGTATTGCGATCACTTAGGAAGCCAGTAATTTTGATTGAGAGAGGTCTACGTATTGTGATCACTTAGGAAGCCAGAATTTTGATTCAGGTGGCCAACCGCAAAACAGTGATAATCGTCTTAGAAGCCGGGGTCTAGAAGGGATGGTGTTCCACCTTTGAGAAATGTTCGAATATTTAACTGTCGTAAGATGGATTGTAGTGCGACATTTAGAATTATTCAAAGACAATGCGAGAAGGAAACTGCCCTAGAGTTTTGACAAATGAGTACGGCACTGGTTGTATGGGGATATGAAATTTAGAACGTGAAGTTGATCGAGTTCGGTAATTTGTTGCCGCAAGGAATTGTGGGACACAGTGTGGGATACACAACTCGAGCTCAGCACATAGTGAATGGCGTTCCTTTGTTGTCAACAGTACGTGCATACAGCACTAAGCATAAATGTAAGTGTCTAGCCAACTGGAACGAAAATAGTCGTACTGTACGGTAGATAAAAATGCAAAATTTTACATAAAAAAGACAGAGAAGACAGAAGACACAGTCCACTGCACAGTTCCACTCTTACGATCCCTTCTTATGTTGTGGATGGACTATGAAAGAATGATTTCATGAAATTTTTATGCAAACTCAAATTTTGGAACACGTGTTATAGGTGTGGGATTGGTTTGTTCATCTCGACGATTTGCAGGATGTGCGCAAGTGCATAGCCACAAAACAAATTACTGAACTCTCTTATTGAGTGATTTGTTTTTGGGGGAAAAGGTTGGAACTGATTGATAAATCTCTTATTGAGTTTTGGTGAGCAGTTCCAATGTGAAGTCGTACCGTACAAAACATATGGGAAACGTAGGCCTACCTAAAATGCAGAACTCATTAGACACAACATAACACTAGGCCTAATAATTACAAACACTCCAGATCTCATGTTTAAATTTAGGCTATAGGTTTACGGGTTAGTTTACTTAGGATATGTTTTATATGAGTGAGGTACGAAGATCACCGTCCACCCATCATGCAACAGATGTAGGCCTTACCAAAGCTTCAGAGCGCCGTTTTTACATTGGTTTCATAATATAGCACGTTTTGTTAGGTGGTGGAATGTCCACAAACATTTGACCCGCCATAGTGTTTAAACAGCAAAGATACCACTAGTTTATGGCGATTAGTGATTGCCTTTTGTTTCCCTGACAAGGAAAGGAATGAAATTATGTTTCACAAGTTGAAGAAATCGAATTTTATGCTGTGTTTGTTGTTAGTGTCAGCGGCAGTCATACTACAGTATTTTATATTTATACTTTTCTTTCGGTTCGGATCCAAACACAAATCTGGAAAAGGTGAAGCAAGTTTGACTTCTGAACAAGGACTAACCACTTGTTTTATTAGGGAGAGCAAGTTCAATGTGAATTCTCCCTTACACCAAGCTAAGAATGAAACTACAGATTTCATTTACTCCAAAATACGAGTAGCTTTTTTCGAAGCTTTTCGAAGGTCTTGGCCATACCACACCATCTTTCGATCGCCAGAGAGAGTTCGTAGTTGTAACTGTTCTTCTGTTAATGCTATTGTGACAAGTGAAAAACTGGCTCAGAATTTAAACAATTATGATATCATTATCATACCTCAGGATGTTGGTTGTTCCAAAATTCCCACAGCTACCTGGGAAAAACTTACAAACCAGAAAAACAATAGCTCAACCCAGAAATGGATCTACGCTTCATTTGAAGGAGTATTCAAAATAAGGCAACAATTTCCAGCAAAACCTTACAATAAATTTGCATACGATTGGTCGTTCACATACCATTCCCAATCCGATTTTCCCATGCCTTACGGTTATTACAAGCCAATTGAAAATGGGGCTCTTGGTAAAGAAGACTTGGACGCAATTTTGAAACGAAAAACACACACAATCTCCTGGATGTCGACATGGAGTAACTGCGCATGGCCTAGGAGACGTTTTGTCGATGAATTAGGGAAGTATCTTCCAGTTCATAGGTATGGAGGCAAATCCGGTATGAGATGTCCTAGAAGCGGCACAGTATGCGAGATGAAAATGAAGAAGTACAAATTTTACTTAGCTTTGGAAAACAGCTGCTGCGGTGAGTACATCACGGAAAAGTTTTGGAGAACACTAACTTGGGATATTGTTCCTGTTGTAGTAGGTGCCCCAAAGAGCGAGTACCTCCGCTTTGCGCCTCCAGGTTCATTTATTTACGCAGAAGATTTTCGATCTGTCAAAGACCTTGCGAAGTATCTACTTGAACTAGATTCTAACGATGGATTATATACACCATATTTACAATGGAAGCTTACTGGAAAAGTTAAACTAAATTATCCAGATCTTCAAGACAAGCCGGCAAAGTCACGAGCGCCGCCTGACACGTTTTTTTACTCATGCTCGTCCGTGTGTAGGATTAGCAATAAATACCAAGAAAACAGGATTTATAAAGTTGGTAATGACAGTCACACCAAAAAATTCGATCCGTATGTTTCGTGGTGGGGTGGCTCTTGCAGAAAATGTGCACAGTCTATGTCCTGGGGAAACACTTCACACCAAGTCCCCTAAATCAGACATGAAACCTCAACTGTTCTCTTACTGCGAGTTGATAATGTTCAAACACCGTTTAAAACGAATGATCAAATCCATCCAAGAACCGCGCTGGAGATATCAAAAGAGTAAATGGACCGCTAAAATTCTGGTAATACGGCACAATCATACTTCCCATTGAACGTACAATAGTCTACCCCCTTCACGTTTGGAGCGTAAGACCACAAACTAGCCTTCCCTTGCAATAGGAACTGTTTCTTTCTGGGAGTTTCTCAACCGTAATGAGATGTTGTCTACTTGAATGCTAAAAAGTTAACGATTCTTACTATGATCTCAAGGCCAATGAACCAAGACAATTTCATCTTAAGCAAAATGAAGTAAGGAAAAACCAGTGAGCCACAACAAGTTACATCGGTCTTCGGTTTGACCAGGGAGAAATCTAACTCAAGATATCCCCAGACGCAGTCGGTATTTCGTATAAAAAATAACGGTAAAAGTAACCACTGATAATTCTCACTTTGAGTGGCTAAAATAATGCAAGTTCGTAAGAACCAGTGCTGATATTTTTGGAGGTGACGTTTGTGTTGACTAATTCGTAAAAAAAGTGTCATGATATCATTTTGACTGCAGAAACTTCTACATAATTAAAACAAAATCGAAAAGTGGAGGGAAACACCGTTCGCTTATACCATTTCCCTCAAGTCGAAATTTCTTTGCTTCTTCGAACTTTTGGGAGCTATGAAAGCATAATCAAAGAGGTGACGTCAGCACAATTTAACGGGACAATGATGTGTACGTGTGAAGAATTGTCATCTGACAATTCCTTTTCCTCGTGGACAAAGAAACTTTTCAAATACACGGTTTTGGTTACATTGTCATGAAAAATCAAAAATTTCAAAACTTATCAACACATCCGCGCAGCTTATGAAATCAATTTTCAACTTTTTGCAAGGAGCATTCATTTAGGGAGAAAGGTGCAAAAAGGCCTGGGATATTTTCAAATGCCAGAAAACACGAACAGACGTGTGGATATACAGGCAAAAAGAGAGCAAAAAAGGTTGCTGGTAAAGTGTTAGTGATACATTCACAGTTTCCCAAGTAATTTTGGTATCATTTTCAAATTTTTTGATTTTTTGCACTGAAGTGAACATTTCATTGCAAACCTAAACGCAATATAACTACTGCTAAGATCCACTTAATTAAAGGCCAAAAATACCGGCTGTCCAAAGGTTCAGTTGGAATGTATGCTTCTCGTCAACTGACGGTGGTGCTCGGCTTAGACTGTAGACCTGTAGTGCTACTTACGCGAAATATGTGTTCGGTTCTGGAGATACTGGTAAGTGAAGTTGACACATTTTCGGTAAAAAGAGAACTTGAAGATGTAATGTCACTGATTTACATTGTTGGGTTAATGTCTTGTTTTTCTCTAATTTTAAGCCTTTAAGTTGGACCGTAAATGGAGTAGGGATGCCATCTTGCCCCTAAGGCATATGAATGTTTTAGGTTCTATCACTCAGGATGCACTCAAGGCATCGATATATCTGAGTTTAGCTGCATACGTAGGTGGTAAATTATATAGAAAGACATTAACGAACAATGTGAATCCATGAGATCACGCCTGCTGGCACCAAGTCTCGTCTTTGTAAATAATAATGTACATTATCCTTTTTCAAGGATTTTTTTTTTTTTTCTCTCCTCTTTTATTTTTTCCTTAGGTTAATTTTATTTTTTTGAGAAGTAGCCGAGCTTTGCTAACGTCAGCCAAAATCTGCTTTGACTTTATATTTTATTTCTCGCTACTGCCATATTATCTTTCCTTTTGCTGTAATAATCATAGCTGATTTGCTGCAAAACCAAAGTAGATCAAAACTTTTAGAAAGAATTTTTTTGCTTAAAGGCATAATATCGATTCCACACACCGTACGTCACTCGAATAAATTAGAAACATGGTACATCCAAGCCGCCAGCCCCTGCAGACAGAAATTCTCAAAAGGCAAGGCCGTTGTGTCCCTGGCTTAGACGGTATTTTTTGTTTTGCGTCAAAGCCAAAACCTAACGAGAGCGTCACCAGAATGACAATAACAATGATAAAGATATAAACACTTACTTAAAGGCTTCTTCATCGAAAGCGCCATTTTGTACCTTAACCCGATTTTACATCTACGCATTTTCCTTACCATCCCAATGCGTGGATAGAACCTATATCGACCCATATGGAGCCCATTCAATTTTGCACCCAAAATTTATAAGAACCCCACATGGGTAGACCGCATGAATGGGGGATATTATACGGCTGGCCCATATTTCTCCACATTAGTTGTTTACATCAGTTGTTTTCAAGGGCCCCAGAACTATCCCATATGAGTCATATGGGAAAGCCCATAATGAGTTTTTTATCGACTCGGGTGCAAAATCATATGGCCCCTTATAAGGAAGAAGGAATGGGTCCCATATGGGTTCCATACCAGAATGTTACCTGGGGTATAGCTTTCATTGACACTAGGAGGAAATCGTATTCTTGGGTGTAAACTATCGTTGGGTAGTTCACCTGGTTCTCCGCTTAGACAATGTCGTGGATCACCCACTTGTGATTTTCTTCCAGCTATATGGTCCTGTAAATAGTGCGCTCATAAAATAATCTTAAATGTTTGAATAATAAAGGAACATCAGAATTTTTTCATTAAATTTTTAACACATTCAATGCACAGCTTGCAGTAACCTTGCTTAAATACGTTAAAGAAAGGACGACGTCTTCATTATTGATAATTAGATTGAGTGTATGGCTCAAAATATGTGCTGTTTTACAGAAAATTTTGCTGATATTATTTCTAACAACTAATGATGTTCTTATGTCACCATAGAGAGTGTGTTTTGAAGAGTGTAATTCTGTGAATGTAATTGGTTATTATGGTAATCAAGTTGGGAGTCAAAGTTTGTTTGAAAAAGACTCGATAATCCTGTTAATCATTAGTGGAACTGGTGTCATTGGATATTATCATAGGACCAGTAGTGCAACTGGGGTCATTAGATGTTACCATAAGAAAGCAATGAGTGTTGCAGTGTAATTTATTTTTGAGTAGTCACTTTGTACTTTGTAAGAGGCGTGTTATATTCTTTCTGAATTTGCATTTTGGGGTTTCCCAAGGGAGATTTTAGGATTTTACAAACGGATTGGAAAGGGTACTGAGTATTCTCCACTCCATGGACGTCGATTTGATTTCCAAAGTGGGGGCGGGGAATCTTTGCTGATTTTTTACTCTAAAAAGAGCGATAAAATCACTCTCTGCAATAGAAAGTGCCCTCACGAATCACTCTTTTAATAAGTGCATCCTGTACGCGCTTCAGCAAAAGTGAAACTTCCCTCTTCTGCTCTTTTGGAATATATACCACTTTTCTTGGAGTGAATTTTAGCTCTTTTGGAGTCAACGTTATAGCTTTCACCCTTCTAACGAGTAAAATTTCATTTTTTCTATTCAATTTTAGAATGATTTTCTTGTCCCTTAATGTTCAGGTAGCGTCTTGCGAGACGGTCTAACCGAAAGAGATCTTTCGAAAAATGTCTTTTCGTCAAAGATGGCCATGAGTTCAAAAATACCGCACAATAAAGCAATATATCAAAGTCCATTTGTATACAGGTATATGGACTGACCTACATCATTATATTGTTCTTCTTTATGAGGTGTTAGGGAAAGGAATAATACCTCAGTAGAGGGGGTAACCAATTTTCATTTACGTAAGACTGTTTAGATGCTTAACGGTGATATCTCGTGCAGAACTTCACCTTGATTAAAATATATCGACTAGATCCGGCTCAAAGATGATCATTTACATATTTAATCTAGTCAATTAATTGACAATGTTTCTGCTAGGTGTCCCTCTAATCAAATTTGGTTCAAATATGACCACACCTCACGAAGTAAGTCGGTATGTGACATGAATTAACCAATTTTGGCTGTTGCTTAGCTACCGAAGGAGCTACTGAGGACCTTCTCCATTGTTTAAAATCGATTTAAATTTCATGACAAAAAGTATATAGATACATTAAGAATTATTTCTTTATTGCTTTATGTTTGTTCTGTTCATTTAAAACGATTTTAAAAGTGTGGAAGTCTATAGGTGTTAAGCATTCTATAAATAAGGGTACTCAGGTTCCAGACGAGAATCTAAAAGTACATCTTTCGGCGCGAATGAGACACACGAAATGTTGTTGTAATGTTGTGTTGGTTTAATTGATAAGCATGTCCATTATGAATATTCTCTGCAAATGCACGAAATGACCTTTGAATACGCTGTTGTAATGATTAACATACTTCAGATATGATATATATCAGGCCTTTCATACAATCGTAACCCACATTACAAGACACTAGCGTAGCCAGCAGGGGGGGGGGACAGGGGGGAAAGAGTTTCCCCCCCCCCCCACAGAAATTTTGGGGAAGCGATGGGCGATGTTGAAAAAAATGAAGGAGAACAAAAAAAAAATAATAAAAAAAGGATAAACGGCAAGACGAGGGAGGGGATCGGGGGCATTTTTTTTAAAGTTTTTCGCGGGGGGGGGGGGGGGTTCTTAGTCGTTACGATAAAGTATGCAGTCCCTGACGGCGACTAGTCTCCCCGATGGTTTAACTGTTTTTTGTTCTCAAGGGACAATTTCCCTAATAAGAACCCCATATTTTCGGGGCGCTACGCGCGCTGTGGATTCGCTCCAGTTTTTTTCAATACTTCCATTCCACATATAGTGTAAGTCCTGTCAACCTTACCAAGTAACAGGTAGGCAGAGTACACAGGTTATGTAGAGGTCGTAAATTTCATCACATATCACAAAGCCTAGTTGCTGTTCTCTTGTGTGTGTCATGCGACAGGTCAGTTGGTGAGCGACTCACGGAGCATAGTTTGGCTATTTTATCGGGTATTCCAGGTGGTTTCGACACAATGTTTGTTATCCCCGATACGGTCTACAACCCCTACAGTTTCTATTTTTTTTCTTTTTGTCCTTAATGATTACATAGGCTATGTTATTTTTGTAAGCCTACCAAAATTTTTCGCGCGCTTCGCGCGCTTTGCAATTTCACGATTCAGACTCAAAAGAACACTATCAGTGCGCAACTCGGCTTTTAAAATATTAAGTGATATTGTGCAAAATGTGACCCAGGCTGCAATGATATGGGATAGTTAGGCTCCTTCATATCCCCTTCTCACCACCCCTCGACTTAGGGACTGTCGGAACTTGTGATCGCTGGCATGGGCCGCCCCCTGTCGGGAATAACCTGTCGCCTTCCCATGGTCGGTTTAGTTATTTAGGCTTTCAAAAGAGTTATTTCTGCGATAAAACCCCAAATGTTCGGTACGCTTTGCCCACTCTTCCTCAGCTCGGTTACCCAGAGCTACTAAAGTACAAACACTTCCCATCTTTTCAAGTAAATTAATAAGTAGAATAAATGGATTAATGTACATATCGGGAATTTCATCTCATTTCGCTAAACTTAGTTAATAATCTCTTGTGTCAGTCGTGCGGTACGGACTTGAAGAAGGAAGTACAATACAAGTTGTGCCCGGTAGGGCCCAAATGCCGGGACAATGGATCTATATAAGCTTTAAATAAGTACAGATTCTTTGTAGTGTAGGCTAACCCAAAAAATTTTTGCCCGCTTTTCCACGGTTAAATTATCTTCCTCTTGCATATACAAGTTTTATGTCGTATATGACTCGCAATGGCAGGTATTGTGCACAGGTTTTCTTCAAATCTCCCTCACCAACTCATCGACGGCATCCTGGCTGTCGGGGCTTGGGGTCGCTACCCACCCTAACCCTCCCCCGTTCGGAGAGTGGCCCTTCGTCGGGCAAATCCTGGCGCCAAGCCTGGAGGGAAGAGACATTTTTCCAGTTATGACTTGTATATATGTAATGAAGCAATGAACAAAAAATGGAAGCTGCATTTTTGTGGAGAGGGGCAACTATTTTGGAGGGGCGGCCAATTTCACTAGGAGGGCGTGTCGCCCCTCTAAAACCCCCTGTGGAGAACACTGGAATCTAGTATAAAAAGAACAAAATATAGCACCATATTGCATCTAAGCTCTTCGAGACAGCAAAAAATTCCAAAAGGGGAGGGGGACACCCAGGGAGACAGGCCCGTAGCCAGGGGGTTCAGGGGGTTCGCACTTACTTCCGCCCAGACCTAAATTTTTTTATTTTTTTTTTATTTAAATGGAGTTTTGGCGTTTTTTCAGGGCAAAATGTCAATTCCGCTGGTTTAGCCAGTGTAAGCCTTATGAGTAGCTGTTTGTTTCAGTGCAACACAATTCCCTAGGGCCCCATTGACTCGTACAGTAACCCTCATACAGCCACACAATAACTCTCGAGGGAATACGGAAAACATTGATACAAGATTGAAAATGTCCAAAAATTCCAGCTTAGGTGTTCACCAGATCGCTCAATTTTGATGTAAAATTGCAAAATCTCCTTGGGGTAGGAGGGGGAGAACGACACCCTCTCCCGTTCGGTCGTTCGGCTCCTTACTTAGGCGTTTCGCTCCCTCAACAAAATGCCGCACCCCAGTGGCCGCGATGAAAAATGAAAAAGTGGGGGCTAAGGGTATGTTCAGCCCCTCAATATTTGTCAAGTGCGCCAATTAAGAAGCGCGGAGAATTTCGAAGTTGGGCTGAACATATTCTTGCTTAGAGCACTCGGGAAGTGCCGTTTCCGGCCATCTGAGGGGTTTGTAAAGCCAAAAATTTCCTGGTACGCTCCGCGCCAATCGATGGTAGAGCTCCGCTTAGAAACATGTATTAACATTTTTCATAGATTGATTTTTTTGTTGCACTAATTGAGAAACTTCAGAAATGAGATCCATATTTCCAGGTTGGGTACATGCAGCAAAAAACACTCGGGAAGTGCCGATTCCTGCCATCTGAGGTGTTTTTGAAGCCAAAAATTTTCTTGTACGCTCCGCGCCAACTGTTGGTGGCACTCCGCTCAGAAAGTCCTGTCGGTCAAGATTGGGGACGATGAGTCGACTTTGCCCCCCCCCCCCCACAAGAAAATCCTGGCTACGCCCCTGTTACAAGATTAGAAGGTTTCGTAGACTATTTCAAGCATGAAAACGGACTTTATTGACCCTTTCCACCCTCCAGAAGCGGTTCTCGCTTGTTGAATTCCGTGTACGCCTATTTCATGTAGAAATGGTCAAGAATCACCGCAGAAATTTCAAACAGTAATGGATGATGACCTCGCCTTCGTGTATCTGCAAAAGGCTTTGGTAGTTCACAAGCAAGTTTGGGGAGGTATTAAAGAGAGCACAAGAACATCGTCTTTTATAAGTTGTAAAGAATGCACCAAAACGTTGATTTTATGCGATCGATTTGAAATTGAAACGGGGAAGGGAATAGGAAATAAAAGGCACATCCTACTAGATTTTTCCTGTTAGAAAAAGAAAATGGGGGGGGGGGTGTCCGCGCCCTTTTGGTTCTCTTAGATTTCTCCTCTCTCACAGGAGGTTTTGCCACGTCGGTAGAACAGCCCAAGCCATTTTCTTTCTGGGAAACCAATGAAAAATGTTAACTATTTAAGTGACAAGTAATATGTTAAGTTGCACTAAATTAAAATGTCAAGTGTGTTTATCTAGTAAATTTTTCGATGGTGAAGGCCAGTTGGCGGGTACACTCTAAAAAGGTGTTTAGGAAGTAAGCACTTATTTTGCCTCCATGATGTTAACATGTTTAAATTCTAAACATGTTTAGTTATTAAATATTAAATGTTCAGCAAATAAACACAAGTTCAAAAGCGAAAGGGTTAGGAAATTGACACGTTTGTTTAGTGTGTTTTCACACTGGGACAAACGTATTTAAAGTTCAGTTCCTGAACACCTTTTTAAAGGTGTCAGTCAACTAATTCAATTTGTCTAAATACCTGGTTCTAAAAACGTTTGGTTTGCCTCAAAACACAGTGTAAGATGGAGCTTTGCCCAAATGCAAACTCTCTGCCGCTTGTACTTCTCTTGTCTATATAAAGGCTTTTGAAACACTGAGGGACTGGCGTCTTTCTTATGAAACATTAGTGACATGTGTTAGCCTAGATAGAGTTTTAAGGCCCAGTTTCTAACTAATTGATTTATGCTGAGCCAGCAACGGTTTTTTTTTTGGCCAGTTGTGGCTCACTGGATTGTTTTTCCTACTCCTAATACTGAGCACTATGCACAATGGCAGTAGGTTCCGTCTTTTAAGTCTTTTGTATGACCTGGCCAGGACTCGAACTCCCAACCCCCCGACTTCAAGTCGGATGTTCTTAACACTTGAGCAGTGTTTGGCATTAAAAACGTCATTTTATACCTTACTTGCTAAAATATAAAAATGCCACCATTTCATTTTTCGGGACCTGATACACCGAGAAGTTTGGTTCTGGTCTTGTAATACATTTTTTCACGTCGATGTGAAATGTATACCTCAATCAAAAGTTCATTTATTACAAAGAATAAAGCCCACATAAGTTTAATGGGGGATAGCTGGTTCATTGACACTTTGAGTTATTTCATATACTGACTGTGTGTAGACTAATACTGATAGTCTACACGTGCACAGAGGCAATCAATAACAACCGCTCATACGATGGATGAATTATTTTTTAAAATGAAAAAAGATGCTCGCTAAAAAAATCTTTACTTAACTCCGGAGGATTTCACTCTCATTACGAATTCTCTCACAAATCAGCACACCCTTTTTGAAGTGAAATTCGTTCGGTTTTAGAGTTTTCTCATTTTAACTAACATAAAGCTCCCCCAGTAGGTCCGTCAATTCGAAAATTTGTTGGTATGGAGTTAGATGGAGTTACGGCCCACTTTCAAACCTATTGGTTCAAGTAGAGCCCGCTACGGCATTTTTCCCAGTTGTGGCTCACTGGATTGTTTTTCCTACTCCATTGCTTATGCGGAGCAACGGCAGTAGGTCCCATTTTTGTTAGAGTCTTTGGTATGACTCGATCTGGGAATAGCCTGAACCCGGGTCTTCCCGTGAGAGGCGGACGGATGCTCTTACCGTTAGACCAAAACACCATCGGTCTTTGTTGTTATGGAATGACATTAGTTCTAAGATATTTCAAAGAGGTTCGAAACTACTGGTATTTTTTATATACTTCATCAAAGGAGTTTCACTCTTAAAGAAGAGTGAAATTTGTGAAATACACTTCAAAACAACGGAAAGTGATTTCAATGGTGAATTTTCACTTTCTTGAACTGAATTTCACTATTCTCGGAATGAATTTATACTCTCATGTAAGAAGAATCCATACTTTTTACTCTAATAGCGAGTGACTTTAGCTGACTCTTTTTGTTTTTAAGAATGCAAGTGCAAGAATGCATTTCATGCACCTATTGCAACAAGTCTTCCACAAAATCCCGTCGAATTACAGGCGAGAGGTGTGGAGTTTGAGTCCCTACCGGGACCAACCGAAGACTTTAAAAGTGGGAGTTACTGTCATTGTGCTTTGCCAGTACGCACCATAGACAATGGAATAGGGGGAAAGAAGCCAGTCACAGCCACAGCTGGACAAAATTCCATAGTCGAACCGACTTAAAACCAAAATTGGGCCGCAAAACTTCATTTTGCCAACCCGTAGAATTGTTGGAAACAACACTAAAAAGTTGTACCGTGACACAGTGCAAATAGTAAGCGAAAACATCACGAAACATTTCATACGTTTGTCTAGTGTCTACGGTCTGTCTATTCATGAAATGAACAAAGAATAATCCACATGTATTTCTGAAATATCGACGAGCTTAAATGATATAGACTATGCTTCAATTTAAAATGCATGTTACATATTAAATTTGGAGTTGTAGATTTATGCAGGAAGTTTCACGGAATTTGCGGATTTGGCGTGTTGTTGTTTAAAATCTTTAGAATATCTCTAAGATGATGCCATTGATCTTCGTGCAAAGAGAAGAAATAAAAAAGTGAATTTCCAAGTATCTTTCATGACATTCAGATTGTTAATATTACATACGGTATTCAACTACACCAAGCGTCTACTCCCAATAAATCTCACTCACGGTGTTCCTATATACATGGACAGAGCATGTAACGCGTACGTCCTATCAGTAGATTGTCGCCACCGACTGTGGTAAAACAGGCCCACCAAGATGGCCGCCGTGAAGCTATAACTTGTATGATTTGACAACTACTCTGTAATATTTTAAACAAAAGTTAAACTTGAATGGCTAACAATACCATATTCCTGCAATACGTGTAGTAACTTTGACCTTACCTTGTATTATTTCAAAAATATTTCAACTTTTTTGCAAAATCTGGAAGTTGACTTGAGCAAGTCCAAACTTTCACACAAAACCACAGCAGACGGCCATCCTGGTGCGGTTTTTCTCACACGTACGGTAGCGACAATGTACACTGCAGTATGCTATTGTAACGTGGTCCGAGCCTTGGTAAAATGCGGGCTTATAAGCTTGTCCAGAGAACCAGGGAAAAAGGAGTCAGTTTACAGACAGCAGGGTTCCGTGCCGACGTGTATTCTCTCGTGGCCGATACAAGACTACTCGTACAAGATCATCGCATATCAAAAAGTGCAAGTAACTTAATTAGCATAACAAATACACAGCAGTACAAACATTCAACACACTCACTAAGCTACAGGTGTAAACACAATGGTACAAGGATAACAGTTAACATATAAAGTAACAATACAACTAAATTCCAAAAACACAATACAAATTCGTCTCCTACACTATGTCCATGTATAGGAAGTCCGTGACCTCACTACACAGAAGGAAATGCATTCTCATATAATAGATAAATAGTCTGTTACACTAATTTAAGTTGGGGTGACTGTATCTTCAATTTAAAGGCATGTTCTGGTGGCTTTTTGCCTTTGTCTTGTAAGAAAAACAAAAATATTCCACACCATGTCCTTCAAACCCTATCACAATACCATTTTCCTAACTCAAGATATCTCACTTTAAAGATTGGTTATTTCTTTTAAAAAATACCTCTGCTCTTCAACAAAGCCACAGAAAGTTACGTAATGTGGGCACATTTCTTCAAATTCCTTTTTTTTCTGTATAATTGAACATCCTGTTTGTCCTTGAAATTTGATACTGTTGGAATGTTTGAATATCTTTTCCTGTAGATCTAGCATTACCCTTCAACATATGTAGAAAGCAACCAACAATGTTCCTTGATATTGTCTGCAGCGGCATCATAATTATAAATAAAGTGAATGCAGCGTCAAATTAATGTGCCACAATGACATCACAGATTTCCCATGATGCATCAGATCCCAAGAAAAATTTGCAGTATTTTAAAAAATCTGTATCTTCCAAATGCTATAAGCTATTGAAATGCAGTTTTCACCTTTTGAAAGAGAAAATTTTTCTGTTTACTTTGAAGTTAACAAATTTTGTCTCCAGAACATGCCTTTAAGTAAGTTTGATTTTTTATTTAGCTGATTTCTAACGAATTTACAAGGTTTTGCATATCGTCTTCAATTCTCTTCAGTAAATATTTCATTCTGTCTATGTGTTCAATTCATGGCAAACACTGGCTTTAAGTAAAAAATTAACATATGGTTCTCCAGCAAATTTTATTTATATTGATTAATGTTTAAACTAGGTAACTATGACGAAAACTGCAATATCAATTGTTTGTTACTAACATTTGCATCATAACTGAATTGAAAACTTTTGGAGATCAACAGTAACAAACGCATTGCATATCAGATATTTCATAATGAACACATTATTTTTTTCATGATCCGTTAGACTAAGATTACGTTTATGATATCATACGGAGTATACATGCCTCTCTTTTTAGGAATCAGTTTGCTGCTAATCGTGGAAATGGTCCAGTATT
Organism: Holothuria scabra; assembly: GCA_037179385.1. Classification (NCBI taxonomy): domain Eukaryota; kingdom Metazoa; phylum Echinodermata; class Holothuroidea; order Aspidochirotida; family Holothuriidae; genus Holothuria; species Holothuria scabra. The sequence goes on along the minus strand of CM074196.1, from coordinate 12,258,319 downwards.
TTTGGTGTCCTTTCATCTTTAACACCATATGCACATGCACATGTTAGAATTTATTTTTTCGCTTGACGCAAAATGCATGTCTCATGTTATGATCTCTGTTTCAATGTTTACACTCTGAAAACCAAAGAGTGAATTTTGTCACTCTTTAATAGGGTGAAAAGTGTGAATTCACTCTATTATGTTCATTCCATGGACAGAGCATGTAAAGTACACGACCTAACCGTAGACTGTCGCCACCGACTGGGACAAAAAAGGCGCACCAAGATGGCCGCCGTGAAGCCATAAATCGTCTGATTTGACGACGACTCTGTTGTATATTAAACAAGACTTATGCTTGAATGGGAAAGAATATCATATTCCTTCATTACGTGAAGGGATTTTGACCTTACCTTGCCATATTTCAAAAATATTTCAACTTTCTTGCAAAATCTGGAAATTAACTTGAGCAAGTCCACACTTTTACACAAAACCATTGCAGACAGCCATCTTGGTGCGCTTTTCTTGGACGTTAGGGAGCGACAATATACGGTGAAGTATGTTTTGTCCATGTATAGGAAGTCCGTGTTTCATTCACTCTGAGAGTGCCGTCGTAAAATTAGTCTAAAAAGAGTGAACTTCACTCCAATAAGGGTGAAAATTCACTCTTAAACGAGTGCCATCGGGGACCACTTTTTTCTTCTTAAAGAGTGGATCGTGAAGGCACTCCATCAATAGTGAAACTTCGTTCTTTTGGAGTGAATTTCACCCTTCTTGGAGTAAATTTCTGCCCTTTAGAAGTAAACTTTGCAACTTTCATTCTCCTAAACAGTGAAATTTCACTTTTTTATTTGTAGAGTGGTATAGTAGGTACAAATTGCGTTGTATTTCGGATAATATTTTCTGCACCTTTTTCCCAACTTTTTTTGTTTCCTTTCGTCAAAATTTCCCAGATAATATATACCTTCTCTATACATACATAGAGGTAATTCGATCGATCCATATCACATTAAGTTTTACATTATTGTATATACATGTCTTCTAGGAAGGTTCGTAGCCTTCAAGACTTATGCATTGACGGGACAAATAAAAAAGACTTTGCCTAAGGTGACAAAGTTTGATTTTTAATCTTACAAACAGAACTAAGAGTCAAATAACAAACACTGTTATGCCATTTTCCTGATGGTACGAGCATGATTGTACATTCTTCCAAGATAGTCAAACTAGGTTCATCACGATCCCAGTTTTCATATGAAGAAATTGAAGCGTCGTCCCTTTGCCAAGCTCCTGTGGTTAAGAAAAAATTATCACAATTTCTCTCTGGAGTTTTTTATATTCCATTTAATTGTTACTGCAAAGTTCTTATGAAATTAAATAGGATTCATTTCCAACGAAATGAAATTTAACTTTCAGGAACAATCACTGTTTGACAGAAAATATATTTCGTATCAGCATCTCGTTTTCCTTCGCTGCAACTGCTTTAACCAGTAAATAAAAATATTGAAGAGGTCTCTCAGGTTAATTTTGTGTTATTTACTGTCGAATAAAAAATTCTGCATTTTGTCAGGTAACAGAATTTCACACAAATGCAAGACTAGACAACCTCCACTACACAATAACCAACCACGACGTTAAACCGTCACAGATCACGGATCACGGATTTTTTTTTTTAGTTTTAAGTCAATGTACAAACTTGGTTCAGAATTAGTTGTGAAAAATTGTTAAAACAAACTGTAATTACCGCTTTGATATCACCTAATTTCTCTTCCACGTACCTTTCCTTAATTTCAAGAATGTGATCATGGATCATTTTTTTGATAGTTTTAAGTCAATGTACATATATAGTGCATAAATTAAAGCTTTGAAAAAAGTGTAAAAAAAAAACTATGATTGCCCCTCTAAGTAGAGGTGTCGCTCTTACTGTTGTTGGCTTTATAAGATGGTTTTCCTCTCATAATATTTTGTTCCCCATTCAAACTAGAAAATCGAATTTTGGCGATCCCTTCCTCACTCAGTTTGTCAATCCACATACTGTAGCCCTTTGCCGAGGAGTCTCTCAAATAATGTCAGATTCTCTTCAAAAGGGTTTGTCTATCCGTTACAAAATTTTCAAAATTTTCAACTTTTAGACATTTTATTTTCACAATAAATGGCTATTGCAGGGACGGTCATGCTTCCTGGTTATTGCAATTTCTTTGCTAATAGGCTAACCGCTCCCTCTGAGGTTTGCTATATAGGAAGTTATTTGACCCGTATAAAACTGCTTTTTCTGGCAAGAGACAGATGTGCGTGAGGTCACATTTAACCCTACAATAAATTTAAAAAAAAAAATCTCCGACACATGAAAATTACTCATCGTTGTTTGACAACTGTCCAAGCACTTCCTCCCTTATTTGGATTAACAAATAATTTATGCTGTTGAAAACTCCGTTTATTTGGTGGAAGATTTGTACACCGGGAAAAGTCCTCCTGGATTTCTGTGAAAAGCATTTCCTAAAAATTCCGACAAACCGTGTTTTCGATTTTTTTACTTAGCATGCCACTTCATACACTCTCCACCAGTAGCGTAACCAGAGGGGGGGGGCAGGGGGCAAACTGGGAAGGGAAGAAAAAATGGGAAGGGAAGGAAGGGAAGGAAAGAAAGGAAAAAGAGGAAAAGGTGAGGAGAAGAGAAAAGGAAAAGAGAAAAAGGAGGGGAAGGAAAGGAAAGGAAAGAAAGGTGGAAGAAAAAAGAAAAGGGAAAAGAAAGAAAGGGGAAACGAAAAAAGAGAGCAACGAGAAAAGAAAAAAAGTGGGCCAACTATAACATTAAAAGCAAGATTAATCTGCATTCATGGAACACTGTTTTGGTCAATATATGAACATTCATTTAGAAAAACATATGAACATTCATTTAGAAAAACATATGAACATTCATTTAGTCGCCTAAAGTTAACAAAATAATATCGGAGGTCCACTTTATCGGAAGACTTTCCTCTCTTGCTCTTTGCCAGACAGTCGAGAGGACGTCAGAAAAGCAATCATTCTCAGATTTGCCACCAATATTTGAAGGAAGTGCAGATTCTTCAGTTATCCCCCCAACTATATATTTAAACTTCCTCACACGAAACCATGAATCCAAAGCTTTCCGCAATACAAGCTTCATGTCAACAAATTTTTGTTTCATAAGGGCAGAAATTTCGGCGGGCTTCGCGCGCCGCAATAAATCACTGATATAGTTGTGTTCACTTTGCAAGAAAAATCGAAAAACTTAGTTACTACTTACAATTCCGAGACATGCCATTTCCCGCTGTCTGAGGGGTCGTGATTTTTCAAAATTTTCTGTTAGCTCCGCGCCAACTGAAGATAGTCTTTCTACGTAGCAAGACTTCATATTCTAGGCAGGGGAACCATTGGCCTACCGTACTCAAATGCGCTCATACACACCTGTCATCAGATAGCCTGCGTAGCGCCTCTGTGGCTGCGCTCCCCTTTAGGCTGCCGCCCCTTCCCAGCGATGAGCTGGACGAAAAAAGTTCGTCCGCCCCGCGGGCTAGCCATCAGATACCTTTCAACCCTGTCAGTTGTTTAGTCTTTGTAGTTGGATTCTTTAGTTTTGAAGTGTCAAAATTTTATAAATGTCCAATGTTGCAGAGCAGTGGAGTAGCTACAGGAGGCAGGGCGAATCTTGTGCCCTTTCTAGAAAAAGTGAAAAATTCGAAAATGTACCATTTGAGACACCCGTCAAATACAGTGCGGTTTTCCCAAGTTTTCCTTCAAAAAATTCCGAATTCTTTCTAACAAAAGTTCCACATTCAAAATAATTATTTTTAAAAAAGGCAAAATTTTCCGTGCGCTTCGCGCCTTAAATTGCAACCCTTAAAGCTTTTATAGCAGTCAGTGGATAGTTGATCCTAGCCGCTACAATTCCGTTTCCCTAAAATTTTCTACAATTAAGGCTTTCATTTTTGTCCCAAAAAGGCAACATAGTTTCGAAAGTTTTCTTAATGTCATCGAGAGGCCTTAATCCGCTCTCCTGAGATAACACGATCTTCAGGCGACATGCTATCTCAGATTCATACTAATAGGAAACGCAGATTCTTCGATAGCCGCCCCCAGAATGCAAATTTTGTTACAGGAAACCCTGACTATAATCAATGCAATACAAGCTCCATATATACAAATGTGTAAAAGGACCCAAATTTTCGGTACGTATCTTATACAGTATTGTTCACACTTCAGAAAAAAAAATCAGATTTATTTGAAAAAAATTGTTCTTATTCGTAGAAAAAGCGGAAAAATTTAGCATAAAAATGTACCTTTTGGTCAATGGGGTAGGGTGAGCCGCATGGTCTAAAACTGTTGCTCCCCCCCCCCCCCCCCCAACACTCAACACTTCCCTTAAGGCCCTAAGACACCCACAAACCAACACAGCTCAACTAGTACAAAATCGGGAAACTTCTTTGCTATTGCCCCCCCCCTCCCGGACAGTCAGGTCTGGTTACGCCGCTGCTCTCCAAGCACGATAAGTTCAGCTTTACAACTAAATTTCAAATAGGTCATTTGAAATATCTTTATAATTTTTTTTAGAAGTAGTATTAAAATGATTATTATTATTGGAATAATTAAAAAAACGCATACAATAAACTGGGTCATATGTTGCTCACAATGGGCTTGATTTATTTCAATACAACCTAAACATGACATGGTCTTAAGAGATTTGACAAACTAGCATGAAAAATTAAGAGCGACGGTCGATAGGTGTTTAGAATTGTACTTTTTACTTTTACTGGATATACCGAATTTAAAGCTTTCGTCTAATTTAAATTAAGAAAAAAAAAACCCACCTGCGACGGTTAGCTTTCCTGTTATTGGTAGCCATGTCCAATCACTAAAAGGTACACATGCAATAAGTAGGTCGTGTATAAACTCGTTTTCTGCGTTTGTTTCGATAAAAACAACACTGGCATTGTTAGCCATGGACCTGCAGTTGATAGCTGCCTGATCCTTCGTAAGTTTGTCTTGGACGACGTGGTAGGAGCTCCCCTTCCAAGAAACCCAACTTGCACAGATATCTACGATAGAAATTCAAAGTCTCTACTTAGGACTTTTTCTTTTCATAAAATTACCAAGGTATGTTTAGTTGGTGTTCGCAGAGCAGAGGCCTGTTCATTTTTTGTTCTTTTCCCAACGCTTATGAAATCTCTGTTTTGGCATCTAATTGAAAAAATATCCGTTTGCCTTAGTGGATATATATACTCCATTGAATGGAATTTACTTAGCAATAAGACCAAACTTATCGAAGTATTTTTTTGAGCAATTTTCTCCGCGCGATATAGCTTTATGTGGTGACACATGACAAGTATATCATGTTAACTAAAGACATATCTTGGTGACTCGTTACTAGGGTTTCGTGGGGAGTAAAGAATATTTCATGCTATGTCCTCCAAACAGTTTAATACTCTTACATCTTATTTTAAAGGTTGCTTATTTTTGCCTAAAAATGCCTCTCCTTCTCAACAATGCAGCAGAATGTAATTAAAAGTGGACCGAATTGCCTAAGATTCCTCCTTTTTTCTTCATAGTTGAATGCCATGTTTGTCATTAAAACTGGATACTGTTGGGATATTTAAATATGGCCTGTACATCTTGCATTTCCCATTACCCCCCACTATAGGTAGGACACAGGCACGGACTTGCTACACATGGACAGAGCATACTTTATGGTACGTTGTCGCCACCGTACGTGTGAGAAAAAGCGCACCAAGATGACCGTCTGTTATGGTTTTGTGTTAAAGTTTGGACTTGCTCAAGTAAATCGACAGATTTTCCAAGACAGTTGAAATATTTTCGAAACACTGTAAGGTCAGGTCAAAATCACTACATATGATATCGTTTCTTATCCAAAATTGACTTTTGTTTAAAATAGGGTCGTCGTAAAATCAGACGATTTATACCTTCACCGCGGGCCATCTTGGTGTGCTTTTTTGTCCCAGTCGGTGGAAACAATCTACGGATAGGCCGTACGCGTTACATGCTCCGTCCATGTATGTAGGAAGTCCGTGGGAACAGCAAACAATGCTGTTAAACGTATTCTACAGTGTCGTTAAAAGCATCAACGAACTTATGCAATGTGAAATCTATGTGTCTTCTGTATTTTATCCCGAGAAAAAAATCCCTTTTTTAAAAAAACTTAAACACTGTAAGCTATTTAAATGCAGTTTTCAACGCCTGAAAGGAGATTTTCTGCATTTTTCGGATGTCAATGACTTTTGTCTCCTGCAAATCTCTTACAGGTATAAACGAACACTCAAAGCCTGGAAGAAGGGCGCGTTGTGTTGACTTATCTAACTAACTAATCAACTAACTTACCGATACACGTTACATTAGACCATACTCCTCCTTGCTTTCCATCCTCCTTTTTGCAAACTGTCTTATTGGATGGATATGGGTAATGATTTGTGCTACACGTTAAATTACACACGTCACCCAGTGATATTTCATGATGACCAGGACATTCAAAAAATCCATTTTTAACCTCTGGCAGTTTATTTTGTAAGCAGCTGATCGCTAAAGCACAAACAGAAACATGCATATACCATTCATTGTATTTGCTTCCATCAAATGTTTATCGAAGATGTAACAACTGACAAAAGACACACAATAAAAGGGTCACGGTGGACTGCACGCATCTCGCGATTCACATGTATTATGTTACTTGTTTTGTTCAAGAACGGTGGAAATTGCAGTAACCAAAGGGGAACTAACTTTTGTTCAAGTTAAATTCAGTGAGTTAAACCACCGTGACAATGTTGGCATACCTTACAATGGTTACGTTTCTACATAAACCTAATTTTATTCCATTTCGTTGTTTTGTTTAGAAGTATCTAAAACTGCATAAAATGAGAACACTGAAAATAAAAAAGGAGTAAAGTTTCACTCTTTAGAAGAGTGGAAGTATTGGAACTCACTCCATAAAGAGCGAAAATTCACCCCAAGGGGAGTGAAATTTACCCCCCAAAAAGTTTTAGTCCTGATGGAATGCCAACAGGGATCACCCTCAAAACGAGTGATCCATGTAGGCACTCTTTAAAGGGTGAATTTTCACCTCTTCATGGAGTGAATCAACACTCACAATGGAGTAAATTCACTCTTTTGAAATTTGTAACGTCTATCTATTTGTATTTAGAGTGTGCTATAAAAGAAGTTTATAAAATTCAGGCAAAATATTAAGTTGCTTTCTTTTCTTTTTTTGATGGTATTACATTTAAATGAACTCACTCCTCTTCAAATTGCACTCAAAATATTTGTGTTCTTTACCATCTACTGGTATTCCTGTGGGTAAAAAGAAAGAACTATTGTTATGTTGAACTTATTCCTCTTTCCATTCACAATACAAGAAACATCTGTATGAAGACATTTAAGTTGGTAACACTTACAAGAAACAAGCTTCATTGGTATTCAACTTAAGATTAAGGACATCGTCTTTTGTTTCATTAATTCCATATAAAATCATTCATTTTTTCTAAATTGTATTAATGTATATGAACCACATAAGAAAAATTCATATTATTGGAACCCTGTTGTAAACATATTATACCTTTTAAGCTTTATTCTTTATATGAAAGCATGTTGTAAGACTTCCCATGATAGAAATATGACTGTTCCAAATTGCCTCATTAAATAGGCAAACCAGACCATTTGATAGGCAAACTTGAAAGTTTGGCAATATTTGTCGTTTTATCCCATTTGGCCTGTGCTTATCAATATTTTTGTATTTTTTTGATATGTGGATCAGTGAATAAAGAACATGATTTGGAAGGTCTGAAGGTAGGACACGCCCCCAAGAAAATCGTTCGTTTCTTGTTTGCATTAATGTCTACCTTCTTTAGCAAGTTAAGTAAATAATATATAGACAACTTATGTCATCATGATGATATTCATTCGGTGCTCGCTAACACTATCAGTATCCAAACAAAGCTTGATTAAACAGTTTGAATGGGTGTCCGAGAACAAGTGGGTTTATCTGCTATTGCCTTGAAGAGAATTCAAAAGAAGAACGTTTACAAGAGGCGACATAAAATTACGTTGGTTAGTTCGATTGAGTTTTACGGCCCAGTTTCCATTCTTTTTGTTCAAGTCGGCCTTTTTCCAGTTTTAGCTCACTGGCTTGTTTTTCCTACTCCATTGCTTATACAGAGCATCACGGTATGACTCGACCTCGGAATGGAACCCGGGCCTCCCTTGTGAGAGGCGGATGTTCTTAGCTTTAGACCAAACACGAGGTCTAAAATTATGTTGGAAATTCATGTTGGTAAGTGTATTAATAATTCATCTTAATTTCATCCCCTATGGTGGAAGTCTTTTTTAATCCCCAAACCCGAGCACATTGTTAGGCATGGAACTATTACGTAACACTTTAATAGCTATTTAACAGGTTTTCATGGGAGTAATTTGATTATAAGTGATAAAGTAGGCTTAAAATTGACTTACCAGTGAGAAGCAGAATACTCACAAACTCCAAACCTAACATTGTGTTACCATGCTACAGGCTGGATCCTTCCTTTGTCAATAACATGAGAGATTGAAGAACGCATGCAAGGAGAGAAAACGTAATGAAACCTTTGCTGCGAAACTAAACCATCCTAATCAAGTTTGAAAAAAAAAAACTTTTTGAGAAACTGAGTGGTGTATGTAGACTATGATTACTTTCTAATATTAACCTGTGCATCAAAATAGCGGAAAAATACAGAAGGTCCACGAAATATAGAAAGTCTACGCTGTAACCAATCGATAAATTGAAAAATCGATAGGATGCAATGTCTCTGAATAAAAAGATTGTGATTTCTCAATCTCCTTCTATATTAAATATTTTTAATATGAGCAAATTCTTAGAGCAGATAATATTGACACGAAAGCGTGAATTAATCAATACTACCATGTTCACCCACATCTGAAAAAATGAAAATGATTCGAAATCTGACATATTGCTTACTAGATTTCTATGTATTAATGCATTAACTTTAAGAGGAAGGGCTTGCACGAGAACGGGTTACAATCTCCAGGCGGACTAGCCACCGAAATGACATATACCCTGAGAGCAAACTGGAAGTCAGGGAGGGAGACGTGATTTTCGTCCCCTAAAATTGTTCATTTCCTTTTGCCGAAAAGGCAATTTACACCAGGCGCGGCGGAACGGAAAAAATATTGGAGGGCTGAGCGCCAGCAGGACTATCTAAGCGGAGCGCCACCATCAGTTGGCGCGGAGCGTACAAGAAAATTTTTGACTTTACAGACTCCCCAGGTGGCCGGAAACGGCACTTCCCGCGTGTTCTGTGTTGCATGTATCCAGCCTTAAAATATGGGTCTCATGTTTGCAATTTCTCAACTAAAAAGAAAACATTCAGCCTATGCAAAATGGTAATACATATCAGATAAATCTGAGATGATACAAGAACAATAATTAATTATGCATCCTCTTTCATTCATTCTGTTTGCCGTGTTATTCACTTTCTGCATCCCTTGTTACATTTGTCCACCCATACATGTCAATTACTCAATTATATTTCCCCTAGATCATACCAATTTTGTCCCCAAAACACCCCCCCCCCCCCGTGGTTCCAGGGGGGGGCGGCAGGATTTGCCCGACAGGGAGCCAAGCTCCCCGAAAGGGGTCAAGGTTTCAAGGCTCCGACACAGGTGATGTTATGTCACGGTGGGACGTTACTTTGCAGAATTTAAGGCGCGCGTAGCGCTCCGAAATTTTGGGCTTCCTTTTTAAGAAAAACTTAAAAATCTGGAGTTTTTTGAAAGAAATTTGGCTTTTGTTAATTTCATGAAAAGTTTTGGGTTTTTTATTGAAGAATCTGTCCTTCATATGACAAAAACCCGTTATATAGGAGACAGCTGAAATTCTTTTGAGGTTACGCGTTAAATCGAGACGAGACAACAAGTTTGCCCCGAAAGTGTTTCCCATTTTGAACGAAGATTTGAAAATTAAGGCCTTATTGTATTGGAGAAATTTTGGAATTTAATGAACAAAATTTGGTTTTTTGGTAGGGTTATAATGAATATTTGGCTTTTTAAAGTTAGCCTGTAAGCCTTTCAAGAGCAAAATTAAGTAGTATGCCGGGTGATTAACTACTTGAGTTGGCTTTGGTTATTTATTGTACGGAGTATCCATCGGAATTGGCAAATTTTCCCCCCATTTTAGCAATATGAAGCTTATATTTTAGAAAAAAATTGTAAAGCTTTTGACAGTTTGGGCGTTTTCTGGAAGAATTTACCTAATTCTCATGAAAAAAATAAGGAGGGGGTGATCTGAAGATTTGTTGGGATTACTGGGCATCATCATGCAGATTCAGGCCCTTAGACTATATTGGAACATTCTCCCGAGGAAAACGTTTGACTTCTCATTTTTTTAAACTTTCATATTTTATTGTATTTTATTTTATTGTCATAGGCGTACTGGAGCGTCTCAGTTTGGGAGGGAGCAGAAATGTTTTTGTTCGAAAAGTGTAATCCTCCCCGAAAGACCATCTGAGTCGAACGCACAGAAGTTTTTGAAAAATTGAGAACCCCCAGACAGCAGGAAATGGCATTTTCCGTGTTCGAGACTAGAATTTAAGAAGTCAGCTTTCGAGCTTTCTTTCGCAATAAAATTTTCATTTCACAATACTGCCCCAAAACGAAGAATAATTTAAAAGCATGCTTTGTTCTGTTAAGTAATCTGTTCGACCAAAATACTATCTATGCGGAGTGCCACCATCAGTTGGCGCGTACAGAAAATTGTTAAAAAATCTAACCCCTCAGCCGGGAATGGCATTTTCCAGACTTGTAACTAGAAATGAAGCAGTCGTTATTTTGAGCTTTCCTTTGAAATGAAAGCTTCTTCTCAATACAAAAAACCCAAATTGCTAAATGATCAGAAAAGTACCAGATAAAAGGTACTGCTACAAGTAAATTTAATGGTCTTGTCTCTCTTCGGGGGTAGAGGACTATGCAACGGAATTACCATAATTGCAAGTTTCGCTAAATAAATGAATTTTTTTACGGGCACTGCATGCACATGATCAACCTTTCGTCTGTTTTTGTCAAGAAAATTCGGAAATGTGAGTTTCCTTGAAGAATGTTGTCTTTCAGTGAGCAAACTCAAGAAGAATTTCCGGGGTACTGAAGTTTATCAGGCTCGCATCTTTTATCAGTTTACCGTGTTCATGAAGATGAAGGCTCCCCAACGAAACTGGGTTTTCTCAACAACAGGGGAAGGACCGACAGCCTTCCCCGACGGGGGCATGACCTTGCGGATTGAAGATGGGATGAGGGATGGCAGAGCTAGTAAGAAGTTATTAAAACATATTCAGATAGGCATTAAAACACAGTTCATGATCATTCATCCAGTAACTTTAGTCCTTTACGTACATTTTTACCTTTTAGGCCTTCCCGAAGGAAATTTGCCGTCCTCCCCCGACGGGGGAGGAGATAGGAAAAGGTACATGGAATAAGGTATAACGGAGCAAAGAAGAAGTGATTGAAAATCGATTCAGATATGTATTAAAATAACATTTCAAAACAAAGAATATTTATATGTTCACCCATCCAGTAACTTCAGTCCTGGTAGTTTTTTCTTTTTTTTTTCCTTTTTAATTATTATTTTTTTTTTATTATTTTAGGCCTCCCCGACGAAAACGCCGACCTTCCCCGACGGGGGGGGGGGGGGGCAGTGTTCCCCGACGGGGGTCCATGCCCCCCCCCCCGTGTGGTTCCTCCTAAGGATACCTCCAACCTAATCTATACCGATCTCAAATTCTAAACGTACTATAGACTTGTGTACTAACGGTAGTAGCCTACGCTGTTCAACCTCGCGAAAAACGATCAGTAAAACTTAACAAGATTACGCAATAACAGACCATACTGCTTCCAGTTTTCGAGGACCTCGGAGATGGGGTTGGGGGATGATAAAGGGGCTTTAGCGTGTCCAGTATCTTTTTCATCGACAACGTTCCCTAAAATCATTAGTGGGCCTATATTGTGCATTAGAATGATGAAGAATATGTTCACCACCCACTTCAATATTCTCCCCGCCGTCGCCGGTCACCACTTCTTGAAGCGCACCTTACAAATATAGGGGGGTTAAACATGCCTTTAGCCCCTCCACTTTTTTCATGGGGGGGCTAAGCCCCCAAAGCCCCCCGGTTCCGCCGCCACTGATTTACACATTTCATCCTGTGAGAAAATGTTCCGTCTTTTTGACAGTCATATCACTCACTGCAATACGCTGTAATCATAGGATTAAAGCCGCGGTCACACAACGATCCGACTTTTGTGAGTTTTTATTAGAATATTTTCCATTTCTGGCAAAGGAACATAAAATTTGCCAACCCGTGAAGAGATATATGATATGTAACACGAGACAATGAAAGTAAATTTATACTAATTATTTCGAAATGTCGCATCAACAGGAAGCTTTTTTTCGGACATCGTGGTATTCTCTTCGGGCGTGACGTCACGAAAAAATTACATGTCCGCCATTGTTACAAATCTCAGTTGCAAATTATATCTTTACACTGGCTGTCGAAATTGGAAACGGTTTTTAATAATGTAACTTGCCGCTATTTTCGTGATTTTTAGTTTTTTTGCATAACATATCCATACATGCAAGCATCACGTCATCAGAACTTTAATATCGGAAATCTGAAACTGTTTGTGTGCGTGAACAAAGTAATGTGTGGTCTTGCTCAAGCCGGTATTATTAGTATTACGGTGTATGTACAGTCTACCGGACGTTTGTACAAGAACAATTGTGAACACGCCCTCTAAAAATTCTTCTCAAATTTTATTTCTACAATGAAAGGTTTCACTACTCCATTAGATTAATGTTCTAAAGCGTCAGGTGCACACCCTCAAAGAAGTAGCCTAGTCCTTTTAACTCTGGTTTGGACCAAATTTTATCAGCAAAACCTGCCAGCTGTGTAATGAAAGACCCTGAATATGAAAGAGAACTTGCCAGAGTGTGGATGTTGAAATTGTTGGTAAGATTGATGGTGATTTATACTATTTAAAAATTGCTGTCAAATGGCGGAGATTTTCCGTTTTGCCAGAGGCTAGGGGTGGGTGTACCCTACAAAAAATTTAAGTCCTTCCAGCTCAAAATCTAAACGGTCATGGTATTGAAATTTTGTAGTGCCATGATGGGCAAACTTGTCAGCTATCAATTAGTGATGGGTGTCTTGAAATAGCTGTGAACTTTGACAAGCCTGCAAGGGCCTTGAAAGAGAGCTAATTTAGTGTGTAAGTCAATGGGGAAATTATTGGCGGTGTGAGACCAGAAAGAGATACTCGAGTACGTACGGTATACAAAGATATTATAAACATAGATACCAAACTTAAAATGGCGCGGTGACTCCTCACGGAGACCGAATCGGAGGGGCGGAAGTGCTGATCACTGATCAGTCGTTTTGAAAGCTAACAGCTAATTGATATCTTCCGGTAGTGTATATACATGTGATTTTAAAACATTACAACTCCTGCAAACACCGTTCTTCAATAAATTACACTTAAATGAAACAGTTTTAGGCTTCTACACCGGCTTTCTACTTAAGAACATTTGAACATTAACGCACAACGACTGGTTTGAAGTTCATTGGCTTACTGATTGGTCAGTTGCCATGGCATCTTTAAAAGTGCACATCTATACACGCGTTTACATTCTTACGCGCTTACAACGAGAAACCAACCACTGCGTTCATTTTCCCAGCACGCAGAAGTGCGCGTCTCTTTTACTCCGAAGTATACACAGAGAAAAGTAGTTTGCGCGTATATAACTCGTTTTGAAAATGCACGCATAATGACATCTCGTCACAATGGAACTTTCTGTCATGTTTCCACGGTTATGCAGGCAGATCACCGAATAGAACTGTGCGCATGTCGAATGAACACTTCCGCCCCTCCGATTGAGCCTCCGCGAGGAGTCAGCGCGTCTAACAGTGAAGGGATAGGAGTTTGGTATCTACGTTTATAATATCTTTGACGGTATAGTTGAAAAGCGCCCTCACTTATGCCAAAATAGTGTGGAAAATAAGTTACCAACGTCTTGACCAAGACTTAGTGATGTAATATGTGGCAAACTCTTCCTAACCTTTGATGCGAGTAGGTACAAACTTTTTGGACAGATACATGAAAATGAAACTTGTTCAACGCTAGTACATTAATTTTTGCTTAGCATCATAGGAAAATTACTTAAAGGGCGAATACTCTCACCCCAAACTACATTTTCTATAGGGGGTTACCAAAATTCTCTATCGGCTAAGCTTTTTGACTGGCAGTTAATTCAAACAATGCAGAGTAAAAAAGCTTATATTACACAGCATGAACAGTACTGAGTTTCCATTATTCTCATTGAGCTTTTCTATACTCACCCTGAAGCAATAAACTGATATTGTGTCTGGATGAAAGGGAATTTCAGATAATTGTGGGAGGGGCTTAAGTAAGAAGGGTTGAGAATTGGTACTGCTTACGGTAAGAGAATTGAGCCTTTAAACAGCATGTCCAATTAATAATGAAAGCTACAGAGAATAATTACAAACCTAGTGCTGCAATATCTCGCCACCTTCAAGCTCCTTTCCTTTGACGCTAGTAATGATCTAGCGGTGCGAAGTGCAGTAGCTCATGAAGGTAAGATATTCTCGGTATGTATTGGCAATCCAAGACGGACAGTTAAATTTGACAAAGTGTAGTAGAATTGCAACGAACGTGGCATAAGGGCAATAAATGCCACGCCTGGCTAGAGAAGAGAGCGTCAGCAAAATACGCCCGCTCTCTTCGACTCCTAATCATGATGCACTGATCCTGGCTAGCCAATTATGCTATCTCATGTAATGCCCTGAAGGGAATGTAATAACGAGATAGAATTGTGAGGTATGAGGCTGGGAAAACGATGAATTGCCGCAACTGACGACATAATTATGTAGGGGTCTGTGGGAGCATCAGATCTATAGAAAGAGTTGCTCAATCAGTTCGAGAGATTCCCCCCATTTGTGAGAATCCACTTTTCTCCCGATCGGGAGAAAGTTTGGTCATGAGCGTGGCCATTTTGTCAATTTTACACACAATCCCAAGTGTTCTTTGTGTACATTGTCAGCGGTGAATAGATTTTGGAACCCCCTTGCAAAAAATGTCGGTCTAATTCAGTGGAATAAAATGTATGTTTGGAAGGTTTATTGCCATAGCTGCAGAAAAGCCGTGTCGCTTATGGTTCACCGCGCCGTTTTTATTTTTTGAACGGTTTTAATTCTTGCCTATACCTTGTTTTTGTTAGGCTGACATGCCTATACAATATGATGCATAAACTTTAACCCCGGGAGAATTTTGATTTTCCCCCAAATGGGATACTCTCCCGGACTGTTAATTGTTAAGACGGAATGAGATGCAAAATGGTGCTACTATTTTAAACGTTTTTGGAGTGTTTATAAAAAGAGGGTGCAAGGGAGTCAATAAAAGGTGGGCGCTCCCCCAAAATGAGCAAGAAAAGTAAGAAGAAATAAGAAAATAACACAAAAAAGTTCGGAAAAGAGAATGTAAACCCAGTATCGAATGTATCACCATTCGCGTCTAGCCCAACCTCCTTAAATCAATATATCTCAAACGTGGAGAAATACTCCTGACCTACACTCCTCCCCAGCGTTTATTCATCATTTCATTCTCTCCAAGATGAAATCCTCGATACGCCCTTGGTTGGAGACATGCCTCCGACCTATAGGCGGGATGACGGGGGTGCCCCCTACACTTTTTTCCAGAACTTAGTTTTTTACGTCTAAGTCTGGTTGCTTTTGCTACAAAAATACAAACTGGAACTGATTGCAGAGCTACGCGAATAATTAAGTTGTTAAATGTTTAAACAGGTCATATGCTGCATTGAAAACTAAATAAAAACAATATTCTTCCAATAAATGTTTCAACGTTTTTTTTTTGTTTTTTTTTCGACACGCTTCGCGTGCACCCATTTTAAATATTTCAGGATTCGGGGTTACTTCTTGTATAACACCTCGTCCATTGTCACTGAAACTTATCACCACTGCCCGGGCCGCACACAGCTGAAGCTCTACCGTAACAAGTGAAATAAGGGGATGCAGGGAGGCAGTCGTCTTCTGGTCCCCTTCTCTGACCAAGTGTCTCCAAGCTTTCTGAAAGGACGATGATCTTATTTGACAGTAATCTGGAGCTCCACTCTTTTTCGGCTGAAGTGAAAACGGGCCCAACCTTTCTTTAATTGCCATTAATTTCTTTATTGAGATGTCTCAAAAGTCCATTTTTCGGCGCGTTATGCGCGTTCCATCACAGATAAGGACTCTATAATCTCATGAAAAGGACTCTGTAGGAAACCACCGGTACGTTTTTGCTTTGTACAAATATCCTCAGGGGTCACCCTTACTCAGCTGCAGTGAAAAGGGACCATTCTTTGTCTAATTTTATTTCAATTCCACTATTGAGATGAAGTGAAAAATCATTTTTTTCGGCGCGCTCCGAGCGCCCCTCTACAGGTAACGGCTCTGTGAAAGTCAACTGAAAAAGACTACGTAGGAAGCCAGAGTATGTTTGTGCTTAGTAAGAATGTCTTTAGGGACCACCGTTATTCAGTTAAGTTTAAAAGTGGCCCGTGCTTTCTCTAATTTTCATTCAGTTTCATTACTGAGATGTCTTAAACGTTAATTTTTTCCCCGAGCTTCGCCGCACCATAGACAAGGGCTGAATTCACATCACATCAACAGATGAAAAGCCCCCTAGCTTTCTGAAAAGAAGATCTGGGGCCCAAGGAGGGAGCCCCCGAAGAACCTCAATTTTAAGTAATCCATTCTCCCTCCCCGCACCATCTGCATTATCGATACCGGCCGCCTTTTACCACACGGAGTAAGGCTATAATTGAAGAAAGTCAAATTGTGATATTTGTATTCTGTCAAGTGCCCATCTTATGTAATTTAAATTTGAAGATAAAATGCATCATTTAAATGCCTACAATTCCGTAAATACCCAGGAGATTCCGGGGGCTTCTTCCCCTGTACCCTCACCGGGGATTTGCTCCTGAAACCCACCAGGGGCCCTAGGGCGGGCCCCTGGACCCCACGCCGTTAGGGAGCGCTTCGCGGCGCCGTTTCGACGCCGTTTGGTAGTCTGCCCAAATTTCCCCCCACTTTCAGAGATCAAATCCCGCCCGTGTTCCGACATCTCCTTCAAATGTACAATATACGTTTTCCGCACTGTACAGGCCCATTAACGGTTACGTCACTAGTTGGTAAAGAATACGCGCAGGAACATACGCGATTAGGTTTTTCCCATACAGCGATCTTGCGGAATGTAGACAAATCAGAATCTATATTTTCATTGTGATGAAAATGTAAGCGCACTCATCAACTCTTTTTAAAGCAGCGTTGACGTCATTTGCTTATAAACACGCACGTTGTCTATGGACTTTCTAGCCGTATTACAAGAAATAGAATGAAATTACAACTTTTCCAGGAAGTTTCTCTACAGACGGATAGGAGAGCGGCCAAAAAAAAAAAAAAAAAAAAAAAAAAACAGGGATGAAACCACGTTTACAGAGGAGTATGAAATATTTCTAACAGGGCCAAGAACCCATGGTCCCTACGCGAGTGTTTGGTAGTAGGATAAATCGCAAAAATACTATTTCCATAGGGGATTTTGTTAGGATACACTCGAAAAATCGATAAGTGATACTTTACTCGTTTAAAGAGTGAAGGTTTTAAAGTTCACTCCAAAAGGACGGAAATTCACTCCAAGAAGAGTGAAATTTCTCCCTTCATAGAATGTCTTCAAGGATCACTCTTTGAAAAGAGGCACTCGTTCAGTCCTTTGTTAAGTGAATTTTCACTCTTCGTGGAGTGAATTTCACATTTCTTGAAGTCAAATAACACTCTAATGGAGTGAATTCACTCTATTAGAGGGTGACTAAGTTCACCCTTTTGTTTAGGTGTACGATTGGATTTTAATTCTCTTGAGAAATTGTTTTTGACAAAATTGTGCAATCTTATGGAAAGTTATTCAACCGTAGTTTCGTTGCAGAAAATTTGAACATGCAATTGCGGATTTTGGGCTTAGTGTAGCCTGCGTAGCGCCTCTGTGGCTGAACCCCACTTTAGGCTGCCACCCCTCAGATTTTTTCGTAACGATGAGCTGGGCGAAAAAAATTCGTCCGCCCCTGGCTAGGCTTAGTGCTGTATAGTTTTCTACATGATATGGCTTAGCAGATATATAACGGAGACACACACACACATCAACACAGGCATACAGAGCATGGCTAGCGTGTGTATTTGGCGACTCAAAATGGAGTAACCGAACAGAGTATTTCAAGAGTTAAAACGATTTTTTGTATCAACTTAACGGACTACCACTTATGTCACAAGTTTTTAAGGTCAAAGGGAGGATTAGCTTGGATAGCACCTCTGTGGCTGCAGTCCCCTTACCGACCCTTGGCTTTTCGTCTTTTCTTAGCGATGAGATGAACGAACAAACTTCGTCCGCTCCGCCGGCTACAGGAGGATGAGATATATTACACTTGCTTATATGACACCAAGGATGTTCTGCCCGTTGAAACCAAACTCACTCATGACAAGCAACGAATTTTTGCTAATTGGGGTGAGCTTTTTTATAAGTTTGCCAGTCCGTTAAACGGAGTTTTACGGCCCAGCTTCCAACCAATTGGCTTAGATCGGTTGGACCACGGCCCTTTTCCAGTTGTGGCCCACTGTCTTGTTTCCCCTACTCCTTTGCTCAATTAATCGATTATGCTGAAAACCAAGTGCACTGGCAATATAGGTATCATTTTTAAAGTCTTTGGTATGACCCGGCGACTAGTCGAATCCCAGACCTCTGAACTTTTGGAGATTTCATTCATTGGTAAAATTGATTTAAACAAACCAATGACGTAACTTAGGATTGATGTACCATCACAACGATTGGGTAGACCTACGAAAGCAGATGAAGGAGGGGTTCACTCAAATCATGGGAAGAACTAAATCGATGGGAGAGCTAAAGTAGACCCAATATCTCTTGGTTACACTCATGCTTACAAATGAAAAAGCATATTTCCATTGTACTTATTGTTAAACTTTAGCAGAGTTAAAAGCTGGATATTAAGTGATTTTTCAGTTAGATACTTAATTTCAATATCAATATTATCTTTTAGTTTGTGCATCTGTTTGGATCATCATTAGTCTTTCCCTCACTGATAGCGTCAAAATTTTTCCGATCTCGTCATTTCTTTTGCTCAAATTTTGCTCTAACTCGATGTGGAGTATTAATGTAAATAGGAACCAAGCAGCAAAAGAAAATAACATCCTTGGGAATCCATGGATAAGAAACAGCGAGGGCATCAAACACATTTTCCCAAGAACTCCAACAGCCTTCTCCAACCTCCTTGGGATGGGGGAGGTACCAGGTAAACTCCTTCCCCTACATACTTTGGTCCAACCAATCCACTGGCTTGCTGCGCCATTGATTTGAGACGAAACTTTAATAAGCTACAAAGAATGTTCACAAACTGCCGCGTAACTCTCACCACACCGGAAGTCGAACCAATCGCCATTCGAAGATCCAATCAGCCCACAGTCCTCATCAAAGTTTCGACCGCCACTGGGTTCTGAATCACCCCCGAAGGAACCCCACTTAAAGAATCCTACGCCCTCCTCACCCCATCTCCATTCACCTGTTGTTAGAAAATAAAAAGTAGACTTTCAGCACTCAAATATTTATTAAAAAGACAACATTATTTCCCAAATTATCACGATTATTATTTCAAATTCAAAGAGCGAAATATCTCTTAATTGTCAAAGAGATGGATATTTATTATCAAACTGACCAGTGGCGTAGTCACGGCGGTGTTTTTTTTGTTTTTTGTTTTTTTTTTTTGAGGGGGGGGGGGTTAGAACCCTCATGACCCAACCTTGCAATGCAAAAAATACCTAAAATAGAGGTTTTTTCTCTCTATCATTAGACTTTTCCCTCATGACATCTTCGCAGCAAACAATTCGTTTTACTAGACCCAATCTTTGGAACTCTCTTCCACTTAAAATTCAACGGTGTCACTCCTTAAACCTATTTAAGAAATCCGTTAAACTTTTTCTGATGAGTAAACGTAGCTGACTCTTCTTCCCAGTCTTTCTTCTTCCTAGTTTCCTCTCTCTGAATTTCCTGTTGCTGTTTTCTGTTTTCTTTTTCCTTTTGTTTACTTTGTGTGTTTTTTGTTTTTTACGGAGGGCTTTTTTACAAGCTCTGTGGAGCTTTTCTAAGTTTCCTCCCGCGTTTCTCTTTAGTTTTGATTCGTTGTATTATTTTTTGAATCGTGTTGTAAGTCCAGAGAATGACTCAAATAAATGTTGTCGAAGTTGACTTGAAGCAATCATATGCATATGCGCATAGGTACATCATATCCTACAACATGCGTAGGTCAAAGTCTATGATATGTTGGATCTATTGCCTGTCGGAAGGGTCCGTCAATGCACAAAATGTTTTACCTTCCTCACAAACATTGTCCGATCTTGCCTGGGAGTCAGAGGGTCCTATCGTCTATCGCCCCCCAGACGGGGGGGGGGGGGGGGGAGTACAAGATACACGAAATGAGTAATAACAGAGATACAAAAAGTGATTGAAAATCGATACCAATGTGTACTGAAGTAGCGTTACACAAGAAAAATTGAGTTCATGATTACTTATGCGGGAACCTCAGTCCTTTAGTATTTTGGCCTCGGCCGACTCCCCCCACTCGTGCCACCCTTGTAACATTGACTTTCCCACTTACCCTCCATGTTTCTATCGTTTAGTCCAATCCACAGGTACCCTTCAGCGGTACAAGAAGAAACCAAGTTCAACACAAATTCGTTTTCCTCCATGGTTTCTATATACGCAAGATGACTGTCATCTTGTTCTTCCTGACATTTCAACAAAGATTCTTCCCAGGACTGCTTACTATCAATATATCGATATCGACTTCCCCTCCATTCGGTCCAGTTATTACAAACTATGAAAGGAATAAAAAGGTTATTCAATTCAATTTAATTTATTTCAACATAAAAATAGGACATTTACAACTAACAAGATAAAGGAGTTCGGGAAGGCTGGGGAAGCAGAATGCTTTCACGAGCAACGCCCTTAAACATATAAACAGAAATTAATTACAAATAGACATAAAAAACAACAGATAAAGCATACTGTAACATGAAGAAGATGAAAGGCGTATCTTAAGCATTGTACCTTTGTAAAATATATTCCTTTAAGTTTTTACAAAAGATGCCTAGGGATTTTGTTATTTCTAATGTTATTATCAAGGTTTTACCAGAACCTTCGGGGCATGACATTAAGAGAGCGTCTAAAAGCTTGTGTACAAATCCTACTTATGGAAAAACCTAGGCTTGTGTACACTACACATTTAGGAAACATATGCCGCAATATGTTGCAAGTGGAGACGGAGATTTTTCCCATGTGTACACAAGACACGTGCCGCGGACACAAGTTGTGACACAAGTTGAGGCTTGTGTCTGTCATGTACACAGTGGCAACATTTTCGGACACAAGGTGTTCTGGCAACTTGAGTCCGACACATGTGTCCGGCGTAAACAGGGCTTTATCGGACTTCCTAATGTGATGGTGGTTATCCCGATTTAAATTAAAGTGAATGTCAAAAATTATGTGCAAGCTGCCGTTAACATAATTGCACCTGATACCTGTAAACATCAAAAATAAATAAAAGATAAAAGAAAAGCCTGGTAGTAGTAGGATAGTAATTGAAGTTTGTTAATGCTTTGATATAGCATCGGAAAATCTTGCTTTAAGGGATTATAGCTTGTTGACAGACAATTTCCAAATTTGGTCCGATTTAAATCAATCGGTTAGAAACTTGGTGGTAAACTTCATCTAACTTCCATACTTTTAAAACCAATATCTATTAACACAGATCGAATGACATATTATTCAGATAAGACGGTACATGTGCATTCTTTTAATGAAATGAGATTTTAGTGGATGGAAATTCAGAGTAATATCCCCCCCCCCCAAAAAAAAAAAATATATATATATATATATCTCATTGAAGTGGCCCTGGCGCAAGGAGCACTGAAGAGCGCATGTTCCCCCAGTTGAAAATTACTTAAAATTTGAAAACGATCTGTGATGACTTCAAGCGATTGGTTTCTGTAAGAGGTGGGATGAGGTGTGTTTTCGAGCTGTTAATGGCGTGTTTTGAACACCTTGTAGGACATAATGTTTGACAACTCTAAATATTGGGAAATCTCTAGGAAACTACCAAAGGTTTTTCTCACTATATGACAAGGCTTTTAAAGGCCTGATTTTCTCACCAAAAACAGTTCCAATTCTCCACCTACCACAACCGCTGTCTAAAAACTTATCCTCACCCAGACACAATCTTAAATTATTGCTTGAGGGTGAGCATACAGGACCCAATATGTATGTAATCAAAACACTCTCAGTACAGTGCAGACTGCTTAATATCAGCTTCAGTTCTCTGCATTATTTGAAATTCCTGTCAATCAAGAGGCTGAGCCAACTGAGAACTTCTTTGGACTACTAAAATATTGTAGTTTGGGGTGAGAGTTGACTGTCTTAAGTAATTATACAATTTTTTAGCGACGGCACTATTTTGATTCAAAGTCACCGACAATTTTTAAACGCTTATCCTCCTCCTCCCCCATATAGACACATATGAAGTGGCAACTTTAGTGAGGGAAGGGTCCTTTTTCTTTGAAAAAAGTATATCAATTATGGGCCAGTCGTTATACCACCATGAGGTGGTATAACGACATTATCTGCGGTGCCCGGAATTGTACCAACCTAGGGTGTTGCTCTTCTTTTGTGTGAAAAATGTGAAAAGAAAAGGAATTCGAGAGTACATTCTGAAATCAAAACATAATATTGAAATAACAAAGAAGTTTGAGTCAAAACCTGTGGCTTGAAATTGAAGCCAAGGATATATGTGTAAAGTTGTGTCAAAAATATGTCAAACCTGTGTCCAGAAGTTCCAAAAACACAGATTGCCACCGAAGAACACACATGATTCCCTTTGTTTTCCAAATGTGATCATGCATGGCAACTGACACAGGTTGACCCACTCTTTTTGAAACAACAGACAGACAGAGAAATCTCAGAATTTTCATCTGATTCCTCTTTCATCAAGTCTTTCCCATCTTTTGTGTTATTTCCAGGACACAATTCGTACAACAGGAAATGTAGTGAATTTCATGACATCAATATGCATATTAAAGGTGACCAGGGACTGACTCCTTGTAAGGTACCGGTAGTGACACGTGATTCTCAAGAACCATTCATGAAATAGGATAGTCTACTTCACTAATATAGGTCAGTAGGTTCGGGGGTTACTTTTTTCTAAAAGTCCCCTGGCGAAGAGCCAAGGGGCGAAAACCAAACGATTACTCCCGGAGGAGTTCTGCTCCCTTAAGGAGCTTAACGTCCCAAATGGGGAATACTTGCATTACACGTTGCACGGACGGTGATAATTATGCCGTTCTGACACAAGATGCATATAATCTATTTCAAGTTATTGCATGAGGTTTGAAGGACGCTTAATTGATTAACATCCAAAAGAAGATCTATAATTCAGAATTTGAAATTATTTTCTATTTTGTCCTTTCTTCGTTTCTCGTGAACTTCGTTGCATTCTTCAATGTCTTGAGTTTTATTTATGCTATAGTTCATCAAAGCATACAGAGATATGATTTCGTTACTTCGACACTTAATAAAAACGCCGATGTATAGTGATTCGCTTATCCTTTGGCAATATCGATGAAGGACGGTATAATTCATATTCATTCATTCCAAGAAATCGGTAACAATTAGTTAAAAAGACGATGCTTTACAACCAGGAGTGCCGATCCTGGGTAGGGAGAGGGGGCTTTTACCCCAATGCAAAATAATGGAGGGGCAAACATACTGTTTTGGCTCCTAATACTTCATGCACATTAAGAAACAACAATCTATTCCAGTGTTTCTCAAACGGGGTCCAAGTGCACCCTCATAGATGAATTTCGAAATGTTCGGGGTGAAATTTGGAAAATTGGGGAATTGGGGGTGGGGGAATTATACAAAAAGGGGGAGGGGGGTTTGTGAACAGGGGAAAATTTGCATGAATTGAGTTGGGTATTGAAATTTCTATTGCGTTTATGTGTAAATCTGTGGCCTCTGTAAATATAAGTTTGAAACAAAATCTAACTAGCATGTTCTAGTTTTTAGTAATTTGATGTTTTATAGTGCTAGGGTGAATGGTGGAAAAATTTTTTCCCAGGTGTGGAAGTGAATCATAAAGGTTGAGAAGCACTGATCTAATCCATAACAACGTTTTGGTATTTTAGGGACTGAAAATCGTAGGGAAACTACCAAAGCGTGGCGCCACCTTCTTGACCTGGGGCGAAGAGAGCAAAGAGTCTTTCAATGAATTTATCCCCGGGCTTTTGAAAACAAATGAAATTTGATTTAAAGTGTTGAGTTGGTTAGACACCAGAAGTGAAGTTGTTACTCATAAGCAATGAAGATCATTTCCACGTCACGGATCCGTCCAATGTCATAAACAACTATCAGTCTTCTTTACGGGCTTGCATGAATTACGTTCATGTATTTAGATTAGTATTGTACAAGTATTTTCTTTATATGTATACTTGAGACAACTTAATATGCCCATATTCATTTAATTATGCTTCAAATGCGGATTTTTACATGTGTGACAATAACCAACATTTTATTTACTTTTAGAAAAGGCCTGTCCAGTATTTTCTCCTGAAATAATCAGTTTCCACCATTACTGGGTTATTATTATTCATCACTTTTAATTTCATAGTGGTCGAAATATTCTCAAACCTGAAAGATTAATTGACTTTGTTTGCACTAGCAGGAATATACCAATGGGGTAGTTTGGTTGAAAGATAGACATAAATATACACGAATCCGATTAGCGCTTGTTTTAAGTGGCTGTGCGCAGCCATTTGTGGGGTCCATCAGCCTTGAATCGTCTTTATATATCGTCTACACTAGTTTCAATCCCTCATATTCAGTTAAATTGAAGGAATTGAGATACAATGTAGTGTTCAACAATCCATGTTAGAGGTAAGCAAGGAAATCGAAAGATTGAAAGGTGGTGGACCCCAGTTATGGCCGATTGAAATCAGATCATCACTTGCTGTCCGGATTCGTCTATAGAATAAAGCCTTATTTTTCTGGATCGGCTTCTATACATTTAGTACCCTAACTAATATGTAATATCATTGACCGCAGAGACAAGGGGCTGGGGGGGGGGGCAAAACCAGTTTTCTAGGCAGCTTTGGTAATAGCCCCCCCCCCCCCCCATTTCAAAATTCGCTCCGCAGCCCCTGATTATAGTTAGGTACTAAATCAGTTACTAGATACACGCTGTAAAAGACAGGTGGGATTTTCGACAATGAATAAAATGGAACTTTTTTTTAAAGAAGTCGCAATTAATGTAACTTGCAATTCATCACTTGTAATCTCATGACAATCGAGAATTTCAAATTTTCTTTCAACCAATTGTTAAAAAATCATTAACCGACAAATCGTTGGACAATGAAATCCAATTGAATTACTACAAGATTTCCCAACCTTAAATAAGAAATGTTCATTCAAACTTACTACCACATGCAAACATGTCTTCAGACTCCCACGTAACAATATCGTTGACGTCACAACTAAGCCCCATGTCAGGTGGAGAAAAGTAGCCATCATCATTGCATGTTAAGCTACAGTTGCGCCCGGATGGCGATGTTGAACAGTTAAACACTCCACCTTCTACATCCAAGAGAAGAATATCAGAACACTTTATACCTGTTAAAACAAAATGGAACAACACATGAATGAACAATTTTAAAAGGTGATCGGAGGTTTTTTTGTTACAGGGAGGGGGAGTTCAGTCCCCCTTTTTGTCAAACTGTCTGCCTGATCCATTGTTGGCAGTTGTTTTGTTTCCAATAAAATCATATGCCTATTTCAAATTACGCAAATATTTTTTAGTCAATAGAATTACCCTGAAATGACGTTTATAATACCTCACAAATACCTCAAAATTCCGGAGCTCCCCGGGGCTTAACCTCCTGGACTCCCACAAGTTGTCCCTGCACCCCACCAGGGCCATAAGGTGGGCCAATGGACCACACCCTCTAGAGACTTGCGCTTCGGCTGTACTGCCACGAGTGTGTCTAGCAATGCCCTCTGAAAAATCTTTGTGTCCCTCCAGTGCCTCCTAGGCTGAAATGTCTGGGAACGCCTATACTTATCATACTTAAATAAAAGGACAAACTGATAACCTTTAAAATAGGTCACTGCATTGAATAAGCTTGTTTGTTACTTACTATTGACAAGTTTAGTACATTGGAATAATAGTTGCGTTTCCACATGGCTATAGGTTCCTGTTGAAAAAAAGTAAATTGATAAACAACTAAAAACAGTACCTCAAGTAATACTTTCATAGGGGAACTTTAGGGCCCGGCCCACATGGACTATCGTATGTGATCCATATAATTTTGCACCCATGGCTCATGAGAGGTCAAGTGGGTCAGTAGTGAAAGTTGTGGGGGCCCATGGCTCATATGGCCAGTTATGAGTCTTGGGTGCGAAACTTAATGGGCCACTTATGGGTTTACTTACACGGACTTCCATATAACTTGGGAATACAGATTTTTATCCACCCACAAAATGAAAAAATAAAAACAATATTATTTTTCTAGTATTCCTGGATGACGTTGATACAATTTATTAGAAATTTGCAAAAGTTTTCACAACAGTTGGACCAATTTGACTTTTGACATTTACCCCAATGTTCAACAAGAAATATCAATATTTGTAAGCCCTTATGAAACTCATTACGGGATTAGTTGCAATGATACATGACCTTATCATTTACGTGTAAAAACGTTTTGTGGTTAAAGCTGAAGCTAAAACTTAATACGATGGTCTACGAGCACCTTGCTAATTGCAGAGGGAAAATTGCAAATTTCAGCTAAGTACGTGTCACATTTGATTTATACCTTTAGTAACAACACAGTGATATTACCGACGACTTCATCTTTCTGTACATATCGTGTGGTGTAATGATACTATCTCATTCAAAAAGAAGCACACAATAGCCAATTGAACCTACACCTCCCTGATTGAACAATCATATATACATCTCTCCAATCAGGGGGGTGTTATAAGAAACACCTACCTGCTCCAATAGAGAAGTAGACGCTAAGGTGGGTAGACACCCTTTTTTACACGAAAGACAGTGGTGGCACCAGCGGGAGGGAGAACGAGGGCCATCCCCTCCCTGTTGAGGAAGGACGACGGTTTCGTTAGGGACACCTGGAAAACCCTACAAGGACTGACAAATTCTTGACGGGTCATCATGAAAACTTAACTAGTTGCTAATTATTTTCTCCTATCGAAATGAAAGCTCAAAATATCGAATGCTTCGATTGTAGTCACAAACATGGGACACGCCATTTCCGGTGGCCATTTGAATGGTTGTGATTTTTCAAAATTTTCTCTGCGAACCAAGCCAACAAATGTCGCTTAGATAGTCGTCAGGACAGAATTACATTTTCCTGGCAATAAGATAAATCAACAACTTTCTGATGACTTTGCAATTTGCTAATTCAGTTTGAAGTGAACATTTTCTTGCAAGCGGGAAATCAAAATAGCAACTACTTTTGGGACAACAAAATGCCATTTCCGACTGTCCGAGGGGCTCCAATTTTTCAAAATTTACTGTACACTTTCGGGCAGAATTACATTTGGGGGAAAGATTCATCTGCCCCCACAGAAAAAAAAAACTGAATTACTTCTCCACTCCTAAGATCACTGTTTGGTTTAAATGATTTAAACCTTCTTGAGCATTAAGCCAAAATTTCAGACAGCTGCAAATGTGGTTACTCTCATGCAGGTCTCGTATTTGGAAGCTTTGCCAGTCCCAGTAACAAGTTACAAGTAACTCCCTCCCCTGTCGGGGAAATCGGCCCACCTTCTTGCAAATCCTGGTGCCACCCCTGACGAGAGACCAAAAGTTGTAATTTCGCCTGAGTCTTATTTCATGTTACTTACCGTTGTAGTAAGTGACTATTTGTAATAATTGTTTTTTGTACACCGTGTTTGGTGAATTGTTGGAAAACTGTATTTACTTGTAGCAAACCTTAAAAAAAATCGGATATACTTGTTTTTTAAATTGTAAAAGCGTGCGCACATGAAGCACAATGCGTGTAAAAATGAATGTACTTGTAGTAAAATGTTTTTAAAACTGTATGTACTTCTAGTATAATGTTTGTAAAAATGTATGTACTTATAGTAAAATGTTTGTAAAACTCTATGTACTTGTAGTAAAATGTTTATAACACTGTATGCAATTGTACTAAAATGCTTGTAAAACTACTATGTACTTATAGCAAAATGGTTGTAAAACCGTATGTACTTGTAGTAATTATTTTAACCATTGTAACTATTTCCTTTTCATTAACTTATCTATTGGATTCAATTTTACATTGAGTCTACAGGATAGTACATGTTTTATTCCTTTTTCATTCTTTGTAACAATCTATTTATGTTTATCATGATGGAAATAAAGCTGTGACATAAAAAGAAGTAGGCGTCTAATTTACATAGCTATAATTAAACTATGGTCTCTTCATATCACCTTTTTTGCAACACTTTATCGGCTGACTTAAATTATTATTATCCATGTGAACAGATGAATTTGAAGACTCTTCATGGAACAGTAATATTGCGCAATAGGTCAGATGTCAACGGGTAACAATTAACGTGTATTGAACAGTTGATGGCAGGATACAAACACACCACAAAACTATGGCACGCCAGAAGGCTCACCTTATATGACGATCTACTAAAATTATACGTTCATGTACCAAAATTATACGATGATGACTTCATACGACCATGATGTAAATTTACACCATCATATACTAAAACCATAAGTTCATCATGTTAAATGTTACGATGTACATGCTGAACTTATGGTTTTAGTATATGATGGTGTAAATTTTCATCATGATCGTATGAAGTTAGTACATCATCGTAAATTTTTGGGACATGTACGTATAATTTTAGTAGATGATCATATGCGGTGAGCCATTTGGCGTGCAATACAAAACAGTGTGCTACGCGCGGCCTACCTAGTGCTCAGATCTTTTGTTACCAATTGATCTGAACAGAAGGTCACACACGCATGCGCAGACATTAACTTCGAGCTCATCCATTCTCGATGATTTTTGGAGCAAAAGAACTAATTATTGGCAAATGTCAATTTCAACGAAACGCCGATCTATTAAAAGGCACGTTTATTATTTCTCGCGTGAGCAATCATTGATTAATTCTATTTGTGTATAGTTTTAAAGATATGAGCCATAGATCTTCAAGGATGATTTTTTTGGAGGAAGGGCTTAACTTTTCATTACATTAATAGTAACACAAACATTTAGTGAATGATTTTAAGTTGCACACTACAGTCACGTGGAAGTTTATAAACACAATGTAGTAGCTGTTGGGGACAAATATCTTCAGATGCAAAGAGGATTACGTTTGGTCATAAAATCTTGTAGGTACGAAAGATTTTAGGGTAAAATTTTTTGTAGAAAAATGTTTCCTCCTTTTCAAAAGATTAGGAATTACCTTATTTCCGGATGCGTAGCTGACTCCCTCACTTGCTGACTCCCTCACTTCTTTACTCCAAATATGAAGTAATGACAATTTTAAAGACATTGTCTGGTTGCCTTTTATGTACATCATGTGAATATTTTAGAAAAAAAAACCCCGATTTCCATGAAGTGAAGTTCTTAGTCACTCATCCCGAATTGAAGAAGTGTAATAGACTGTCCAGTTTCATGATTGGCTGTTGGGAGTCATGTGACAACATTTTTCTCTTCAAATTTGAAACTTACTGCTTGGTTTACCTTGAATATGCAATAGTTTAATCATAAAATGTAATATAATGAAACTCTGAAGAGGAATAAGACGAAAATTGTGCTATTAAGCTGTTTCTTCAAAATAAGTTGTTTTTTTTTTTTTGGGGGGGGGGGGAGGGGCTGCTCTTTACCTTTAATTCTCTTTCAGGATGAGATTGGGTTCACTTTTAAAGGTGAAACAAGTTGTTCATTTGTACTAGTTAGGCCTAACTCACAACCGTTCAAGAGCTTCTTTATGTTAACGTCCACACATCATATCTAGTGTGGTTGTTTTGTTTGGTTCTACTTCTTTCTTTCAATAACTGGTCCAAAAATCGAATTTTTAGACGAATGCTTCACTTGCATGTCAAACTTGAATTTATTCTGAACGTGCAAGAAAATAACAGGTCAACTTGACTTATCATTGGCAGGTTTTTGTCACATTCTTGAAAAAAGTCTTAACTTGTGAAAACTACTGTTATGGTAACTACACAACTGCATTTTAGGGTCAGTTTATTCTATGTCAAACTCAGAAGCGAAACGACCTGTACATTGGGGGCAAAACGATTTCCACTAGGGGCGAACTGGCAAGGGGGCGAAACGACCAGGGCGGACTGGCAAGGGGCGAAACGACCGGTGACCCTTTTGAATGATGAATGATAAATGATGAATTAGCGACAAAGGAGGTTCATTGACAAGTGAAGTGAAACCAATCCTCTCTCTTTGGATGTGCACAGAGTTTTATAAGGAAGGTTAAAAAATTAGGTTCGCATAATAGAGCCACGCTTATCTCATTCCCCGTGAGTCTTTTACAGTTTATGTCAATTATGTTGACAACTATCAATTACAGCTCATTCAATGAGATTCAGCCAAGCTGGCTTCTAAATCAGTTTTTTGAGAAGTCCTCGGTCGTTCTTAATTTGAAAAGTACAAAGGAGTAACTAGTGGAATTTTTCACTGTCCTCATGGCTCAGCGAAACAAAAACTTCAAAGGTACTTCCATAAATTTAAATAATTGCTGCTTTGAGAAAATGCCATTTAAAACAAGAAGGACACTTTTATTGCATGTTACTTTCATTTGTACAAACATGAGACTGTAACATCAACGGGCAGGTGCGTATTAAAAGCAGTCATTCTTCTCACTTAGCTACGATTTTACTGCAGAAATTCTCAGTTGGTACAGTTCCTTGGTTGACATCAGATTAACCCTTTACCGTTGTTTGGGTCCTTTTGGACCCATGCGGAGAGCTCGGCTGTCACCCGTCTTTACTGTTTCACGCGGAGCTCGAAACTGCGAGTAGCTACCCGAAAATTCGGCCACAACAACGAGAGAGACAATAGTTTAAGGTCACGGGGTCAACGGCCTACGGAAGCCGATGCGGGGCGGGCTACGTCCGCTTTTCCGCCCACTCCCGAGGCGCGCAGACATGCCCCGATCGGAGCACAACGGTAAAGGGTTAACATAAAATATCTGCACCACTCGGCTAAAGGTGTACTTTCACACACGCAGAGACAGTGGCATCAGGTTTGCAGTGAACACACTCCACAGGCTTATTTTAGACAAAATGCAGGGTACCTCACATTACACGTAATGTAATGAAAGTGGTTTGATTACACATAATCCCCAGGGTATGTCCTGAAGCGGTAAATAAGAAATTGTGACTGCATAAGGATGAGCTTAAGACAGTCGTGGGAGGGGGTAGAAACAAGATGGTGTGTGTATGGGGGGAGGGGAGATTGGAACTGACTGTTATGGTTAGTTATTGCCTACACAACAACAACAACAACAAAATCATGAAAAGCGCAGCGTCAATTACGTTATTTTATAACGACCAAAACTGCTCTCTAGGTGCTCATCCCACAAATACAGTAATCTACCTCCAAATGTCTTAAAGAAAGGAATATGTTACACGATATTTTGCCGACTGCTTATTCTTATTCCAGAGCCTAAAACCTAAAACAAACTCGAAATTGTAAAGAAACATAATTTCGTCCCATTAGTTTTGTACGAAAATGTATAAGCAAACAGAAACTAATCACGCATCGCACTTCACACAATCTGACTATCCAGTTGACCATAATAGCTTTCATGTAAGAATAATTTTAATGCACGAAGAAGATTCCAGACGTATAAAGGTTTAAGTAATGATCTTACAAAGTGGAAGCGATTGATATTTATCGATCATTTAATGTGACGGTCTTATTTTTACGTAAAACATCTACTTTATCATTTATTAATGAAATTCACCACGAAGATTTTTTATAGGTCAAGTAATTGTACAGATGTGTAATAAGAAACATAAAGTGATTGACAGCTATCGTCTGTCAGTTTTACAAGTACTGTAGATCATCATCTTTTTGACGGCACACACAGAATTTTTATTTAAACACTTGCCTTTTGAATACAAAGTAAGCTACGTTCATTGTCATAGAACGACATATAAAGCAAAGGCAGCCGAAGTAAAGAATAATGGTTTCACTACATCCTTACAGTGGTAGCGGTGGGGTCAAACGGTGAATTCCCCCGACTTACATGGGTTGGGGTTACCGGGACTACGGATAGTATTTTACCATTGAAACAGACTAAATGCAAACTGTTTCCTGCGTTAAAGAAATTCTAAGAAATCATCTAATCGTCATCTGAGAAATTTTAGTAGTGGGTTGACATAGTTTGGGTATTCGCTGTCCTGGGGGTCAAAGGGTTGTCCTTCTCAAATTTGGAAAGTTTTTGCTTCTTTTGAAACTAAGGTGCAAAGTTGTGATATTGTTTATACCTTTTGAAGAATATTTTAACGAATTTAGGGGGCGTGCTCCAGTTTCTCAATCAAATTTTCCCGACTTTCAGCCACTTCTTTCAGTGCATGGTGGGGGCTGAACACCCAACTTGTACCTGTGTCCGGAAACACTGATACCGAATCTTCGGTGTTTAGAATCGCTCCACTGGGAAAAGGCCTACTTTCGGTTTATTTTTCCAGCCTATAGTAGTGAAATATTTTTTGCCTTTTCAGCGGTTTACGCGGTGTTTGATATTGGGAGCTAGACCATACTGGATTTCGACCTTGACCCTTCAAAAATTTTGATCAATTAAATTTTTCTGATTTAAATTTGAGCGAAATTTAAAAAAAATGAAAAAAATGAGCAAAAATTAAAAAAGAAATCTTCCAAAAAAGACAAAACTCACTCCAGATCCACCAATAAAGGAGAATGGTGCTTCTTTTTAACAGTTCGAGAAGCAGATCGTTCTTGTTGGGACTTGAGGGAGTTTTAGATTTCTGATTCAACCGGTGCACTGTCTAAGCAGGGACCTGCCATTGTCAATGCAGGGAAGTGTTCAATGGCAGCTCCCTAGCTAGTCTAAGCGGAGCGCTACCCTCGGGTTGGCGTGGAGTACTTAGAAAATTTTGAAGCATTTCAACACTAAGGCAGCCAGAAGTGTCGTTTCACAAGCCTGCAAGAAGAATATAATGGAACACAAAATGACATTTGGCCTCCTTCAAATAATAAAAAAATGCGGGGACCATGGCTCCTGCGACTCCGGTTCACACGCTACTGCATGACCTTCCAAGTTCATAGTTATACGCTACTTATAGCTAAATTTCTTTGTGTATACACAAAAAACAGATTTTATAAGAATAATAAAAAGTACACAAATTTATCAAAAGGATCTGCATTTCGCGTGCAGATCCCCTTTAAGAAATCGCAAATGGATCATTAATGTTTGTAGATAGAGCCCTGGAGTCATGTGCAGGACTTTCTGCTTGGAGTCATATACGATTTTTAACTTGCTTATGGGTAATAAAAGCCTACACTCTCACATCAATAACTTACTGTAATGAGGGGTGATGCCGGGGACAGGGGACATGTCCAACAATATTATAGAAATCGCCCTGTAAGTTTGATTTTTCACACAGTAATTCTTTGAATCTGGCGGGTTAATATCCCGGGATACTAAGAAAATATACAGCCGTTCTTGCCCAGTGCTGAAAACGAAGGTGTTAAATGGGCGAGGAGGGGCTAGCAAAATGCGGGAGCCTAAAAATGTTTTGTGCACAGTGTTTATGATAGATATATTATTATGCAGGTACTACCCGGCCCCGAGGTAGTGCTTCCAAGGTTGTATACTTGTGTCAAGAACGAACTGAAAAGTATGAGTGTCGGGTAGACTCATGACACTTCATTTACTAACGGTGCATAAGAAAATGTACTATTTTAAAGCACACTTGTGAAATCGCCATGACACGGCTAAAATCCCTTGTGTGTTTTCACGATTCCTCTTTAATCGTCGGAAAGGCGGGAAA
The DNA here is from genome assembly GCA_037179385.1 of Holothuria scabra. NCBI lineage: Eukaryota > Metazoa > Echinodermata > Holothuroidea > Aspidochirotida > Holothuriidae > Holothuria > Holothuria scabra. Next base: position 12,224,094 of record CM074196.1, on the reverse strand, counting down.
CTGTGGGTTTAAGCTTACTTCAATCAAGCTTTAAAACCTCAAACAATGGCACAGAGTGGACAGTGTACCCTTTTGTACAATTGAGGTATAAAAGGTGCACCATTTCGCATCTGGAGACACAAACACATATTTTGCTCCAATGGGGAAGGTAGGGAACTTCTCTTTCTCTTCGACTCCTCCCCATGCATGCATCACTTCAAAACCCCTCCCATGACGAAATTCTGCTTGCGTGCTTAAAGGGCCAAACCTCTCACCCCAAACTACAATTTTGGTATCCGGGTACCGAAATTCTCAATTGGCTCAGCTCTTTGATTGACAGTTAATTCAAACAATGCAGAGTGCCAAAAATTGTACTACACAGCATGAACAGTACTGAGAGTGTTTTGATTATTTAAATTGAGTTTTTCTATTCTCACCCTGAGGCAATAAACTGAGATTGTGTCAGGATGAGGATAAATTTTAGACTATTGTGGGAGGGGCTTCAGTAAGAAGGTTAGGAGAATTGGTACTGTTTGGGGTGAGAGAACGGGGCTTTTAAACCGCAGAGGCACTAGCCCCAAAATTATTTTGAAGCGACTAAATCTTGCAATTTTCTGGTTATTTCTCTTCAAATTATCTTTCTTCATATTCAAGGACTTCAATTTTGCATACTCAAGGTAATTCAAGCAGTAAGTTTCACAACTGAGGAGCAAAGATATTGCCACATTCTTCTAGGGCCAATCATGAAACAAGACAGTCTACTACACTGCTTCAAGTTGGTGTGACTGCATATTACCCTTTAAAAGTAACTCAAGTATAAAGTGGAATAGGTCTGTATACTTACCTAAGTTCATTAACGCTACAACAACTGCAAAGTAGGTGATATTTTTAATGAATGACGGAACACTATTTTCCATGACACAATGATTTAGTTTCCAGTTGAAATTGTGGCAATTTAACGGAAAAACTACAACTTAAAACATCACCAATAACAATTATTTACGTTCAACGCTAGCAACTTATACCAATTAATGTCTTGTGACCTTTCATCATGGAAGATTTTGGCTTCTTAAATTCACTTGGCAGTCACATCACAAGATTAATTACCCTCGTATCGTGCAACACGACCGTAAGTAAAATATTGATTTAACTATACTTGTCATTATTTAAAGCCAGGTATTCCCATGATTTTGGGGCGCTGTGCAAATTCAATCTCAAAGATATTATAAACGTAGATACCATAGAGCAGGATGTAGGAACTAGAGTGAGGACACCACAGCTGTTTTGGGGAGTCCGCCCTCCAGTTCCTATTATCCTGCTCTATGGTAGATATAAAACTCCTATCCCTTCAGGTGGCGCACCACCGTTAATTGTTGCAATTGACTTACACACTAAACAGGCCTCGTTATTCTGCCTCTAATTCCTTGTCAAAGTTTTTAAAGCCAGTGATGGTACCATTAATGCGAAGCTTACGAGTTGGTTATTAATGGCACATAAGAATTCCCATACCATGACAACTGACTTTTTGAGATACAGGCGTATGAATAAAAAAGTAGTGATTTGCCCCCTTGTCACTACCCTGAATATGAGAAAGGTCCGTTGACATTCAAAAGCCTCTCAGTCAGCCCAGGTGTAACCAACTTCAACCATTTTCTCACAGAATAATCTCCAACTCAACCACTACCAAAAACATGTAACAAACCATTCACTACTTTCTTTTAACACATTGAAAAATTCATCCAAACACAATTTTTAGGGACTACGGCCAGAGGGTTCACTTTTTGGCCAAAGAGCAACTTTTGGTACAAAGATATTATAAACGTAGATACCAAACTCCTATCCCTACACTGTTAGACGCGCTGACTCCTCGCGGAGGCTTAATCGGAGGGGCGGAAGTGTTTGTTGGACATGCGCACAGTTCTATAGAGGCTTTGCAATTACGTCACGGAATCGCCATGCTGGAGGACAATCAAGCAAAATACACGTGGCTTTGTGCCGAACGCACTGCACAGTGTGCACTTTGGAATGCATGGTGTGTACAAATTCAACGAGCAAGCGCGTCCCGTATGGTTTACTACGTAGTTACATGTACTCCAACATGGCCGCCGGAGAGTATTATGACGTCATGTGAAAAGCCTCTATTCGGTGATCTGCGCTGCGTGCATAACTATGGATACATGACAGAAAATTCCATTGTGACGAGATGTCAGCATGCGTGCATTTTCAAAACGAGTTATATACGCGCAAAATACTTTTCTCTGTGTATAGTCCGGAGTAAAAGAGACGAGCACTTCTGCGTGCTGGGAAAATGAACGCAGTGGTTGGTTTTACATTGTAAGCGCCAGTCAAGCCTCGCTGTAAGCGTTAATGAGGCTTGTGACGTCATCCTCTAAAATGGGAACTCCGCCCACAAGAGAAAATCATGAGTTTCGCAGAATAGGTACCTAACATGCTGGGGGAACTTTAAGCTTCTGAATAATGCATAAAAAGGCGTTCCTTGTTGCTGTATCCTTGGTCATTTGAAATCTTAAAGTCTTTTCTTTACTAAAAATATCGTGAGGTATTGTTTCTTTCGCAATTTCACAGAGAAATTTTCCATCAAAAACAGGTCAACTTTTGGTGGGGTTTTTTGACATGCCTCAGATTTTGCGAATACCTGACCGTATTCAGGATCATTGGGGTGTAAAACTTCCAAAATCGAGTGTTTGAGACATAAAGCTAACTACTGATACCTATTACACTACGAGCAAAACAACAAAATAGTCGCAATGAACGTTTTTGCAAGTTGGAATTTTGCACTTTTTGGCCACGTAGAGCATCGCACAAAGCGGTAACGTTATGGTTAACATATGGTAAACTATTGTCATTGTTTTTTTATTCTAGGCTGCTAACTAGGGTACTATTTCAGTCATTATGCCAAGTAATAAAGTGAATTTTAATACGACTAACATATTGTAGGCCCTTTTAAGGTTTTAAACCACTAACAAATAACATTAAAATTTTACAGACAGGCGCCTAGTCTATACTAGGCCTTGGCCTATGCATGCTAAAACTGCACACTATGGTACATAGTGAATGTATGATGATCTGTGATCATCATACAGATACTACTTTACTAGTCCTTGCTTGCTGTATGAGTGAGTTTCCATTCCAGAAAAAAGCTTGTAAAAAATTTTAAGAGGCCTGTAGCACAAAATTATTGGGTCATATGCACCTTGTGAGTTGAATCGGAGCAATGTACAGTACCAACGATGAAGATGAAGAACCAAAATAAGCAAATTAGTGTTACACTTACAGGTATTGCAGGCTACATGAAACAATTGATATAGGCCCTATAGCCATTTATTAACACATACACTTTATCAGCCTGTCGGTTCTTTCATATGGTTTTACCAGACAAAGTCAAGAATTTTAAAAAGGGAAATGACTTGAGGAATATACTTAGAGTATATGGAATGCGCACCTATAAGAGCTCCATTAGTTTCAGGATTTTTTTGTTTATTATTTTGCCTGGGCCATTGTTCTCAGTTTTCTTACTTACCATATTTTTGTGCTGTTGTGCTGAATCATATTTCTACACAAATGAATTAATTGTGCCTTAGTTCTCAGCCTGTTCCTGTTGAAATGTAAATGCCAGTTATAGCCCACACCTACTAGTGCTCTAGGCCCATTTGGGTGTTAAGGTCAAGATTAGAGCTTGCATTGCTATGTACCCTTTTCTTGTATAATGGCACAAATGGGATTCTGAGTCAGTGTATCCTACAGGACAATTTTTCTCTACACAAGCAAAATGCCAATTTACTGTTGGTTGTGCACTTGTGTCCTGTATCATCAGCTGTTAATTCTGATGGATGAAACCTCATATGTTCTTCTGAGACTGCCTTCTCATTTGAAGTATAAACTGTTGTCATTTTACACCACTAACTGAGCAGAGGAGAGATGAATAATGTAGCAATTGCCCCATATAGTAATGGCATATTACAGTCAAAGTTTTTGTCACAAACTTGAATTAACTTGATGGCCTGTTGTTACCTTGGACTCTCAGTTGATATGCCTCCAGTTGTGCATGGGGGTGGGGGTTATGTACTGAGTACCCAGTTCCCTAAAAAAACTTAAGACCCACCCAGTTCCACATGCTGTTCACAACTTTTATTACTAAACAAAGTGTTTCTGATCCAAGGCTTCATTTCTTCAACCTCACCACCTAAGGATAAGGACTGACTGTATAGCGTTAATTACCCCAGAGTTCACTAACAACCCTTACAAGAGAACTATACATTCCAATATCCCTCCATTTTACCTCTTTATTGTCTAGTTTAATGCCACAATTTTTTTGTCATGTTATTGTTTGCAATAATTTATGAGTCTAGTACAATAACTGTGATTTACTGATTGTATAATGTGGTAACGTGCAAAGTGTATGGCCATGTATGTCAAAAGGTTACCATGAGTCGGTCAATTAATAGGTGTTGTACATCGTGTCGTACGTTGTATTACACTGTGGTGATCGACTCAAGGTACTAACGTACTTAAGATACAATCACTATAACCCTTGCATCGGTAGCCACTTAATCGTTACAAGGTTTTCAAAAATTGACTCTCAATGTAATTTTCTTGCTATATATATGTAAATCAAAGGTAAAGGAAGACTCGACGAGGTTAACATGATTAATACTTATGTGGAGGATATTTTCTCGCTCGGTGTAGTTCCATTTTCGCGCAACTAATGCAAACACCTCAGTACGGGAAATTGGGCTTTTTACGTACGGTGCAAGGCAGTGTCAATACCTGCTCTAAACTTTGCGAATACCTGACCGTATTCAGAAATATTTCATGGTAGTGTTAGATTTTTTAGGTGGATAAAGAAATTTCTGATAAACCCTCTTTCTGGCATACCGTGCCAAAAAACTTGTTTTCGAGAAAAAACCAGATTTTCCGAACAGAATGAAAACTGTTTTTACGAGTTCAAAAAATCGTCTCAAATTCATTGCTTTGTGTATAAAATACTTCAAAAATGTTGCGAAACTATCGGAAAATGTGTTCTCTATTAATTTTATTGATGATTTTGTAAGATTATGTGTTTTTCATGTCGAAATTTGGATTTGAAAACAGTTAGTTTTTGCTAATTATATATGCAAAGGCTGTGACGTCATGCATACTCAAATAAGAAAAGAAGCGACTTTTGGTGGCTGTGGGGACTGGCTGAGCGCGTAAGAATGTAAACGCGTGTATAGATGTTCGCTTGTAAAAATACCATAGAAACTGACCAATCAGTAAGCCAATGAACTTCAAACCAGTCGTTGTGCGTTAATGTTCAAATGTTCTTAAGTAGGAAGCTGACGAAGAAGCCTAAAACTGTTTCGGGTAAGTGTAATTTACTGAAGAACGGTGTTATTAAGAATTGCAATGTCTTAAAATCACACGTATTTACCCCACCGGAAGATATCAATGTTCAGTAAGATTTCAAAACGACTGATCAGTGATCAGCACTTCCGCCCTTCCGATTCGGCCACCGTGAGGAGTCACCGCGCCATTTTAAATTTGGTATCTATGTTTATAATATCTTTGTTTTGTTAATGGTGGGGCTCCCCCTACATTGTTCGACGCGTTGACTCCCTACGCGTACGGAGGGGCGAAAGTGTCGATTTGACACACGCACATTTCTATTTGATAATCTGCGCACATAACAATGGATGCGTAAGAGAAATTTCCATTGTGACGAGTTGTCATCGAATTTTGTGTGTTTGGAAAACGAATGCATTCGTTGATATTTCGTTGCAAGCGCGTATAGAATATAAACACACCCATAGATATGCGTTTGTAATATCTTTGTTCAATCCCAAAGATATTATAAACATGGATACCAAACTTAAAATGGCGCGGTGACTCCTCACGGAGGCCAAAACGGAGGGGCGGAAGTGCTGATCGCGGATCAGTCGTTTTGGGAGCCAACAGGCAAATTGAGTATCTTCCGGTAGTATAAACACGTGTGATTTTAAAACATTGCAATTCTTGCAAACACCGTTCTTCAATAAATTTCACATACATGAAACAGTTTTAGGCTTCTTCGAGGCTTTCTTCTTAAGAAAAGTTGAACATCAATGCACAACGCCTGGTTTGAAGCTCATTGACTTACTGATTGGTCAGTTTCTATGGTGTCTTCACAGGCTCACATCTATGCACGCGTTTACATTCTTACGCGCTTACAACACAAAATCAACTACTTCTTTTTCCAGGCACGCAGGAGTACGTGTCAGTTACTCCGAACTGCACAAGGAGAAATGCATTGTGCGCGTAGAGAACTTGCTTTGAAAATGCACGCACAGGCTGGCATTTCGTCACAATGCATGGATTTACCTGTTACGCATACGTGATTGTGTACTCAGATAACCGAATAAAACTGTGCGCATTTCAAATGAACACTTCCGCCTCTCCGATTGAGTCTCCAGTAGGAGCGACCACAATGACGAATGCGTAACAGAAAATTCCATTGCGACAAGATGTCAGCGTGCGTGCATTTTCAAAGCGAGTTCTTTACGCGCACAATGCATTTCTCCGTATGAAGTCCTTAGTAATTGATGCTTACTTCCGCGTGCTTGGAAAAAGAACGCAGTAGTTGATTTTGCGTTATATGCGCGTAAGAATGTAAGCGCGTGCATAGATGTGCGCTTGTGAAGATACCATAGAAACTGACCAATCAGTAATTAGCAAATGAACTTCAAACCAGAAGTTGTGCGTTAAAGTTCAAATGTTCGTAAGTAGAAAGCCGGCGAAAAAGCCTAAAACTGTTTCATGTTAGTGAAATTTAATGAAAAACGGTGTTTGGAAGAATCGTAATGTTTTAAGATCACACGTTATACTGACTGATCAGTGATCAGCAGTTCCACCCCTGAATTGGTCTCCATGCGGAGTCACCGCCCTTCTTTTTAGTTTGGTATCTATGTTTATAATATCTTTGTTCAAATCCCACCTTGGACATTGATATTTTTGATATTTTTATGATTAGCCGCAGAGTTCCCTTTTATGAAAATTACTAGAGGAATACTCCAGAGACAAAGTTTATTGACTTCAAAATGTGCAGGAAAATTCTCTCTTTCAGGAGGTAAAAACTGTATTTCAACAGCATACAGTGATTGGGAGATACTAATTTTAAAATAATGCAATATTTTCTTGAAATGTACAGCATTATGGGAAATGTGTGATGTTAACGCGGCACTTTAATTTGACATTACATTCAATCTAGTGCCGCTGCTGAGAATATCAAGGAACATTGTTTGCTTAATACATATGAAGTAGGGTAGCCTGAGATCTGCAGGAAATGATAGGAAATGATCTTCTAACAGTATCAAATTTGGACAGACGGGACATTCACTTACAAAAAATTAGAGTCTACGACAATGGGCCCACATTATATTACTTTTCGTGGTTTTGTTAAAATGTGGACCATATATTTAAACAAAATTATCCAGTTTTAAGAGTAAGATATCTTGAGCTCACGAAAAGGGTATTGGGATACGGTTTGAGGGACATGTCTGGAATATTTCTGTCTTTCTTACGAGACGAAAGACTTGAGTCAACAGAGTTTGCCTTTTATGACTGTTTGCAGACGTTGTTTTGACGCTAGCAAGTACATTACAAGTTTTCACTTTTGTGAAAATTCCAACTATTTGACCTCGAATGGTCAAGTGGTTAGAGAATCCACCTTGCAGCAGGGAAGTCTGAAACTCGACTACCTGGCCGGGTCATACTGAAAACTTTAAAAATTGAGCCTTCTGCCACTGTGCTTGGTGCTCGACATAAGCAATTGAGAAGGGAAAACAAGAATATATCTTACTTTGGCAGGCTTGTACGTTTACAGGGTTGTTCAATATATGAGGATTTATGGCCCAGTTTCTAACCAATTGACTTTAGTCGGGCCGGTAGACTGGGTGAGTCGGCCGGCTCGACTAAAACCAGTTTTTAATTTAATTCAGAGAGAGAAGGATACGACAATTTATATTCCGTAGTAATCAAAGCTTAAGTCGTGATTCGACAAAACGGTTGGGCATGGCGCCTTATGCGATATTTCGATACTAAAATTAAAATACAGTGATCGTGTCATGAAGAACATAAAACATATTCGTAAATTATTTTCATCATTGCAGATATACCATACATTCAACGAATAAAAGTTGATACCTCTTAAAACCTGGGGTTAATCAGGAGAAGCATTGGGGGCCACCCTCCCATATTCGCAAGAAAATGCAGGAAGAGAAGGGAAAGAAGGGATAAAACTAGCACTCAGCTCATGTTTAGCCCCTCTGGCCCCCATCAAAATACTCGGGCGTAGCCCCTGAGGTTAAGAGTGACAAGCATTGTTTCGTCGAAACTTTTTATTCCTCCGCAAACATAATGAGGCAATGTTTTCTATTCCTTTTTATTCTGCACTTACTGGAATTTTAATTTTAGAAATAAACTGTACCAAAATGTACTGGGAACCACTTTTCAGAACCCTTTTTGGATCTGTTCCATATTTTTTTTAACCTAATGTTCCATGAGAAGGTGCTGGCGTTTTAAACTGGAGTAAAGAGGAAGAGGGAAGGTTGATTTATTTGTTTAAACATAAGATATGGAAATATCAAGGAGGAGATTGTGCAGTGTGGAAGAGACAGGGGTGGCATCGGGGTGAAGCAGGGATCGATCGCTTAGCAAATGTGAAAGAGAAGCCTCACACCAAGGGAAAAGAAGAAAAAGAAAAAGAGTGTTCAGCTCATGCTATACCCCCTAAAATACCCTAAAATACCCTAAAACACCCTGGTGCGGCCCTTGGATATAGATAATGTAGAACTGAAGGGATTTTGGTATGTTGCAGACAATGGGAGAGTTTAAAAAACACCGAAGGGTACACTGAAACGCTTTTGTTGAGGAAAATGAGTTATTGTTTCGTTCGTTTTCGTCGCCAAAATCAAAAGGAGAAAAAACATTTTGAATATTGTCACTGCCTAAATTTTCATTAATATTAACATTACTTTGCGATGCTTTTTTGTTTTTGGATATGACCGATGAAAATCCGGTAGATAACTTTTCTATATACCCATCATGTACAGTTTCCTAGTCTTATGCATAATTATATTGTTGAAATTTATAGCAATCGTTCACAGAATGTTGCAGACGATAAAAATATGATGTTCCCTACACCTGTCGTAGGCCACAATCTTCCTCATATAAGTGTATGCTTTCTGAAGTGGATTGTATACGTATAACTCAATTTGTCGGATTGGCAAATCCTGTTAACTCAACGTAAATTGGAGAGGTACTTTTTCTTAAGTCCTCCCGACCCTCTGGCAAAGGGCCGTTCCGCGAAACCAAACTTGAAACTGCTTCCCGAAGAAGCCTTTACGTCCACTGAAGGGCAATACTTAACGACTCAAAGTAAATTGGAGAGGCTAATTTCCTTATGATACGAAACCTATAGACCGACCATCTACTGTATAGTCTACATTAAGTGTACACTCCACAAGGTCTATTGGGAAAAGAAGAGCACTCTTCTTGCTAAAGCACGAAATTTTTCCTTCCTTCCTTCCTTCCTTCCTTCCTTCCTTCCTTCCTTCCTTCCTTCCTTCCTTCCTTCCTTCCTTCCTTCCTTCCTTCCTTCATTCCTTCATTCCTTCCTTCCTTCCTTCCTTCCTTCCTTCCTTCCTTCCTTCCTTCCTTCCTTCCTTCCTTCCTTCCTTCCTTCCTTCCATTCCTTCCTTCCTTCCTTCTTCCTTCCTTCATTCCTTCCTTCCTTCCTTCCTTCATTCATTCCTTCCTTCCTTCCTTCCTTCCTTCATTCCTTCCTTCCTTCCTTCATTCCTTCCTTCCTTCATTCCTTCCTTCCTTCCTTCCTTCCTTCCTTCCTTCCTTCCTTCCTTCCTTCCTTCATTCCTTCCTTCCTTCTTCCTTCCTTCCTTCCTTCCTTCCTTCCTTCCTTCCTTCTTCCTTCCTTCCTTCCTTCCTTCCTTCCTTCCTTCTTCCTTCCTTCATTCCTTCCTTCATTCCTTCCTTCCTTCCTTCCTTCCTTCCTTCCTTCCTTCTTCTTCATTCCTTCTTCCTTCCTTCCTTCCTTCCTTCCTTCCTTCCTTCCTTCCTTCCTTCCTTCCTTCCTTCCTTCCTTCCTTCCTTCCTTCCTTCCTTCCTTCCTTCCTTCCTTCCTTCCTTCCTTCCTTCCTTCCTTCCTTCCTTCCTTCCTTCCTTCCTTTCTTCCTTCCTTCCTTCCTTCCTTCATTCCTTCCTTCCTTCCTTCCTTCCTTCCTTCCTTCCTTCCTTCCTTCCTTCCTTCCTTCCTTCCTTCCTTCCTTCCTTCCTTCCTTCCTTCCTGTAGGTTCCATTTTTGAGTCTTTGGTATGACTCGTCCCGGGAATCGAACCCGGGCCTTCGGCGTGAGAGGCGGGTGCTCCTACCGTCAGACCGAACACGCGGTCCGTACGCTTTTCTGTAGTTAGTTAGATTTTTTTTCATTAAGTTGGACCGGCTTTTCTGTGATAGATATTGCAGCTCTATGTTAGATATTTAATTTCTTGGTGTTTGATGAAAAGTGAGAATAAACGAAAAGAAATAAATATTTCCAGCGAATAACTGTTTGCATCGGAGTATTCTAGTGGCGGAAAATGACTTAGGTTAAGTGAATATAAATCAAACACATGTTAAATAAAGTCGATCTATTCCCTGGTTCAAAAGGAAAAGGCATTGTATATATTATATTTAGTATACGTAATACAAACATGCTTTTGTTACGGCCCGCGAGCTTATGTGTACAGTACATCACAAACTGAAAGTAATAAATCCTCAGAAAATGCTTATGAGGGGGTTATATTAATATATCACAACAACAAAAGCAATAAATGAAGACTTTGCAACCAATTGTTGATTTCTCGCATAAAAATCTATAAAATTGAACCAGACGACCACTGTTATAGAATTAATCAGATATTACTATTTATTTCAACCTTATCTGATGTGACTGCTTATGTAGAGAACTATGAATCGCGTAATCAGAATGGAAAAACAAAAGTTCCGATGTCGGTAACTGATTCGGTAACTCCTCAAGGCATATTCTGGTGGTTTTAACTAGGGTCATGCAATGTACGAGAGAGAAAATGTATTACAGACCATGGCCTCCAAACATCATTGTAGCAATACCTTCTACCATACTAGTTATTATACCTTTCCCAGTTGGGAAACTTCGCGAACTACTGCTTATGCTGAGATTCCGGTTTTCGTCAGTCACGGCGTGACGTTGATAGTATAGTACAAGAGAGCCTTGTTGTTGGACTCTCCATACGTAATGTGTATATGCAGACAAGGTTACCTGATTTCTTCGAGATTGCGAACAATTATCAAACTGTAATAACTTCAATTAGGGCGTATATTATTGCGAAAGGTTTGATTAAGATTTCTGTCTTAAATTAGAACGGCCGTAAAGCGAGAATAACTGCACCCAAACTAAAATACCGGGACAATCGAAGGCTGGGCTTGCGACAGTAACTTGTTAACACACTCAACAATTCCGCGAAATTGCGAAGCATTGTAGAAGTCACACTGTACAACCTGATAACGTTGGACTAGTTGGATTACACTATTTTAACAAACGAGTGAAACGTTTCATCAGACGAGTGTAATATACAATATTTATCAGTAACTATGGTCGTACAAAATTTTAGGAAGCCCACCTAGCGTAATGAAGTAGGTCTACTTAACCCTTACCGCACACTGACTGCGGTATGATAAGCCTGTAGGGCCTACTGAATGTCCTCAGCAAAGGTCTCCAAACGCCACGCCTCGGAACAAGTATTTTACGCTTAAAAAGAGAAAAAGAAACCCGAGAATATAGAATTTCTTCATTTATTCAAAAATCTTAAAAGCTTACTGATTGGGAGGCCTCTTGCAGTTCCCTTTTTAGCCCTTGTGTCAACTTTAATTTTACTTCCCAGCAGAAACAGTAGAACACTCAATGGAGCCATATCGCAACCGATCGATCGTTTGCATCTTCAAAGTCACATAATGAACATTTTTGAAGAGCTCAACATGCTTTTACGGACAGTTACGGACGCACCTTATAAAAACTATGAACGTGCAATCAGCTTTTACGTCTGTGCATACACAGTGTAAGTAAGGAGTTTTCCCAACCAGGGAAAGGTATAAAAACTATGCTTCAACCTAACTCTAGAGATCCCAGTTTAAAGAGTGACATATGTTCTGTTTGTCCTTGAAATTTGATACTGTTGGAATGTTGGGACGGCTTTTTTCTGTACTGACATCCAGCTCAACAACATATGTAACGTATATAGATGAATCCGACTAGGCTTGTTTTTTAGTGACTGTAGGAAGCCATTAGTGGGGCACATCAGCCTTTAATCGTCTTCATTTATTTTCTACATGAATTTCAAATCCTCATATTAAGTGAAGTTGAGAAAATCAAGATACACTTCAGTGTGCAACCATCCATGGAACAGGTAAGAAAGGAAATTTAAAGATTAAAGATGATGGACCACATGTAATGGCCGACTAAAATTAGACCATCACAATCTGTACGGATTCGTCTATAGACGAATCCAATTGGTGCTTGATTTTCGTGACTGTTGGCCGCCATTAGTGGGGTCCATCAGCCTAAAACCGTCTTTATTTATTGTTTACATGAATTTTAAACCCTCATATTTAGTGAACTTGGAGAATTTAAGATACAAATTAGTGTACAACCATTCATAACAGAGGTAAGCAAGGAAATCGAAAAATTTAAAGGGGATGGACACCAGGTATGGCCGGCTGAAATCAGACCATCACTTGCTGTCCTGTAACAGAGCAGTATCGCCTCCTGAGTAGTCCCGCCGAGCGGCGGCCTCACCCTGTAGTGAAACAACCTCCCGGTTAGAGTAATGCCGTAGTGATACGACCGACCGACGAGGTCACCCCGGTAATTGATAGTCTGCACGGCAGTCATAAAGTTCTACGAGGAGTGTGGCATGCTATAGGAGAAAGGAGAAATCCAATACTCGCCGGGACGAAAAGCGATAGAAGTAAAGCGAAGAGATTGAATGTATCGGAGAGAGTGAAAATGAGGTCGCTATGACAATATGACATTCGAGGTTTATGCAGTCAGACTGTTGGATGAAAAGTTTATATACAGTATTACCGTCAGAGTCAGCACAATTTTCAGGGTGTAAATACCATGATGTTTGCAACACAGCACTTGCATGGAACTATGTTAAAGGGGAAGTTAAAGCAAAAAATTCAATTTTCATATGTTAAAGAGGAACCAAATGTAGACAGTGTTATAAATTTTCATTCCAAAGTGAACTTAGGGTAGCAGAGATCACATCACTTCCTCACATTGACAAGGAATGATTTGCTTCCCTTTGTTTTTCAGACTGTTGGGTTGACATTGAAGATAATGGGAACATGACCTCCCTGTGGGGTATCAAACTTTGTGAAATTCTCATGTTACTTATGCAATTACATTTTGAAAAAAAATATTGTTGAGTAGAACATATGGCTGCAAAGTTTAAAGAAAAACAATGTGGAGGAGAAAATATGGCTGTAAAATTAAAAGAAAAACAAGAGACCGATAGAAGATATGCTTGCTTCAAGTTCACTCTTTGTTGATAATGTGATAAGTTTACTTGCTCATATCTTTAGAACCACACATCAGCTTTCCATGCGAATTTCACCTGGATGCAAGTACATCTCCAACATAACGAAACTTTATATGACCTTAAATCCTTCCTTTAACCCAAATTTTGTAACGTTGGCTCCCTGTTTGGCTCGTACCGTTAGGCAGGTTAAGCATGGCTCGCTCCATGCATGAGGCTAGAACTTCCATTTAATTGTACAAGAATCACTAAGTTTTAATATTTCGTCATACATGTTTCCACACCCAGGCTTGCGCCGGCAGGGGAGGGGGCATGGCCTTTATGTCGGGGAGCACTGGCTCCCCATCGGGGAAGGTCGGCTGTCTCGTCGGGGAGGCCTAAAAGTAATGATAAAAAAATAAAAAGTCTACAAGGACTGAAGTTGCTGGACGGGTGGTCTTGAACATATTTTTTTGTTTTGAAATGTTCGATTTTCAGTGACCTCTTCTTATCTACGTTTTACCTCATTCCATGTACCTTGTCCTATCTCATTCCCGGTCGGGGAAGAATGGTAATTTCCTTCGGGGGGACCTAAAAGATGAACGTAAAGACTTAAAGGCCCAGTTCTCTCACCTCAAACAGTATCAATTCTCCTTACCTTCTTAGTAAAGCCCCTCCCATAATTGTCTGAAATTCACCCTTATCCAGTCACAATCTCAGTTTATTGCTTCAGGGTGAGTGTAGAAATACTCTATGTGTATAACCAAAACACTCTCAGTACAGTTCATGCTGTGTAATAGAAGCTTTGGTTATCTGCATTGTTTGAATTAACAGTCAATCAAAAGTCTGGGCCAATGGAGAGTCTCGTACCCCCCCCCCCCCACACAAGAAGTGTAGTTTGGGGTGAGAGAATTGGCCCTTAAAGTTACTGGATTGATGATCATGAACTGTTTTTGTTTCTTTATGAACTACTTTTTCTTTTGTAACGCTATTTCAATGAATATCTGAATCTGTTTTAATCACTTCTTACTAGCTCTGCAATCCCTCATCCCATCTTCAATCCGCAAGGTCATGCCCCGTTGGGGAAAGCTGCCCTCCCCCTGTTGTTGAGAAAATCCAATTTTCTCAACAACAGGGGGGGCCTTCATCTCACATGCCCACGATAAACTGATAAAAGTGCGGGTCTGATAAACTTCAGTCAATCGGACGATCTTCTTGATTTTGCTTACTTGGAGACCACATTTTTCGAGGAAATTCACGTTCTTAATTTTTCTTACAAAAACGGGCGAGTAGTTGTTCACGTGCATGCAGTGCCCAAAGTTCTGCCATCTGGTCTGCCCCGATAGCCGAATTCTAGCAACGGTAAAGAAAATTGGCCAGGCCGTTTCAGCTACACATAATGATAAACAATAATGTGAGAGTGTCCCCCAATAAGCCTGACTGGAAATTCAATTGAATCCACCTTGTAACGTGACATATTTTCAAATACGCTGGAAGTAAATCATATGTAGTCTGGAGTTCGGGCAGTCACGTAGAAAATCTCATCTATAGCGGACCTTTCAATTGAATACAACGAAGATTCTTAAGAGAGTCAATTGTAGCAGTACCTTTTATCTGCTTATTTTCTTATTACTTAGCAAGTTGGTCTTTTGCTTTTGAAAGTGAAATATTCATTCCAAAGGAAAGCTTAAAACAACGACTGCTTCATTTCTAGTTGCAAGTCTGGGAAATGCCTTTTCCGACGGTCTGAGGGGTTAGGTTTTAAAAAAATTTCTGTGCGCTCCGCGCCAACTGATGGTGGAGCTCAGCTTAGGAAGTGTCTTGGTCGAACAAGTTACTCCACAGAACAATGCATGCTTGCAAGTGGTTCTTCGTTTTGGGCCAATATTATAAAGTGAAAATTTTATTGCGAAAGAAAGCTTAAACTAATGATTGCTTTTTCTTTAGTTATGAGCCCGAGAAATGCTATTTCCTGCTGCCTGGGGTTCTCAATTTTTCAACAATATATGTGCTCTGCACTTTGATAGCTTTTCGGTCGGAATTATATTTTCCGGACAAAAAAAACCCAATTCTGCCTCTCCCAAACTAAAACGCTCCTTTGCGTCTATGTCAATATGTAAAATATAAAGCTTCAAATGTATGGGAAGCCAACCCTTTTCCGTGAGAAAATTTTCCAATAGGGTCCGAGGGCCTTAATCTGCATGAAGCATATTCAGTAACCCCAAAAATCAAAACAGTTCACCCCATTTGATTTTTCTTACAAGAAGATTAAATGCTTCCGAAAAACCTCCTTTAATTCTTCGTTCCAAAAAGGAAAAATTTGTCGGGCAAACTTCTAGATTCGTACTGAAGGATTAGTACGTAGACCTAGTAGGATTTTATGCGTAACCCCAAAAGATATTTAGATGTCGCCTACATAACGTTTTTTATTTTGCCCATATGAAGAACAGCTTTTTTCCAATAAAAACTCCAACTTTTAAATGGTCTTTACAAAAGCCAATTTTTTTTGCAAAAATGTTAAATTTTGTCTTCAAAATGAACTCCAAATTTTTAAATATTTGTTGAAAAGAATGCCAAAAGAATTCTCTGGCTACGCGCGCCTTACTCAAAGTCTATGTCGGCGTCTTGAAATGCTGCCCCCCCCCCCCCCCGTTGGGGAACTTGGCCCCCTGTCGGGGAAATCCTGGCGCCACCCCTGTTCACACCTGTGGGTTGGCGGTTATAGGATAGGCACATGGTATTTCCCGTCTGTCGCAAGAGGCGACTAAAGGGAAACAAAAATTGAATTTGAACCTACAGTACTGGGAAATAAATTAAAACTTTGAACTTGTTACCAAGTTGACTGGCATTATATAAAACATTCGTGTTGGTGTGTCGTTAAATCACAGATCTAACGAACTAACATACGTGTTTTCAACTAAAGTACATTTAAGTTCGCTTATTGGGTGTTGGGAATGAAGAAAAGCATCAGTGCTTTGAACCCGGAACTGAAACAAGTGTGTGTGTCTTAAACTAGCTTTTTTATTGGCGTGGCACATGCCTCGTTTTTTCCAATACGGATTTTTTCAATGACCCCTCCTCCTTGGCCAAGGGAGGCCGTTTAATGAGACAAATCGAGAATAAACTTCCAAATGAGTGTAACGGTATGGGGATGGGAAAACCCACGTTTTAACTTTCGGGCCCTTGCTGTAACTGTTGAGAGGGGGAGTCCAATTCCAGGGGTATCCACGCATGTCTCATCTTTCAGATGAATACTACCTAATACGTTATTTTGTAGCATTTTCGATCTGCCGTGTTCCCAAACATGTACGAAATAATAGGCCTATTACACTGTTGTCGCCTTTAAGCCGGAACAGACAAGGTGCTTTAATCTCACTGGATCCATGTTGACCAAGCGGATCGAGTGAAAAGCTACCCCGCACGTTGAAATGTCATTTTTGTGGCTTTCTCGTAAGCAACTTTACTTTAAAAACGAAGGAGCTTCCTTGACACTTTTTACATATATATTTCGTAAACAATATACTCCGAACGTTTTCGTACGAAACTGTATGAACTCGTAATTACTATTTAAGTACTTCATAGAATATATTGGTGCTTCTTTGTGCGAAACATAAAGTTCACTTTAATTTTCCGCCTTCAGTCGGGACCTATATAGCCTAGTGCGTTGGTCATACTAGATCATATTTGTCCTCAGCTTTAGGTCTTAATTCTTGTTTGTTCGCTAAAAGAAAACCATGGACTAACCCTACTGACCCTGAGGCTCCTCTAATTAAAGAACCATCGAGGCCGAAAGGGAAAGGACCTGGGAAAAGTGTTGCCATTTTCTTGCTAGATAATACTGGCGCGAATACCCCCAAATGGATGTTGGGATATTACTCCATCCCCCCACAATTTGCAGAAGAGCCCCAAAGTTTTAAGGTGCTTTTTCCCCATAGGCCTATGCCGTAACAAAGGCTACCGTGGCCCTTTGGAGGGAAATAAGGCAAAAGTTGGTCAAGTTCCCGGCTGAGGGGATACTCTACGTACGCTGATACTCCCCCAAGTGTTTGTGTAATATATTTTGAGTAAATGATTTAAACAGTTTATATTTTACAAGATATAAATTCATAATTGTAATAAGCTTTTCTTACGAAAAGAATTTAAATCGTTGTTGGACGCGATATGCATTGTCTTTGATCTAGTGGGTAACCAGCTGTTTTCGAGCGCGACCCCTCCAGCAAGTTGAAGTGTCCAATAACATTTTGCAAGTTTGATGTTTTCGTGTATTATTTCACCGAAAAATAAAGGCAACTTACTGTTTAATTTGATATCAATACATCACAATCAATACTTTGTGCGGTTCCGTACGAAGTTGCATCCATGTCTAATAATAATATCGGTGGTTTATAACATATTGTAGTTACTACTTCGTACGAAATGAAACTCAATTGAAATGTTTGTTCCCCATAATACCCCTTTTTGGTATATTATTTTTTGTCGAGGGCAAAGCAAACCACACGTTACAGTCAGCCTTTAATTTTAGTTTGCTTCGTATGCTGTGTCACTCATTATAGCAAGCTATCACTTAATTTTTAGATTTTAACATCACATACAATATGTAAGTACATTTTCGTACGAAGCAGTTTGAACTTAATTGAGTGTTGGTTAAACCACTCTTGTGATATCATGTGTTAGCCTGACGACTCGTACGAAACATGAAAGCTTATTGAACTGCAACTTTTTGTTTCTTTTGCATAACATAATCATGATGAATAAACGAGTAAATGAAATAAACAGTTATTCACAGTAACGTCGGTATTACGTACATTCAAACAAAGAATTCAGTAACTAGGATGTATACCTCCCCCAACATTGAACATAGTTCGTTCATGAAAAGAGAAAAACTACATGTAGTACACGTATATTGTTATTTCGTAAACGGGACGTGATATTCACATTAAAAAAAAAAAAAACACACACATGATAATATTAGCTGTCTCTTCAACACAATCCCCTCACAGTTTCAACTACATATTAATACCACGCTGCGATTTGCCCCAGTCACATGCTCGCAATCCATTATGATTTAACTTTTCGATTAATTCAGAACATTAGAGGCTTCCGTAGACATCCATCACACTGAATTTTTCATTCTTTTGGAGGTTAACTTTATGACACACTGATCATTGAACACACCTGTTATAGAGTGGTACAGGCACAGAGGTTATCGTCATGGCGTGAACAAGACCTGACCCGCAACTTCCCTTCAGTTGTATAGAGAATGCCTTAAATTATTTATTTTTGGCTCTCAGAAACCGAAGACGTCTCTTACGGCTGTCACTTTGAAATGCTTTAACTTTAAGTAGGTACATATGTATATTACAGTTAGCTAGCCGAAAGCATGCGGATGGGCGGGCGATCGCATTATTTTGAAAAACTACCACAGAGATATACTATCATAGAACGTATTTGCCCGGTTAACCTACTCAGTGCAAGGGTCGCAGTACGTGAGGTCGCCGCCATGATTTACTCAACCGGCGAGACTAATCTGTTACACCGGATTCGTCTATAGCAAACAATGTTTCTAAATAACCCTAGCAGCAGCGTCAATATTTATAAAGAAAGTGAATGCAAAGTCAAATAATGTGTCGCGTTGACAACACAGATTTCTCACAAGGCACTAAATACCATGAAATATTGCAGTTTTTTAAAGATTGATATCTCTTGAACGCTACGTGCTATTGAGATGCAATTTTCACCTCCTGAAAGAAAAAAAAAATTTGTTTGCACTTTTTGCACATTTTTAAGTCAGTGAATTTTTTCTCCGGAATATGCCTTTTAAGATGAAAACGTTTGACGACAATCAACATAAAAAATCATGTGGTACGTTTCCAAAACTCCTTCTCAAGCAAAAGGAAGTTCTATTCGATTGTTTTTCTCACAAATGGCCGGAAGGTAGCTTTGATATGTAAAGTCGTGCCATTTTCCTAGGTCTTTTTCCATCCCCACATAGTCCTCCGTTTCCCGATGTTCCGGTTGAGCAGGATACCTCGTATCCCAATTTCTGTAAGACGAATTTTCGTGATTGCTCCACTCCCACTTATCTGTAATATCGAGAGAAATGAGAGATTTCCTTTTAGTTGGTTAGATAGGGGTTCACATTAGTATAGCGGCGGAGCTAAAGGAGGGGATGAGAGGCGTCATGGTCCTAAGATATTGTCTTTGGCCCTTTGAGGATCGAATCCGGGCCTTCCAAATGAGGAACGGATGCTCTTTCTCTAGACCAAGCAAGCGGTTTTACACACAGGCAAGTATAACTTTTAAAAATATGTGTGAATAGGCCATAAATAATTTGGTTCATTTGATTTAAGTTATTTAACATGCTATTTCTCAATAACGATGGGTATACAAATAAACGAACAGCTTTGTTAGCAGAAAATATAATTCTCCAATAGCTGCAGCAATTCATTACTTTTTAGATTAATCACACACGTACTAAACGGGGCTGGTGTCTGAAGACCATCCCATGCTCATGCAGAAAACGGGTTTATTCAGCAAAATACATGAAACCTTTGGTAAACATGCACTGAAGTTGCAAAAGTCCCAATCGAAAATGTTCTCGTATTTTCGTCTTTCTTATGGCTCTTATAAGGATGTATATCTAAAATAGCCAATCACTTTTTTTCAAGCAAGACAATACGGCACATGCATGCCCACAACTTCGTAAACACCGAGAGACAAATGTTATGTATCTACAACGCACGTTTCACGATCACTTGGGACTTTGTCGAATCTTCATTTTTTTGAAATCTATGAAAAGTTGTAAAGTGTGACTTTGTTGTGTCGCGGATAGCCCTAAACTCCTCCTTCGCAAACCTGCCATAATGTTGTATGGGGACTCTTTTTTGTGCACTTTCGCTGGTTTACCCTAGATCTGGGCTAAATGGCACAGGTACTTGTACCTATTTTGCATGAAATCTATGAACGCACGTTTACTGAGGGCATACCATGAGCAGGCCGCTCAGATCGCCCCATGAGCAGGCCGCTCAGATCGCTTACGGTATCTTGCCTTTATCCCACAGCTCCATTCCGCAAACTAATGGAAAGTTACACACCAAATATGAGAGATTTGTGACAGTGGCGGAGCTAGGGATTTCGGTCAGAGGGGGCGAAAATGGTCTGCAGGGGCGCTTCGAAGGAGTAAATACCATGAGCCGCAGCACGATCAAATCCACGGCTTTTCAGACTTTCCATTTGATTTTTCCGCACCTGGTAGAAGACTACTTTGACATTTCTCCTCAGCAAGTTTTTCTATTAAAACATGTTTTAATTTTCTATCCATGGGCCTCCGCGGAAGAAAATTCGGGGAACTAAATTCTTTTAGGGGGAAAAGCTCCGCGTCCACCATCAGTTGGCGCAAAGCTCAAGAAAATTTTGGCCCAAATGCCTCTCAGATTGCTGGAAATGACATTTTTAAAGCTTACTTACCGCCTAAAAAAAGGGAAAACACTAGAGTGAACTGATAAGAAATATTGATGTTTTTTTTCTCCATCTTTTTCTTTAGGTTTTCTTTGTTTTTTTCAGGTTTTTTTTATTTTCCAGGGGAGGACAAGTTTCCCCCTTGCCCCTACTTGCAGACGCGCATGTTTCTATCCCTCTCTTTCACATTCTAGTATGAAGGCAGTCATTGTATTTTGTGTGTTATTGTCAGGTCTCGATTTAAGATTTTAATGAAATAATGGGCTACTTTGTGAAGATAAAGATTGAACCTGCTAGTATAACAAGCAATCTTACAGAGGGAAAATGTAATGGAAATGAATCACCGTTAGGTGTACATTTTTGGCATCTGGAAATCACGATAAGTACACGAAGAAACATTATTTAACGTAATTTACATCACGTGACCATTCTGAAATAGCCATTAGTTAAGTTCCTTTAAAGAAATAGCCAAGACAAGAGGTCTGCTTGACTCTCTAGATACTGAATTCATAATAAATAAAAGTAGCCGAAACTTAAGCTTATCTGATGCAATTTTCTGGCTTTTGAGACCACGGAAGTACAGAAATAAGCATTTTCATGGAATTATTGTGCAGTGTCAGAAATAGCCATTTATCAGGAGAATGGTCACTCGTGGAAAAGCAAAATGGAAACTGCCCATTAAAACTATTAAGCCATTACCACTATGATAACAGTTTTATTTTAACCTGAATGTTCAATTCAAATGATTTTGAAAAATGTTGTGCAAGCTATTTTGGTATCTTTATAAACTCTTTTTATTGTCTATGTTGACAATTATCCCCGACAACAAGAGGGCTATTTGCGCTAAAATTACTGTTTTGCCCCTTGCAACATCTGTTATTGGCCGGTAGTGTTAATTTAATGTCACTCTTTGTATTTTGTAATCTTATAATCACGTTGGTGTGGAAGCAATGAACTTAGCACAACGACGACATTCGTTAGTACGTATAAAGCATGCAGATACGTTTCGGCAAAACCTATCCCTATATTACAGAAGATGACCCTTTTCATCACAATAAAGTACAGATAGTATAGTTACTGGGGGCTGTTTGAGCATTTTTTTTTTATCTAGGCCTTAAAACAATGCTATTAAATTATGTCTTTTGCCAAAAATGGTGCAAAAGTAGAGTGTGTTAAAAAGCTAAAAAGGGCGCCGACGGACGATTTTGGTCCGTCGGGGGGGGGGGGGGGGCGACCGCCCCCCTGACCATATGGCAGCTCCACCACAAATTTTGTGACACCAACCCTTTTCGGGATATCGTGTTTACAGGCAATTTCCAAGGTATTTATACCTTCTAGCATCTGTTGACTTTAAATGACGTTCGACTCCACCGAAAATAACAGGATATGGATAAACTAATTAATATGGGCCATTCCCAAGTTAAATATGACATTCATCGCACTTACATTTCTCGAGATATCGTGCTTACAAGGTTTTGACACTTTGAACTCTCTTGACCCAAATGACCGTTGTTCTCCACCAAAATTGATACAGATCTTCTACTTAAAATGATCAACTTTCACTCCAAGCATGAGATTGGTCACACTTACCCTCCTTGATATACCTTGCTTTCAAGCTACTTTCGAAGTATTTATTTTCTGATCTCTGGTGACCTTAAATAACCTTTGACATCCTCCAAAATAATACACATGCTAAGTATGATCCCTCATATGTACCCTATTTGAGATATCGTGTTTCACAAAGTTTTGACGTTTTGACCTCTCCTGGCCCAAAAATGACCTTCAAACTACACCAAAAACAATAGGAAGTTTACTTAATATGGCCAACCTACACACCAAATATGAGATATGTCACATTTATCCTTCTTGAGATATCGTGTTTACAAGCGAAATATTCAAACACACACACACGCACACACAAACACGCACGTCCTCACACACGTCCTCACACACTCACAGTTGAAAGCAAAATCCACACCCTGTTATAGCGGAACGAGGAGAAAATCGGCCAATTTGGAAAGACGGTAGATCTGCCGGAAAGATTTGGCGTTTGACCCTTACAGAAACTTCAAACTGCATTACAGGTCTGTTGTCAGAGTGAAATGAAAAAAAAAAATCTATTTTGTATGTTTTTACCGTTCTTCTCGAGATCGCCTAGCCCAATCCAAGCGTACAATTCGACCGAAGGGAGACAGTACGACAACATCTTGCGTACGAAATCATTTTCCTCCTGGTTCTCAATATTGACAAGATGGCCACCATGAATTTCTTGGCACAATGAACTTGCTTCATCCCAGATGACATGTGTCTCAATCCATTTATAGGTGTGTCCACTCCAGTCATTCCATTCTTTACACTCTGAGTAAAAGTATGAACACAGTATCACTGGGTTGTATCCTAAAGGCTCTCACATCTCACTCAAGGCAGTAAAAAATCTCTCTGCTGATTTTCTTTTGTAGCCACTCTTACAAATTAAAAGAACCAATTCCCGATATACACCTCAAAGAAAGAGTCACGGCACTCTGCACTCAATTTTAATACCAAGAGAAAATTCCTGTTGATATACCTGTTAAAACCCCAACAGGTTTGATAAGTTGTTTACAGGCAATATTCCATTTTCATTTTGGGGTGAAGAAACTCAACAGGTTTCAACAGGTAACTCATTTAGAACTAACGGGTTCCTATTGAAACTTGTTGGTATACTATGTGCTCAGACTTTACACTGACACAGGGTTACTATAGGTTAGCGTAAAGTGGAACACAAGTCAAGCTTGCGTTGGCTAAACAAAGTTACATTGATTGAAGAAATCAAAGTTCTCAACTTTTTCCAACAGTTCTCAATTATATTTGCCTAGGGTTATACCTTAATGTACCTGGGCAAAAAGTTGCCATCAACTTCTTTGTGGAGGGAGTGCTGTATGTCACCTTATAGAGCAAGAGGTAAAAGTTAGACATCTCTCCCTTGATCACGAAAAAATGCACGTAATTTTAGTAACCAACAGTGGTATTAAATGGACTAATTGAGTTGATTAAAGAGAGTGTGAAAGGGTCGCTAACACCAGTTCGGGGAAAACGGTGTTCGGGGGAAAATGATGTTTTCCCAGATCGGGAAAAAAATTGGCCTGTCTCAACGGTGTGAATATTTATGAGCACTTAGTGTCTACCTTTATACAATTGTTGATTTGTTTAACAGATGTTTATTTTTTCAAATGTGATATCTTAGTTTAGACACAAAGGGCAAAACCTCAAGAGACCTTCAAAAACGTATTTACAAACGCAAATGCTATCACGATCCACTTGCACACCTTTGTGCGGAAAATAGTGCGTAAAACTTACGGCTGTGACGAGTCTATAAATTAAAGGGCATGAGCAGTCATCCCAAATTGAAGAAGTGTAGTAGACTGTGTAGTTTTATAATTGGCTGTTGGGAGTCCTGTGACAATTTTTTTCTTCAAATGTGAAATTTACCAGGCCTGCTTGGTGTACCTTGAATATGCAATAGTAAAGTCATAAAATGTAACTAAAGATACTTTGAAGAGAAATAAGATGAAAAATGAGTTACTTAGCTTTTTCTTCAAAGTAAGTTTGGGGGACTGCTCTTTACCTTTAAGCTTAGACTATTCAAAAACGTAGCAAAATTCTCTTTATCTCAAAATCGGCATGGTGAACAACCAAACAGGACAAAGTGTTTTATTATCCTATCAACAGAGATATCAGGTAGGCCCCTATGCTCGAATTTCTCTTTTCTAAAATCGATAAATATTGCAAGGCCCGAACGTTATCTCAGTTGAATTTGCGAGACAGGATCGCAAAATATCATGGAAGATATTTGAAAATGGAGCCACTAATGGCAAAATATTCCACCGATCCGATGAAAATTGTTTTCCCCAGAAAGCGGTTATCTCCCGAACTGAGCACATGACAATGCTTATAGCTAGCATAATGAGTCAAGTTTCATATCCAATAGCTATAGAAATAGTTGAAGTTCTGAATATCGTGGTGTCCTGACTTAAAACGGTTTTGTGCATAAATTGAAAAAGTGTCTGTTCACGAATTTTCGATAGCTGAATCGAACCGTTAATTACACATTCATAACACAGTTATTTGTATGAACTATATTGGGATTGTCTAGGTTTGATCATTTATTTGCCATCCGTATTTGAAATAAAATTGACAGGTTTGAAAAAAATATTGTTGAATTTCATGACACAATTCAACAAACCACTCGTTCGTAAATACACACATGAAATCACAAAGGATGACGTTGAGTTAAAGTTACCAGTGCCGATGGTTCAGATACGACTAGGACCTCTTCATTTTTTTTTTTTTTTGCTTCCTTTTTCAAAACAAGGGTATTGCTAGGATTTGATCTCAGTGAGGCGAATGGGCGACGATCCGTCTTTGAAAGTGGTGGGATATAGTTGGTGTCACTATCTAAGTGGAGTGCCACCATTACTGGAGCGGAGCGTGCAAAGAAAATTTCGGCCAAAATACGCCCGAGATCACTGGAAATGGCCCTTTCTGGGTTATCTAATCTGATATCATGGCAACTATCAGAAGCGTATTTCATGAAAAAATAAAAGAGGCATACCGTAAAAGGTATTGAAAGGTTAAAGTTGTCTCACTGCCTTAGAAGGGGAGTAAGTTTCTAAATCGAGTGACAAAAATCATTGAGCAGTGACGTATAGCTTCACTTTTTTTTTGGGGGGGGGGGGCAAGCACCAAATTTCCGAATTTTCTATTTAATTGTGAGACGACATTTGTCTACGGACGTGATTTGCGGCGCGTTGTTTTGGTATGGATTTCTTCCAACGTGGTAGCGTGAATGAGAAAATTCTTACAACGGGAAAGACAACTTTCATTCTACCTTTCATACTTCAGCCAAAAAGATCTTTGCAGTTCGCTCCTCCAAGCGAAAGGGCGTATACTACCGCAGTAAATATTATTGACCGCAAACATTCAAAACACAAATTTAAGGACCCGCCTAAACTCTTAAAATGATGTTTAGGAATGAAGTGTTTTTCTAAACAGTTTTCTGCCCGCACTTTGTAAACATGTTAAGATGCTGCACAGGTGTGTCTTGTTCCTAAACATTTCGTTCTACAACACGTTTAATTTCTAAATAGTGTTTAATTTCTAACCATGTTTTAGGTTTACAAAACGTGGGCAAAATAAGTGTGTTTTATTAAACACGTTTTTGGAGTGTGCTTTAAGTTAAAAAGAGGATTTACTGATGAAAAATCAGTTTGTGGGACCTCACCTATTGTATCGCACTTGAAGTTACCGTCAATCCATTCACCACCAAAGTCACCATTTCCAGCTTCACAAATGGCTTGTTTGGATTGCGAAGGGTAGAAGGGGTTTCGACATGTCAAGTTGCAAACGTCACCCTTTAATAGATCGGTGTTGTCAGGGCAACTGAATGTTCCATTCGTCACGACGGGCAGCTTTTGTTCAAAGCACTTGATTTCTGGCAAATTAAACATGACATTTTATTTACATCGATAGAATAAATTAGAAGGATATAATGTAAGATAATAAGAAATGTAGCATCTATTTTACTTTCTTTTTAACTTTTCTTTACGATCTATTTTATTCCATGTATGAAGTGTTCTTTATTCGTTTATTAGGCTTAAATGCCCAATCCCCTCACCTTAAAGTACAAATTTCGTATTAGTCCACAGATATTCTCAATTGACACAGCTCTTTGATTGACAGCAAGTTCCAAAAATGAAGATTAAAGAAATTCATATGACACAGCATGTATTTTACTGAGAGTGGTTTGATTACACATTTGGGTCTTGTATAGTTCTTCCGAAGCAATAAACTGAGAATGTGTCTTCATGATAATGAATTGTAAGACACTTGTAGGAGGGGCTTACGTTAGTAGGTCAGGAGAACTGGAGGTGTTCGGGGTCGAAAATTGGGCCTATAAATACATAGGATCCCTTCACTATCTACTGGCTGTATCGGTTAACTTTCCATCTTCAAATATAAACTTTATGGTCTCACTACTCCATTAGGCCAGTGTTCTATCATTAGGGTGCACACCCTCAAAGAAGTAATTCTTTTGACTTTGGTTTGGACCAAATTTCGTCAGGATAACCTTGAAGTTGGGTAATGAAAGTTCATGAATATGAAAGAGAACTTGCCAAGATGTGAATGTTGAAAATTTGGGTAAGATTGATGGTGATTTAGATTGTTAAAAAAATTGCAGTCAAATGGCGGAGGTTTTCCGTTTTGATGAAGAGGGGTGGGTGTACCCTAAAACTTAAAGTCCTTTTAGCTCAAATCCAAACGGTCATGGTATGGAAATTTTGTAGTGCCATGATGGACAAACTTGTCAACTATCAAGTGTTGGGTGTCTTGAAATAACTGTGAACTTTGACAAGGCTGCACGGGCCTCGAAAGGGAGCTAATTTAGTGTGTAAGTCAATGGGGGAAATTATTGAGGGTGTGAGATCAAGTAATGTAAAATCTTGCACCACTTGCATCTAAAAGACATTCCCCCTTCCCCCAAGTTTCGAGACTCCCCTATGTTAGCGAAACATTGAAGTGCCCCCATCCAGATGTTTACTCTGTATGGCTAACGGGACTTTAGAGGAAAAAGTATTGCCTATAATTAAATTGTCATGGACTCACATTGTTGGCTGATGTTTTTGTTTACAGTATTCTGTATAATGTTACTAATTGAGTAAATTTACAACCAATCAGTATGCAATTAAACTCGGATATATTGACTCCATAAGTGCACCATGAGCAATTGAATTTTTAAAACTTCATACCGTTTCGGGGCAACATAGCATCTCCAATCAACCCTGGGTCGAATAATACGATGAAAAATAAAGGAAAAACAAAACAAAGGAAGGCCAACAATGCGAATCCATGGTATCACACCTGCTTGCCTCAAGTTCACTTTTAATAGAAACGGTGTCAACTTCAATTGCCAACATCTCGAGAAGGGATAATGGAAAATTAATGAAAATTTCATTAGAATGCAAAATCGATATGGCATGTTTTTACATGTATATCAAACATAAATTTTGTTAATCGTTGTACATGTATTATTATTAAAAACTTTTTTAGTCGCCAACAGAATGTAAAAATGGGGAGGGGGAAGGGGGATAAGGGCAAGGAAAATTTTGATTGCAAAAATTTTCGGGCGAATAGCGAAACCGGGTGCCAAGCACCTGCTTCTGTAGGGTTTCAGGGGGAAGCCCTGGAATCTCTGAGCTTTTAGCCTATCTCTGGATGAAAAACTAAACCCCCGGGAAAGGTAAATAATTCCCTTTTTCGATTAATATACCGTTAACTCTTAACTGACCTAACATAGGACAAGTATAGGCAAGGACAAAATCTGAGGGGCAAATGTCCCCTACGACCTCCGTAGCGATGCGCCGCCACTTTACACTCTGAAGGATAACAGTTGATTTACAGAAAAAAATCAAGAAATAAATAAAGATAACAGAAAAATTCTGAAAACTTATTACCAGAACTTTTGTGTTATCTTCATGTATCTCTTTATTCTTTTTTCTGTAATTTTACTGTGATTTAGAGCCATTTTTTAAAGAAATGTTATCTGTCCACAAGTATTTTCGCCGGAACTGAACGCTACTGGCTGCAGTGAAAACACTTAATATCCTTTAAGTTTAGAGGACTGCTGGATGTATACTCCAGATTTGTGCTCCCTAAACTTATAGGAGATTTAAAATACTGGTCAAAAAAAGATTAAAATTTGTATTTTTTTAAAAGATTACATAAAATCAATTTTATAACGAATGTCGCATAGGCCTTCAAAAGACTTGTTTTACATATTTAATAGAATGATACAAAAAAAGGCCGAGATCGCATCGCCAGTCTGACTTAAACCGATATAGGCTAGAAACTGCGCCATAAAAACTTATGTAGTTAATAGAAATCAAACTGTTTAAAACATTACCGGAACATACAAAAGTTCCAAGTGTCCAGATGCTCACAAAATCGAGTTCTTTGCAAGTTGTTTCTCTTGACGAAGAAGCAAAATAACCTTGGTCACATGTCAGGATACATGTCCCTCCTACAGAGTGTCCCGAGCAGTTGAAATATCCATTTTCTACACTTATGAGGTCATCCTTAAGGCATTTACCAGCTACATAAGAAATGTTTCAAAGGGGGAGTATAACCAACAATTTAAATTTTGTCATTCAAATCGAAGATGTATTTCTCGGGATATCAGAAATGGAACTTTACTACATTTGTGTTTCAAGGTGTCTGAGCTCGAGGGTATCACTTCCTCACATTAACAAAGAATGGTTTTATTTCGTTTTGTATTTTCAGTCTGTTTTTTTTTTTAACTTCATAGCGTTCTTTAACTTTAAGTTCTTAGCGCCATTGGGAATGCATGCATTCTCATACCACTCACACAATAGCATGCAATTGTTGGGAATTAGCAGTAAAGCTTAAAGAAAATCAGAAAACTTTTCATTAATGTGAGGATATGATGTCAAATGTGCTTGTGCCTCAAATTAACTTTGGAAAACAAGTCTTATTAACTCAGTGCTGATATCTCAAGGAATACATGTCTAATTTCAATTAAAGTTTCTCCAAATTGTGTAGATTTAGTTCCTTCTTCACACGTGAGAATTAAACATTTGCTTAGAATGCCCTTCAGCTTTCTGTATACTGTAAAATCAGTCACTTATGTAAAAAAAAAATACAGATATAATGGGAGTTTTCCTCAAACAGTGATCTTTCTCACCGTTTATGTTACATTAGCACGGAGTCTCCTTTTTACACAATATTGCTAAATTATACTTTCAGTTTGGTTCAATTTATATCTACCTTTTAATTATGCAGTGATATCCTATGTACAAAGTTTTCATTACAGATAACAGTGCGATCATATGCACTTTAAATAACAGACTATTTCTCTCCTCTCTCCAAGTATTGAACATTTTTCTTGATGGACACATTGTATATTCGCCCCTCTTGAGTAAATCGCAAAATTTTACCTTAACGAGGACCACGAAAAAAAGTTGCTCCATTAAGAGTCCATCCTTCAAAACACTAAGGGTGTTTTGTTTGCATTTTTGTTTTACCGAAAATCAACCTACAAAACTACACTAAAAACAAAATTGCGAAATCAATTCCAAAAGGGTGTGCCAAATTATCATTCCTTCAATCTGAACAGCTATGGAAGTCCGCCATTAGTGGGGTCCATCAAGCCTTAAATTTTCTTAATTTTATAGTCTACATGAAATTCAAAATTTTCACATTCCGTGAAACTGAGAGGAATAATGGGGTATTTTGTATACAATCATCCATAATGAATGTCAGCGAAGCCGTGATGAATGTCATGCATAAATCGTGTACCTCCTGTCTCTTTCTTCTGACATTTTGAAGTTCTTTATGTTTGATCGCTCTTGTTTTAAATTTGTAAACTATTCCTCAAGATGAATTTCGGAATTTAGGAGTAAACGAGCTACTCTTTAATGTTACGGACTTTAAGGCTTTAAGAATTCATTTTTGTGGTTGCAACTTGAAGGCAAAATTTCAAAAATGATGAAAATTGAAAAAAGCAGTTTAGATTTTTACTTCATCATTCCGTGTATTAATTTCATCTTACCATTAGAAAGTTTGGTGTACTGGAAATAGCCTTTTACTTCAGCAATAGTTTCTGTTACTTCTGTTAAAAAGTAAAATAAGGTTTCAATTAAAGTAAACAGCATCGTAATTGTTTTGCAAAAAGTAACAAATCAACAAATCACTTGAAATACCTCATTGTCCTTATATTTTGGTGAAAATAGGTTTAAAAGGGGAACGTGGGTTGTTCAAACAAAGACTTAATTGGCGATTATACCTGTAATTGTTTTAAAACAAATTGCGAACAATTTAAAGTTCTCCTTACCATACAGTCCGTGGTTCTGAATTTCCTACAAAGTGTTAACAAAGTTTGTCAAGTCCCCTATCACTCGTACAGCTAAAATACTTTCTTCTATCAGAAAAGTAGATCAAAGGTTCAAAAAGTTTCTCTTTCCAACAGACCAAGACAAGAAGTATGAATAGTCTCAGTTGTTACCCATAATTGTAAGCGTGGCCAAACGAAACGGGAGGGATGTGGGAGGGGGCTGCAGCCCCACCCTCAACTGGCATAAAAGGAGTTACGTATGGTCATGGTTGCCAAGGCAGCTACCTAGTCAGATAATGTTTCGTTACTTGGTATATACACTCAAGTTACTCTTATCAGGCCGGGTCTAAAATTGGCTCATTTAGAAATTGCTGATTTTTACAAATTAGTTGCAACCTAGCTAGAAGTCCAACGAAATACAGATCAACCTAAAATCATAAATTTAACATAATTCAAATCATAAACACATTAAATGAATAAAGTTAACTATTCTTAAAAACGATAATCGCATTTTCAGTACCAAACTCACCAATGAGAAAGAGAAAAGACACAAATATTGCCAGTATCTTCTTTTCGTCTAATGGTAGGAGGAAGCCCATAGCGAGTTTCTCTGCCGAAGTCACATCTATAAGAAAAAAAACCTTTCTCAATTAAATAGGAGTTTGACCGGCTTGGCATATCACCAACTTCCGACTAGAACAACACTATTTTCTCAAAGTACATTTTTCAAAATAGCCAAATCTCAGAACAAACTGTGCATGCATTAAAAAAAATATGGTTTGAAATCAAAGTGAAACGACAAAGTATTAAATCATCATTACACAAAAAAGATATCATCTTTATTGATTTTGAGACTACGGAAGCCTCTTATAGCCTCAAAATGTGTAGTTTGAAAAAACTACCAATACTTCTGTTTTAAAGCTGCAAACAATACACAGTGCTGATTGTGTTCAACTTCCACGAGCACAGATTCCATTTAAATGTATGAAAACAAAATAAGCTTCCGTTGGTCAATTTATTTCATTGATCTCTAACTAACCATTCTGAAAAGAATAAAAACTTTTAGGAGATGTTTAAAATTGATATTTTCAGATCATTATGAGAAGGAAAGTCTGCATGGGCTGTGTCGTCAGGTCGTAATCGTACGAGCTTCTATTTACTAGCGTCAAGTACAAACTGTTTTTTAATCTCTGCGATAAGGTACATTTTTACATAAAGACTTCTTTTATTGCTTTCTCTGTACTTAAAATCAACCACAGATATACATTTTGGAGTAGGCCTATATAAAGCCAAAATATAGTATCTGATGCGAATAATGATAGTTACGAACTTCATATATCATCCGTGTACAGCACAGAGTTCATGGTATAGTTATATGAGATTTTATCGGGTTTTTTTTAACACCAGTCTGGTTACGCTGACCACGATCTTTTTTCAGTCCTGTATAACTGGCTTGTTTTCCTACTCAGTGGCTAATACGTTTAGCATTACATTGTCCAACGACAACTTCAGTGTTCTTATTAAAACTAATTAAAACCAGTTTCATGATCTCATAGAAGCAGTGGAGCGGGACACCATAAATCAGATCGCTCATTTAAACGGGCTCATTGCCGGGTTGACATCGATAACTTGTTGTGAGTGTTTAAGGGCAGTAGACCCTACTTCCACTCGACAATGTTTGAAATTAGCATACTTAGTCAAGTTTCATACCCAATAGTTATTTAAAGGTTACAATTTTGAACTTTGTGGTGTCCTGACTTGAAGAGGCATAATTCGAAAATTCTTGCAAACCGAAAAGAGCCGTTACGTATACACGAAACCGGACAGCAAGTGATGGTCTGATTTCTGTCGGCCATAACTGGGGTCCATCACCTTTGAATCTTTCGATTTCCTTGCTAACCTCTATCATGGATGGTTGTACACCAATTTGTATCTTAAATTCTCCAAGTTCACTAAATACAAGGGTTTGAAATTCATGTAAACAATAAATAAAGACGGTTTTAGGCAGATGGTCCCCACTAATGGTGGCCTACAGTCACTAAAAACAGGCGGTAATCGGATTCGTCTATACTCACCCTTACTCACTCATAAAACAGCTATTCGAATGTAAGACACAGGTTGTGTAAGTTTGACCATTTTTCATTGGTATGACGGTTCGCCAAAGTGGCCGCTGACGGGCCGTCAGAGGACCGATCAAATTTTGCTAACAGGGGAAAGCTTGGAAAAAATTGTTGAGTTTCATGAACCAACTCAATGAGCCGCTTTAAAAGCATAAAAATTAAAAAGGCTTGCAAGCTAATATTAAATAAATATCAAAGTCCTCCTGAAATTTGTACCATTTAAAGGCTCGCAAGGGAGAATCCAGGATTATAGAAGGGGTGGGGTCGGTGTCTGCAATAATCGCCATCTGGATAAATATCTTGGCAGTCCTTGCGGGACGGAGAAAATATTGGGGAGGGGTCTGAGTCCCAGCAAGACTATCTCAGCCAAGCGCCGCCATCCGACTTATTAACAAGCAGATCTTCTGGAGGCTTTGCTCTCTGGAACCCCACGAACGGGAGGTTTGAGCTCAGTTTCGCGCTATGCAACTGCTTCCCAAGGAAGCTACGTCCACTACAGGACAGCACTTAACTGGCCAACCTCACGGTCCTCAGAACATTGACATCATTGGTCTGTCATGTATGGCTCCATTCTAGACTGGCTGAAATTCATAATTGAGGTAAAAGGTGCAATTAAAGAGGTGTGTAATAAAGGATGTGTATGTGTGGGGGCAAGATTATTAATTGACCTCAGTAAATACCCTTATAGGTAAACACTGCCCCACAACCTGAGTCTGAAAAAGTGGGTAAAATTGCAAGATAGGTTATTAACGCATACAAGATATTGGATTGGAGAGAAAATGTTTACACTATTTTCAATCTGAAGATCCAAGGTCTTTTATTTTCTCCAGAACGGTGGGGGAATGACCTCCGCTACGGCCCCTCCCAAAGTCAAACTCAAAAACCCCTCCTATGACAAAGTCCTGCCCAGAAGCGTGACATTTACCGTTAACCATACCGACTGCATTGTCAAGTGGTTAGCTAGAGCATCAGACTTGCAGTCGGGAGGTTGGAAATTCGAGTCCTAGCTGGGTCATACCGAAGACTTTAAAAACGGAACCTACAGCCATTGTGCCTGGTGCTCAGCATAAGCAATGGAGAAGGAAAAACATTAAACAAGCCAGAGAGCCACAACTGGAAGAACGGCCGTGGCCGGCTGGACTTGTGGTTGGTAACTAGGCCGTAAAATTGAAAAAATTCATCTAACCCAACTATCACGAAAATTTACCAAAATTCTCTGTACTAGACATGCAAATGACATAAAAAATAAAGTCACAAGATTTGATATTTTTTGTTTGATAGAACATTTTATTCAACAATCTTGGGCAAGAAACATAAAAAGAACAGACTTATTTCATATCGTTGCAATACTTATACACAAATTGGAATGTATACAAATAAAGCAATACAAACCACAAGACCTGTGCTACCAAAACTTCAGACATTTTTAACACAATCTTCAAACTTTCAAAAATTCTTGAGTAATAAGAAGATATAAAAAATGGCCTTGAAGGCTGAAAGAGTTTCTTTTAAAATTCAATTGACTCCTGGAAAAAAAACTTTCTTCACATACTTATACCAAGGAAGATACATTAATTAATGCAAGCTGCATATTTTTGCACCGTATAGTGTGTTACATTTAAAAGCACTACAAAATCTGTTCCATTGTAATAAAATGTACAGCAATCACTGGCAACATTCTGGCCACCATAAACATTTTGTTCACTAAAAGGGATGGATCCAGGGGCTACATACGACATTATTTGTAATGAGCAATGTATTTTTTAATCCCAGGACTGTAGGTTATGCTCCACCCCCACTTATCCATCATCTTAACCCGAGCCCCCCTTATCCATCATCTTAAACCGAGTCCTGGTCTATCATTAAAAGTGTTTTTAAGGGAGAAAAACAAACATTTCATGAAATATGATACAACTACCATAAGGTATGGTAGACTCGGACATAAAGACATTTGCACTACAGAAGATTCTTACAGCCTATAATTAAAAGCAACCAACAACAAAAATTGGAAGTATTTTCGTCATTCGCCCTTCTTGATCATGTGTTATCCCAAATCACATGTCTAAGTATGAACTCCATAGTTAGATAAAGACAAATTCCAAAATATTTTATATAATAGATTGAGGGAGCCTGCAGGTGGTTCAGTTCCAATAAACTTATGGGAAGCTGTCACAGTGAGACCCCTCCCCATTAGTTATATTACTGGTTTGTCATGAACCTCACAAAGAGGTCAACCAAGACAAACCCCAAATCCCTCTCCCTCTAGCTATATCACTACTTGTTGGCCAAATCCGCAACCCAAAACCCCTCTCCCCTGTAATTATATCACTACTTAGTCGTTGGCCAAATCCCCAACCAACCCCAAATCCCCCTCCCGGTAGTTATATCACTAGTTGTTGGCCATGATCCTCACTGTAAGATCGCAAATTAAGAGAAATCAATGCTTGCGATATGTTGTAAATAAAGTGGCTAGAATAAACTTAAATTTTTATAGAGAAAACTACAATATACGATTTAACTAAATACTTTTTTACAGTAAATGCAAACAATGATTGGTGCAGAGAGAATGGTTGAAATGCCATCATTGTACCCCATCCAAAATGCAGAGACATAAAAATTAAAGAAAAACCCATTCTTCTTTTCCTTCCCCTACTTTTCCTACGTCCTCTCCTTTTTTTAACATAGTTCACCTGTCCATTTGATTTATTTTTAGTTTATCATAAAGCAAACTACAAAAAGTCACTGAGGCATACAAGTATCAAAATATGTGATAGGATACATACAAAGTGAAATGAAAACAGGCAATTTACCAGGGCAAAAAGCAAAATAATCTCACCGACTTACCCCACTTGGCCATTTCGAACAGCTCTAACCACCCATATTTTGACCCCTCTTACCATCCCAACACAAACTCCCACCCACCCCAACCCTGACTTCCACTCATTCCTTACCCCCATTTCCACCCATCCCACCCCTGCTATGGGCATGTCACTGACATCCTGTATTCACCAGCAACTGAGACAGAGCCCTATATATTTACAATTTTTTTCAAACAAAAGGATGACCTCTACATGTCCCAAGTTTGAAAAATTAATTTGCAAAAGCTTTTCTCGCTTCAGCCATGTTTCCACGGTGTTCCTATCGCTATTCCCCACCCCCCACCACTACCACAACATCATCCTGTTGTTTTCAGTCACATGACTATAATGAGGCTGTGATTTCTTTGACAATAATTCGTTACTTCATGCAAGTTTGTTAATCTCTACTAGGCGTTTTAAATGAAAACCTTTTCCCTAACATCAGAGTATTATTATCAATAGATAGTTTCAGTACACGTACTGGCCAAAATTGTCGAATGAACTAATTCTGTAATCCAAACTGAAACTGAAATTGAAGCATGGACTTGTGGGGTAGAAGATGGCATACACAAGCAGAGCTTGTACTACCTTCCCTTGTTTGCTTACATTTCGTTCATACCGCACAATTCATACAACTAAGGGTCTAACACAAACAAACAATAGAAGAGATTCTCAACCCTACGGTAGGGCACATAATCCAAAATTTTTCCAAAAAAATACAATTGGGGTAGATTCATACACAAAACTACTCTTAGGATATGTCCTTATACTATGGATGAATAAAAAGAAAAAACGTTCTGAGAAATGTTCAAGCAAACTCAAATTTTGGAATGTGCATTGTTGGTGAAAAGTTGCTTTACTTATCCCAAAGATATTACAAGTATAGATGCCAAACTTAAAATGGCACGGTGACTCCTTGTGGAGGCTGAAACGGAGAGGTGGATATGCTGATCACTGATCAGTTGTTTTGGAAGCTAATGACTAAATTGATACATTCCAGTAGTGTAAATCCTTGTGATATCAAAACATCTCAAATGCTACAAACACAATTCTTCAATACCACATTGAATAGTTTCTTACTTTTTCCATTGATTCCACCTAGGAACACTTAAACATGAATGCACAAAGGCTGGTTTGAAGTTTATGGACTTTCTGATTGGTCAATTTCTATGGTATCTTTACAAGCGTACATTATACACACATTTACATTCTCACAAGCTTACAAGGACAAATAAACTAACGGTCCCCTACAATCGTTTTCCTAGCATGCAGAAGGGCGTGTCAATTACCATGGACTGTACAAGGAGAAATGTATTGTGCCCATGCAGCACTTGGGCTAAAAATGCAAGAAACCTGAATCTATTCACAATGGAATTTTCTGCTATGCATCCTTAATTATGTGCGCAGATCACCGAAGAGAACTCTTCCGCCCCTCCGTCTGAGTCTCTGTTAGGGGTCAGCCCCTCTTACAGTGTAAGAATAGGAGTTTGGAATCTACATTAATAATATCTTCTATTTATCTCAACAATCTGGAGAATGTGCTCATGTGCAAATCCCCCAAATTGAAGTACAGAACTTGCTTATTGGAGGGAAATTAAAAGGACTCTCTTTAAGCCCCTCTTTGTAACAATAAAGATATAAATATTCACACTAATGAAAAGACTGGTGTCTTAATGTACAAATCAATATCTTCAAATCTCACTGGCAATAATAGTCCAATTCGAATCAACCCACATCACATTACTCTGGAGAAAGTCTTGTATTTACAAATTAAAACTACTTTTTGAAATGTAAAACACTAATTCAATAAAACACTAGGAACTCTTAGAACAAATAAACAACTGCAAATTGTATTGTTTTCAATTTAAATAGAATTAATTACGGAGATGCTGAAAGTGATGTGCAGATTGCTCTGGTATTTGAGGAGGATACTACGTACACTGCTCTGTGAAAGATTCATAAAAAAATTGAAAGCGAACATTTTTTTAATCAGATTGTCTTAAAATTCATTTTCGTACTTAAATTTCATTCAAATTAGTTACAGTATTACAACAATAAAAATTAATTGCATACTTGTACTACTAAATAACAAAATGGTGGAATTTCATGCATTATAAGTTGTTTCAAAGTAATATAAATTTACACAGCTGTCTGCAGAAAGAACACTATACAATTAGATTAAAATTGTGAAAAGGCAAAAAGATATTCAATTTCTAACAAGCAAGTTGAATTCCTTACTGGGAACTTATTTAAAATTATTTCATTATACTAAAACTGTAAGAGATTTGGTTAGCAGGCCACTTCCTTTTTTATACTGAACATTCTGAAACTGAATCTTCTCTATTAAACACAGCCAGTTTGAAATATTCAATAAATTCGATTAACCTGACTCTTTCCATCAGAATGCAATGTGATATAATAATACCATGAATATAATAAAAAAAAATACACACTTTTTAATATTGAGATGTATGTATCCTTCACTGAATGCCACATTAAGCAAGATAACTTGTTCTAATTGGAATGCAGCTCAATAAAACACTAAATGTAATTTAAATGAGGCAAGCAGACAAGAAAACAAAGAAAGAGGATTAACAGTGCAATGTTTTTCAACTGGAAATTGAAGCTACTTCAAGCTGCTTCCTTTTGTTCAAGGAGTATGAAGAGGAATATATTTTTCTATCTTAAATGTTATGAGATAATGTCAAAACAGTTAACCCCTAGGGAAAAGCCAAAAATAAAAACCAGATTTTGTTTCCTAGTAACATGTCTTGAGACCTTATTGATTTGGTAATAGTTCCTAAATATCAGATCTTGAATGACATTTCAAAGGCACAAAAAGGTAGCAACAGTGAAACACTTTATTTACAACAGGAGATCAACTGTATTCACAGAAAGTGAAAATTCGAAAGTGCGTAGGTCTTTGCTTCTTAAAATATAACAAGTCTATAAACCCACTCATTTCTTACAGTCAAAACTCAAGCATCAAAATAAAAAAATGTCTTGTAAGCCATTTGCAGAGCTGCTAATCTGCCAGACTAAAAATGAGGAACACCACCCACATGCATGTTGGTGCAAAATTCAAAAGCCTGAAGTCCAGGGGCATGCCTTAAGACACCTTATGAGGTCCAACGGATAAATTGATAGCTGGATTTTTAGTAGTTTTATGTGTAAGGAAGACTTTTTGAGCCCTCATTATTAGTAAGCAAAAATTTACAAGCAATTGGTTAAGTCCATGCCAAAATCTACAATGCCTACCAACTCAATTTCAAAACCCACCTTAATATTGATTATCTCCACAGGTTGTATGCTTAAATAAGCATTCATTTACATGACAACTATTTCCTTCAACAGTCCTGAATTATTTCACTATTTCAACAAAAAAATGAAAATATTGTACATGTATGATTATGATTCCAATTTTAGAGAAAATCAGAACATGACAAAGGAAAATCAGGACACAAGAAACTTTGGCCTAGAAAAGCAAAACTTTTCTTCCAAAATTGGCAGCTCTGCCTTTGGCCACCACAGCATGTGAAGCAGAGGGGCACGTTTCAAAGCCGGGAGGTCACTGCTGGGAATATTTGAAAAATCTGAGGGCAATTTTAGCAAATTTGAGAAAAATCAAATATTGTAAAAGGAAGCAGGTGCGACATTGTAAAATTTGACTTCCTACCTGACAGGGCAACCAAAGTTTGTTTTAATAAGGGTGACTGTTCTTGCCCAGAAAGATTTTTTAATAGTTCTCTCTGTAACAACAATACATCCTCTTGAAGCTACTGCAACAGAAAGAGTGTTTTATAATTCAGAAGTTTCAGAAGAGCTCACTGTAAGTCATTGATGAAGTGAAACAGCTGTTTTATACATGACCTATTCAAAATATATTCTCAGAAGGAGTCTACAAAAATTTATTGCATTTTAGCTGCTTTAAGTACTACAATTAAAGGCAGGTAAAACACTTTAAGCACATAGAACACTCAACCTTCAAGTAACTTCATCTTGCATTGCAAATAATTCTACAAAAAAGGATTCACAAATGACTCCTTCAGTACAGGTTGACCAATTTGAAAATGTGGCTTTTATCCAGTAAACCTACATATGTAGTGAATATATCATCTTCCATAACACCGACTTCCATAGCACAGCTCAAAGCTGTTGCCACGGAGACCGCTGCAGGAAGACATTGTAACTATACAAAAACAATATGCCAAATGCAGGATTATTTTTAAGGTGTTGTTGCAATAAAATGGCTTAATCTTATTATACTTGTTTTTTTCTCTCCTTTGCAGAATTAAGTTCTGTCAAATGCATTTTTAAGAATTTAAAATTTGCACCTCAAAGACACTTGACTATAGCATAGCTAGACCGATGCAGAAGGGCTTTTGTGGTGCCTTACAATAAAATATCATCTCTCTAAATTTTGTACAACCATTGAAACTTCCATAACACTGCTCATTTTAATCAGCGCTGTGTCCAACTATATAAGCTGCAGCTGCCTCAGCCACACTGTTGCACTGAAACTCCTGCAGAAAGATATTGTTGCTATGCAAAACAATATGTCAATTACAGGATAATTTTTTAATGTATTGTGGCAATAAAATGGCTTAACCTTATTAAACTTGTTTTTTTCTTCTTTTTTTTTCTCCTTTACAGAATTAAATAATTCTCTAAAAACCTCTCAAAATTCATCTATAAGAACTGAAACTTTACACGGCAAAGATATTTGACTGCAGAAGAGCTAGGCAGTTGCAAAAACTAATACTTGTCAAAATCCTTTTCTGAGAAATTAACCACGACAAAATACAAAAAAATGAAGTCATTTTGGTCAAAAAAGAGTAACATTTATCTTGTGTAATTCAATAAATATATATTTCAATGAAATCAGACAAAAAGGTAGTTATTTTGACTCTCACTGCATGGCTACTCTGATAGTTATACTTTAAGCATGCTTGGTAGGCTCTATGTGTACACTCATTCTCAAATATATATACACATATATATTTCTATAAATTGGGATTTAGGTGAAATATAGTATGAAACAACATGTCTGTTGGGAAAACTCGACCCTTGGGCGAAAAAACGTTTCTCCTTAACGTTATACATACCGTCTTATATGGATATGCGTAACTCTATACACAAGTCCAATTTACCACATAATGTCTATGCAATTACTTCGATGTTGACCAACTTACTACATCTATCTGTTATCACTAAGGACTTGGGGGCCATTGAAATATTGCATGTATATCTCAGAACCAATAGGGGAGATATGATCTTATGTTTTTTATTGTTTTTATTTTCTACGGTTGTACTGGCGGTATACCGATTTCGCCTAACAGGTTGATCCAGCGTTATATATATATATATATATATTTCAGAGGTTAATCTTCTCAGGATGATGCCTTTATGCACTGCCCTTATGTCAGGACCAACATCTTTGTACTATATGCTAATGAATATGGGAATGTGTTGCAGTCTATATTTCCTGTAAGAAACAGCCTTCCAACAAATCTGTGGCTAAAACAAGTTTGACTCTTTCATTTAGTGCCAAAAATATCATATATTTTTAACCTTCTATAAACGGGGACAGAAGCAAGCCTCGACTGGCACCCTTCCTAGCAACCTGCTATATTCTACACATGCTGTACATGTTTCTATTAGTAACGGCCTAGCCTAGTCTTGACATCTTAGAGAACTTCAGTTGCATCATTCATGACACCATGAATCAATCAGTAAGTCCAATTATGCTGTGAGCAATGAATGTTGCCTCCTAAGTGATGGCACTACGTATGACATATGTACATTAATTTTCTTTGCAAGAAAACAGCTAGTGTAATTGCAATTGAAGGGTGACGATATCCCTGAAAGGGTTGAGGAATGTTTGTGATAACTTCAAATTTCTTTCTAACCATCACTTCTGTTAGGAAATATATTGCATCTTCCATTAAAAGTTTTGCAAGCATATACACATTCTCTGTTAAAGCTATTTCTGCCACAAAATCCTGAAGAAAACAAATACACAGCCATGGCCCTTTAAAGGTCTCTACTAGTTCTCAAGTGATAGATAAATTCACTAAAATGATTGTACTTCCAGCCTCTTAAGAGTTGCAAATTTTTATATTATATTCCCTTGTTTCCCAACATTTCAGGTCACAACCCCAAATTAAGGCTCTTACCCACTGACTGTGGGATAGTTAAAAAAGTCCCCAAATTTCTGAACGTTTTGTCATTCAATAATAAAAACTGAGTAATAAAAACTAAGTAACACTTATCATTAAATTCTGCATTGCTACAGACGAACAGAACTAGGCATGAATCCATGAATGTTAGAAAGTGCAGAGGAAAATGTGTCCCCCCCCCTTTTTTTGGGGGGGGGGAGGGAGAGTTAATTAATAGGGGTCACAATCATGTAAAAAAGTTTTCAATCAACCCTCACACCCAGCTGCCACAGAAATTTACACATTCACACACCTATGCATAATGCAGTTGCAAAAAAAAAAAAACAAAAGCCTAACTTACAACTTTGTAACTTATCTCAAAAATGACTTATTGGAAAGAGTTAGGGCAAAATTTCAGTACAAGAGCTGATTTGTAGATTTCAAAGATTTATAACGGCAAGAAAATCTTTTGACAAACCATTGGCAAGGAGAATCACACACATTGGATGTGAGGATAAAGCTGGTAAGGGTCCACTGTAATGGCTATCTTAAGAATGAGTCTTGTTCCTATTCCTCAAAAAACAGTCACAAACTTCTCTTAAAGCTTATATAATAGCCTCACTGTAAGACACAACATTAATGGCCACCCTGCATGCAATACTTTCATTTACCAAAAAGGAAAATGTAGATTGCAGCCAAGATTTTACCCCAAGATATTACCTACACGGTACATAGAAACTGATAGCTTAATCAATTGTTTGCATTTTGACTTTAGCTGTTCACTTAAATTATACAGTATTCAAAACTTAGTTGAATGCAAGTTACATCCCATCCATATACTTTCTGATACATGTAAATGTAAACCATATAATTTGCTAAAAGGCTATAGCTGCTACAATATAGGCAAGGGATTGCAAATGTGTGCGGATATCCTCTGCCGATGCTATATTCAGCATATTGAGTCATGCCACTATTGAGAATATGGTTAGATAACAAACATTCTCTCCAAAAATTATTAGAAAAATCTATCATTTTACATGAGGGAACTTAAAGTTGAGTACTTGATTAACCAATCCAAATTTCAGATTTCCCTGAAAGCTGCTTATATCCAGCCAAATAAAATAAAGCATGTTTCTATAATACTACTTTAAACTTTTCAGGCATCTTTAATTAGTTATACCATAGACAAAGTAATTATAAGGTTTATTCCAAAACTCAATAGTCCCTCCCATTTTTTGAGGATTCTTCACACCTCTGGTTACTTTTCCAGTGCAAATAGATGTTTAATATTCTCTTAAATTTATCATGTAAA
This sequence comes from Holothuria scabra, assembly GCA_037179385.1. Classification (NCBI taxonomy): domain Eukaryota; kingdom Metazoa; phylum Echinodermata; class Holothuroidea; order Aspidochirotida; family Holothuriidae; genus Holothuria; species Holothuria scabra. The sequence continues at coordinate 12,180,737 of CM074196.1, read as the reverse complement.
TTATTTATAAAGGGGAAAACAATTCAAAAGTACTATACTTCAGTTTTCTCCTTTTCCATCATATCCCGATTATGTTCAGATTAGGCTTGGATTATGTATAATGTAAACAGCTATATTATTTTTACCATTGTCTTTTCGTTATATGTCATGTGTTTCAAGTTGATGGAAATAAATTGTGTCAATCAATCAAATCAATCAAATTCAGCTTCTTTGGTTTTAGAAGTGGAATTTTAAGCAGCATCTTATAAAGATTGTGACAATGAAATGCGCACAACACAATGCACTGCAGCTGATTACGGCAAGCATGTTACATAAATTTTAAAACACACAAATTACCTGATCTTATTTAACTACAATTTCCTCTGTAAAATTGAAAAATATATATTCAAGAACCTTTCGTTCTGCTTTTGTAAGGAGTTTGGAAAGTACCTAATTTTTGCAATGCTTTGGTCTTCACATGGTGCTATTTGGACAACAGTCCAGAGTTTAAAGTCCACTGATAAGGACAAAATGGTCATTCCCTAATCCAACAATAAAAATTTTCATGACCAATCAAAAACATCTCTGTACAAAAAGAATAAATTTTTTAAAAGACAAACTTATCCAATAAATAATAAAATTATCATTTTCAAGATACCATCAAGGATGTTCTCACATCTGATAAAACTTATAACAGGAAAATACATCCTAAAATTACTTCTGTATGCTGAGGGAAAGAGATCATGGTTAAATCTGCAAGATTTATAAAACTCATCATGCCAAATGAATTTGAAAATGCAAAAAGGAAAAAAAAAGTTAAGAAAGAGGTATCCATATCCTTCCTAACACTAGGAAATCATTTCATAAAATTACAAGTAACCTTGTTCAGAATTAGAGATTACATTGGGATACACTGGAATTACCGTTACAATCTAGGCTTCATTCATACAGTGACCAATCACAAACCAGTTTTCACCTGCATGTATTTACAAAGTGACAGATTGTCACTGGATGTCAGCATGGAAAAACCCAAACCATGTTTATCACATTTCTGAAAAGTTAGTACAAGGATCCGCTGAAAGATGACATCTTGACTACACATTCTTCATGCTATTGTTGGTGGTTTTATGCTATTTGCAGTACCATTAGGAGTTGCAAAATGTCCCCCATTTTCATCAACCTTTTTTGTAATTTCTGGCTCTGACTCAAAGTCTGAATCAGACATTTCATCTTCGCTTCGAACATCCTTTTCATTCTCCTAGGAACAAAACAAGGAACAATACCACAAAAGTTATGAAACTGCAAAGGTATGTCAACCAGTACATTTGACAGGGGTTAGGTCAAATGATACCAGTTATTCAAGAATTTCATTTAATTTGTATTCCATTCATTTTGTAAATTTTGTTAATTTCTGAATTTGCTGAAACCCTTTGAGACTTGTTATCAAATACCAACATGGTATTAATTCCAGCATTTGCTAATAGCCCTAAAAGGATGAAATTGATGGCAGTTTATATCAGATTTAACTGACTGGTACTATAACCTGTCAATGCCCCTTGAGCACTTTGATCCCCTTCTTGTCAGAACTTGTTTAAAGGCAGTCAATTCTCACCCAAAACTTTTGGTAGTAGTCTACAGAAATTCTGGATTGGCACAGCTCTTTGATTGCCAGCAAATTTAAAAAACCAGAGCTAATATCAAACACCACAGATACTGTATTGAAAACTTTCTCATTACACATTGGACCTTGTATACTGATGGTGAAGCAATTAACTGAGACTATGTCTGGAGGAGGATGAGTTTTAGACAGTTATGGGTGGGGCTTAAGTAAGTAGGTTAGAAGAACTGGAACTGCCGGTGGGAGAAGATTTGGCCTTGAAGAATTTGTTGTTATGCAAATCCTTAGTTATTGGGCTTCTATTGTAACAGAATAGTCATTAAGTAGCTAATTGGGGTAATTGAATTACTTTAATTGGGCACTACACTTTGCCCCAAAACTGGGATAACAATGACAAGTTCCAGAAAAGGCAAATTTGCCTCATGCTTTCCACTCTAACAAAGACTGTCTTCTTGTCAAGTACATGACAATTGAGAATTGAAAACTTGGAAACAAGACCCAGATTTGACACTACCATTGTTATAAAACAAAGACTCCAAGAACTTCAGCATAACTTTAATAGGGACACTTTTGAGTTAATACTGATAATTTAATAAGGATGTTAAAAGATACTACCACATGACAATGCTTATAACTGGGATAATTGCTAGAAAGTTTTACATTCAGTAGTTATGCAAAAAGTTCAAATTATTTTGAATATATTTGTACCCTAGCTGGTAGCAGTTGTATGCATAATCTGAAAAAGTGTCCATTTACAAATTTTTGAAATCTGAATTGAATTCTTCATTACTTAATCATGAAGCATACATTTGTATGAAGGATATGGGATTTTTTAAGTTTGGCCATTTGTCATTAGTATGTGAAGAAAACTTTGCGGGTTAGGGAATTTTGGTGAATCTCATGAACCAACTCAAAGTGTCCTTTTAATTGCTCTCTTGTCTATTTTTGTCTTCACTTTTTGAACCCTGGATTTCCTGTTTGCAACAGCCATGATTATACAGGAGACAAACCATTAGGGACCTCTAAGGTAGGATCAGTAAAAAATATTAATGCAAGTAAGTATTTGTATGACGTGTATAGTCAATCTTCATCCTTGCAATTAGGATTCTGAGAAGGTGAAATGCTTTAATAAAGGTTAACAGGGATTATAGCCATTGCAAATAAAAGTTACCATAGCAACGTATGAACACCGTCACAGCATGTGATAAGAAATTGATCATGTATATAAGTAGTGCAAACATCATTGGCCCAGGTTATTTAATTCCTTTGAATTCTGTATGTTTGCTATTAAACTCTGTGAGTCAGATATATGGAAATCAAAGTGTATAAGATATTTGTTTGTAGTTAGTTAGTCAGATGGAATTTAACTGCTCAGTTTCCAACCTATTGGTTCAAGTCGAGCCGGACATAGCCTTTTTTCCAGTTGTGATATTTGTTTGTAACTTCTGTAATTTGGTGTATGCCACTATACCTACACATTCCTCCATGAATCTGCTGCCAAACTCTTACATTCAAGGAATTTTCCTTCAAAATACCCCCCATTTCCCTGGAGTAGGAAAAGCAAGCCAGTGCCCCAGGAGAGAAAAAAAGTCATGCCTGTCTCCACTTAACCCAATTGGTCAGAAAACTGGGTCAAAAGACTCACTATAACCTAACTTGACCTAAACCTCACTTTACAATATTTAGTGAAGCACGCAAAATTTTATCTGTAGATAATTCCATTTAATTCATCATTAGAGAATCACAAGTAGGGTTTCCACCAGGGTGAGGGGGGAGGAGAGGGATTTATCTCACCTCTTTCCAGGAGAAAGGTAAAATCCCCCACTTTCTATTTCCATAAAAATAAAACCAGAAAGCCAAAAGGCTTAGTGATTCCTTGCTGCTGAAATGTAAGGCCTTTTTTCACATTGACATTGCTTTGCAATGTTTTTCAATTAACAGGGCTCCATAATGTGCCCACAAAGTACACATGCAAGGCATCGAATCTTCCTACATTGAGATCCCCCTTGCCCGTCGTGAACCCAAATGACATTTGACCTCCACCAAAAACTTCTGGGACCATGTATTCACTATGTGCCATCTAAATGACAAGTTACAGGACCCTACAAGTGACCTTTCTTGAAAGACTGTGAAGGAAAGCTTGTCAGGCTTTGAACATGCTGACTCCAAATGAACTTTGACCTTTGGGAAAATCAATAGGGATCATCTGCTAAATATGACCAATCCACACAATAAATGTGAGATTAGTCACAATTACCCTTCTTGAGATACTGTGTTTACAAGCAATTTCTAAGGAATTTACCTTTTGACCTCTCGTGACCCCAAATGACCTTTGACCTCCACGAAAATTGATACGGGTCATCTACTCAATATGACCAACCCACACACCAAATATGAGCATAGTCACATGTACCGTTCTCGAGTTATCATGTTTACGAAGTTTTCATCTTTTGACCTCTCATGACCCCAAATGACCTTTGACCTCTACGAAAATCGACACGGATCATCTAATCAATATGACCAACCCACACACCAAATATGAGCATAGTCACATGTACCGTTCTCGAGTTATCGTGTTTACGAAGTTTTCACCTTTTGACCTCTCATGACCCCAAATGACCTTTGACCTCCACGAAAATCGACACGGATCATCTACTCAATATTACCAACCCACACACCAAATATGAGCATAGTCACATGTACCGTTCTTGAGTTATCGTGTTTACGAAGTTTTCACCTTTGACCTCTGGTGACCCCAAATGACCTTTGATCTCCACCAAAAACAATAGGGATCATCTACTCAATATGGCCAATGCACACACCAAATATGAGATTAGTCACACTTACCCTTCTTCAGATACCGTGTTTACAAGCAATTTCTAAGGAATTTACCTATTGACCTCTCGTGACCCCAAATGACCTTTGACCTCCATGAAAATCAATAGGGATCATCTTCTCAATATGACCAATGCACACACCAAATATGAGCATAGTCACATGTACCGTTCTTGAGATATCGTGTTTACAAAGTTTTGACCTTTTGACCTCTCGTGACCCCAAATGACCTTTGATCTCCACCAAAAACAATAGGGATCATCTACTCAATATTACCAACCTACACACCAAATACGAGGTTAGTCACACTTACCCTTCTTGAGATATCGTGTTTACAAGCCAAAGCGTCACATACACACACACACATACACACACACACACACACACACATACACACGACATCACCATCGCATAGATTCCTTGCCTGCCTTCGGCAAGGAATCAATAAGAATGTCAGATATTGGTTTCTTCTTTAAGAAGAGGACAGCTTTGCAGCAATTTTGAACTCTAATAAATAACCTTTAAATCCCTTCAGATTGCATCTTTTAGGGGCCTTAAAGCAAGTCTAGCCCCCTGAATGAATCCCTAACTTTGGCCAAGGGCACCATCAATTTGGACTTGGCATTTGGCAGTAATAAATCCTCATTTTTTGAGTTTGTGGTAGAATCTCTGACAGGCTCATGACAATTTCACCAAACAAAGTATGATTTAAGGCTTCTGCAATTATATAAAAATGAAAAACTTAATCTTTTATGACTTCCCAGACCCCATTAAAATTTCATGATGTATATATGTCATGTTTTCCATGACATAAATTTTGAAATCCCTGTGTTGAAGCACTGTCTTATTTGTTGATTCATGAGCTGTAGAAATGAAAACACTTTTATGATGTTGGTGATGATTGTTTCTGAGAGTTTTATACAACTATGGTTTCAGACTTGTAAGGTTTCATAAAATCAGGTATTCACATATATGGTTCCAAAATCTGTAGTACCATGAAAATTTTATCACCACTGCAAAAGGAAGCCATAAAAAGTCTTTAAATGCTAGCTTATTTTAGTGGCATATTTCAGATCTCTTGTGATTCTAAATGCTGTTTGGAAGGTATTAAAAAATGATCGACAAGTTTAAGCTACAGTATCATATTATTTCCCAAACCTCTAATCTCAGAAAACTCACACAGAAGGCATGGTTTCTATTCCCAGGTCCAGTCATACCAAAGACTCTAAAAATGGAACCTCCTGCCCTTGTGTGTGATGCTCCACATAAGCAATGGACTAGGGAAAACAAGCCAGTGAGCTACAACTGGAAACAAGAGCCCAATGGGCACTGTGGTTCCTTGCTGGATATTATAAGAATGTACAGCTAGTCTCTGAAATAGAGCTAAGCAAAAGCTAATACTCAATGTTTGCAACATCTTCACAAGGGATATTTTATTACTTATATTACATGATTGTGGTCTTACTAACCTTCAACTTTTGTAATGCTTGGTGATCCTTCAAAATTATTTCCTCATTTCCACATGTACAGTATTTATGCTTGTAATCAAACTTGATATTATCATCAATAAACAATACACAATGTGGTCAGAGAGAGAAAAACACCCCTTGTATTTCTCTCACAATTTATTTTTACCTGCTCTCAAATGAAACTTGCTATTACTTTAAGACCAATCTACCATTTGTCCTGTTTGCTACCTCTACACAGAAAACAGTGTTTATTCAGCAGTTAAGCAGAAAGCATGTGGTTAATGGGGTGTGATAATAGAATGAGGATTAGGTTACCCCCACAGAGCACAGCAGTATTAAAGAGACATACTGTATAATCCATGCATTGCTTCCACTAACAGAGAGACCAGTTTAATGCAGAGTGACCTGTGTTCAGTGAAATCTACAGATTTCAGTTATTGTCATCTCAAAACTATGAATGATCCAAAATATGTGTACAACCCAAAGGAATCATTACTGAACAAACCCAAAGGCCAAATTTCTAAGGTGTTTGGGTGTATAAGCATGCAAAACCAGGTGAGATAAAAAATTTATTGAACCTATCTTTATCTAGCTTACAAGATTTTCTAAATAACATTTCCAGCGGTTGACCTCCAGTGACCTTGATGACCTTTGACCTTAACCAAACACAGATTGATTTGATATGTGTCCTTTCTACCTTAAAATACTGTGTTAAAACTTTTTTCAGTGTATGACCCCTGGTAACCCCAGATGACCCCTTGACCTTCACCAATCATATCCAATTTCATCCTTATACCATAACACATCCACACACCAAGTATGACATTTATCCAAGTTTCCTATCTAGAGATATCGTGTTGAGAAGGTTTTTAGTTTTTGACCTCTGGCGACCCCAAATGACCTTTGACCTCCACCAAAAACGATAGGGCACACCTTCTCCCTATGACGAATCTATGTGCCAAATCAAAGTTCCATCCAACCTTCCCTTGTTGAGTTAGAGCGTACCGAAGCAAGTGTCACACACACACACACACACACATATACACACACACACGCCAACCTGACTACATAGGTTCCTTTGCTACCGCAAGGAACCAAAAAGGCTGTTGCCGGCTCAACTAGAACCAATAGGTTGCAAACTGGGCCATAACATTCCATCTGACTAGCTAACTCAGAAAACTGAACATGTAGCAATTATTCACTGAGTAGCACACATTTGATAACCTCAATAGGCTTGTTAAATGTTCCAGGGTGTGAAATTCATTTCTTTTTCAAAGTATTCCAGGGGAATAAAATGATTGACATTATCTTTTCCAAGCTGCTGCTTTGCAATTTCAGCATTTTTGAGTGACCACTGTATCACAACCATACACAAAGGGTTATTGTAATGGTTTCCAGAATTCAAACAAAAATATCCAACTTACAAATCAAATCTTTTACTACAGAAAATTGGGAACCACCCATGGAAGTAGAAAGAATTAATGTGCTTGTGAATTAGGGCCAAACCATGCCGCTATTCCCATCATGGGCCTCTGCATACTGTATATCAAGGTATGTGACAGTTGAATATTATGACAGTTTGGATGGGGACAAGTCCATGGTTTAGTTCATGTAGTAGTTCCTTTTAATAGTCAGAATGTACCTTGAGAAAGTTCATGCACTAGCATGTGTGCACTAGCACTCCCTTTTAATAGTCTGAATGTACCTTGAGAAAGTTCATGCACTAGCATGTGTGCACTAGCACTCACTCATGTACTTTAAAACTAGCAGGCTATCCGGGATATTAACTAAAACACGAAGTTGAGTGGTGCTCCCTCTACCAAGGCCTACTTCAAATTTAGGCAAGAGTGAAATGCCAATTACATTTTCAGAAGTCAAGGCCACCACTGAATCCCTGCTATGCCTAAGCGGGGCAGGGGTGAACAAGGAAAATCAAGACAGGCTCTGACTTCACATGAAATTTTTCATGCAACCTACATTATGCACTGCATCAATGACAGTCTCCAAAGTCAACTTTCCATGAAACTAAAGACCTTGTATGGTCTGTGTTGAAATGACAATTTAAATCCCAATCATTTCAATGTCCAAGTGGGATTTATGATGTTACCATTCCAGATATTCCCAACCTTGGACTCTGAATTGAGAAAATTGCCCAGAGCTGACTGAAGCGGTGTGTGAAACCCAAAGTTTCTACAAATACTCCTATACAAGAAAATAACATTTTTTTCATAGGTAAATTTCTTCATGAAGATTAGACTTTTGTATGTGAAAGTACCACACTTAGGCACAAGAACTTGGAAAGAATGTTCAAATAGTTTATGCCTATGTCGCTTGACAACTGATTTTGTTCCCCGAACGATGAAATGGTACATTAATGTAAACCAAGTCTAACTACATGGTTGTACTGCTACTTTTCCCAAATGAAGATAGTTAATGTGCAAACCAGGACAGCATACCCCAAACCAGGACATGACAATGTAGATGTCAGACTGAGTTGATTGAGGAGTAATTTGATCATTAAAGTGGGCAAGTGGTCACAAAAGAACACTGTCCATAAGCTCCCTTAAAGTTCAAGTGTTCCCACACTTTTTGTCAAGTTGACTGACACTAGGCCATACCCAACACATTTGTGTTCAACGGCTCGGCCACGTTGTCAAATCTCATCTAACTTACTAACTTATATCTAGGTACTACCCCAAATCACTGTAAATGACATTTTGAATGTGTATGACAATCTGTTTTGTCATTAATTCCACTTTTTCTTCTGCTGTTCTTAGAGAACCCCAATGTGGATTTCATACAAAGGGCCTTAGACCCCACATGGCACTTTGGCCCTAAATGTCCCGAAAAAATAAACAGGTCACTAATCACCATCATTATGACAGGTGGTCAACTGTTTAACGCTGACTGATGGAGCTAGGGTTAACCCTCAGAATGTTGTTCAAAATCTGTGCCTATGATCATTTTAAGTGCTTCAAGATTTTAATTCAAGATACTAGCTATTCCTGTAGGCATACCCAATACTGTGAAGATGTTTCAATCTCAATTAGGTAGCTAGTTCAAATGTAAACATGAATGCCTCCAAAATCGTGTAGATGCCATTCAATTCAAAAAATAGTTTTAGCACATGTATAAAATACTTAAACTAAACCCTGTTTAATGGTTTCGAAAAATTTTCTTGCACAATTTCTCCGTACGATACTTTTTTTCTTCAGTTTCTCGCAAGGCTGCTATCGTATCCAAAAAGTCTATACATGAAGATATGTCAAGCCCTGCCTGATCTCGTGTTTCAAAGCACAACACTGAGTGCTATGCAGTAGTGACCGTCAGGTTTGGTTAAAATATGTCTTGAAATGTGCAGCAGAGCTGCATACTGTGGCCATGGGTAAATAACATTAAATTACATTGGCCAAGGGTAAACAACATTAAATTACATACTGAGTGTAAATGCAGCATTCCATCAAGCTTGTGAAGTTGGGCATTCACCATGGATTTTTTCATTGCAATAGTGATAGTTACAACTTTTGCCATGTTGCTCTTCTTTACAGAAGAAAAGATACGTGAAGTGCATGACTTCACAACCTCAATTGAAGGCGGCAAACTACAGACAGTTACATACATTTTCCATACCAAAGGCAATTTTCAACACCAAGCACCCAACTTTTAAGGACTTTCTAAACCGTAAAAAAAAAAATTCGGACTCTTTCCTGGTTTTTCCAGCTTTCCCGACTGCGTGGGAACCCTTTTAAACTCGCATTTGTGTGAAGGTTTTCAACATGCACAGGAGGAGGAAGTGAGAGAGGGCAACAAGTAACACTTGGCTGGTCAACCTTGGTTAGGAAAAAATCAGGATCTGGAAAGCTCCTTCCAGAGAAATTTTGATATTTGGGAGGTAATTGGCATATAGAAAGAAGATTAGACTTAAACACTGTACACACAGAAATAGCATCACAAAATTATAGGCAATTTGACTTAAATAATTGCTTCCCAGAGTGAGACATTTTAATGTTTCGGCTGTGAAGCCTTTTGAAACCAAGATTCTCTGATATTTTCTCAACTTTTAATAGACCTTTTAGGACTGGAAAAAAGCTGAAACTAGAAACGTTAATGTAAAGTTAACACCGTATTGACAAAAAAATGTGGTTTTTAAACAATAAATGTGGCATTAAAAAGTTGACTGAAATACTAACCTTAGTGAATAAAATTTTAAGAACCATTTTAAGAATAAACAAGAACCAATATATATTCAATCCCATCAGAATAGCAAGCAACCCATTGAAGAGAAACCAGGCAGGAAAAGGTCCAATAATCTGCCAACTTTGCACCATGGAGCTGTGAATGACCCTGAAAGAAAACCATATGAAAGAAATGATTACAAAACACATTGGCAGGACTGTGGCTTTTGAAAACTAAACCAACATTTTGCTATTGCATAAACTTATAAACCAACTACAGAATATATTAAAAGTGGTTAACAACATACGATGGTGAAGAAACGAGGGCGAGCTAGAATAGCTAGCTGTAGGGAGTGGCATAGTGCCACCAGTCAAAGATTTCATGGTCAGTGATCATTCCACAGGAGATGGTCTGTCCAATGGTAGTTATAGGCAGGGAAAGTGGGAGCATAAGTAGGTTTAACAATACACCAACATGAGTGTGTCAAAAAGTGTCAGCTAGTTAAAAGAAAGCATTGCTACAGTAGGAGAAAAATTAACTCACAGAGATAAAAGACTGGACAAAATCATACTAAAATTTCTGGACAGAAGCAAAACCCAGGGTCATGTCAGTCAGTGAGTTAGATGAGATTTTGCCACACACCAACATGGACGTGTTACACATTGTCACCAACAGGTGAAATGAAAATAGTGCAATATTGAAATTAAAATTAACTATAAATAAGTATTAGATTGGTCAAATTTTACAATGATGTCCAAACAAATGTGGGAGTTTGTTAAAAATTTCTAGAAAGTTTACTTTTTTTTTAATAAAGTCCAGAATAAAGAAGGATCTCTGTGCTCAAATAAAGCCGGGCTCAAAATAACATTCAAAAGGGGCAGAGCCAAAATGAGCAAAATGGCTATCGGTATACGTTACTTCAATGAGACATTTTTGAGGGGCACTATGGCCATCACAAAGGGCCTCATAACCATGGCTATCACTGCTGTCGTTTATTTCAAGCCCTGTAAAGTCTTCAGGTCAGGCATTGTGTAGTACCTCTGGTGAATACCAAAGTATTCTTAGCAGTCAACCAGATGGACTAAAAGAATCTATTGCTACTAGAAGTTGAATACCCTTAAATGATAAAACTCCTCACAAATGATGTTTTAGGTATACCTAATGGACTGGAAATTATTCCATGGCAGTGACATTAACCCTTTACCGTTGTTTGGGTCCTTTTGGACCCATGCGGAGAGCTCGGCTGTCACACATCTTTACTGTTTCACGCGGAGCTCGAAACTGCGAGTAGCTACCCGAAAATTCGGCCACAAGAGCGAGAGAGACAATAGTTTAAGGTCACGGGGTCAATGGCCTACGGAAGCCGATGCGGGGTGGGCTACGTCCGCTTTTCCGCCCACTCCCGAGGCGTAAATATGCCCCGATCGGAGCACAACGGTAAAGGGTTAAGATTGTACCACCCATGCATGTTTACAATTGAAACAAATCTTCAAGGCCTCATTGACTTTGCAACATTACAAATCCAGGCTTCAACAAATTGCCTGCCTGACAGTGCAGGACAAGTAACATGTTTATACTCAGGCTGAAGCATTCTTACCATATCATACCATAATAAGCAAGTAATCCAGCCAAATCTTCTCCATGAAGGAGTTCAACGGCACGTTAAAAGACAAATTAGATAGTTATGTGACTGCACAGATGAACAAGAAATGAAAAAGAAATGAAAAAGATACCTGCATTTAGTCTAGGAAGTGATGAACGACTGTTTTCACACTTTTGAAGGTGGTATTCATCACAGTTAGTTCCACTTTGCTCAACCTGCTTACTAGTAACTATTAAAACTACTTTCCCTAACCCTTCCCCATTGGTTAGAAATCATTTGTTTGAAACTGGACTGTAAAACTCCATCTGACTATCTAACCCCTCCCACTGATGTCTAAATCTCATCCTTATCTTAACACAATACTAGTTGACTGCTTTGTCACAGACCCAGGTGAGAATAAAAGGCCTAAATGTGTGATCAGATCATTCTGAGTGCATGGTGGGTAAAAATGAGCTACCCTGCATTTTTAATTTGATGTAATGAAGAGCTGTGCCAATTGAGAATCTTTGTATGATCTGGACGAAATTGTAAGTTTGGGAAAATGAATGACTGCCTTTTATTACCCTAGATAAGCATCGTGACTGATATTCATCAAAACAGAGATGACCTTGACAAGATATGGCATCTTTCAAATTTGAAATATAAACATCTGCCATACATGATTACTCATGAACCTGCAGTCAATGGAATTATCACAAACTGATTCTATCTACCAGTACAATGGGAGACTGGTTATATATTTTGAATGGCTCCACATGTGTTATTAGTTTTAAGTGTGTATCTTATCACTACATGCCAAGTACTGGGTGCTATAATACTTCCAGAATGAGTATGCCATACACACATACATGTAGTAGTTCAATGATACATAAAGGTTGGTTTAGATTAGATAAGATTTTAAGCCTCAGCTCATAACCTCCTGCTTTAATCTAGCAGCTAGCGGCCCCCACCCATCCCCCCCCCCTCAGATTTCCAGTCAAAGAGACTTGTCACCCCACTTCATTGCTAATGCTGTGCATAACACACAATGGCTGTAGGTTCCATTTTTAAGGTCTTTGGTATGGCCCAGCCTGGGAATAAAACCTGAAACCTTCCGAGTGTGAGTTGGATAGTTTACCAACTAGACCACGTACATGGTGATACATAAAGACAACACTATGTGGCAGTATACAGCGTCTTTTCCATTTATGAGCCACTCGATTGTTACTCCTTCCACATTGCAATCACACAAAATAGGTTCCATTTTTGAAGCTGTAAGTATGACAGAAATCAAACGCCAGACTTTCTAAGTGAGAGCCTGACACTTGATTAACTAGACAACACACATGGTGAAACATGAAGACAATGCTCTGTGGCAATATACAGACACATGCAACCATGTAGGGATACTGACCTTTACAACAACAGTAAATCAAATATTGGAGGAAAAGGTAGGTATCACAACAAGATTAACACAATGAGGCATCATGTTGAAACTTTCGAAAAAAAGTCAAAATACACTGAAACTGAAATAAAAGTGGACATATACATAACATCCCCCAAATAACCAAAGCAGTTGGTGATGACCAGTTCATTTATACTATTGGTCCATTAAAGGCCCTGTTCTCTCACCCCAAACAGTACCAATTCTCCTAACCAAGCCCCTCCCACAATTGTCTGAAATTCATCCTCATCAAGACACAATCTCAGTTTATTGCTTCAGGCTGAGTATAGAAAAACTCTATATATTAACCAAAACACTCTCAGTACTGTTCATGCTATGTAATATAAGCTTTGGCACTCTGCATTGTTTGAATTAACTGTCAATCAAAGAGCTGAGCCAATTGAGAATTTCGGTACCCGGGTTCCCAAACTGTAGTTTGGGGTAAGAGGTTTGGCCCTTTAAGGTCATGTGACCCTGTCTTATCTCCAAGAAACTCATATGAATGGATGAACACACTCATCTTAAACTACTGCATTTCACTCTAGAGTTGTGCTGTTTTAATGTTATTTAAAAACACTACCTTTTTTTTTGTCCTTTGAATCAGAATTTTGAAGTGTATAAATAAACAAGTTTAACAACTCAAGACTTGAATATTGAATGAAATATTTAAATGCACTCTAGAGGCTTGATTTTTCAGCTGGATGAATTCGGACTTTTCCCCAATGCATCACTTGCAATAACCCCCAAACATGCACTACCCTGTGTTTGAACATTTTAATTTACACATGCTTACCAAAATGGGAAAAATACAATTCTTCCAAAAAAGAATGACAGAGAAAAGTTGGCAAACATCACATGTGCTGATAAGGACCATTTTGCATAGTTGAAAACTTTCGCTGACTGAAAAGAGATAAAAAAAAGAATCCATTTTAGAAATATGTTCAATGAAGTTGTTCTTGAGTGACAGAATGAATACTTAACTCAGCAAATCAGACCAAACTTTACTGAAACAAACTTCTTTCTCTTCTCATACCAATCCATGAATTTATTTTATACAAAGAATTTCTGGATACTTCTTTTTTGGGGTAGCAGGAAGGAGGATGGGAGGCAAACATGGGGGGGTGTTCAATGAAAGTTGGAACAGACAGGAGAGTGTAAGGCATGTGGCTTTCTTGTGATGAGTTCAAAGGCCAAGATATGCCACCAAATCTGAAACCTGATCTTGCCTCACCTGATGCCTAATACAGAGGATTTTAAAAAGTCAAACTCACACTCTATTATGGTATGAGGTTTTGCTAAAGAATGATGATAAAACTGCCATGAAATACTGGCAGTCAAGGGTAAAGGTCATGCGTTGTAGTTATGTGGGGTGTCAGTGTCATGGCCTGGGCAAAGACATAAAGACTGTCTTACTCTACATACAGCACAACAATCACTTAGCATATGGTATATTTTCCATTTAGAAATTTAAGGGAGCCCCTTCCCCACAGGATAAGTCCATTGGTTCATGTCATGCTGTCTCTTTCTTGTTCTCTCCTTACAAAGATTGCTAATAATGCAAAATATGATGTCATAGAGTGTGCTGAATTTCGCAAGGTGATTGCAAACTTTGAGTTGGACTCATTGTTCGGGGATGGAAAGATATAAATTCATCAACTGAGGGCTGCTCTATTCAGAAAGTTTTTCACTGACAATTTTACGGGGATTAGTAGGGGATAGGTTAAAGCTAGAAGGAAACACTTTGAATTGAGTTGAAAAAGATAGATTCATTCTGGCCTCTTGAATGTGAAAACAGCAATAGTGTCTCTCACAGAGAGTGGTATATTTAAATAGGACAAAAGTTGACTTTGCTGAAATCTGTCATTGGTACCTACAATCTTCAGGAAAAAACTGCCATTGCCAATTAGAATACCTGACGACTGGTTCATTATTTGAAAGGTACCTCAAGTCAAAAAATTCAAAAATATATATTAAAGACCATGAAAAATGAATTGCAACAGTCCAAGTCCCATCTTCATAGGATATTCCTGAGCTGAGATATAAAATGTTGAAGTTTATTCACTCAAATTAAAACGGTACATTGCACAATTATTTGTGATGTCACCCTTGTACTACTCAAATTACAATCTTTGTGTTTCTTTGTTTTTCTGAATGTTACTGCACCTTGTACCATGGTGTGATAGCACTCTTACCCTTATGAGGTGATGTAATTAATTAAGCCCTCCTTGTGCAACATGCTATGAAAGCAAACATGAAGTGCTCAACGTCATGAAAACATTTTTAATTTTAAAGGGAAACAAAACAAAAATGTTAGTTAAGTACAACAAGAAAGTCACAAATTATTGCACAATAAACCAATTTGTTTTAAGTAAATTAACTTCAACATTTTATATCTCAGCTCAGGAATGTCATATGAAGATGGGAGTTGGACCGTTAGAATTTATTTTTCATGCTCTTAAATATATATTTTTGAATTTTTAGACTTGAGGTACTCTTTAAAATTACTGCAGCTGCCAAAATGGGCAGGAGCCCTCTTCAAATCTTGGATGACTAGTTCTCTTTCTACAGAAACCCAACAACTTACATTGACAAGAAAAACTGAGCACAACTGATCTTAAACCAACTGGATAGAAACTGAGCTGTAAAACCTCGTAACTAATTTACTATCATCTAACTCACTCACTAACTAACAATTAAGTAGAAGATCACTTTTCCGTTTAATCTGAAATGAACTGCCATCACGGTTGTCACCACACCGAGTTGTACCCTGCTCTGAAAATCTCTGCCCAGTGCCTGCCACCATCAATTTCAGCATCACTGCCCAGCACAAATTTTTTACCCTAACTGAATAAAATACTTAGATTTCTTTAGAATTGAGTGATATTTTCTTGCTTTTTTGTAAGCAATCTCAAATCTGCAATAATTTGTCAAAGGGGAAGGAGACCCTGTCTACCTGTTAGACTGCCCCCCAGGATGGTGATCACAATTTATCTGGCTCTCAAAATGGTCTGGTGACAACCCTGACTGCCATCAAATGTCACCCTTTAATAAGGCTACTGACAAATGCTTAAACGAGCACCTAATTGATATTGGTTACAAAATTTAGTTTTAAACTGGTGCTGTGGATGAGTGAAAAGAAGGCAGTGGCATTTGAAGCAATGAAGCTTTGCAAAAAAAAAGGTGGGGTTCTATTCCTAGCCATTTCACTTCATCCAAGAAGAATCTACAGTTTTTGCATCTGCACTGGCCTTTAAAAATGACCTGCTTAGATCTCAGTTTACTGAGTGGATTAGCCACCTGACAAAAAGTTGTAAATCACAAGCCATAGGCTTCTCCTGCATTTGTAGTTAGCTGGTACCTTTCAATGTCTGATTATTATTATTATTATTATTTTGCTTTCTCACAACCTCTTCGTTGGTCTTGGTCTTCACTTAGAAGACCAACCGAGAGGATGTGAGAAAGCAAAATAATGCGATTATTATTACTATTACTATTGTTATTATTATTCTGATTAATATCTGTAAGTATTGCAGCAGAAGATTTTTGTGAAGTGAAAAGTTACCTCTAAGAAGACATCTGCGATATCATGAATAACGATTATAAGGCACCCAATGCGGACAAAATTGCACACCCAAGAAAACAACAAGAGAAGACTGGTGAAGATGTGATGAAATAACATTGGGTAGAAGTCCTGAAAGAAAAAGTAGAAAGAGATGAATGAATATCAAAGAAAATAAAATAATTTCTTTTATTTCATACACAAAACACGGTAGCCATGGTGACTATAAACTGAATCAGAATTTGTCAATGCTACCAAAATCTCTCGAAAAAAGAAGGATAGATAGCTACAATCTTATGCAAAATGTACTGCCTTGCACATTTTTCGATGACATAAATTCGTAAAACAATGGGAATATCCAAAAAAGATAGGGGGAATGCAAAGAATAAATGCTGTAACAGAACCTGAAATATTAACATCAGTCCCAAGCCTTGAATTTTAAGACCTGCTGGTGAGATTGCACATCCACCACTCATGTCAACATACACCGTGACCGTGAGGAGTGTGATTTATTACACACCTAGATGAAGTTTATGAGCTAAAGGTAAATGTATCAAAATTTGATAAACCAGCACACCGACTGTACCACACTTCTTAATTTCTTGAGAACTGGGACTTGTTGCACTCTTGGAAAATCTACAATTCAAGGGATGCAATCTTTCACATCCAGCACTGACAACTGCAAAAAAGTTGACTTCTTCTCTATGTTCTGTAAAAGTTTTCAACTTTCTAAAATTTCTATTTCACTCTGGTACTGTATGTGTAGATAGTAAGACTATCTGATACACAACCCATTTGATAAAGATAAAACATATTTTTGTAAAAGCCCGAAACCATGGTAACAAATCTGATACTAATGACTTAGAGGTTTCTTTATGGCTGTATTTCAAGGGGTTATAGTCTCACCTGGATTTCCATGTTTATTTCAACTTTGATATGTCTGCTCTATGAACTGATAAGGTTTCAGCATAATTTGGTTGAGGTAACTGAGATGTTCTTTTGATTCAAAATAAACCTTTCCACACAAACTGTCAGATGCATCTGATAGCTAATTACTTTACCATTAAAATGATACATCTAGACCACTGTTCAGTACTGTATGTATAAGACCCCATGTCACAGAAGCGCAAGCTGCAGCTCCTTAAGACAAGCTGTGGCAGAAATAAAGCAGAAACACTTTCCACACAAACTGTAGGATGCATCTGATAGCTAAGTGCTTTTCTAATAAAAATGATACATAGACCACTGTTCAGTACTGTACGTATAAAGACCCCATGTCACACTGAGTAGCCAAGCTGCAGCTCTCTCAGACAAGCTGTGGCAGAAATACAACAGAAATACCATCATGTGAATTTAACACACTAAATGACAGCTGAAAACAATCAGAAACCCTTACTGTAGTAGCAAATCCAGAAAAACTAGAGACCTCAAAATGAACCCCTCAGCCAAGAATGGAACATCAAAGGGAATTGAGGATATGTCAAGAGGATCCAAGAGAAGGGTCTAAAGTTAACTTAATGCAGTGAGGAGAATTGTTACAGTTTGTGGTGTGATACTGTAGAGCCTTTTAAATTTCAGAAGATGGCCAATTCCTTGAAGTTGACAATACATGATTAATCTAAAACAATCCCCTGTAATTCCAGCTTTCTTCCATCAGCAAGCAGAGAGATTGTTTGCTTCAGCTAGCAGAACAATTGATTTTCTTATCTTTGCTTATGCTTGGGTGACTTACAGCTGTATTTGGTAATTGATACTAATCCAGGGTCCCCGTCCACATACTTGATTCACCAGGTATGTTGTTGCCAGAGTTCAAAAGCAAGTTTCCCTAATGTTAAGCTGAGCCTTTCAGGAACATGAAAAATTAACTGAAGCTAATTAAAAGTCCAAAATTGTGCCTCCAAATCAAGACAGGGCATTTAGTTGAACTTTAAACTACTTTAATATTCTTCTTGAAACAACTTCAGTTCACTGTGGCCACCCATATATATGTAATGTCCATGTAATGCCACCCATATATATGTAATGCATTCCATTCTGAATATTACTTTACATTGTCATGTTTGGACAGACAATATAACTGAACAGAAAGTGGAAGTGCTGTTTGAAAATTTTATACAAGTAAAGGTTAATTATTTGAGTCCATTTGAACAATTAGGGGTATATCACATCACCTGATGCTACTGTACCTGAGACCAATTTTGTTCATTTAATATTTCAAAATATTTCACAAGCTCAATAACTATGAATAGCATTTACATGTGCAGACAAAACATTTGTGGGTTTCATTTTGTATCGAGTGCTTCAAATGAACAACTTTTACTCTCTAATGTATTGTGTTTAACTAAGTACTACATTGTATTTTACTTATTAATATATAACACAAGGAAGATATTTTATTTAGACATGAAATCCATTGTTACAACTTCATACTGGTATGCAACTATCACCATAAATTCTACTTACTTTCCTCATATACATATTTATACTTTAGGGCACATTAACTTCCCTATCAGGTTCAATGGCAGTACTGTCCAAAACCATTAGATTGAACTGCAAGTTAAACTGTCTCAAACCACTGAACCCAGCTACATGTTTATACTTTGCTATACAGTATATATACTGTACCATGTAAACTGGTTGGAAACTGGGCCGTAAATATTCCTTACAACCAAACCTATCCTATAGTATATACAGTATGGCCCTCCTGCCCATTTACTGTAGTCAGAACCTACATAGTTTAAAAACATGCATACACCACTGACTTATTCTAAAAATAAACTAAGATTGGCTAATATAAACCTCTATATTCCAACAACTCTGCATTTCTAAAAATATCTAGCATACATACTACCCAGTTACTTCTATACCTTAACATCATGATGAAACATTCCTTCTTATTACTTTTTTTACATACTCACATACTCCTTTCTCTGCCTGACAACCTCATATCATGCCAGGGAGGACATGAAGCTCACTTCACACACACTTAATATATTATTCACATTTCACAAGTGACCATTTAATGGACAGTAACAGATACATTAAAATACACAAAAAGTTACATAACATTTGAGGTTAGCTAAAAAGGCCAGTCAAGCATGTCTCAATTGCTTTTTGCATAGTGTGAACTTAATGAATGCACACCTCATTTGAGGGCACAGATCATGTAACAAATTCATATATCAGTTACACACCACATGCCTTTGATCTACTAGGTGTCTATGTTGCTTTCTCAAGAAGCAACATCATAGCATCTTGACACTCTACTATCCCTGTAAGAAGTATAGGCCTTGAAACAAAGGGATATCTTGGAAAATAGACATAGTCACCATAAGAATATACCACAAAGAAAGTTAAAATTGCAGAGAACTCCTGCGCTTACTATTCATTTGCTGTAAAAGCTAGTTACTGTAGTTACAGTACTATAAAGATAGAAAAGATTTAAAGGGAAAAAACAGTTGGCCAAACTTGTTTTGATACAACAACAAGATCACATGTACTTCTTATTTTTACTCACAAGTACCTTTTCAAAATATTTCAGGCCTTAAATAGTGAAATTCAAGGTCAGTTAACATACAGTACAGTACTACTTCCCAAACTTCCATAATTTAATGAGAAAAACAGTTACTCTCTGGAGAAAATCATGGAAATCCAAATTGGGGCAGCGACATACCACCTTTAACTAACAACATACCAACACAAAAATGTTATACCGTATTTACTCTATTAAACGCCCCGGGGGCGTGAAATTTTCGTTAAGGGGGGCGTTTATTAGAGTCAAATTTATGTGACTTCTGATAAACTGCTACATATGGCATATTTGTCCATTTGGTTGTCAGCTTCACAATCAGCTGTGAGCTCCTCCCCAATGATCGGTAACCAAACTTCCCTATAAATATGGTAGCCACGAACAGCACTCTGAACTTTGCAAGTGTGATCAACTTTCGCCGACATCTTGATATGTAACGTTACACACCGAAGTGACTTTTTACGTGCCCGCGGCATATGCATGCATGCATGCTGTGCACAGTTTACAGCCAGGCCTCACGGTACTATACTGACCGGCCGGCTATACGCATGTACATACGGTAATTGCATAATAGTTACCGTGAGTAGCACCATTAGTAGTACATACGCGTTCATAGCATTTCACTGTTAAACAGTTTTCCTGTTGAATTTGGATTTTATTGTTAGGCTGTTCGGATAGGCTAGCGAATATGTACAATACCACTTTCGAACCACAAACGAAGCAGTATAGGTTCGCGGTATGTGATAGCTTGATGGATATCAACAGAAACTAGTTGCAGAAACATGCCTTTTACTTCAGAATACAGTATGGGACTTTAGGAGATTTCGTGGCTTCATGGCAGGACTATTTCATTTTACCATATTGTCTTTGGAATTAACAATTTCACTTTATGCAATGTGACGAAAAAGTTGGGGGGCGTTTATTAGAGAGGGGGCGTTTAATAGAGTAAATACGGTAGATTATGTTTTCAGCTAGACGAAATCCCCAAACTCTCTTGTTTCAAACAAGGGGCAAATAAGTTAATTCCTTCTTTTTAGTCTCCTCTTACAACAGGCAGGGAATATCATGGGCATATTCTACAACCCCCAGCCTACAGCTAGGGGGCATTCAAGCCAGTAGTACTACACAAACCACACTATGCAATGTAAAAATGTCCTGCAGTACTTCAAATGAAAAATGCACTTATTAAATAATGTCAACTGGGTATAAGAATGAATTTTTGGTCTGTATAAATTTTCAGTTTCTTAGTCAGTTAAGTTTCACAAATTATTCCCCAAACCACCTAAGGGTTTTTATTTGTTTGATTAACGGTGCCAAATTGGTTACATTATTCTCGGCCCACATACTTAGAAACAGAAAATTCTCAAACTTTTCCCTGAAGATTTTTTAAAATCCAGAGTTTCCCTTTTTTCATTCACTGTTTCTTCAATGTTTTTAAGAATTGAAGAGAAGTGTACAGTAGCAGAATATCACTTCCTTGTTTGATCAAACAAACTTACCTTCTTTTCTTACCATTTGAAACAGTGCTATAAAATCAAGAACCTTCTTTTCTTACCATTTGAAACAGTGCTATAAAATTCTTGATTATACCTCCGTAAAGAGTAACTTGAGAAGGGGGAAGTCCTGCCTTTCCAGTTGACTAACTAGGAACTCATTGCTATCAGTATTCTTAAGTCATACAATTAAAGTTTGTGTCATATGTTTAAGATCTGAAGGATAGAGGCCAGCAACATGTATTGCGACTTTTAGCACATATTACAACAGTACCTTCTGTGAAAATACAGTCTCTAAAACATAATCAACTAATACGAAAAGCTATCACCCTACTGTATGTATACCACTTATACCTATACCAAAATAGATTGAGAAACTTCCCCAAACTCCAAGGGTGCCCTGCACCAGAGGTTGACCAGGAACACAATGCTTTAAGAAGCTTTACCAGGGACTTAATACAGTTAAGTAGAGGTTACATAGGAGATAATGAGGAATGAACTAGATTGCCACACTTGCTGAACTGAGGTATCACTATGATAAAACAAAATTTTCAGAATTTGACAAAGGTAGCTGAAATGTCCCAAAGTCTTCAAATCAACAGAAACATTTGGATATAAGTAGAGTAATAAATGCTATTTTTTTTTTGAGTTTTTGAGCTTTCAATCATAAAACATTAGATCATCTCTGATGGTCTTTCACCTCAATTAAAGTAACACACTGATAGATTCTTCCTTATCATATAGTATACGATAAGGCTGTTGCTATGGCCGAGTGGATAAAGGCAGTGGCATTAAACGCGATGAAGCTTAGCAGCCGGGAGGTCTGGAATTTGATTCCTGGCTGGGTTAAAGTAAGGTGGGTTTTGGGTCAAAGAGCAATCTATGGTTTTCCCATCTGAACTGACCTTTCAAAAAAATACCAAATTTGATCCAAACTGTTGAATTGGTTGCCATCCGACATGAAGTTGTAATTCATAAGCTAATGGCTTCTCCCACATTCTTGGTCGCTAAGTGTCGTAAAGCAACTGCCCTTCAAGGCCTGATGATGACGATGACGATGATGATGACGATGAAGATGAATGATTATTATTATTATTACTATTATTACTATTACTTTTATTATAATATAAAAATAACAACAACAACAACAACAATAATAATAATAACAACAACAACAACTATATGTGTACAGAAAGCAAAGTCAGGAATTTGTTCTTAACACTGAAGAGGGAAGGGGGAGGGAAAATACTGTAACCTCATTTTCAAAAAAAAAGTGACGTGCAACACTTGAAGTCAATGGGCCATTTCTCAAACAATGGGAAAGCATGTCCCCCACCCCTCCCCCTGCCCATAGCTAAAGGTATGTGAAAGCATCCATGCCTCAGGCATTCTCAAAATATCATATGGTGTTCAGATACTTATGACCTTTCACTTAAACATTAAAAATTAACATCACACATGACTTTACTCTGGGATACACTGTGCTACGCCAATAAAGCTAATAAGAAATAAACTTTATCAAATTGGACGAATGAAGCAAAATTATCACTGTTTCCAACAAAAGCAGGGCTGATGTTTTGCACACAGTGCTTCAAGTTAAAAATTACCTTTCTCCTGACATCAGAGAAAACTGACAGTAGAAGTGACACATATAGGGAAAGCTCCATGAAATAAAGATTGGCAATTGTGGATGACAGAGCCTGCAGAACAAAGAAGAAAATAAATACAAATGTCACAGCCAGAATTTCCACACCTTAGGGATACAAATTAGTTGATATTTTGTAAAAGAGAATGCATAAATATATTATGAGGTAGTAGGTACAGAAAAAAGTGTGAAAATTGCTGATAATGTAATTTACATGCAACAAATCCAAAATTTTAGTACAGAAC
This sequence comes from Holothuria scabra, assembly GCA_037179385.1. Classification (NCBI taxonomy): domain Eukaryota; kingdom Metazoa; phylum Echinodermata; class Holothuroidea; order Aspidochirotida; family Holothuriidae; genus Holothuria; species Holothuria scabra. The sequence goes on along the minus strand of CM074196.1, from coordinate 12,157,163 downwards.
TAAACCAATGACAAAACAGCTGAAGTATGATTTGATACTGCACTTCATGCATAGTGAACAGATCTTAACAGTATGGAGGGGCATGTATCAGTCAAAATTAGTCATATCCAATTTGTCTTGTCATCATAGCTTAAATACTTAGTGACACTGAAACAAAAGTGAAGTGGTACCACAACTGTTAGCATCGGTACAGCATGGTAAGAATGATGGGGTTTATACTACAGTTTGCTTTCACTGACGTTACTGTACATGTACAGTCCTGCCTCTTTTGACTGGCAAAAACTAGTGTAATACGCTGGCTAGTTTGGCTAGCTGGGAAGCAAATGACAAGCCATGCATGTCTGTTGCACTAAAACACTGTTGATTTTTGCCAGCAGTAGGTGTGGCTTTATGTCACATGAATGCATTCGGTGTGACAGTTCAAGTATCATGAAGTCTACTGGCTCATCAAAGATACCAGGGTAAGCATGAATGAACACTACGAGATTTGCCCTTCCTTTTCAACTAGTGTCCAGAAGATATCAAGGCAGGCAGGCCATGTACCAATCTCAAAATCTGCTCCCACGACCACCATTGAATGTCCCCATTTAGCATTTATGAGGGTATCTCGAGTCTTTGGTCACTTTTCCCAAGGCTGGGAGGGATGGAAGGCACAGAACTGTACCTTGCTCTGTACCACTGATCAACAGTTGTACCAAGAAAAGAGGATGACATTCTGAATTGGGGAACTTCCTAAAATGGACAATAAGATTCCCAACTCATGCAATTCACCAATTTGATCCCCCTGAGCATCACTTTGAACAGCTGAGCTAAGCAAGTGAAATTCAGCCCCCAGAAAATTTCAAAGTGGTTCATTCCACTGGAGTATGGTCAAGGAACCTCTAGTATATGCAAGGCAGTACACTACACAAACAAGCCACAGTGCTTATTAGGTAGGACCAGAGTTTACCCCCTATTAAAAATATTTTGGATACACTTTAGTTCTTAAGAGGGATCATAATGAATTGGAGCAGAAAATTCCAGCTTCAACACTTTCTCCACAATTTTTCCAGCAGGTAAAAGAATATTCTGGTGTCACATTATTAACTTGCAACATTCTCGAGAAATGGGAGGGAAATATGTCATTCCTAGTGCAATCCCATGAAAATAATGCAACAGGTTCCATATTTTATTTATCATAGGATTGTAGGATTCCTGTACAGTGGTCAGGCATTTCACATTTTTTAAACTTGCAATGTTTTTGAAAAATGGAAGGGAAATATGTCATTCCTAGTATACAATTCCATGAAAATAATGCTAGAGGTTCCATACTTTATTTATCACAGGATTTTAGGATTCCTGCACAGTGGTCAAATTACTCAGGGCTTTCACTAAGTTTTTTAATCAAACCCATGCACTCTTTTATTTCAGGGTCCCAGTCAGGAACTGGGGGTCCTAGCCAATTTGTTTCGTAAACTCAAGTCTTTGCAGTGGCTCAATATCCTTACTGATGCTTGTCTTAATACAGATAAAGAGTCAAAGGACAGCACAAGACATGTTAGTGTTGTCAGTCATCATGTCCATCATGTGGGAAACTTGTGCAAAGCTCTCATTGCCATCAGTAGCAATGTGTTTTTGACCGACCACTTAATGACGAACATATATTGCCTGCTAAAGAAAGTCTTGTACATTGCTTGCATTTGAATGTATACATACATGGGCAAAAGATTGCTTTACATACTTTAGATCCTTTGCAACACTGGCCTAATGCTCAAAAACTCACACAAACTTTATTTGCCCTTCTAATGCAGTAAGAATGGTTTCTTGGCAGTTAATTTGTACTCATTAAATTTTTGAGCCCCATAGCCACTCAAAATGCCATGTCTCCCCCAGAACCTAGCACTGGGCTTCTGAACTATGTAGCATGCCTCATTCGGCCTAAGTAACGGAATAAGTACATCCGTTCAGTGACCCACAACTGGGAAAAGAGCTGTGAGCACCACTGGCTTATACCAGAAGTTTAGAAGTTATGGTACAAAAGTGAAACAAGCCAAACCCAAGCTTCCTGTTTTTTTGCCTTCAAGTGATCTCCCACATGCAGCAGGTAGTTAGATCAGATTTAAGCACACATCAACACAAATGTGTTATATAGTGTCCTGCCAACTCGATTAAAAGTTCAAAGTTTAAATTTATTTTCAATCATGGTTCAAAGTGCAAGGTTGGTTTCCCTTTTGTAACCTCTTGCAACAGGTGGGTAATACCAAAGGCATATTCTACAACCCCCAGCCCCCTGGGGGCCCCACAGGTAGCAAATGGGTGCAGATACAGTACAATGTGGCATATATAGCAAACAGGAGGGAAAGAAAGAAGGTATTGTACAGCAAGGCGAAGAGAAGACAAAGGGGAGGGGGAGATCAAGCTTCAAAATATTTCTAAAGGTGAAAGGTACACTACCAGATGAATTTATGTGATTATAACAGAAACTACCCCTGCTCCCCCTCCACTCTTGACACTCACGGTACTCATGTGGGAGTTAAAACTGGAGAAAAGGCCGTGGCCAGCTGGACTTCAACCAATTGGTTGGAAACTGGGCCATTAGACTCCATCTGACCTAACACAACCTCATGGTACTCACTCAATATGTAGCTTAATATCAATTTTATCAAAACTGCTGTATCTAATAGTAGCAACAAAGTCTGTGAAGAATAGTCAAGTTAGATAGGATTTAACAACACACCAACACGACTGTTAGTCAAATGAACAATATACCTTCAGTATTTTGAAAGTTTCAATTTCAATCTGCTACAATGTCATTGCTACCCATTTGCACCATATCCAAATTGAAAGTCTTTAATTTGATTTACGACCTTTTTAATGGAGATTGTACTATTCATTATGGTTCATAGCCTCATATTATCTTTTAGCTATGATTACTACAAGACATACAGTATTATGAGAAGCTTGTACAAAATTTGAACATGAATACAAGCAGAGGCTTGACTAGAGAAGTTTCAATAGAGGGGGTACAACATTTGACTGTTCCCTGCCTTTAGGATATAATGGAATGGGTTGTGCCCCTGCCCCTACCCTTTGGAAAATTGTTGCCTTTTGATCTAAACTTCTTTTCACATGTAGGCTAATAGGAGGGTCAGGTGCATACCTGTTGAACTCCACATGGATCCACCACCACTGATATAGTATTTTGTATACCAGACAATATAAATGGTATAAATTACAAGGACAAACATTGCCTTCTTCAATAAGGAGCCACCATCATTTTAGCACATGGTGTATTTACAACTTGCAAATCTCAATGGGGCAGTTTTTTCCTTGCACCTCCCCCATGGTACAGTAGGCTACAGTCCTGCATTTTTTGTGATAGTTAAATGTTCAAAAGCATCTTTGCAGTATCATAGAAGTAGACCTATAGTACCATAACTGATACACCTTTTGTTCTTTAAAGGCAGCCCTTTATAATACCCCAAAGTAAAATTTTACCAGGAGCCTACAAAAATTATCAATTGGCACATGCAGATATTTAATTAACTGACAAATTCAAAAACCACAGTTTAGTAGCTCACAATCCTCACATTGCACAGTATGAGATGAGAGTATCCTACTTACATGTTAGTACCTTGTACCTTCACCACAGAATTAAGGAATAAATTATGGGGAAGAATAAAGTATGTGTATGGGAATGTGTCTGGATAAGGACAGCTGTGGGAGGGGCTTAAAGTAGGTTGGGAGAATTGGAACAGTCTAGGTGATGTAAATAAAGTTCTTTAAAATTGGTGCTAATTGTTCAAGCTTCTAGACACAATGTGGTTTTTAATTACTACTCATTATACCACACAGTAAAGATAAAGTAGTATCATTGTTGACATCAAAAGTCTAGTATTACCCATTTTTAACTAAACAACTTTTGAGGTTCTTTTCAAAAGTCAAACAGGTTATTTATTGTCGGGGATAGTTTGTCACATAAAGTGTAAGCATGTACTAAAATGTCCTTCGCAGACTTCATTCTTTATTCTTTTCCTGTACCGACAGTGATGTCCCAATGCAGTACGGTGTGACAGAAATCATTTCAGAGAGGGAGGAGGTAGGGTGTGTTTGCAATGACAGTTTTGAAAATTGCCCTGGTTTTCCCCTTTTATCATGATAGCACTCAGCACAGGTTTGGTAAGTCCCACCCTCCTCCCCACTCAAAAAAATCGATAAAGAAAGGTGTTATTTACAGAGTTTCAGGTTATACTTATACTTTGTACTGAGTTAAGGATAAACTTATATTTTCTACTCCATATTCAAAAGTACACATTGTGCAACTAATAAGCATTTTGCCCTGTTGGCAAATGCCTCTGTACCCCACATTGCCAACTGCACTTGCCCCTTGCCCTGAAAATACAAGGGTCAGTTCCCTGAATAAAACATTGTCCTTGCTTTGGGAAGACTGCAGCCCCCACACCCCAGACCCTGTATGCCTAAGGTTGCATGCACCATGCCTCAACCACTGTATTATGTGCAGCATACTGTACATACAAGTGGTTTGTTCGGACTCATTAAATCCTACAAGTCTACTGTACTTTTTTATGGCCCCATTTTAATAGTTACCTATCTTGTATGCTAGCCATTAAGTCAGGCTATCTGAAAGACAGCTAGATGCACTGTTTCACTGCCTAAAGTCCTGCTAAGAAGACATATATGCTTGCCTATATGCCACCCTTGATAAATGAATGTTCATATAAAGTGCTCAACATGATGAACTAGTCATGTCAAAATTTTCACTTTGAGTTTCCTCCTTGCCCAGTTACACAAGTTGATGGTAAGCAGACATAATAACCCATACATGTCACCCCTGGGGAAACCTTACCCACAGTATGCAGGGCATATGGATGGAGTTTTATTAACATTTCTGTCTAAACCACAATGTAATTGGTTCCAACCTATGTGCTATTATCATTGCACCTTTGACATAATAATTTCTAGAACTGGAAATGATGGGTTTGGACCAATAGAAAATGGAGGTTTTTGTGAGCTACTCTAAATCTGCATGGAAATAAGACAGTATTCCATCTTGCTCTCCCAGTGCTGATTGTCCCAAGCTTAATTGTTCAACTGGAAAATTTTGAAACCTCGCAAAGCTGTTCCTATTCAATCCCCTCTGTTGGATATGAAAGCCTCTTCCAGTTCAAGAGAAAGGATGTTGCCTCATTATCTAGGCAGGTCAAGTTTGTGTGGCCCTGAGAGCTGCACTATAACACTACGCCACTGATATTGGGCAATTTGATTCCCTGTTGTGTTCACAATCCCAAATGTTTTTTGATTGCCTGCAAGCAGTCTCATTCCCCCTCCCACTGGAATGATCAAGCTCTCAATCTGATCTGTGGAAAGAGCATTCCCACTTGAAAATCATTCCCTGTATGGAGTCTCAGATCCAAATCTGATTGCCTGCTCATACTCAAATAGAAACACATTCCAAAAGAAACCAATGAGATTATTCCACTAGCAAGTTGATCCCATGGACAAGATCAGGTCCAAATCTGATCACCTGCTCATACTCAAGTAGGAACACATTCTTTACAGCAAGAACCTTTAGATTACAATACTATACTCACATGGAATGGGAAGTCATGCCAGCAGAGAGACAGGTTCCAGAACCACTTCTCCTGGGGTATAGTAATAGCACCATAGGTGAAGAGTGACATATAAAATATAAAACGCCAGCTGTAAGGAGAGATGAATGATACCATTACTTTATTGCAGAGGTGTTAATATTTCAAAAGCAAACTCAAATCACCCCAAAGTACAGAATATTTCACCAAAATTTTAATTGGTGACTTGATCAAGGCTAAGATATTTCACTCACCCTATTTTTCCAGACAGGTAAAAATTACAACCCACAACCTCTTTAACTCCCTTTATACTCATTTCAAGGGTGAGTAGTTTCTTATTTGTGTAAGTGATTATGTTAATATGCAAGAACATACCATACAGGTCATGAAATCGCTTGAAGAAGTTTTATCAAATGTACCACACATGAGCACCTCCCCATCATACATGACTCAACATTTCACAGATTTTGACATGTGAAATACTGTACCTTATGATGGAAGCGTTGCCACACCTATTACTAAAGGTTGCTATGACAACATCTGGAGAATCTTGAACAACACTGCATCATACCTCCACCAACATGACAAACTTTTAGCTCTTATACCACTCTCTGTGTTAGAAGGGTAGGTGTATTTAGCAATTGATACTGTACGTAATTAGGTACAGTAGTGAGGGCATTAACTTCACTGAGTTTTGTGTGACCCTCATCACAGTACCAGAGTGCCCTTTCAACATATTTCAGATACTATTTCAATCATTTCATTCATATAATGTTTCTGGCTATACAGTACACATCTTATGTACTGTACTTATATACACACATTACATATTGTATACACATAGTATGCACATACTATACACATCACAATGTAGATAATACACTTTTTCACGTAATCTAGCCATTTCATGAATTTTACATGAGGATAACTTGCATCAGTGTAAATAAAATTGTCACAATGACAGACAGATCTCTTCCACAGCATGATAAGATAAAAGTCACATAAAACATGAGAATAAGGAAATACTTTAAAATATTGAGAATGAACATGAATTGTATGAAAATGAAAATGAGGTGAACACACATAACACAGTGTATTTATTGTATGACTGCATTTAGGGCACTGAACTTCCAGCAGACTTGACCACAGGCAGGCTACCTGAGTCCATAGTTTACTGTAAGTTCTTACTGTACACGGTTCCAAAGGTTAACTTAGGTCAGATATGGTTTTATCCCTCAACATTAACTGGTTTAATCATGGTGAACTTCTAGAACAGCGCTTCCATTCTCAAACACTGCAGCAAACTTCACTTCCTTAGAATATTGAATCCTGAGGTATTTTTTACTACAGTTGATCAAAATACCATAAGTCACATTGTCAAATTTGTGATTAGCTATTTCCCCTTACAAAGAAAGAATGTAGGTCAATCTGTGTCTGTGATGTGTAAAACAAAGAAATAGCTTGCTGCTGATTCTAGTATGAGAAAGTACGCAAACCTGTGCCTTGGAACATCTTGGACATAGTGTTTAAATTTAATAGTTGATACACATTTTCACAGTGTGTACATTTCTCCCTCAAAATGTACTGTAAGTATAAAAAATGCCCCTTACTTCAAAAGTTGCCCCTTCATTTCTACAAAACTGCCAAAATATAAAAAGGAAAAGGTGCAAAAGGACTACAAAATAACCAGGTAAACTATTTTTTGAAAACTGAGAACTTTTGTCTAGTATTTTGAAAGAGACTTAATTCCCCATCCCACTTTAGAAAAATATAAGACCTGAGCCCTGATGAACAATTACTGTACACATGTAGCATTATCAGCCAATTAAATAGCATCTGATACAGATACAGAAAATTTACACTCTTAACCCTTTACCGTTGTGCTCCAATCGGGGCATATTTACGCATCTCGGGAGTGGGTGGAAAAGGGGACATAGCACGTCCCGCATCAGCTTCTGTAGGCTATCGACCCCGTGACCTTAAACTACTGTCTCTCTCGCTGTTGTGGCCGAATTTTTGGGGAGCTACTCGCAGTTTCGAGCTCCGCATGAAACAGTAAAGATGGGTGACAGCCACGCTCTCCGCATGGGTCCAAAAGGACCCAAACAATGGTAAAGGGTTAAGACTTTATGGGTATTTGAATAATGCAAACTTTTTCAAAACATTTACAGAAGGTGGCACTGCAAAAGCACAATTGTTAGACCTGTACAACACTGTAGTTAAAGAAAACTATGATTCACATGAGTGTAAAACCAGAGGATTGTAAACCAAGGCCTGGCAAAGTTGCACCATAACCATTCTTGTTGGTACTGTAACTACTGTAGAAGAGGATAAAAGAGGTCGCCTGAGTAGCTTGTGTAGAGGTGCATGGGCCCCCTCTCTATACTGTGCTATTAGTTTGCTACGGTTACAGTAGTTGCAGGTAAGTGGGTATTACATATTGGTGGTAAAAGAAGAAAGATGTTAATCTGGAGTGTGCTTGTTATTAAGGAGAGGGAAATTAAAAGAATGTTCTCCACCATGTATAAGATAAGGCAACTCAATGGGTTCTCCTGTTTTTTTTTTTCATTTGGTGGTATCTTCCCTTTGACAGTTTTAAAGGCTCAGTTCTCTCATCCCAAACAGTATCAACTCTCCTAACCTTCCTACTGAAGCCCCTCCCACAATTGTCTGAAATTCATCCTCATCCAGATACAATCTCAGTTTATTGCTTCAAGGTGAGTATAGAAAAACTCCATTTATATTTAATCAAAACAATCTCAGTATAGTTCATGCTGTGTAACATAAGCTTTGGTACTCTGCATTGTTTGAATTATCTGCCAATCAAAGAGCTGAGCCAATTGAGAATTCCGGTACCCTGGTACCAAAATTGTAGTTTGGGTTGAGAGGTAGTAGGAATGTTAACATTGTTGGAGTACGTAGTTCTAATATAACATACAGTACCCTCTGATATACAGTTCTCTAATGTTGTGGTTAATTATATTCACAAAGCATTTGAATATGACCTGTGCAAAATTTTCCTCCCAAAAAGCAGGAGTTGTAGGGAACATTCACATTACTAAAATTATAATTTACAATTTATACAGTTGATACAGTATGGCAAACTTTGCCAATCTCATCATTTAACCCTTTATCGTTGTGTTCCAAACAGGGCATATTTGTGGGCCTCTGGAGTTGGTAGAAAAGCTGACATAGCACGCCCCGCATCAGCCTGCTTCTGTAAGCTATTTACCCTGTGATCTTAAACTATTGTCTCTCTTGTTGTCGTGGCTGAATTTTCGGACAGCTATTCCCAGTTTCGAGCTTCGTGTAAAACAGTAAAGATGGGTGACAGCTGCGCTCTCCGTCTGGGTCCAAAAGGACCCGAATAACTGTAAAGGGTTAATACAGTAGCTGTTCATCTAAGCTATTGCCAATACCTGCAGCCCTAAAGGTTGACATCTGATAGCAGCTTATCTCAGATTAAAATGAAACTGATTTCAACTTTCAATATACCATATGAGTAAAATTTGATCCCGTTTTCATCAGCACTTACTATTTCAGAACATGTTGTTAATTGCAATATAAACCCTTTAATACATTGTTGGGCTACAGTAATACCACAATAGTGATCAAAAACTGCTGCTCATTGAAGCATCAAAGCGGCTAATTGGATAATGAACCCTAGGTCGGGTACTTTAATGGGAACCAAAAACTGCCTTAAAAGGCCCACTTCTCTCACCCTAAACAGTACCAATTCTTCTAACCTTCTTACTTAAGCCCCTCCCACAATTGAAATTGATCTGCCCCTTCCACAACTGAAATTCATCCTCATCTAGATACAATCTCAGTTTATTGCTTCAAGGTGAGTATAGAACCAGAAAGCCAAAAGGCTTAGTGATTCCTTGCTGCTGAAATGTAAGGCCTTTTTTCACATTGACATTGCTTTGCAATGTTTTTCAATTAACAGGGCTCCATAATGTGCCCACAAAGTACACATGCAAGGCATCCAATCTTCCTACATTGAGATCCCCCTTGCCTGTCGTGAACCCAAATGACATTTGACCTCCACCAAAAACTTCTGGGACCATGTATTCACTATGTGTCATCTACATGACAAGTTACAGGACACTACAAGTGACCTTTCTTGAAAGACTGTGCAGGAAAGCTTGTCAGGCTTTGAACATGCCGACTCCAAATGAACTTTGACCTTTGCGAAAATCAATAGGGATCATCTACTAAATATGACCAATCCACACACTACATGTGAGCACATTCACACGTACCGTTCTTGAGATACCGTGTTTAAGAAGTTTTGACCTTTTGACCTCTCATGACCCCAAATGACCTTTGACCTCCACCAAAAACGATAGGGAAGATCTACTCAATATGGCCAACACACTCGCCAAATATGAGTATAGTCACATGTACCGTTCTTGAGATATCATGTTTACGAAGTTTTGACCTTTTGACCTCTCGTGACCCCAAATGACCTTTGACCTCCACGAAAATCGATAGGGATCATCTACTCAATATGACCAACCCACGCACCAAAAATGAGCATAGTCACATGTACCGTTCTCGAGTTATCGTGTTTACGAAGTTTTGACCTTTTGACCTCTCGTAATCCCAAATGACCTTTGATCTCCACCAAAAACTTCTGGGACCATGTATTCACTATGTGTCATCTACATGACAAGTTACAGGACACTACAAGTGACCTTTCTTGAAAGACTGTGCAGGAAAGCTTGTCAGGCTTTGAACATGCCGACTCCAAATGAACTTTGACCTTTGCGAAAATCAATAGGGATCATCTACTAAATATGACCAATCCACACACTACATGTGAGCACATTCACATGTACCGTTCTTGAGATATCGTGTTTACGAAGTTTTGACCTTTTGACCTCTCGTGACCCCAAATGACCTTTGACCTCCACGAAAATCGATAGGGAACATCTACCCAATATGACAAACCCACACACTAAATATGAGCATGTATAGTCACATGTACCGTTCTCGAGATATCGTGTTTACAAAGTTTTGACCTTTTGACCTCTGGTGACCCAAATGACCTTTGACCTCCACCAAAAACGATAGGGAACATCTACTCAATATGGCCAACACACTCGCCAAATATGAGTATAGTCACATGTACCGTTCTTGAGATATCATGTTTACGAAGTTTTGACCTTTTGACCTCTCGTGACCCCAAATGACCTTTGACCTCCACGAAAATCGATAGGGATCATCTACTCAATATGACCAACCCACGCACCAAAAATGAGCATAGTCACATGTACCGTTCTCGAGTTATCGTGTTTACGAAGTTTTGACCTTTTGACCTCTCGTAATCCCAAATGACCTTTGATCTCCACCAAAAACTTCTGGGACCATGTATTCACTATGTGTCATCTACATGACAAGTTACAGGACACTACAAGTGACCTTTCTTGAAAGACTGTGCAGGAAAGCTTGTCAGGCTTTGAACATGCCGACTCCAAATGAACTTTGACCTTTGCGAAAATCAATAGGGATCATCTACTAAATATGACCAATCCACACACTACATGTGAGCACATTCACATGTACCGTTCTTGAGATATCGTGTTTACGAAGTTTTGACCTTTTGACCTCTCGTGACCCCAAATGACCTTTGACCTCCACGAAAATCGATAGGGAACATCTACCCAATATGACCAACCCACACACTAAATATGAGCATGTATAGTCACATGTACCGTTCTCGAGATATCGTGTTTACAAAGTTTTGACCTTTTGACCTCTGGTGACCCAAATGACCTTTGACCTCCACGAAAATCTATAGGGATCATCTACTCAATATGGCCAATGCACACACCAAATATGAGATTAGTCACACTTACCCTTCTTGAGATACGGTGTTTACAAGCAATTTCTAAGGAATTTACCTATTAACCTCTCGTGACAACAAATGACCTTTGACCTCCACGAAAATCGATAGGGATCATCTACTCAATATGACCAACCCACACACTAAATATGAGCATAGTCACATGTACCGTTCTCGAGTTATTGTGTTAACGGAGTTTTGACCTTTTGACCTCTCGTGACCCCAAATGACCTTTGATCTCTGCCAAAAACAATAGGGATCATCTACTCAATATGGTCAATGCACACACCAAATATGAGATTAATCACACTTACCCTTCTTGAGATACTGTGTTTACAAGCAATTTCTAAGGAATTTACCTATTGACCTCTCGTGAGCCCAAATGACCTTTGATCTCCACGAAAATCCATAGGGATCATCTACTCAATATGACCAATCCACACACCAAATATGAGCATAGTCACATGTACCGTTCTCGAGATATCATGTTTACAAAGTTTTGACCTTTTGACCTCTCGTAACCCCAAATGACCTTTGATCTCCACCAAAAACAATAGGGATCATCTACTCAATATGACCAACCTACACACCAAATACGAGGTTAGTCACACTTACCCTTCTTGAGATATCGTGTTTACAAGCCAAAGTGTCACATACACACACACACACACACACACACACACATACACACGACATCACCATCGCATAGATTCCTTGCCTGCCTTCGGCAAGGAATCAAAAACTAATCAAAACACTCTCAGTACCATTCAGACTGTGCAATGTAAGCTTTGGTACTCTGCATTGTTTGAATTAGCTGTCAATTAAAGAGCTTAGCCAATTGAGAATTTCAGTACCCACGTACCAAAATTGTAGTTTGGGGTATGAGGTTTGGCCCTTTAATGCTAATACAACAATGACAAATTTTAGCAAAGGCAATTTTTTTCTTCATGTATTCAAAAAATACCTGACCCCAGCAAAGAGTTGGATGGAGTTAGATGGAGTTTTACCGCCCAGTTTCCAACCAACTGGCTGAAGTCGAGCCGGCCACAGCCTTTTTTCCAGTTGTGGCTCACTGACTTGTTTTCCCTGCTCCATTGTACATGCTTAGCACCAAGCACAATGGCAGAAGGTTCCATTTTTAAAGTCTTCGATATGACCTACAGTAGCCAGGTATCGAACTCCCCACCTCCTGACTGCAAGTCGGATGCTGGCCACTTGACCATGCAGACCACCAAAGTCTGAGCAATCAATGAACATCCAATTCAAAATGTTCAAACATTAATGACAGGCTCCAAAGATTAAAGAGCCCATGAAATGACTCAATGACAACGATTTGGAGTCATTCTCTGACACCATCTATCACCAAAAAAACATTTATTTTAAAAAATTCTGCTCCACAAATGAGAAATGCTCAAGTGAAATGGTACCACTTACAGCACAACAGCTGAAAAATGTAAAAGATGTAAAAGTGCATTGAACCAAAAATGACATCATCACAGGAACCCAACTTCACAGTGTGTGTATTATAATGCTATGTTTAAGTAACATTTTGTCACAGATTGCGTAGCATGAGACCGGTACTGGTCAAATAATTTCTGAATTATATCTGAAGAATGTCCTAGTATAAAGCCAAAAATATATCAATCAAAATTTGAAATTCTCACTCCCAATTCCTCAAAAGAGGAATTTTATCGTTATTCACTAAAGCTGTCCCATTCATCATGTTAGGCCTATCAGTTTGAATTTTTGGTTCCAGCAATCCAGTAGATCTATTACTAGACATCAATCCTTCCAACCAGAAAAAGAAAATATTTCAACTCACATTCATTCAGATTGTTGAATAAGAAGACTGATATCTCACCCGGATTCCTTTGAAAGACATACCTTCCAAGTAAAATTTGTCACAAACATTCATGCAGAAATCAACCAATGGATCTTGTACTAGCATAGACTTCAAAATGCATGAAGTTGAAATAGTAACTTCATGCCAACTTTTGATAAAAACCAAAATATCAGCTAGTCTCCTTTCTCACTATATTTACTGTTCCTTTTCTTTGAACCAAGTCAAATTTCAGCATTAGCACAGGCATCCAAAACAACACAGAACTTGTTGGTAGTATTTAAGCCACTGTGCAGAATGGTATACAGTATTGCATATGGGCCTGTGTAATGAGAGAATCATTGCTTCCTCCCCAATAAAAATAATAGTAAAACTGGAAGACAAATGGATGCAGTTACATCCCCCAGGAGCCTGAGGTATTTTTCTGTGTGTATAACATCTTACCACGAAACTTCCAAACACTTGTACCATGTATTATATACCAAACAATTTTCCCTGCTAGTTGGTTCAAGGAATATTGGGAAGTCACAAAACTCCATCTGTTGAACAGGGTTATCCCTAGGTGTTAAACCCCCCCCCCCCCCTTTTTTTCACTGGTTTTGAGAAGCAAACATAGGTTTAGGTTTTGTTATGATAATTTTTTGATTATATCAATCATTTTAGGCCATCTATACATGCAAGATTGTGTAACATCAACGGAGCAGGGTATACTGCAAGTGCACTATAGTACACACACTGTGAAGATGGGTTCCTGTGATGATGTCATTCTTGGTTCAATGCACTTTTACATTTTTCAGCTGTTGTGCTGGAAGGGATACCATTTTACTTGAGCATTTCTCTTTTGTGGGGTGGGATTTTTTAAAATATATGCTATTTTTGTTGATAGATAGTGTCAGAGATGACCCCAAATCATTGTTACTAAGTCATTTCATGGGCTCTTTAAGGTTTCCTTTCTTGAGAGGGTAATCTAAGACCCAACAGGGAGGATTGTATCTTGCAGTGAGCATGTAAGCCATCAAGTGATCCCTTTGGGTTCAACAGCTTATAAGTTCCTGTCCCAATGTATGCATCTGGTTTAATATAACCAAATAAGACAGAGGACATCTGCACCCTTTCACAAACCTTCAGGGAGGATTTTCCAACTTTGTGACTATCTTCATGTCTTATTATTTCCTTCTTAATAACTGAACGTCATTTAGGTTAGCTAAACAAAACCGGGAATTCCCTCATGAGAGGTGCACACTTGACATAATTATGGGCAACATACAAATTCACAAATAACAACCTTCAATAATAGCACACACCTGCCGTTCTGCATCATTATATGTGTGTACCACAAAATTTTGCTTGCTATTTCCATTCCTTTTTTGGTGGTGATTTATCAATGCTGTTCTAGTAAAGAGTTGGGCCAGGTGGGTTTTGTTTACCACATGCAGAACTTAAACAGTGTAAGCAGAAAAGGTATCCATTTAAGGTCTGATCCTCTTATGCCAAATAGAGTTCCCCTCATCTACTAATAGCCTCTCCCACAACTGTTTTACATTCATCCTTATCCAGACACAATCTCAGTTTATTATTGCTTCAGGGATGAGTATACGAGACCCTAATGTGTAAATTCAAAACATTCTCAGTACACAGGCTGTGTAAGAGGAGAGCTTTGGTCCTTTGCATTGTTTGAAGTATAGCTGTGGTTAGTTACATGAGATTTGACAAAACAGGGACACAAATGTGTTATAAAGTGTCAGTCAACTCAATAGAAAGTTTGCAAAGTTAAAGGTTATTTTCAAGTATAGTTCAAGTTTAATTTGGTTTCCCTTTAACAGCAGGCAGGAAATACTGTAGGCATATTCTAAAAACCCAAGCCCACAGGGGCATGAAAGAATTAGCTGTCAATCAAAGAGCTGAGCCAATTGAGAATTTCTGTAGATTAAGAACAAAATTGTAGTTTGGGGTGAGAGGATTAGCCTTTTACAGAAAGAGGGTTAGATTCCTAATGGTGCTACTCTCTTTAAGGGAGAAATTTCAGCAAGAAGATAATTCTTACATGTGAAAGAGGATCTAAATCAAATCAGTGTGGTGGAATTTCCATTAATATCGGATATATATTAATTTCTCAAGATATCAGCAAATTAAGTTACCAGATTTGTGTTCCAAAATGAGATTGAAGGCAGCAGAGATTATGTAACTTACCTACACTGACAGGGAATGCTTCAATGTTTCCCCTAATTTTTTCAGACTGTTGTGTTGACCTTAACATGAATTGGAATAGCCCCTTCCCATGGGGATTGCAAAGCGTGAACAGTTCTCATGCCACTTATGAAATCACACTTTGATAATATGGGACCGTTGAGGAGAAATCAGGCTGTTACGTTTAAAGAAAAACAAAAGACTGTTCATTAATGTGGGGAGATATGATGTCATGTATCTGCTTGCTTCAGGAACATTGTTTGAAGAAAATTTAACAACTTTACTTGCTCATCTTTAGAACCACACATCGGGTTTCAATGCAAATTTCACCAAAATGCTTAGAATATAAGAATCCCTCTAACAAATCAAAACTTGGTATTTCTTAAGCCCTTCTTTTAACAGTCCCAGTGCTTGGAATACAATCAAATTAGTGCATTTTAAGAAAGTTTCAGTTTTGTCTGCAGAAAATCTGTGAAGGGAGGAACAGCATTGTTCATGAGTGCCAAGTACAAATAAGAGAAGGGAAGGAGACGGCTGAACCCTGGCTGTCTTACAATTGTCCTGATGTTGCAAAAGCACTAAAATAGGTTAGGGTAGTCTACTGTACTGTACAGCACTCCAACTGAGCCATAAAATCTCACTACTAAACCACAGTATGACACTCCACAGTACAGTAGCTCAGACTAAGGCCAAGAGTTTCTTCAATTCCCTGGAATCATTGCTCCAGTGAACTTTTTTCTTGTGTCAAAATATCTACAATATAAACATACTTAAGTTTATACTTTGAATTTTTTGCAGCAGAAGTATTAAAAAACATTTGGTTTTCTATCTTTCTTTAATTTATTCAATCATGCTCTGACTATCATGACTCTCCAATTTGACAGTTTGGTACATCGGCAGCAAGAAATCTGGAGTGCAAGCCTACTACAGTATTACTGCAACACATATTGGACAGTCCAAAGTAGTTATTAACAGCACCAAGCCTGGGTTACACTGCTACAACTATGAATGACAAAAGGGTCCAGATGTCAGGCCAGCTTAGGTCCATGGCTATTAATGTGCCAATTCTGAGACTAGAGCTTGGCATATCACTATAAGCCATTGGCCAGATTAAACACATCCAATCACAGTTGGATGCAGTTGGTGCATTTAAGCCAAGACACATTTCTGTCAGAGGGGGCAAAAGGGAGATTTGTCCCCCTGTCCAAAAGAGGGTGGGGAAAATCCCCTTTTACATTTCTATTAAAAATGGCCATTAAAACCCTTTTAATTATACCATGCAAGGGCCTTGAAGCAAGTTTTTTCCTACTGAATTCCCTACTAATAAGCTTCCACCTAGCTACATCAATACTGCACTTCTGGTTTATCAGTAATAAATCCCCCCCCCCCCCCCTTTGTTTCTGGCGGAATCCCTGCCAGGTCACACAGCCTCTACTGCCAAAACAGTGCCTAAGAATGATGTCGACTGTACACTACTTTAATTAATTACCCTGTCTACAACAGTCTACAGAAGCTGTGGTGGAGTGATCCAGGCTTTAGCTGCTAAGATGTATGGTCCTATCTGAACTATTTTCATAATAGGAGTTGTTTAAGTTACCAAAGCCTCTGGCTCCTGTCCAAAAGCGGAATTTCCCACAGCAAGTATGCATGTTTCTTACAGGGCAATTTGCATTCTACTACAGACCACCACTCACTCAACTGCCAGTGGCCTTGCTTTCAATCAACTAGAGGAAGGAAATATTGACGATAGTCAAATATGAAGAGAACTTTGCTTCTTTACATACAAAACATTGAACTTCAACTTCTTTACATACAAAACATTGAACTTCAACTTCTTTACATACAAAACATTGAACTTCAATCTAAGTACCAAGAGAAATATTCTGATTAAAATACTTTCATTTTCAAAGAGCACAAAGTATCTTGGTTTATATTTTGCACATTAAAATCTGAATGCATGTGTTATAGACTGAAGGATAATTGGGTAAACAGTCTTTGAAATAATGAGGTATAAGGTACTTTAT
Source organism: Holothuria scabra (assembly GCA_037179385.1). Lineage (NCBI taxonomy): Eukaryota > Metazoa > Echinodermata > Holothuroidea > Aspidochirotida > Holothuriidae > Holothuria > Holothuria scabra. The sequence continues at coordinate 12,139,673 of CM074196.1, read as the reverse complement.
ATTCATGAGGTTTTATGACTTTCCAGTTGTGTTACAAATCACACTCCTTAGTCCTTAGTAAAATTTAGGAGTGTGGTTCAGTACAGTATGTATGCTGTCTTGTTGAGCTTAAAGGGCCAATCCTCTCACCTGGAACAGTAATTCTGGTAGGGGTTAACAGAAATTCTCAATTGGCTCAGTTCTTTGATTGACAGCTAATTCAAAGAATGCAGAAAACCAAAGCTTATATCACACAGCATGAAGTGTACTGTGAGTAGTGTTTTAATTATTCACATTGAGCTTTTCTATACTCACCATGAAGCAATAAACTGAGATTGTGTCTGGATGAGGATGAATTGCAGATAATTATGGAAGGGGCTTAAGTAAGGACAATTGGTTCTGTTTCAGGTAAGGTAATTGCGCCTTTTTATAGATTTATCTGAGTTCCAATTCTTTACAGTATCTGGGTTTGAAAAAAGTCACACTCACACTCCTCACAGTGACTTGAGGTCAGCAGTGGTGTGTGACTGTGCTCCTCAAAATTCAAAGCCTGACTCACAATTTGACTGCACTTGTCTCCATCAGCAAAGAGATTTAACTTTGCCATTGTGTGATTACTTAAATGTGATCAATTTGCTTCAAATTTTGAGACCTCTGTCAAATGAAACTTCACAATTTTCTGATTACAAACTCCTCTTCTATTATACTGAAAAAATATTGAATACTTGCAGGCCTTTTATTCTGAGGCATGTGAGCACAACTGCACACTATCACTGACCTCCTGTGAGGAATGTAATTTTTTGCACTCCTAAATGAACATAGGAGCTCATATACTGTGAATATATTCAAGTTTAATGAAACAGCACACCTACCACACTCCTGAATTTCTTGAAGAGTGTGATTTGTATCACACCTGGAAAACTGAAATTTCAAGGCCTGCAGCTGCAAAGAACCAAGTGCCACATTGCTCTAGGTTTGCAATATTTGCACCTCCCCCTCCACAACCCACAAGATACCAAAGTGAAAAATGATGCTAGCTAGGGTTGGGCGGTACTGTGAAAATATTGGTACCGGTATTACAAAACACACAGAACCAGTATTGAAACAGTACCAGTTCCCAACTCTACAGAAGGGAAGTGGGGTGGGAATGAACCTAAGTCATGCATGGCCCCAATGTTATCCTGCACATTAATGCATCTGGGTGTTTGATTGGGTTAAGTAACATGCAGGAACCTCTGCTTTTAATGTTTGTGTCAATATTTTAATCATCCACACATCCTAACAATTATTTCTGTCAGCGAATATAATGAGTACTGATGATTATTTTTCAAGTACCAGGCTTTTCTTGAGAACCGATATTAGTAACATACCAAATATCTTCGGTATTTTCATTAACCTGTACTTCTAGTACCAGTACTGATGTCAGTACTGGTAGACACCCAACCCTAATGCTAGCTCTAACAGTGCATGCTCCTTACAGCACTGTATTTAAATTGACATCAAAAACAAACTACACTGGAGGCAAAGCACACATACTGAAATGCATCACAAAACTTCATAGTAAAGAGAATATTTGCGTGACAAATGTCATTCCAATGAATGTCATTAATTCTGACATTAAACATTTCCCGTGTTAATTGCAAAGCTAATAAGAATGCTGATGGATTGCACAATAAGTCACTGAAGCATGGACGTGGTAATGACTTCGTAATGCATTAATAATACCCTGGTGTACAAAAATAAAATTGAAAAACTTCAAAAGTGTTTATATACTATACTCTACATGCATGCACATTTTATCACCTAGCATATGTGACATGAAATGATACCAAATGGTATATGAGGATACAGTAGTAGCTAGTTGCTTCAAACTTGGGTAAATTTCAGTAAACCCATGGGTTTGAGCTGGTGTACAATTAAAACCAATGTTATGAAATCTATACTACTGGTACATTTTAAAGCAGTAACACTGTGGGGAAAGCTATGGTGCAAGTATCATTTTCAACTTTCAAGAGTCCTTAAGTACACAGTACACTACTGTGGACACACACTGGCACTTTCTTTTGTCCATTTTTGCTTTTTCATTCAATAGTTTTAATGTGTGCCTCCCTCATTAGTCTTTTTTAAAGAAAATACCAGTGTTGCAACCATCCATCTCTTAAAAAAATTTCATGGAACCTGTGCAGTACTTAATAATGCAAGAGTCCGATTGATACATATGCACTATTTTGCATTCTTACATAGTCAATTCAACTACAGGTACAAGCAAGTACTTATGCACTGTCTCTAAAAAACAAATTTCTAATTGATCCAACCTCTTACAATGTGGAAAGTTTATTTATGTTGTTTAATTAGGCGTTCCAAAGGCATCTTTCCATACCATTTCTCTTGTTTTGTTCCATCATGCAGAAGTGTCATAATTTTCAGAAATTTGGGCAAATGTAATTATTTTTCAAGAAGATTGGGTCTTGCCCCCCTATGCAGAGGGGGGCTCATATGCCTATGTTGTGCAGCCAAACAAAGGGCGCAGTAGTTATACATTTGTTCCCCTCCCCACGTTGGCAGACTAGTCACTGCTTCTACTATATGCCTGAATTACGGCTGTGAACGTGTAGCAATTAATCGCTAAACGATCACATGTGGAATAAATGTTTAGTACAAAGCTACAAGCGATTAATCCCAAAACCTGTTTTTGACATTTTTTCATCCATTTGCATACTCTGATGATCCCTGGTTTTTGTTAAATGGGACATTTTGGGCATATTTGAACCTTGAAGGCTTCAAAGTTTCAGAATAATTTGATTTTACCATGCAAATTAACAACTATTATTACTTCTGCATTACATTCAGTATCAATCACTACAAACTGAGATTATTTTTTTTTGTGATAAGGTTATCGCGATTAATCGCTAAATGATCGCAAATTTTTGAGGTTAAACGTTTAGTTATTTTGCTAAACGTTCAAAGCCCTAGCCTGAATGGCTCTTGGCAGCATGACACTAGAAGCCAATAGCAAGTTTTAGCCATCTCAAGCTGACAACTAATAATCCAGAATCTATTAGAGAACTTCCTGTTCAGCCGGTATCTTGAGCTCAATGAAGTTAAAGGCATTTGCCCTTTTCAAAGACTATTTACTCAATAGAGCAACACGATTGGTTTCAATGGGGTTAACAGCAACAATTACAGAGGCAAGCTTCACCTGAAAAAAATGCCTTTTTTCTTGAGTAACATTGGCTAAAACATCCTATTGAATTCTAGCAGCATTGGGGGAACTTAATTACACACAAGTCCATATAAAGCATAGACAATCAAAAAGTTGTGTTGTTTCCCAACTTTAATGACCATGAAAGCTAATGATATCAGGTCATTGCATACAGTAAATTAAAAGGATAGCTCAGAACCAAATTTATATTTGACATCATAAAGAGGAACATTACATTCTTATCATTCTAGTGACATTGTCATTCAATTCCCATGTTCAGTTCTTGAGATACTACAATTCAATTTGATTCATTTTTTACACGAAGTCAACTTGAAAGCAACCAGGTATAATGCCATGGATTCAAATTGATGACCAATGCTTTCATTTTTTTTTTCTTTTTCTTTCCATTGTTCACATTGTGTGTTTACATTTCCCCATTCATTTATATAAATAACCAAATAATGAGATGCTTATACAAAGCTGAAATTTCAAAAAACTTATCCATCATCACAATTGTGACTTTCTTTTAGCCCCCTATACAATATAAACTATTCAGTCAAAACTAGAATGGCCCCAGGAAAAGAGTGATGTATAGCAGTTTCAGTACCTTTTTTTTTATATTCTTAAAGTGTAAATATCTATCACACTTAATATTTTTATCTATTATTGGTTTGGGGTTTAAAGTCCAGTAATGTGCACATGAACAGTATACATGAATTCCAGCATGGTGTAACTTGCAAACTTCTGTGTATCAAATAAGTCAAGGCACAAGAGCTCTGTAGACATTACCTACTGAAGTGCACCATGCTACACTATTAGTAGACATTCACTTCACAAAGAATTATACATACCTTACCTTTTAGCAACCCATTGTTGGAACCCGGGTGGCCCTCCACAATACTACAGTATATTATGCTACATGTGGATGTAATTTGGTAGTTTAATTTGGGTTTAAACAACACAATTACACAAATGCGTTTCATCAGCTTGGGTACATAGGTGGGCAGTTAATGATTCTTCTGAGTAAAAATATGGTTCAAGTCCCTAATCCCCATCAGCTGCCCTCTTACAGCAGCGAGGAATACAGTGGGCATACTACACAACCTGCAGGGAGGAAGGCTTTGACTCCTACTACACCAAAAAAAACTCAAAAAAGCTTTTAGGATTATGAAACACAATCAAAATACAACAGAATTTTGAAATTTATTTTTTTTTTTTAATATTCAACCACTTGTTTTTACAAAAGAATGAAATGACCAGAATGAGTAACTATGTACAGTATTTGTATAATCTGCAGCAGCTGTACACTCCTTCAGACATGAGGAAGAGCAATCACAGATGAAGGAAATTGAGCCTGTGAAGAGGATATGATTCAGATCAATCCCTTTAAAGTGACTCCCACCTTGTATAGGAGAGGTTCCAACTACACCAGTTTGATGGTTAAGTGAAAAGAGGTTGCTCAAGGGCAATCTTGCCCCTCATTGGGAGAGCAAGCATTTTGTATATGCAAGGTTGCAACTACACCAGTCTGGTGTTTAGGTGAGAAGAGGATGATCAAGGGCTGCCTGGCTCCTCCTTGGGGAGCAAGGACGCCTTCATTCTTGGTGCAAATTGGTTTCCCAGGGTTAGTTGCAGGTAAGTGGGATTACATAGGGAGTGAATAGGAGGAAAGTAAAGGGACAATGTAGATACAGTTAGTCCAGACTGGATGAAGATACAACTCACATTAGGCTTGCAGTGAAAAGGGTGGAGAGCAAGAAAAATTTTTCACCCCTTCCTCTCCCCAGAAAGTTCCAAGTTGCCATGACTTAATACATCCTGTCCCTGGGCCTTCACACATAGAATGTATCAAGCTAGTCATATAGATGTAGCTTTAGTGAAACCCCCTCCCCCCAGTCATGTCAACCACAACTTTTTGCCCTCCCTTGACAATGAGAATGACTGTGCACTTAAGATATACCAACAAGGAAGGAAAAATATTTTATATTCTACAAAATTCTCTTGTTTAGGAATCTACCTGTTTGAGCCAAAATACACCTCCTACTTTCCTTATTTTATTTTGGTATGCATCGCATATGAAAAATTAAAGGTGAGTAAAGGTGAGCTAAAGAAAAGCTCAATGTGTACACATAGTCAAATTACTCCCATAAAAGTTTTTGCTGTATAGCATAAGTCTTTGTGCTCTGCATTGTTTGAATTAGCTGTCAATCAAAGAGCTGAGTCAATTGAGAATTTCGGTAAACCCCTACAAAAATTGAATTATGGGGTGAGAGGACTACACACTTTATTTGCATTTGCCCATGGTGGTAAAACTGGGGGTAAATGAGGGTGTTACATGTTAATTGGTGGAACTCTACTGTAAGTAGGGACAGAACAGGTTCTTCATAAATGCTTCATTAAGCTGTATTTATCCCACTCTGAATGTACAACTACTGTATTCTGTTGGTATTGGCACTTTGAAAATGCCATCCACTGATCAACTGATTGACTGATGGCAGAAAATAGAGTAGACAATTATACCATATGTTAACAATACGATAAAGCACTTAGCATAAACATGTACAAATTCATAAACTAGAAAGCCAACACGCTTAGTGATTCCTTGCTGTAGGATATATCATAGCAAACATGGGAAACAAACATGACATGCATGAGATCCCATACAATTATCCTACTTAACTGAGATATAATACTAGTAGGGTCAAAACTTCTTGACCTCATGTGACCCAAAATGACCTTTTGACCCCTTAAAAACAATAGTGATCACCTTACCAACATGCCCATCAACATGAGTAATTCAAAATTAAGCTTAGTATAGAATGAGTATGGAAGTACTACTACCATGGTATGAGATCCCTCACAGTTATCCCCCTAAAAATATTATGTCTACAAAGTTTGATCTAACTGTCACCTCAAACCTTTGATCTCCACACACAAGAGGAATTTCTCACACAGCTTTAATATTCCAGAAAACTGTCTCATTACTTGAAAAAGCGGTATTTTGAAACCATTTTTATCAAAAGTTTGGTCAATGGGGACAGCTCTCCATTCTGAAGTCTCTATGTTCCGATGCCTCTATGTTTCGAAAAGTCTGCATTGAGGTTAGTGTTTAAACAAGCCCTCATCGACACACTCTCCTACAAGCATTGGATCAAATACTGTGTTCTCACATACCCCGCGCTCAAGGTAACACTGTATTACCTCACGCTCAAGTAACGTGGGAACGCGGGGTCGGTGTTTAAATTTCAATCCACCTCAAATTGCACGGTTAAGCAGTTTTAAACATCGTGTTTGTTTTAATCAAGCAAGGTCACAGGTATTTATAGCACTGATGACAGGTATTTTCTTACATTTTGCTGTAATTGGTGTGTGAAATATTTGGTCTCGTTACTATGGTAACACTATCCAATCAACGAAACACTGGGTACGTGAGAACACAGACTGGAAAACATGGGGTTAGCCAGTGGTTTTGTCTGATTGTAAACACGAGTTAACACTGGGTGTTGCGGGGTATGTGAGACCAAGCCTAAAGAGACATCTGAACAGAGATGTGTAACCTTGGCTATTACTGATGGCAATTTTTGCTTTATGGGGGAAATGCCCCACCCATTGTCTATGGTATCCTTTGCAAATTAACAAAAGCAGATATCCCTATTTATCCATAATTTAACAAGACTTTTAATTCGCCTTTTGTCTACTTATACTGTGGGTACAGCATAACATACAGTACAAGTTTTCCTTGTTTGATACACAGTATACAACATTATTCTTGCTTTTATTACCTGAACTACTTTTAAATGACAGCAGCAATGCAAAATAAAATCTTTTTAAAATACTTTTGAAAAGTGTCATAAAGGGTAATCTTGAAGCAATGGTTCTATGCATTAAGCTTTATGGTACACTTTTTTTTCTTTGGGGGGGGGGGGGGGGATAGTGACATGGATAAAAATGAAATGTGAGACAAGAATTCTCACTCGATGATGATATTTGACATAGCTATACAATCCTTCACACAGGGGTTACTTTTTTGGTGCGGTTATCCAGATATAAGCAGAGATTAGGCAAGTAGTATGCTGATACATTTTATGCTATCAAAAATTTTAAACAAATTCTACAATGAAACTAAGTGACAAATAATCACTGTAGAGCATATTGAAACTGTAAAGCAGAAACACCAATCTAGACAGACACCAATGTTTAAAGTTTGTTCAACAAAATTCCTTATACAAACACACTATTTGTTCAATTCCACCAGCTTCTATGTAAAGGACACTAATTTCTGAAGGGTGTCAATCTACAATATTTCTAAGATGACTTTCAGTTTAGAAACTTGATCAGTGTACATGAACTTCTCCATCTCCAGACAATGGCTAGGCAAACAACTTTTATTTGTGGTCAGATGAGACAAGATAATGTGGACAGTTATTTTATGCTGGATTTAGCAGAGGTGTGACTTTCATGGAAGTCTGACATTTTGACCACAAAAAGAGTACTGAATGCCTGCAGGGAATGGCAGGAAATAGGAGTATATACAAACAATGGGCTGTCATGGTTATGTACTGAGATAAAAATAAGCTTTCTTCAGAGGGTTTATAAGAGTCAATTAACACCACTTATACAGTAAAAAGCTTAAGTCAATTGAGCTGTATGTTTGTATGAGGTAATCCTTCAGGACACTGTGGGGATAACTGGCAGTCAACTGTGAAAAATTGGGCGAGATAACTGTGACCAAATGGCAAAGAATGGGTCAGTCACAATTTGATTCACTCTATTAGGCAATGACAGTTCATGTGCGCTGAAGGGTATTTGATACCAAATGATCAGTGTAAATTAGGTTCTTTTTTGTAAAACTAACTAACTGTGGTATATCTAATTAATCAATTCCCACTTCCAATTAATGCATGCTTGCATGCACATGTCCTCATGAGGACAGTAGGCACAAGGTTTGTCAAATATTAGCACTTTTTGCCACTAAATTTAATGTTTTCTTCAGGTTTTCTTTAAGGTTATTGAAAAAGCAATGTAGATATGTTATAAAAGAGATTCTTGTGCATCACACAGAGTACTCTCTGTTCAAAGTTTATACTTATGAAGTTCCATATCAGTCATCTACTTAGTGTGCACGGAAGCATCTTCTAATATTTTCAGACTATGTCCCTAAATGAACCTTATATACAGACTGTTTAAACTAACATGTTCCACATCAGTTTCATGAAAAAAAGTCTATTTACTTGTGGCTGCAAAATCAGCATACCCATGAGCATTGAAGCATGTATGCCAGCCTGAAGAACAGATTTTGCCTTTTTAAGATTTTATATTTTGCTCTGCCCACTTTTTCATGTATTAATACTTGGAACTTAATGAAATAACAGGGCACAATTTCATGTCAGAATCAACATACTGTACAGTAACTACCATGTGATGTGCCTTTTTGTGCACCTTAGACCTTCTTACTATGAGTTTGCTTCAGTACTTAACAAATGCATTTTCAAAATTACCTCACTAAAGAATTTACATAGTGAAGTTAATAAACTGTTCCAAAAAAATTATATACCCTTTGCCTATTACATTACACATGCCAAATTATTCTTACCCTTTCACCCTAACCGCTCATGGATATTAACTTCAACAGTTATATACTCTTTTGAGATATAGTGTTGGCAAGGTTTAGATGTTTTGAACTCTGATGACCCCAAATGACCTTTGACATCCAATAAAAACAATAGGGGTCATCTACTCAGTATGGACAATCCACTTAGTAAATATGAGATTCCTGGCAGTTACCTTTCTTGACATATGGTGTTTACAGGTTTTTGACCTTTTTCCCTATGGTGACCCCAAATGACCTTTGACCTCCATCAAAAACAATAGGGACCATCTACTCAATATGGACAATCAGCAAGGTAAGTATGTGATTGCTCACATTTTTCCTTCTGGAGATATCGTGTTTACAAGCAATTTCCAAGGTATTTACATTTTGACCTCTGGTGACCCCAAATGACATTTGACCTCTACCAAAAAAAGTAGGGACCATCTACTCAATGTGGACAATCTACATGCCAAGTAAGGTTGTTACCGTTCTTGAGATATCGTGTTTACAAGCAGGTGTCACACACACACACACACGACATCACCATCGCATAGATTCCTTGCCTGCGTTCGGCAAGCAATCAAAAACACATACACTAGTGCTTTGAGGATCCCAAAACTTACGAAACAAGGAATTGAGGCAAAATCTTAGAACAAAACGGCTGACACAGAGGACACAGCACTGAAATTTCCAATTAAGTAGGATAATTGGTTAGTATTCTGCAAGGTGAATTGATTGAAAGGATACTTTAAATGTAGACCTAAGTAGCTTCTTCAAACATATTTTTTACTTAAAAAACAGACGGGTCACCAGAGGAAGGAATTCATGTATTCCGCCGACTGTTGGTTTGCTGGTCACAGTAGCCTACAGTGATTTTCAATCCAAACAGTCAAATTTTTCTAAATCATACAAAAAGGTCTCTATTTCGACTTCTTTTTTCCGAGGTGGTCATGCTAATCTGACAACTTATCTTAATTTGCCTCATAATACACTGTTTGGCCATCATTATTTTAAATATCTCGAAAATTGTGCATGTTTCTGATAAAGGCTCTGTGATGTCAGGAAATAATTAGCTTGCATTCCACTTCATAGTCCTCTGACACATTTAATGCATTTACACATGTTGGCAATTTTGGGGGCTTTTCAACCAGAGATGGAAATATTAAATTTTAATTTTTAAAAGCTAGAGACAAAAAATTGGCCTGTTATCTGATCTAAAATTACTGTTGTGTGACCCAAACTAAGCCAGTTGTGAACTGGTTCCCTGTTTAATTAATCAAATCTATAAGGAGAATGTACTGTGGGAACACAGTGCTTATCCAGCTATTTTTATCACTATACTTGGTATCTCCTATCTATTGAAGTATAGGCCGAGTGGAGAATGTTTATTTGTTGTTAAATGTTTCCAACAGAAAGGTCACTCTCCCTGAAAACAATGAGAGGAAACTATAGGTGCAGTGATTTGGAACCACTACACTGAATAGCATTTATGTCTAAGCTTGTGGTGAATTGTGGGTTGAATGCTTTTTCCACTGACAGTAAAAATGAAAAAAAAAAGACCTTGTAAATTTATTCTTTCAGTTGAGATGTAGGAGGGCAACAGGGAATAATTTAGTACAGAAATTTTCCATAGCATTTTTGTGATACAAGTTCCATTTTGTGTTGCAATTTCCAGAATTTGCATAGCAATTTTCACTACCATAATTTTTTTTCTTTTATGCTGTACTACACTGTCCACGAAAAGTCTTGTCTGCAATATTAATATGGATCCGCAGAAACAAGGCACTAAGTTCTGACTTCAATTCCATATGGGACTGAATCAGCTCCTTGCTTTGCTGTACAGTATCAGGTCCTCCAGAAAGTATGTCAAAAATATTCACTCAGCACACTTGATGCACTTGATGCACTAACAAACTGGAACGCACCAGAAGACAGTCAGTAACCTCAGTGGTTTTGCCCCACCATGATAACAAGCAAATTTTGAGCTTGCGATCCACTTCTAACAGTGTTCTCAAATTTCTCATATGTATTACATACAAAGACTACTATGGGTATTGCTACAGCCTCATTCAGGGTAGTCAGAACGATGTCAATTTGAAAGATGTCCAATATAATAAAGTTTTCACACATTTCATAAAATAATTATGAGGCACATGTAAAACACTCTTACTAAGCCCTTCATACTATTTTCGAAAGATTAACCACTGTAATTTTGCTTTACGATGCTTTTTCTTCTGAGTTATTTGTGCCTGACTTTGCACCATCCTAACATGTTTGTATATGGAGATGTGTAGAGACTAGGCCAGTCTTGTGTTTCTGTGTAGGAAGTTTGATCCCTATGGGAAGTCTCTGAGCTATCATAACAGTAGCACTTGCAGAGTGCCTCATAAGATTTAAACTGCATACGTTGAAGTCGCACCATGGACAATTAATGTACAGTAACTAGCGGCCAATAGGTGCATGTAAAAGTTTCGGGAATAGGCATAATTACCTTGCTGTTTTGAACGTACTCAAGTGTCTGGATACTTTTTGTTGTTTTTTTGCAGTATTTCATTGCTTGACAAGTGTGAGTGTACTAATAGTATATTGAACAGTTGTAGGGCTTTGTGCAGTATTCATTTCCATTCATCAAGTACGGAACTTTTGCTCGAAAATTGCATCGCAAATTTTGCCAGACCTATTTCTATTTGTGATGAAAATCTGTCATTTTGCATCGCATTTTGCATCGCATTTTGCGATGCGATACCGGATAATTATTGATAAATTATTCCCTGTGCAAGACCCTAAAAAATTGCCAGTGAAATGCTTCTTGTGTTGATTGGGCTTGTCAGTAGTGGTCTCCAAAAAGTCCTAAGAGTCAAATTAATTAGCACCCCCATCTCCTGTGTTCTTCACTACACAATGTAAATTAGACATCAGGATGGGTGTTTCAGATTTCACATTTCTGCAGCAGGTTATATTGCAGGTTTTGTATTTACAAGCTGTTTTCAGAGACACTGCCTATGTGACACTCAATTACCACACTTTGCCACATACCATTCATCAGATAAAACTATGTGGCAATTGGCAAACAAATGTCATCAATGCAGTGTGAGACAAAAATTCTGACATGACATCTGAAAGAGTAAAATATGTGAGGCAATAGGTGTCAAACCTGTGAATCCAAAGGGCTACTATACTAATGTCTCCATTTCTTACAGACTTTTACCCATAAAAAGCTGTGGTTTCTTTTGCCTTTTCATGAGCACAGGTTACAGGTTCAATATATCAAAAAGTGCCAGGCCATACATTTGGGTATCAAACAAATCATGAGTACAAGTACACAAAAGTGTACAGGTACAGGTACATAATGCAAAACCTTCCAAAAACCACAGGCATCTGACTTGCCTAAACACACTCACACCAAGGTACAGTACCTACCAGCTCTCTGTAAACTTGTCAATTTTTACTTTTTGTTGTTGACACCTTCTTTTTCGAAACCACCGCTCTACTTCACGAGTAGATAAGTCGGTCTGCTTAGACAAGCCTTCTATCCTCTTGGTGCTAGGACGTTTTGTTTCTCTTCTGAAGACATCTTCAAGAAAGGCATTTTCTGTGGCAACTACTGATCGAGTTGTACGAACTCCTAAAGCTACACCCAGCGGTCTTGCTAATAAGCTGAATAGAAGAAAGTAGAGAAAGCCAAAAAGATAAATGTAATTCATTTATGAAATGATTAAGTCCAAGGATGGATCAGGCCATCAGGGGATTCAGTCATGAACACTCTGCAAATTTTTGCAAGAAAAATGTGCCTTCTTAAATCTTAACACCAGGCTTGGGGTAATCGTAATCAGTAATTGTAATCGACTGCAATCGATTACACATTTTGAAGTAGTTGTAATCGCAATCGATTACTTTGGGGAAATCGCAAAGTAATTGCAATCGTAATCGATTACAATGGCAAAGTAATCGCAATTGTGGTTTCATTTCTGATTACATTGAAGTTGAATTAAACAAAGAAATAAAGTTACTAAACAATTTTTTCAGTGCTTGGTTCTTCTGCTGGAAAGACAAAATTTAATTGTCCCTCTTTCCTGGATGGTCCAGCTTAAAATGAGTGAGAAGTGCACGGGTTCAATAATCTCTTCTTTAGGAGCACTTGGTTCTGTCCGGGCTTATCTAGAGCAATGTCCATGGCCTTTTTTCCAGTTGTGGGCACTGGATTATTTTGCCTACTACATTGTTTTATGTGGAACGAAAATGTAATCACAATTGCAATCATGATTACATTGCAATGTAATTGCAATCGTAATCAATTACTTTCAATTTCAGCTGTAATCGTAATCATAATCGCAATCGTAAAATATGAAGTAATCGCAATCATAATCGGTTACATTGAGATGTAATCGCCCAAGCCTGCCTAACACACATGTAATACTTTTTTTTTTTGCACATACTGGCACTTTTTTGCTTTCCAAACTGCACATCTTCCAACAGCTAGAGGCTAAATCTGCCCTTGATTAAGAAAAAGATATTTTCTTTAAGACTTGTCAGTCTAAACAACATTTTTACAAGATATTAGCTAAATTCTTAAATTTTGTAAAGGGCAAAAAGCAGTTGCCCACCCCACCTTGAAGTAGTGTAGTAGACTGTCCTGTTTCATGATTGGCTGTTGAGAACCATATGACAATACATGTATTTCTTCTCCTTAAATTTGAAATTTAATAAAAGTACCTGCTTGATTTTCCTTGAATATGCAATACTGAAGTCCTAAAATATTATAAAAGATACTTTGAAAAGAAACTGGGAGATTTAGCTGCTGCTTCAACAAGCTTGGGGTGGCTGCTCTTGCCCTTTAAGTTTTTCAAAGTTTGGATAAAATATTATTCTTGAGCAGCATATGCTTAAATTTCTATTCATGAGAAACTTATTTCTTGGGAAGAAGGTTACCACACTGCCTTGTTTGGAGCAATGGACTATACTTACTGAATACTGACGTTACAAATGTTTTCTTCAAGATAACACAAACCAAACATATCCCTTCAAGCATGATATCCTTACACTGTGGTCTCACATACCCCATGCTTGTGGTAACACCGTGTCACCTCCCACGCGAGTAACGTGAGAACAAGGGTTAACACGGTGTTTAAATTTGGATCCACCTCAAATCGCAGGGTTAAGCAGTTTTTAAACACCATGTTTTTTTTTTTTTTAATCAAGCAAGGTCACAGATGTTTATGGCACTGATGACAGGTATTTTGTTACATTTTACAGTAATCAGTTTGTGAAATATTTGACCTCGTCACTATGGTAACACTACCCAATCAAAGACACACAGGGTAAATGAGAATACAGACTGAAAAACACAGGGTTAACTTGCAGTTTTGCCTGATTGTAAACATGAGGTAACACTGAGTGCTATGCTGTGTATGAGACCAAGCCTTTAGTTTAATTTTCAAATGCCAAGCCTTCTTCTATTTCCTTCAAAATTATTTATAAAGATATTTTATGATATAAAACTTGTATGCTGAAGGTGAACCAAGGACTAAAGTTACCTGCATGAGTTTAACAATTCAGTCATAGAAAATGTTTTAGTACGATGAACAACAGAACTCCATAATTAAATTACATATCATTCAAATTGGGATGACTCCAGTTTGTCCTTAAAAATAAAGTATTAAAACAGTAATTGGTTCAACTTACAGTACTGATGTGTAATTTGAATTTGTTTTATGACAAACTTGTGTATAAAATGCTAATTATATTTTTACACCTCAGTGGAGTGTACAGTACAGTTGCTCTTTAATCCTATACGTTCTTAGGATAGGTACATTCATGAACAAAAAATAAGTACAGTATGTTTTCAAAGATTTAATACTCTGCATTTGCAGTCCAGAGTTATACCTCGGCTATCAACAAACCCATCATTTAGAGTACTGCATCTAAAATTCTCTACACAGGGTGGAGTTTTTTTTTTTTTTTTCATTCATTATTTGAAGTAACATTTTATAATTACGTTTCAAGCCGCAAAACCCCAAAGTAAGCTATATAATTTCAATAAGTAATAACTACGAGTTAGTTTATTTAATAGACTCGGTTTTATGACTCAATTTCTAAAAAAAATTGCTAGAAGTCAGGCCTTCCACAGCCTTTTTTTCCTGTCCACAGGATTGATTTACCTACTTCACTGCTGATGCTGAAGCATCAAGCACAATTATGGCAACTTAGGTTGCTTAAAGTCTTCAGTATGACCAGGCCAGGACTTGAACTCCACACCTTATTGTGAGGCTATTTTCAACTCTCACAATTGTAATGAAAGGTGTAGAATTGGGAATAAAATAGAAGAATTGGTAGCTTGGTTTCTAGAGGCATTCTTCACTATTTATCACAATACAGAGCCCAAGTTACTGTAAGTTAAAAAAGATGATAAAAGTAAATCAAACTACTTAAAGGGCCAAACCTCTCACCCCAAAGTACAGTTTTGGTACAGGGGTACCAAAATTCTCAATTGGCTCAGCTATTTTATTGACAACTAATTTAAACAATGCAGAGTACCAAAGCTTATACTACACAGCATGAATGGTACTGAGAGTGTTTTGATTATATAATTTGAGTTTTTCATTACTCACCTTGAAGCAATAAAATGAGATTGCATCTGGATGAGCATGAATTTCAGACAGTTATGGGAGGGGCTTAAGTAAGCAGGTCGGGAGAATTAGTACTGTTTGGGGTGAGAGAACTGGGCCTTTAAGTAATGCAGTTTACACGTAACACTGCAGTAGCAGATGCCACTTGGCAGGGACACAACTTCTTTGTTGGAGGACGACTACATTACAACTCAACTACTCAACTTAGCATCACACATTTCCTGTCTAGTACAGGAATAACATGTGATATTTATGTAAAGAAATACATTAAGGAAACAATGCTCCCTCCGTCTCTTAGCAGGGAGGTCTGCGAGGGAACCAAATACCCTTGATGGATGTCCATGTGAATGACACATGAGGGTCCTGCTACTAAATTACTTGCAGTCAAGTAAGGGATTAATCAGGAATTATTTACAGTCAGGTAAGGAATTTGGCAGGAGCTATTTACAGTCTAGTAAGGAATTACATTAACTTCCAGGGAGCCAACCCGAAACTCCACTTACATTATGAGCAGTGGATTTTTAAGTTCTAAACACTTAAACTGGGCCACCTGATATACTGCAGAGCAACTGTCTCCAGAGAAATTATGTTGCATTTCAGAAGGCAATATGATAGTGGAAAAGTTTTTCTTTCATTTCCAAATTGTCCCTTTCCTTTAAGAATTTTGCTTCACAGAAAAGCTCTATTTTTCAAAATTACAAACACTTATAAAAAAAGGAAAATTTTAGGGGACCTTTGTATTATTTATAAATGGATAATACTTTGAACTATTCTATTCATCTTCCTATACCTACAGTACACATGATTGTGGTGAACTTGTTGGGAGAGTGGTACAACTAAAATACATTGACCATATGCTGACATCATTTTGGAAAACAGCAATGAAACACGAGGTTGCACCACTGAACTTTGTGTAAAACATACATGGAGCAGTGGGCCATATTCAGTAAAATTTGACTCACATGTGTGGAAAACTTCATAGGCCTATGCATATGAAATTAGTTGGCCAATCAGCTGTTTGCATTTGTTGGTGTTGATTTGTTATTCCTCAAAGTGTGGGTTTTTTTTATGCATTGTGACATCATATGCATAAGGTCCATTTGGAGAAGGACATGCAGACATTACTTATTATTAATTGCCATCTCCACTTGGCCAAATACTGTAGTCAAATAATTGACCATGACAATTTGACTATGTATAAGTGACAATTCAATTAATTAAGCAGAAATATGAGTTGATATCTGGCTTGAAATAATGCATCCTATGCATTGGTGCTTGAGAGCTGTCACACAAGGCCCGCACTGCACTGCATGCCTGAGTTGTCACAATTGACTTCCTGAAGTTGACACATTTAGGAATGAAGTACTTTGTACACAACGCACAGTGCACTGTGTCTATTGTCAGATATAAAAGACAACTTTTATGTCCTTTCACAGCACTTTCACAATCACTTTGTATACTGTAAGTGTTGTACTGTATACAAATCTAAACTGTAAATTCAATTAAAAGAGAATTTAACACCAGACAGTAGTACTGTAAAGAGCTACAGAGTTTGGGAACTTTCCTGAAACTTCAAAGAGGCTTGAGGCTTTCGTTTTCATACATAATCTTATAAACCAACAAATTTTCAAACACCCCGAACACATGCACTGTACTGAACAAAGCAAGAATTAAAGGACCAATCCTCTCACTTAAAACTACAATTCTTGTAGGGGTTTACCAAAAATCTCAATTGGCTCAGTTCTTTGACTGACAGCTAAATCAAACAATGCAGAGTTACCAAAGCTTCTATTACACGGCATGAACTGTACTGAGAGTGTTTTGATTAGACACATTGAGCTTTTTCATACTCACCCTGAAGCAATAGACTGAGATTGTGTCTGGATGAGAATGAATTTCAGACAATTGTGGGAGGGGCTTAAGTAAGAAGATCAACTTACTGTTTGAGGTGAGAGAATTGGGCCTTTAAGTGACTGAGGGTACACAAAAAGTTAGTGTTTATACTCTGCTGCGTGAAAACAAACTTCCTTCCAAGCATATTGCCATTTACAACTGTAGACAAAGTTCAGTGTGTGTATACATAGTATAAGGGCTAGTGGAGTACCTCAATTTAAAGCACAGATTAAGTACTGGTACTACTGGCCAGAGAAGAACTTCTGTTGTACAGTAACAACAGTTAGAAAGCAAATTGTGCAACACTTACACTGTACTGGACAGTAACGTTATTGCAATGAACATAGGGTGGCCGGCCATTTGCTACAGACTCTTGAGCAGTTTGTTTGGGATGAAATGGGAAGACGCAGTATCCATCCTTTCATTCTGACAATTCTAATATGAAGCTTCCCAACAGTATGCAGGGAAGGACTTAAGAAGTTATTTCTTTGCACTGGCCTACTAAACCTGCATGAACCATTACAGTTACAATACCTGTAGTCTACACCAGAACAAAACTTCCTAATTCTAAAGTTTCAAGGAAATAGATTCTACTGGATCTGTTTGAAAGAAGGCATGGATTTACCAGAGGGCATGGCCACATGACATACAAGGGTCAATGTAGACTAAATGCAAGGCGAACTTCTTTTCACAAAGGGTCATAAATGCTTTGAATCAGTTGCTACCTGGAGTCATTGACTGCAATTCTTTGAATACTGTGCCTTCCTGTCTTTCCTCATCAAAGACCGAGAGGGATGTTTGGTGTGGTCTTGGACTCCTAGCTGGGTTATACCAAAGACTATAAAATGGTACCCACTGCCATTGCGCTTGGTGTTCAGCATAAGCAATGGAGTAGGGAAAACAAGCCAGTGAGCCACAACTGGAAAAAAGGCCATGGCCGGCCCAACTTAAAACCAATTGATTAGAAACTGAGCCATAAAACCTCATCACACTATCTAACATGATTATGTGACTACCCCCTCCCCCCCCACCATTTCAGCCACCTGTGTAGTCAGGAGGCAAAAAGGTGAAAGAGAATGTCCATATGTTTTCTTTACACATGCAAAGCCAACATTTACAACACTACAGTAACAGCACAACATGTACTTACAGTAACCATTTACTACAATGTGGCAGCACTGCATCCACCCCTGCAAAAAGCTGGACGCAAAGACACATTGAGTCCGCGAAAATGGTGTAGCTGCTAGAAATTTTCAATCCTAGTCCCAAATTAAATAGACCAGCTATAAACTCCATTCTTTATTGTCAAATCATGAAAAGATCTGTTGCTAGCCAATCTTCAAATACTGGATGAAATGTTTTGACTTGATAATGCAGCTTTTTGCAGAAAACTACCATTGTACCACATTTAATCTCCGTACAGATCCCGTAAAGTACTGTACGAAAGCAATTCCGCGGGCTTTCTTAGAGCTGTATGTTACAGTACATTGTATACCTATTGGATCTACTATGCTGTGGCATAGGCATTTACTTACGTGTGACGCGAAATCCCCAGATTTTCGTGTTCCTGGATTTCTACAACGCAGCACTCAGCGCAAAAGCCAGGTAACGGCCGGACTGTTACAATACATACCGCGGGACATGTCTTAGGTACTCTATAATGATAATTATGGCGGATATTTTCATGTTACGGTGTTACTCATTGTTTTTCAGTGTACAACAGATGCATGTGTGTTTGTTAACTCAGTTTTTGTCATTCTTGCTAAAGGCACACAGTTAGTTTCTAAGCCCCCTCATTCCATACCAAAGGAACGTTATCTGTACTGTAGTAGTTCAGAGTCAGGCTGTGTGCCACATTTGCATTGAACACCCACCCAGCTGTTCTGTACGATCTGTACCATCCAACTGTAATGTGTCATGCCAGTCGGTGCCGGTGTGGTAAGTTAACGTTCATGGCTAGCTGCAGACGATCCGATTTTGAAGGGAAAAAATAAAATCTTGAAAATTTCCAAAGATTTGCTTTATAATTATTACAAATTTTAAAGAAGGAGTACATGCTTGTCGCTCATAATGATTTTCTTTCCAAATACAGAATAAGTATCCCAAAGCTCCAGCCTCCCGATACGATAAATTTTCAAGCAACCCATCCTTGTTGTTAGTAAAAGTAAATCCCCGGGCTAAAGTATAAATGGATCAGTCAAAGTAGCCCATTAGCCAATGACACAATCTCAGGGAATAATTAACGATGTGTGATGATTTTATGTGCATGTATTAATGTGCTTAAGTTCACTATACCCAAATGTTTTCATAACATAATTAAATACCATGTCCTCATAGAGGATTGTGGCATTGTCAAAGTTAAGCATGTCGTACAGGTTAACGTGTTTGGGGTCCAGTGTCCTGGACATGAGGTTAAACTGCATCCAGGGTGTGGCTTCTGTTCTATTCAGCCAGTCTAGAGCATGGCCACACATGTTTGCCCTTTAGAGGGCGTACTTGTCCATTTGGGATGTTTAGCTCCTTAAGGGAGCAGAATTCCTCCGGGAGTAAATGTTTGGTTTTCGCCCATTGGCTCTTCACCAGAGAGTCGAGGGAACTTTTAGAAAAAAAAAACGTGTTTGGGGTCCACAGATTACTACATCCCCCATGATACCACACCCAATAGCATGAAAAGACAAAAATATACACTTATGTTACAAGTTTCCTAGGATCGGCAATTGGGATGGGGTATAAGGATTTATTTACGCCTAACAGCCTTTCAAATAACATTCATGGACAGGTTAATGTGCACAAAACCTCTGAACTATTAAGCTAGAAAATTTGGGTCTTGAAAGTATGTGCACCCCTCAAAATTTTGCAAGTTTTGCAGCCATAACTGCATCATCATTTTGAAAATCTTCATTTTTTTTAGTTGCACAATTTTTGCAATTCACAATCGAGTCAAAAATTATAACAAAACCATTTAAGGATTGTCTAAAAGAGTAGCCTGCTAAACAATGCATTTTGTTAAAAAAACAAACTGTAACCAGTGCTTTTTTTTTGAAGGAAGGGACTGAGGAAGGTGAGGAGGATTAGTCAACTTCCTTTCCATGTTTCCATGAAAACCAAAAAGTATTTAGTACTGTTTCTTGAGTTTCATTTTAGAGGAGGGCACCTTTGCAACAATATTTAAACTTACAGTACAGCCTCCCTTTAGATTGCATCTTATAGGGGGTTCAAATCAAGCTTTATCCCCCTAAACCCACCTATGACTTTGGCCAAGGGCACCATGAATATAGACTTGGGGTTTGACAGTAATGAATCTCACCCCCCCCTCCCCCTTTTTTGAGTCCCTGTCAGAATTCCTGTTAACTAAATGTTGCTCCCATTTGATGTCATGAGCATTTATTGTGGCCGATATTTTATAGCTAGATGACAATTAACTACTGTAACAGTTCAATTGGTGATACTGTAGGCCTTCAGTCAATACCTGCCACTGTCAGTCATATTCTTGATTGTTAGGAATTCTCCCATACTCGCTATAAGGGCTGCAAGGTGCCAGCCCTGGAAACTTTATTTAAGCAGATTGATCCCAATTCCCTTCTTCTGGTATTTTAAAATGAATAGAAATTTTTGACATTACTCCCACATTTGAATGGATACTTTTTAGTGGGATTTGGTTGTACCTACTTTTTTATTAAAATAATTTTATCCCAGCATTGAACCATTGTATTTAATCATGTTGGTGTTTAATCAAATCCAATCTACAGTAACTAACTGTAAATAATGTAAACTGTGCCCATATCAAGCACTCCTTAAATTCAAACGATGAATGCTATTTTTTTTTTAGAAAAGAAATACAGTAGATTGCAAATTATGACAAAAAAAATAAATAATGAGTGTTTTACTGTGATAAATGGGCTAGTAGTTAATGCTGCATATTTACAACACATGGCAACAGGAGACTTCTTAATATCCAAAGTGATTTGAACACTCTTAAAAAATATTTACATTCAACAGAAAAATTACCTACACTATGAATGCTTTTGGCAAACAAGTGCAAAGTCCATTCCATGAATGTATGGTGTGATTTTGGTGTCACATCAGCCAATGTGAGTACTCCAGTGGTACATGTTTAGTATCTTATCATGACTGCTGACACTTATCAGGCTTTTAAAAACAAAAGCAGCTGCCCTAGACTTCAAAACAACAAGCTAAATTTCACAAATTTCCTCCTATTATTCTTGCAAGTATCTTGCATGGAATTTGAGGACAGGAATGTTCAGGGCAGATTGAGCAGCGGCTAATCATAAATTTTATAATTGAGTGATAAGAAAAATAATGGACATCACATGATTCTAAAGAGCCATACATGCTCATTTGCTCAGGGTGCAGGGTGCAGGGAAATTCAATATAATGAAATGTGCCAACATGGCATAGTGCTAGCAACAGCTTCATCTCCTCAAAATGCATAGATGAATTATTAAGTTACTTATTTGAAATCAGAAAGTTTGCCTGAGCAAATAACAGCAACAATAGCTGAATCTCTACGTTATCAATGGGAAAGATTTTTCTTGAAAGGAGAATACTCACAGTATACTGCCTTATTTTGA
This sequence comes from Holothuria scabra, assembly GCA_037179385.1. NCBI lineage: Eukaryota > Metazoa > Echinodermata > Holothuroidea > Aspidochirotida > Holothuriidae > Holothuria > Holothuria scabra. The sequence goes on along the minus strand of CM074196.1, from coordinate 12,117,791 downwards.
CTGATTTATGATTCTGTAATTAAAGTATTAGACAATTTTCTGTATCAAATGCATGGGCATTATTTCTCTTTATTGTGCAGTGAAGTTCTATCAAACAAAAGGGTACTGGGTCTGATGCTAAACTGCATCAAAGTGGAGTGCAGAGGTCATGTACTGTATGTTGAGTAGTATAAGCTCCTGACTATTGCACATAAAATGCACACACAAGACCCATTATTACTCAACACCAGACTGGAGGGTTGTCAGAGCTACATAACTAACTATATCCCTCTCCATGGTTGTCCTCATTTATGCTGGGGTTGTAAAATATGACCAAAACATTTTCAACCTGTTGTAAAAGGCGACTTAAAAAATAGACATGAACCACTTTATCTAGATGACATTATAACACATTCGTGTTGGTGTATCATTAAATCTCATTTGACTAACAAGAGGGAAAACAGGCCAGTGAGCCACCCTGACAACTGGGAAAAAGGCCAAGGCCACCTTGACTTAAACCAACTGGTTAAAAACTGGGCCATAACAATCTATCTAACTAACTCACAACTTAATCAAACAACAGACTTCCAACTTTTACAGGATATGCCGTACATTCCCTAACAGCCTGTGGTAAAGAATTTCTTACATTTGCACCAAACCGGAGATTTTAAGGATTGGGATTTATAGAAGATCTATCGGCTTTGGATGTTTGACTTTCTCCTTCCTTTAAAAAGTTTGACACTTATTTGCTTCTTTTTTCCCCCTTTTTTAACTGGTTCCATGCCCTCTGTTTTTACATTCTTCCATTTGCATTAATGGATGTTCAACATTTATTGCTGTGTAACTCCTTTTGATGGAACTTGTGTACAGTAGTTGCAATATTTCCAATGATTACTTTTCATCCATGGCTCGATTTTCGTGGTTGTCCGATTGTTCGGGACAACTAAAATATCACACAGACAACCAAAAGTTAAAGGTCGGTTGTCTGATGGACAACCATTTTTCTTTCACAATGAATTAAAAGCAGCTTTTTTTTATCCGATTGTAGATGGTATACTGCTGACTGTTCAACTCTATCAACTTGATACTTTTTCAGTCATACAGTCATCCAATATTTCAGACTTCCAGTGTTTTTGTTTCTCAAAATTACATCTTTCTATTCTTCAAGATCAATAATACAAAACACCGTTACTGGTTTGCAATTGTGTGAAAAATGTTTCCGACAACCAAATTTTCTTGTGGACAACTAAAATACTGAAATGGTTGCCCGAAGGACAACCATAAATTTTTCTGAAAATTGAGGCCTGTCATCAGTTGGATAAACACATATCATGTAGTACCACACTACATGATCACAGTGTAACTTTACAATATAGTCAGTAATAATTCACAGCATGCAAATCTTAACTGCAGCTTGTGAATCTGCAATAGCATATGGTACAATGCTTTTATTATTGCAGGCTTATGACTTACAAACTTACAATGTTATAAACCTGAGCTAAGTAATCAAAAGCCCCTGCCTTGATGACTTAAACATGAAGTAAAAAATAGTGCACACTACAGTATATACATACTGTACATTTATCACCCATATTTCAAATCTCAATTTGCATCAATATACTGATATTTTTTACAGGTTATGCCTTAACCTTCTTCAAAAGCTTCTTTCCCTCTTTTCTTTTCTTTTACCATTTTGATTTCTTTTTGTTACATTCGAAAAAGTAAGTACTTAAGTCTTTATTTAGCATGTCAACACCAAAGATTTACCATACTTCAAGTGCTGTAGTTTTGAGAATCACAAATTTATGGTTCATGAGTAGATAAAGTACTGTAACATACTGTAATGTGGTATCTACTGCAGATCTGAGTGAAGAATACATGGGTATAATGTAAAATACAATGTACATATGAATAACTCAATGCTGAGAATACAGTAGCAGAGTACTATCCTAAGACCTGAAAAGAACATACTGCCATGTATTTTTGAGGTGGGTTCCTTTCCTGGTGTTTGGTACCAAATCTGGATAACCAGGGTTGAAACTTGGCACTTGTCCTATCATCCAAGATACAGTAGGTCAGTAAAAAAAAATTGTTTTGGACAACCACCTTCTCGCTTTAAGATTCTTCAATGGCCAAGTCGATTATTTTATTTTTAATTGACTACCTTTTCTACAGCTGCAAGGAAGAATCTTGCAACATGCTCTTAAAGGGACAATCCTCTCACCCCAAATTACACTTCTAGTATAGGGTTACAGAAACTCAAACGATGCAGAGTATCAAAACTTATATTACACAGCACGAACTGTTCTGATAGTGTTTTGATTAATATACACATCGAGCTTTCTATATTCACCCTGAAGCAATAAAATGAGATTGTGTCTGGATGAGAGTGAATTTCAGACAATTGTGGGAGGGGCTTAATTAAGAAGGTTAGGAGAATTGGTACTGTTGCGATGAGAAAATTGGGCCTTTAAGTCTTAACCCTTTGCCAGCTAAGCACGTACATTTGCCTGCTCTAAATATTTCCATAGCCCGCTAATCTACTGTACATTTACATGCTTTTGCAACTCATTTTTGAACAGCTCAGCCCTTCACAAAACTTTCACAAAAAACGTCGATCTATTTACCATATGAAAGCTAACAAAATAAGCTAGCAAATGGTGGTGCTATTACACTACATTTGACTGTATAGACCAGGTACGCTTGATTTTAAAACAAAATGGCAGCGCCCACGAAAAGGAGTGCAGAAGTTCAAAGATCAGCAAAATTTACTGGCTACTTATCAGAATAAGGGGAGATGAAATTGAGGAAGAGGACAATTTGTCCAATAAATCTGTTGAAGATTTGGAGGAATTTGAAGATCAAAATACAGATAATCATACCAGTTATCAAAGTCTGCTGACTACTTGCACTTATATTAGACCTAATGTTAATGCTACTGTACTACTGCACATCCCAGCACAGGCTTAACTTGAAACAACATTCTGCTTTATGGAAATTGCTTCAGTGCCCAGCATGCACGTCATGCATTATAGCAGTAGCTGGCAAAGGGTTTTAATACGAGGTGGTATTGAGACAATGGTCAGGTCTGTCCCTATCACTGAAACAGACAGAAATGGAAAACTACTAGATGAAATCTAACTTTTGTTTTCTATGGCAGAGACATCAAATACAAGCATATCATTTTTCACTTTCATTTGTGCAACCAAACATTTTTTTTGGACAAACTCAATTTTGCTCCAGCTTCTTTGACGGACAGCCTAACAATTTCCTTAAAAATCAAGCCTGGTACTTTGCTTTCTATTAGAAAAATAAGTGATTTGTTTGCTAAGAATAGTACCTAAATAATTTTTTTTTTCAAAATTATTGTACTGTTCCATTCTTCAACGAGTAAGTCAAGAAAACCATAATAAAGTCAGGCATGCTAAAATTTTTGATCAATATAGGCCTACGATAGAAGCCACCAGAAACTCATTAAGTTGAATGTTTCACAACTTGAGCAAAATTAAACCTTCAGACAGACTGTACAATACAGTACAAAGTCATAATTTAATTCATGTAAAGAACTCTTAATATTATACACTTTCCTAAAATTCGAAATTGTTCCTTCTTTCATTGATTAATACAGTGCAATACCTTTACAGTACATCATGGAACTCTTCAGATCATGCCCCCCAAAAGCATCCACTCCCCTCTTGGGGACATCTTTGTTCAATAATTAGTCTAAAACTACTGAAAATTATACACTTTGTTCTTGAAAGCTTACATTTACCTTTCCACACAATGACTTGTAACACAAAGTTTACTGACAGGTAACAAGTGCTCTAAGTGAGATTTACTCTTTAAAAGTCGTTTTCAGCATACACTGTACTGTACTTTGCAGTAAACTGTCAATTAGTTCAAAGCTTGAAATGATCTCACTGATTAACCAAGTAAACACACAATGATTAGAATACCTCACAAACAATACAGATGAATATTTATGATTTTAAGGTCAGCAGTTCATTAACAAGTTCATTGACTAAAATATTAAAAGAACATCTTACCAGTGTTATACAATGAGTCACAGTTTATATAACAACCTAGATTATACCAAGATTATATTGCTTTGAAGTTATTTAAGGGCCAATTCTTCTCACCCAGACATTTCCAATTCTCCTTTTATAATCTACTTACTTAAGCCCCTCCACAACTCTCTAAGGGTGCTTTTACACTTGATCCGGATCTGATCGCCTGATGTTATCAGCGTATCGAATTACATGTATGGCTTGATCCTAGTACATTTACACTTGTCTCGTACTCTGATGCTCCTCTGTGCTATAAGCGGAAGTCGCTCCAAATGAATTAAGAAATACAGGCACATGTGAGTGCGCACCAAAGTGTAAACAAAAAATGGACCCTGTACATGTACCAGGCACACCTTACCTTACCTCACCATTGATTCGGCGAGCATTTACACTACAGATCTGATCACCTGTGCAGGGTATGATCCCCCCCTTACTATGATCAAAATCGGGCGATCAGATCCGGATCTGATCTGCATTTACACTATAAATTTGATCTCGAGCAGGGGATCAGACCCCGCGCAGGCGATCAGATCCCGATCAAGTGTAAATGCACCCTAAAACCAACCCTCATCCAAACACAATCTTAGTTTATTGCTTTCGGGTGATACAAGTCCCAATGTGTAATCAAAGCACTCTCAAGACAGCACATGCTGTGTAGTATGAGCTTAGCCCATGCTGTGTAGTATGAGATATAGTTCTCTGCTTTTTCAAATTTTCTGTCAATCAAAGAGCTGCACCAATTGATAATTTAGAACTGTTGTCTTTTACAAAAATGGAAGTTTGGGGTTAAATTGACTGCACTCAAATATACAACCTTTGATACTGGATCTGAGCACAGTGTAAAAATGTTAGGCACTTTGTCAAACATCAAAATGCATCTGCCTCAGTTACATGTAACTTGCAGATCATCAGAGCAGGCAAACCTGCAGCCATATAAAAAACCACAAAAGCTTGTTACAATTACAGTATTAAAGTATAGCCAACTGGCATTAGGGTATGGTAAATAAACTGAACTTTAAACACTTTAAATAACATATATGATGGTACCCATACAGTACTGGGGAAACTGTTAAGAAGGAACAGCTACTGTACTGTGCCAGAAGATCCGCACAATTGCTATTACTTACAGAGCTTGTTTAGGGAAGAATCATCACTCTTTACAAGAATGACACGAAGAACGAAAATAGATTTTGGAGATGGCAATTAAAACAATAATGTATACACTTTATTATTATCATGTGATAGTCAGATCATAGTTTACTGTGTTAACATGTAAGGTGAATAATTTATAGAAGCAGAGATCAGGAAATACTGGAGCTTGCAACATAAGATTGCTAATATTCCTATGCAGGGACATGCAAAAAGAGTACAGCACAGTACAGTATTAATGCAGTTAGGATGATCAACTGGTTTATATCATGCCTGTCCTGGCAATGGCCCTTTTCCAGTTGTTTCTCACTGGACTGTTTGCCCTATTCCATTGCTCATACAGAGTACCAAGCACAATGGCTAGTGGGCTCCATTTTCAAGTCAGACACAGGAATACTTCAAAGCTGCATACATAAAACTAACATGCTGCATAGTACAGTACATGTAAAAGGCTGGGTCTTGTGACAATATTTTTCCTCCTCAAATATGAAATTTCAAATACTAGGAGTAACTGCTTGGTTAACCTTGAATATGTAATTTACTGAAATTCTAAAATATATCACGAGATATTTTGAAGAGAAATAAGAAACTTGTGAGACTTAGCCACTTGTACTGCTCTAAAATAAGTTTGGGGAAATTTACTTTTGCCCATTAAGTGACTCCAACAATTTTGGAGTCTGGTACATGTTGCCCCAAAAGTACTGTATTACTATGGTCAAGGTTGGGAATTGTGTCTTTCTATGACTTACTAAGCACTAGTAAAACAAGATAGAAATACAGTATCAGTACTGCATGTTAAGTACCTCAGCAACTAAAAACTGCCAATTCATGTGAACCTATCGTACTCCCTAATAAGCCCCCCACCCCTTATAAAAGCCCCTAAAAATTTTTAACAACTGTGAAGGGCCAAGGCTTGCTTGAACAACAGGTCCAAACCACAGATTAAGGCTAATGTAAATGTTACAACAGTAGTCTAATGCCAAAAACAGTTAACTTTCACCTGTACCTCTAAGACACTCATAGATCATTTAAAGACACTAGTGTAGATTCTAGAGGTAAGTTATTCTTTTATAAAAATATACTGTACCCTCAAATGTCCTCCTTTCCAAAAATGTAGCACTCCCCTGAGGCATTTTTTAGAGGATATACGGTATACACGGTACAATGCCCAAAATGGCTTAAATAAAATGAAAGGCCTCTCAATGGATGAGTAACACTTCCTAACTGGCAACTTAGGAATACTGTACCTTCATTATTTACCCAGAGAGAAATCAGGAGTTTATTATGGTACAACTTGTACAGTTCATGCTTAACCCTTTACCGTTGTGCTCCAATCGGGGCATATTTGCGCGCCTCGGGAGTGGGTGGAAAAGCGGATGTAGCGCACCCCCGCATCAGCTTCCGTAGGCTATTGACCCTTTGACCTTAAACTATTGTCTCTCTCGTTGTTGTGGCCAAATTTTCAGGTAGCTACTCGCAATTTTGAGCTCTGCGTGAAACAGTAAAAATGGGTTACAGCCGCGCTCTCTGTATGTGTCCAAAAGGACCCAAACAATGGTAAAGGGTTAATGAAAACCTCTGCAACAACACATATGTATGGTAAGCCCCAAGTTTGTGAAGTACTGTATATGTTGCTGTACTACACTGTACCTCAGGTATAGGAAGGGAACATGTAGCATGGAAGTACTGCCTCAGAGTGCTACTTCCATGATTGTAGAGCTTCCCAATAAGAGATATAGTAAACTCATTCAAGTTTTAAAGGGGAATATGGCTCTCCCCCTGAGTGACACTAAATCATTTTGGTCCTGACCCAAAGATAAAATCTTCTTTTTCCTGTAATAAAATCTTCTTTTTCCTGCAATATGTACTACCATATACTGTACATTTTCAACTTTGTAGGAAGGGCTAATGGCTCCCAAAAGCTGACTACAATACCAAGGAACTTTACTATACATTCCAAGAATACAACTTCCTTTGACCTGTACAATTTCCTTAAATACTACAACACCTACATCCTGGATGGTATAGGTACAGAATGCAGTCTTATGACATTTAATAACAAAGACTCTCACTGAGAACATGTGACGGGAAAATACAGGGATGAATGAAAGTTCAAATGACAACATTACAACAATGTGCACTGTTGATGAACTGGTACAGTACCTTTGGTATTCCCTAAATGGAAATACTGCCTTTTTTACAAGACAATTTCATCTTTTTTAAAACCAATATTTACTGGCAAAGAGTGATAAATAGTTACAAATAAGGCAGTATGGTAGCCTTCTTTTCTAGAAATAAGTTTCCCTCAGACAGAAATTTAGTTATTTGTTGCTCAAGAATAATTTGTTCACCCAAACTTTCAACATTTCAAAAGATGCCCTTCCCATAACTCTTCTTGTGCATAATATTTTAAGGAGATGAAGTTATTGCTGGAGTTTATTGTTGAGACCGAATGATTTGAAAATGAACAGAGTTATGTACTTTTAATGCTATGTTGGAACATTTAAAATGCAGTGTTTCCCTTTAACTTCATGATGACTTAATCCAAAACAGGGAGATTCGGAACATCCCCACCTGAAATTATGAAGATTTGAAACAAAACTGGAGGGTTTGAAATAGCCTGTATTTTACAAAATTTTGCCACTTTGCCATTTACTTTTCAAAAGGCTCAGAAGGGCTTTGCAGTTCAAACATCATGGAAATAGACACTATTAAGACGTCAGACACATGACTAAGTCCTCTTTATACATTCATTTTCAGAAACCTAGGGCTCACATAACTAAGAAGCAATACAGTGTACACTAATTAAATTTGTAGGTGGAGAGATGCACTGTAATATGAACACTACAGTAAGTACAGTAATAACTGGGAATGTTCACTAACGTGAATAATGACGATTGCAATTTCCAAGTTGTACAAGGTAACCATGCACACTCTTACATACTGAAGGATGAGAAACCTCTAAAACTGTTATGTACAGTAACTGGGGCTCTCAATGTTCAATGTTCAATGTGTAGTACTGGTCATGTACTGTACTCAGCACTGTAAGCCTACACTCTGCATCTATAGACAAACGGTTGTATCAGACAAGTCACATCAGTGTCTATCTTGTTAATTTATATGCTCACACAAAGACACAGAGGTTGTATACAGACAGTATAAACATTATTCACAGGATCAGCACTTGTTTGTACTGAATCATAAAATAAGTTGGGAGTTGCACACCTTAACTTTTTTTAAAAAGTCCTGATTTTATCTAGCGGCATACACAGCTTTCTTTCCAGTGGTGGGTCACTGGTGTGTTTTCTTTACTCTATTGGTTTTGCAGAGCATCATGCATATGCATGAGCCAGCCAGTGGTGGGTGGGTCATTGGACTGTTTTCCTACTCTTTTGGTTTTGCAGAGCATCATGCATATATATGCATGAGCCAGCCAGTGGTGGATGGGTCATTGGGCTACTTTCCTACTCTATTGGTTTTGCAGAGCATCATCCATAATGCATGAGCCAGCCAGTGGTGGGTGGGTCATTGGGCTGTTTCCCTACTCTATTGGTTTTGCAGAGCACCATGCATATGCATAAATCAGCATACAGTAGGTTCCACTCAAAGTCTTTGGTACAGCCCATGGTTTGACAAGGAAATCAAAGTGTTGTACCTCCCCAGTGAGAGAGGCAGCTATGCTAGAGCCAGAAAAGCAAACACCTGATGACTACAGTTGAAAGTCAACTGTTTCCTATTCCAGTGCCAGTCTAACATGAGGAAAATAAAAGTGACAAGAACAACAATACTGTTATAGCTCACACATTCTCTCTTGTGCATTTTAAAATAGAAACTCAAAGAACCGCATTTTATCACCCATTCATCTGCAAAAAAATGACAAAAGGACAAGTTATTACACAAATAAGTTTTTATTAAAAGCATACCCGGCCTTTTGGCTAAGATCATGTGTAGTATCTGTTCTTTTCATCCTGTCAAGAATGGAGCCATGCATGGCAGACCAGTAGTGTAAATGGTCTGAAGGCCTTGAGGTTGGTCAAGTGTTGTCCTTAAGTGGACGTATAGCTTCTTCGGGAAGCAGTATCAAGTTTGGTTTCGCCAAACGGCCCTTTGCCAGAGGTTCGTAAGGACTTCGGAAAAAGTAGTTATTACAGTACACAAATAAATTTTTATTAAAGCGTACTGCTTACTGATCTACTTGCCAAGTTCTCAAAACGAATGTCATTTACACAATGTACAGTACAGTAGATGTATGTGCTCATTGTAGAATATGAATTAATTGGACAAGGAAATGTTCCCTTTCATTGAAATGGTGGGCGGAAAACTGTCAGCAGAGGGATTTTATCTCAAAGATAATTAAAAGTCATTCTGTTCTCTGCAAAGATTTAAAGTCCTGAGGAAGGAAACTAATGGTGTTCTATTTGATAAGAGTTTCCCTTGTAGTAATCTTTCGATAATTACTGTGCCTTCCTGTCAATACAAACCCTTTAGATATAGCAACTGATCTGTAAACAATACTGTACAACTTCTGCATGTTTACTTTTGTTTTTTATTTCATAACTTTCACCCCTTTTGGCTTATTAATATTTTTACTAAACTTTCTCTTTTCAAAGCAGTATGAAAAAGATACTCTAGCTAGAAGATTGCATGCATTATTTCCCATGTTTCTTTTTCATTCCCGTACTAATTTTACTACAACTGTATCACTTGTCCAAGCTATAGATGCATAAAATAAATGACATGAAAAATACATCAAAATTGGATACTACTACTGACTAGGTTATAATACACGAATCCGATTAGCGCTTGTTTTCAGTGACTGTAAGCCGCCATTAGTGCGGTCCATCAGCCTAAAATTGTCTTTATTTATTGTTTACATGAATTTAAAACCCTGATTTTTAGTGACATTGGAGAATTTAAGACACAACCATCCATGATAGAAGTAAGCAAGAAAATCAAAATATTTAAAGGTGACGGACCCCAGTTATGGCCGACTGAAATCAGACCATTACTAGCTGTCCAGATTCATGTATAACTAGCAAATTGTGGGTGATGGTCACATTTTCTGAAGTGGTGGCTGTTTTAATTGCGAAGCCTGGGAGGTTATTATAGCTTCCCCATTAACTTGGACTACAATAATGGTCGCGCATGTGCACAAGAAGTGGTCGGTAATTCTTTTCTTTAGCAGTGGTCGGCAATTGTGAGTGCCGGCTAGAGCCGACCACCGCCTACCACTATACACGAATCCGGACAGCAAGTGATGGTCTGATTTCAGTCGGCCATAACTGGGGTCCATCACCTTTAAATCTTTCCATTTCCTTGCTTACCTCTATCATGAATGGTTGTACACTAATTTGTACTTTAAATTCTCCAAATTCATTAAATATGAGGGTTTGAAATTCATGTAAACAATAAATAAAGACGTTTAAAGGCTGATGGACCTCACTAATGGCTGCCTACAGTCACTAACTAGAAAGCCAACAGGCTTAGTGATTCCTTGCCATATGATATATCATAGCAAACATGGAAACAAACATGACATGCATGAGATCCCATACAATTATCCTACTTAATTGAGATATAATACTAGTAGGGTCAAAACTTTTTGACCTCATGTGACCCAAAATGACCTTTTGACATCTTAAAAACAATAGTGATCACCTTACCAACACGTCCATCAACATGAGTAATTCAAAATTAAGCTTAGTACAGAATGAGTATGGAAGTACTACCACCATGGAATGAGATCCCTCACAGTTATCCCCCTAAAAATATTATGTCTACAAAGTTTGATCTTACTGTCACCTCAAACCTTTGATCTCCACACACAAGAGGAATTTCTCACACAGCTTTAATATTCCAGAAAACTGTCTCATTACTTGATAAAGCGGTATTTTGAAACCATTTTTATCAAAAGTTTGGTCAATGGGGACAGCTCTCCATTCTGAAGTCTCTATGTTCCGATGCCTCTATGTTTCGAAAAGTCTGCATTGAGGTTAGTGTTTAAACAAGCCCTCATCGACACACTCTCCTACAAGCAGTAGATCAAATACTGTGTTCTCACATACCCCGCGCTCGAGGTAACACTTTATTACCTCATGCTCGAGTAACATGGGAACGCGGGTTAACGCGGGGTCGGTGTTTAAATTTCAATCCACCTCAAATCGCAAGGTTAAGCAGTTTTAAACATCGTGTTTGTTTTAATCAAGCAAGGTCACAGGTATTTATAGCACTGATGACAGGTATTTTCTTACATTTTGCTGTAATCAGTGTGTGAAATATTTGGTCTCGTTACTATGGTAACACTATCCAATCAACCAAACACTGGGTACGTGAGAACACAGACTGGAAAACACGGGGTTAGCCTGTGGTTTTGTCTGATTGTAAACACGAGTTAACACTGGGTGTTGGGGGGTATGTGAGACCAAGCCTAAAGAGACATCTGAACAGAGATGTGTAACCTTGGCTATTACTGACAGCAATTTTTGCTTTATGGGGGAAATGCCCCACCCATTGTCTATGGTATCCTTTGCAAATTAACAAAAGCAGATATCCCTATTAATCCATAATTTAACAAGACTTTTAATTCGCCTTTTGTCTACTTATACTGTAGGTACAGCATAACATACAGTACAAGTTTTCCTTGTTTGATACACAGTATACAACATTAATGCTTGCTCTTATTACCTGAACTACTTTTAAATGACAGCAGCAATGCAAAATAAAATCTTAATACTTTTGAAAAGTGTCATAAAGGGTAATCTTGAAGCAATGGTTCTATGCATTAAGCTTTATGGTACACTTTTTTTTTTTTTTTGGGGGGGGGAGGGATAGTGACATGGATAAAAATGAAATGTGAGACAAGAATTCCCACTCGATGATGATATTTGACATAGCTACATAATCCTTCGCACAGGGGTTACTTTTTTGGTGCAGTTATCCAGAAATAAGCAGAGATGAGGCAAGTAGTATGCTGATACATTTTATGCTATCAAAAATTTAAAACAAATTCTAGAATGAAACTAAGTGACAAATAATCACTGTAGAGCATATTGAAACTGTAAAGCAGAAACACCAATCTAGACAGACACCAATGTTTAAAGTTTGTTCAACAAAATTCCTTATACAAACACACTATTTGTTCAATTCCACCAGCTTCTATGTAAAGGACACTAATTTCTGAAGGGTGTCAATCTACAATATTTCAAAGATGACTTTCAGTTTAGAAACTTGATCAGTGTACATGAACTTCTCCATCTCCAGACAATGGCTAGGCAAACAACTTTTATTTGTGGTCAGATGAGACAAGATAATGTGGACAGTTATTTTATGCTGGATTTAGCAGAGGTGCGACTTTCATGGAAGTCTGACATTTTGACCACAAAAAGGGTACTGAATGCCTGCAGGGAATGGCAGGAAATAGTAGTATATACAATGGGCTGTCATGGTTATGTACTGAGATAAAAATAAGCTTTCTTCAGAGGGTTTATAAGAATCAATTTACACCACTTATACAGTAAAAAGCTTAAGTCAATTGAGCTGTATGTTTGTATGAGGTAATCCTTCAGGACACTGTGGGGATAACTGGCAGTCAACTGTGAAAATTGGGCGAGATAACTGTGACCAAATGGCAAAGAATGGGTCAGTCACAATTTGATTCACTCTATTAGGCAATGACAGTTCATGTGCGCTGAAGGGTATTTGATACCAAATGATCAGTGTAAATTAGGTTCTTTTTTGTAAAACTAACTAACTGTGGTATATCTAATTAATCAATTCCCACTTCCAATTAATGCATGCTTGCATGCACATGTCCTCATGAGGACAGTAGGCACAAGGTTTGTCAAATATTAGCACTTTTTGCCACTAAATTTAATGTTTTCTTCAGGTTTTCTTTAAGGTTATTAAAAAAGCAATGTAGGCATGTTATAAAAGAGATTCTTGTGCATCACATAGAGTACTCTCTGTTCAAAGTTTATACTTTTGAAGTTCCATATCAGTCATCTACTTAGTGTGCACAGAAGCATCTTCTAATATTTTCAGACTATGTCCCTAAATGACCCTTATATAAAGACTGTTTAAACTCACATGTTCCACATCAGTTTCATGAAAATCTATTTACTTGTGGCTGCAAAATCAGCATACCCATGAGCATTGAAGCATGTATGCCAGCCTGATGAACAGATTTTGCCTTTTAAGATTTTATATTTTGCTCTGCCCACTTTTTCATGTATTAATACTTGGAACTTAATGTAATAACAGGGCACAATTTCATGCCAGAATCAACATACTGTACAGTAACTACCATGTGATGTGCCTTTTTGTGCACCTTAGACCTTCTTCCTATGAGTTTGCTTCAGTACTTTACAAATGCATTTTCAAAATTACCTCACTAAAGAATTTACATAGTGAAGTTAATAAACTGTTCCAAAAAAATTATATACCCTATGCCTATTACATTACACATGCCAAATTATTCTTATACCCTTTCACCCTAACCACTCATGGATATTAACTTCAACAGTTATATACTCTTTTGAGATATAGTGTTTGCAAGGTTTAGATGTTTTGAACTCTGATGACCCCAAATGACCTTTGACATCCAATAAAACAATAGGGTCACCTACTCAGTATGGACAATCCACTTAGTAAATATGAGATTCCTGGCAGTTACCTTTCTTGACATATGGTGTTTACAAGTTTTTGAGCTTTTCACCTCTGATGACCCCAAATGACCTTTGACCTCCACCAAAAATAATTGTGATCATCTACTTAATATGGGCAATCCACCTGCTATGTATGAGATCCCTCACTTTTACCCTTCTTGAGATACAGTGTTTACAAGGTTTTGACCTTTTTCCCTCTGGTGACCCCAAATGACCTTTGACCTCCATCAAAAACAATAGGGACCATCTACTCAATATGGACAATCAGCAAGGTAAGTATGAGATTGCTCACATTTTTCCTTCTGGAGATATCGTGTTTACAAACAATTTCCAAGGTATTTACATTTTGACCTCTGGTGACCCCAAATGACATTTGACCTCTACCAAAAAAATAGGGACCATCTACTCAATGTGGACAATCTACATGCCAAGTTTCAGATCCCTTGGGGTTACCGTTCTTGAGATATCGTGTTTACAAGCAGGCGTCACACACACACATACACACACATACACACACACACACACACACATACACACACACGACATCACCATCGCATAGATTCCTTGCCTGCCTTCGGCAAGGAATCAAAAACAAGCGCTATACAGATTTGTCTATAGCTACATCCCTCACTACAGAACAATTGTGCTTCAGTACAATATGTCACTGTCCTATACACTTACAGTTGTTCAAGGTTCATAGCAAACAATATAATTTGTAAACTGACACATTTAAACTGGCCAGGCCAGAATCCAGAGTACGATACCAACTGGGCAAAAGGAGGAAGGGGGACTAATGTACTTTCTCTGGCTTGAGGGAGAGTCTCAGAGGGGAATGGAAGTCACCTGTGTGGCATTTTGCAAGGGTCCTAGGTGCAAAATGGTGTGGGATTTTAAATTTGACAGTTTAGGCTACTTGTCTTGAAGGTTTACATTAAAGGTTTACAGTAGTTGTGGTTCATTGAGCTATTGTTATACTCCAGTGCAAGACCTTTTTATTGGATTTTTTTTTTTTTTTTTTGGGGGGGGGGGGTATCTCTTTGTTCCCCCCAAAACTGATCTATAATATTGGCTGAGACTAATAATATCTTTCCATATTGAAGTACATCACACTGTTTGTGAAAGTGCAAGTATTCATGTAAAGCCCTTTTTACACACTGTATAACTGAAATACAGGTACAGTAATTCAAACCCATTAAGCAAACTACTTTATAGGTCAATTTACTTTCTAGATACAGTAATGTATGCATGTCATAAAAAATTTCACTACATATATGTAGGTCCTCCATAATTTTTTCACCCAAATTATCAAATTTTAGGTGATGCAACATTCATTAAGTGGGAACATCTATTTAAGTCACTGTATGCTCAGCATTTTGTTAAGGCAAAATATTGATGAGACTGAATAATATAAACAATGGAGCTTCTAAATTTCTGGGGATTTTGTGAATTTAAATGTCATGAATTTCCTTCTTACAAGCTATGTGTAAATCTTCCTTCAAGGGCAATTGGTATGATGTGAATAAAATGGTATGCTATTACAGTACATGTAGAATATGAAGGTTTTCTGTATGATGATGGCTCCCCAAAATTTTATGCCATAAAACTATACATCATGATACAAACATTTCTGGAAACTGCATCAAATATTCTTAGTATTTTTAAAGAGAGAAAAATATGGTATCATTTAAGCTTTAAAACTGAGTTGGCATGCCTCCTTATGCCCATTAAACTTCTATGCACAACATGTTGAAATACAGTGTTTATGGGTTGTATGAGAATATATATGTTCATGAAAATTGAGAGGTAAACGTACTGTACAGTTACTCTTGTGTTAAAAATCATACATACTGTACTGTACTGTACGTTTGATATATACATGTTGTAATTTCTTTGTAAAAAATACACTGATTATGAACAATCAACAGTTTAGTTTATCATGGGTAAAAATTAAAATTGAAAATCAAAATTTTATTCTCCATAAGTAAATATGTATGAAGGACTCCATAATGTTCATATTTTTAAAATATTTTAAACTATCATTGTGCATACATTGTAACATTGTAACATACTAAAGAACAATGTACAGTGAATTAAGCATTTCGTGTACTTTGTACTTTGTCTATACATGTAGATAAGAACAGTCTGTGACTAGTCAGGTTCAATAAAACCATGGCACAAGTTTACACAGGAAGCATGATACAGTAGCTGGTTGTGGAAGGTCTATTCAGTAGGCTAGTACTGTAGCACTCTGTATAATTAAAGTGTCTGGCAGTGTTGCAAAAAAACTTTTTGACATATGATCTATCCAGACAGTGACTTGACATGTTTTAAACAAAGTAAACTTGCTTTACTGTATTATGCACGAAGCAGTTTGAATGAGGGTGACGTTGGCCTCCTCCCGGTCCCCACATTGACCTTGCCCATTAATGTCATCAGCCAATATTCTTGCTGTCTGGTTTGAAAGGTCTCTTGTCAATAGATACACACACTGTACAGACTACAGTCGAATTCTTAGATGCATGCCAAGGCGAGCCCACATCGAGACTTGAACGTTACATTCTCAGACAGCATTACATTCTTGGACTGAAGTAAACAAAACTGACTGCAGGATGGCTTCGAATTACAGAAGTGGTCTCCCAAGAAATAGGCTGTTTGCATGTTACCTACTCCCTGTGGAAATGCTCGCCAATGCTGGCGTGTGTGCATGCACCGCATGCATTCAACACTATAGTTATCTATAGCAGAAACTGTGCTAATTACCAATACTCGAATAACTCAATCTACTTAAGTACGTACATACCACGGGCGTGATTCGAAGTGGTTATTTTATCCATCCCTCCTCAACCTGGGAGAGAATAGGATGTCAAAGGAAATAGCCACTTTCAATTCTTTCTCCATGCAAATGAGGTGAGTCATCACTCCCAAGTGCAATCTTGTGTAAAAATAATGGTTCAACTTTGTTTGTGGCTTCGACTTCTCATGTGGTTTACGTGGTCCATGATACAATGCCCACTGATGCTGATGGCAATAAATTCTGCTTCAAAAATTTTCTAGTGGGTCTGGTTTCTAAAGCATTCTCAAGCCTTAATTGGTCTACAAATCTGTCAAACTTTCTCCCACAATATCTTTATGCAGTGTTAGACTCTGGACACTGATCCAATCTTTGTCTGGGTGCTCAAACCTTTGGAGGTAAGAAGTGGATCCTGTCTGAGCAAGTGGTTTACATAGAAAGGGTGTCTATTTTTGGAAAATGTTATGCTGAAATCAAAGTGCAGTTTGATACTCTGTACTTTTTGTTTCTGTTGAACAGTTTGTTCAGCAACTTACAGACAAGGGAGTGTGCTGGCGCTGATATCTTAATATTGCTAGCCGGCACAATTATGTCAATTTTGGTGCAGATATCTCCCAAACAGTGGGTAAAAATCGCCCAGAGCACGCTTATTAGAAGTCTTACCGATGAACCAAACCTTTTGAATCAGGAATTGAGGTGATATTAAGTCAATGTGACCGCTATCACTAGATCAAAATATTGCACGAGTGTAAATTTTAGTGCTAGTATTTTGACACATTTTTCACAAAAATTGTGTTGCCTAATTTGCCTCAAAAGTGTCACCATTTTGCATCTAGGGACTTGCATAAGTCAAAAAACATTCAATTCTAAACCCAGAGAAAACCTTGCTCATGATGGGTATATTTTATAAAGGAGTGCAAGGAAATCTTGAGGATGGGGCAAATGATTCTTCTGGGTTAAAATGCCCCCCTCTAAAAACCCATTTTGGAAAAGGAATGGAGCATACCTTCCCCTTAGACACCTTGACCAACCCATCCAAAACTACAGTATTGTACAAGGTACAGTACAAAGGAATGCACCCTGAAAATGGTTACCAGTAGTAGAGGCCTGGTGTTCAATACAGTTGTACTGTAGAAAGTGGAATGTCCATGTTTTCCATCTTTCAAACAATTTAAAGGCCCAGCACTCTCACCCCAAACAGTACTAATTCTCCTAACCTTCTTACTTAAGCCCCTCCCACAATTGTCTAAAATTCATGCTCATCCAGATACAATCACAGTGTATTGCTTCAAGGTGGGTAAAGAAAAACTCAATTTATATAATCAAAACACTCTCAGTACAGTTCAGGCTGTCTAATATAAGCTCTGGTACTCTGCATTGTTTGAATTAGCTGTCAATCAAATAGCTGACCAATTGAGAATTTCGGTACACCTGTACCAAAATTGTAATTTGGGGTGAGAGGTTTGGCTCTTTAAAAACAAGCCTACTCGGGTGTCTTGAGCAAACAGTTGAACTTGTTTATGGCTTGCTCTGCTGAAACCACAGAACTACAATGTTCCCCATAACCTATTGCAAGTGGGCTAGGGGCACCTAGTGCACCATCCAGTTGGAATTTTATTTTCTTCTTAGTTACCACTTTGCAGGTTTCATGTGCAACCTGAGCTTGAAAGTTGTCAGACTGCTTGTAAACTTGCAATGGAAAAATATTCCTGGCAAGTGCAACTAAAACAGGCATGAACACTATTTATAAACTGTAACAAGGAGTTTGAAATTGACTAAAATTTCAAGTAGTAGGGTATGTCTGCTCCCAGAAGTGCTTAAATTGCTGAGCTTTTGATGTTTTTGCTCTTTTAATCCCACCAGGCACCGGGGGATTTGGACTTATGGAACCAACAAAGGGGCCACTAAACAATTGCCTGGCATAAAGTGAATGAGTGGACCTAAAGTACTTAGACCACAAGCACATACTCACTGACTAGCCTAATTGAACATGCTGTCTGTAGTTCTTTAACAGGACTTGGTCACTCCTACTCTTTGGCCATACTACTTAAAACATTCTGGCCTCCCAAGGGACTGGAAACAACATGACATTTCTCACAGCTGAGGCGAACAAGTTGGTGAAATTTGGAGGGGTTAACCAAAAAACTAAGTCAATTACAGGATTTTAGGGTGCCTGTGCATTACATGACTAATTATAGTGTAAAAATTTTGAGCAGAGCAGAAATCCAGAAATATACTGTACAGTAGTGTAAAGTGTCATGATTGATGGAAATATTTTGACTTTGGAAAAAATTTGAATATTTGAAAGAAATTATCATCTCAGAGAATAAGGAAATAACTTTAAAATCTGAAAACAAGACTAGAGCACCATCTGTGCTGATGGCTCAAACCTATTGAATTAGCGCATAGTGATGACTTCCATCCAGTGCCAAGAAAATCACTCCCCATGCAATGGGTACAAGGACTGTACTTGTCATACATGGCTATTTCTTTAACAGATGTACCCATAATTTAGAATGTTTTATTTTCTCCCAGGTAAAATGACAAGAAACTTAAGCCCTGCCAGTGTTCCCATTTGAGTGAGTGCAGTGGATCAAGATCTACTGCACTGGATCAAACTCTAATGGGAATGCCGATCAACACTACTCCCTCAAGATCAAGATCGACTGCGCTGGATCAAAGTTTGTAATGGGAACATATCAGTGGATCAAGTGACCCCAGCTTTCTGGTTTATTCATTCCCTGCATGCATTTGCTTTCTGGTTGCAAACGCGGGTAATATTCCATTGTTCTAGGCCACGCTAGGCACGGCGTGCTATGGGAAAGTGTATATAACGCAGTAGTGTCCTGTAGTTTACTTTTTGCGGTTTGAACAAATGATAGACTCTCCAGAACTCAGAAATGTTATTGAGTACGAGATGTTCTGTGATGAGATGCCAGTGATTTAGTAGGCAATGTTTAAAAGATCCTTGGTTTTGATGTGAGGGGTGTATATAGTTGAACTTGAAAACCAAAGGTGAAGATCGGGTTTTGGTCTCTGCTCTGTTTTTGAAACCCAATAGTTGAGCCTCACTCAAATGGGAACACTGCTTTAATACTTTTTAGAATGATTACCTTTCTCTTAGGTGTAGCCTTAAAAGTGAGAAGCCTCTGTTGCTTTGCTTCCTATTTTTACAGAAATCAGAAAGTCTAGTTATCGAGCAAGAAAGCAAGTTTAATGAGCTATGATAACACAATTAGTAAGCAAGAGCTTCTTCTCTGAGCACAAGAAAATCAAAACCTAAGTATGAAAAGAAGGGAGAAATATTTCTTTAGATGTGAGCTGCAGCCCAAAACAACCGTCAGTAGCCTAATTGCAAAGTTTTTCTTTGGGTTTAATTTCAGGCTGTGAAAATAGCAGGCGAGACTCAGTATTAACCTATACACTACTACGATCGGGTTGAAGTGACACAATGAAATGATTTAACGAAAGTCACGCATGTGTTTTAACTGCGATAAAGAATAGAAAGGTCGACCGGATAAGTGACCTTTTAGGTCCAGGTGTCTTCTACTTAAATCATAGGGAGTAAAGAGGGTATCTTGGCTAAAAAGTTCCTAACAATTTGTACCAAAGGTATTTTTGAAGTTTGCAAATGGGAGACAAATCTTTAAAAATGATTTAAAACAATATTTTGTGGAAGTATTGATGTATATATCAAAATAAATGATAGCCCTCCATGCAAGAAACAGGGTAATATTTCACTTTGCTCTCTGTTGATATAAGGTCACAACCACTAACTGACCCGAATGCATGTATTGTGCATGCTATGATATAACTGCGCTCGGAAAACCAGCCGGACGTGTGACCTTTCAGACGGTACAATGCCTTTCACTTATGTAATAGGGAGTAAAGCTGTATCTTGAACTAAAAAAGCCTCACAATTCTTTGCGAGAGCATCGAAGTACCTTTTAACATGCATAACAAGTAGTAAAATTATAATTCTAAGCAAAAATGTTGACAAAGTAGTGATGTATAAATGGTCACTTTGTGAAAATATGAAAATATTTGACTATGCCCTGCTATCAAGTAATGTACAACCACTTAGTAAAACATAGCTTCTTCAAGATTGCTACATTTTACAGAAGGTACAAGTATTTCAGACTGCCTCATGTGGACATATTTTCTAGACGAAATCTAATGTTCATGCAGTCAAGCCTCGCTGTAAGCGTTAATGAGGCTTGTGACGTCATCCTCTAAAATGGAAACTCCGCCCACAAGAGAAAATCATGAGTTTCGCAGAATAGGTACCTAACATGCTGGGGGAACTTCAAGCTTCTGAATAATGCATTAAAAGGCGTTCCTTGTTGCTGTATCCTTGGTCATTTGAAATTTGAAAGTCTTTTCTTTACTAAAAATATCGTGAGGTATTGTTTCTTTCGCAATTTCACAGGGAAATTTTCCATCAAAAACAGGTCAACTTTTGGTGGTGTTTTTTGACTGGCCTCAAATTTTGCGAATACCTGACCGTATTCAGGATCATTGGGGTGTAAAACTTCCAAAATCGAGTGTTTGAGACATAAAGCTAACTACTGATACCTATTACACTACGAGCAAAACAACAAAATAGTCGCAATGAACGTTTTTGCAAGTTGGAATTTTGCACTTTTTGGCCACGTAGAGCATCGCACAAGGCGGTAACGTTATGGTTAACATATGGTAACATATGGTAAGCTATTGTTATGTGTTTTGATTCTAGGCTGCTAACTAGGATACTATTTTAGTCCTTATGTCAAGTAATAAAGTGAATCTTAATACGACTGACAGGCCCTTTTAAGGTTTTAAACCACTAACAAATAACATAAAAATTTTACAGACAGGCCTAGTCTATACTAGGCCTTAGCCTCTGCATGCTAAGACTGCACACTGTGGTACATAGTGAATGTATGTGTCCTGATGATCTGTGATCATCATACAGATACTACTTTACTAGTCCTTGCTTGCTGTATGAGTGAGTTTTCATTTTAGAAAAAAGCTTGTAAAAAATTTTAAGAGGCCTGTAGCACAAAATTATTGTGTCATATGCACCTTGTGAATTGAATCGGGAGCAATGTACCGCAGTATCAACGATGAAGCTGAAGAACCAAAATAAGCAAATAAGTGTTACATTTACAGGTATTGCAGGCTACATGAAACAATTGATATAGGCCCTATAGCCATTTATTTACACACACACTTTACCAGCCTGTTGGTTCTTTCACATGGTTTTACCAGACAAAGTCAAGAATTTTCAAAAGGGAAATGACTTGAGGAATATACCTAAAGTATAATGGAATGCGCACCATAAGAGCTCCATCAGTTTCAGGATTTTTTTGTTTATTATTTTGCCTGGGCCATTGTTCTCAGTTTTCTTACTTACCCTATTTTTGTACTGTTGTGCTGAATCATATTTCTACACAAATGAATTAATTGTGCCTTAGTTCTTAGCCTGTTCCTGTTGAAATTTAATTGCTAGTTATAGCCTACACCTACTAGTGCTCTAGGCCCATTTGGGGGTTAAGGTCAAGATTAGAGGCAGCATTGCTATGTACCCTTTTCTTGTATAATGGCACAAATGGGATTCTGAGTCAGTGTATCCTAGAGGACAATTTTTCTCTACACAAGCAAAATGCCAATTTACTGACTAAAGAATTTTGGTTGTGCACTTGTGTCCTGTATCATCAGCTGTTAATTCTGATGGATGAAATCTCATATGTTCTTCTGAGACTGCCTTCTCATTTGAAGTATAAACTGTTGTCATTTTACACCACTAACTGAGCAGAGGAGAGATGAATAATGTAACAATTGCCCCATCACATAGTAATGGCATATTACAGTCAAAATTTTTGTCACTAACTTGAATTAACTTGATGGCCTGTTATTACCTTACTCTCAGTTGATATGTCTCCAGTTGTGCATGGGGGTGGGGTTGTGTACTGAGTCTCCAGTTCCCTAAAAAAACTTAAGACCCACCCAGTTCCACATGCTGTTCATAACTTATATTACTAAACAAAGTGTTTCTGATCAGAGGCTTAGTCATTTCTTCGACCTCACCACCTAAGGATAAGGATCAACTGACTGTATAGCGTTTATTACCCCAGAGTTCACTAACAAGCCTTACAAGAGAACTATACATTCCAATATCCCTCCATTTTACCTCTTTATTGTCTAGTTTAATGCCACAATTTTTTCTGTCATGTTATTGTTTGCAATAATTTATGAGTCTAGTACAATAACTGTGATTTACTGATTGTATAATGTGGTAACGTGCAAAGTCTATGGCCATGTATGTCAAAAGGTTACCATGAGTCGGTCAATTAATAGGTGTTGCACATCGTGCCGTATACCTTGTATAACACTGTGGTGATCGACTCAAGGTACTGACGTACTTAAGATACAATCACTATAACCCTTGCATCGGTAGCCACTTAATCGTTACAAGGTTTTCAAAAATTGACTCTCAATGTAATTTTCCTGCCATATATTTGTAAGTCAAACGTAAGGAAGACTCGACGAGGTTAACATGATTAATACTTATGTGGAGGATATTTTCTCGCTCGGTGTAGTTCCATTTTCGCGCAACTAATGCAAACACCTCAGTACGGGAAATTGGGCTTTTACATACGGTGCAAGGCAGTGTCAATACCTGCTCTAAACTTTGCGAATACCTGACCGTATTCAGAAATATTTCATGGTAATGTTAGATTTTTTAGGTGTATAAGGAAATTTCTGATGTACCCTCTTTCTGGCATACCGTGCCAAAAAACTTGTTTTCGAGAAAAAACCAAATTTTCCGAACAGAATGAAAACTGTTTTTACGAGTTCGAAAAATCGTCTCAAATTCATTGCTTTGTGTATAAAATACTTCAAAAATGTTGCAAAACTATCGGAAAATGTGTTCTCTATTAATTTTAATGATGATTTTGTAAGATTTTGTGTTTTTCATGTCGAAATTTGGATTTGAAAACAGTAAGTTTTTGCTAATTATATATGCAAAGGCTGTGACGTCATGCATACTCAAATTAGAAAAGAAGCGACTTTTGGTGGCTGTGCAGACTGGCTGCATGCAATTATGCAATCAGAAATTGCAAATATCCCCGATGAAAGTCACAGTATTTTTTCAAAAGGAAACAAACAGGCAAACATTGCAATACATATTTGGTGAATTAAGTGTCCAGCAATACCATTCACACAGATGTCCCTCGTAAAAATGATCTACCCTAGCAACAACAACTTCAATCATCCAAAATGAAGACAGTCTTTTGCTTGGTACTATTCTACTGAAAACAGAACAAAACAAAGAAATAATTCTCAATCGTTGAGCTCACAAACCACAGCTTCAGCCAACAATAATATGAATGATCCTACACATGTTTTGCAAAAGTGTGGTCTGCATGAGTCCAAAGGATTTCCCTTTCGGGGCTTTTTTTGGGCTTGTGACCTCTTCATCCTTACCTCAAGCAAGTGAAGTTTAGAAACAATGTAAGGTGACTCTACCCTTAACTTATCTTCCTGAAGTTGAGTATGTCTACTAAGCCCCTGCATGCACTCACAATAAAACTACTGTTCTCATCAAACAAGTTTTGTTTACACTAACCTAATCAACCTCACATGACTGACAATCTTGCAGCCAGACAGTTTCAAAGGGAGTTCAGTTCAATGGGAAACACTGAATTTGTGAGACTAATAGAAATAGAGGAGTGGAACAAAATTGGCCAGAAAGGTGTCAAAATTATTATTATTTATCCAAAACAGACAAAAAAATTGTAATCAGCACATGCCAGCCACCCATCTGAACAATTTTGAGAACAAGTCTGCAATGCATCTAGGAGAAAATAGCATTTTAAAATATTTCCACCCATGACCTTGGATTAAACAAGAAAAGTACAAGATTCAACAACCACTCCCAGAAGAATATTATGGCCAACTTTCCAAGACATCGGACACTATTTGTGGGAGAAGTGGCACTTCCAAAAATATTCACAAAAAACAGCCACTAATGACCCCTAGATGACCTTTGACCTCAACTTTTTGAACACAATATAGCCCTGAGTCCAATGACCAAGGTGTCCAAGTGTTGTAACAATGCCTTGACAAATGTACCCCTGAGAGCATTAAAGGCAATTGTGAACAGACATAATCTTTGAGCTGGTTTGTGCTAAAAATGAGGTTAAAATTCAGGAAATCCTGAAATTTTTTTCAAGCACTGTAGAAAAGCTTCCCTCAAATAATTGAAGTGAAATATACTCTTCAAATGGAACATTTCAATTGTTCTGTTCTCAAATTACTGTGCAGTACGATTACACTCACTAGGGATAGGTCAAAAGGGTCTTTTGGGGAGTGTGGCCAAGGAGTAAAATTTGTGAAGCAGACATAGACCAGTACATGTTGAGTAGGCCCAGTCCTGTCCAAGGACAAGTTCTAAAGTTATATGCCTGACTTGCCACAAATTCTGAAAAAGGGCGTAGTCTAGTCCTAACCAAAAGTTAGTCTGGGGCCACATTTTCATTGGTAAATAGGCATAACACAAAAGACAGACTGCTTATCCTACATTTTTACAATAAGTATCAGCCTAATTAAACTAAAGCGTTAATGAAAATTTGTCAAACGTTATAGGCCTAGCCTATCCCCATTTTTAATATAGGTCCCACAGACTGATGTTTCCAAACAAAATGAAATTACCATTGCTTAGCAACAGAGTTGATGAGGTATGCAAACATGTTACAATAAAAATGTAGATTCTAATTTGTCTAGATTTTTTGCCCACAATCGCCAGATTACTGCATGCCCAAAACTGAGTGTGCATGCACCTTCCTGCCCATAGGCTATGTTCTGTGCCAACCAGTGACATAAGTGTGAATGAGTCTTTATTCTGCAAAGTCATTAACATTTAGTCTTTTGAGATATCCTTTATGAGAAGGAGGGAATAACATAACTGTCCTTTGTGGTTATGAGTATGAAAGAGTAACATTACTGACTCATGCCATGGCACCCAACATTAGGCCTACCATGACATTCATTAGCATGACTGGCTGTAAGTTACATTAACAATAACATAGGATACTCAAAGTTACCCACTGGTACTCCACATGTCATGTACGAAGCAATGAATAGTCTAGTGAATGAAAGAAATTTTACAGTGAATTCATTGTGGTGGTCAAATAATGAGTTATTGGGAAAAGCCAACGAGTTATAATACACCATGTAAGCCTACCTACATGAGGTTTTGTAGTTCGCAGCAAAACTAAATTTAGGAGGCTTACTGACCGATACACTCACTTAGTCACTAACGTTAACGTAGGCTATAACCAACACTGAAAATATCGGCTAGGGCCTCCATGACGTACCGTTCAAAGAAAAATCTGCAAATTATGAGAAAAACCGCAAATGGAAAGACCATATAAAAGTCTTGGATATGGGGATATTTATCTTTCCCATTGTCTTGTAAATCTTTCCATGACACGTTCGATGGAAGCCAAAAGTTTTCATTCCAAAACCAATTCGAAGTCGTGCTCCCCATGGTTCTGTGGAGTTGTTTCCTTGTTGTGTTCCTGTCAATAAGTGTTATGCTCGACGTTCGAGATTCTGCAGCTAGCTGCATAGATGATTCGTACACGCATGCAGTCCAGTGTGTATGTGTGGTGTGTTCCCATTATGGCTTTCCAACCGTGTGGTAACAGTTAACTCATTTATTTACCCACACACGTGTGTGTCGTCTGCTTTGTAAAAAAGTAGTCCTGAAAGCCGACAATACAAGTAAAGCGTTTTATTTCAGTGGTCGGCGGTACGGAAGCGTATAAGTGCCACAACATCACAAACACATAACCTGACAATTTGCAATAATTTGTTACATTGAGCACATATATCTCAACAAAATGCAAAAAATTGTGCCTTTTCACAATTACTCATTTTCTTGCAATGCAGCAAAATATTGATTAATGCTTTATTGTCGAGTTTACACAACTCATGATCTCCACAATTATTTGCACAATGGCAGATTGTTGACTTTTTCAAACTTTGCATGGGGGCATAATTTTACTCAATGTTCAATTGACATTTTGTGATCTCCACAATTATTTGCTAAATGTTGAGTTCCTAACTCAACAAAACTCTAAAAAGAAGCAAAACTTTACTCAATGTTCAATTGACATTTTGTGATCTCCACAATTATTTGCAAAATGTTGAGTTCCTTACTCAACATAACTCTAAAACAGAAGCAAAATTTTACTCAATGTTCAATTGACATTTTGTGATCTCTACAATTATTTGCTAAATGTTGAGTTCCTAACTCAACCAAACTCTAAAAAGAAGCAAAATTTTACTCAATGTTCAATTGACATTTTGTGATCTCCACAATTATTTGCTAAATGTTGAGTTCCTAACTCAACAAAACTCTAAAAAGAAGCAAAACTTTACTCAATGTTCAATTGACATTTTGTGATCTCCACATTTATTTGCTTAATGTTGAGTTCCTAACTCAACAAAACTCTAAAAAGAAGCAAAATTTTACTCAATGTTCAATTGACATTTTGTGATCTCCACAATTATTTGCAAAATGTTGAGTTCCTTAATCAACATAACTCTAAAAAGAAGCAAAATTTTACTCAATGTTCAATTGACATTTTGTGATCGCCACAATTATTTGCTAAATGTTGAGTTCCTTACCCAACAAAACTCTAAAGAGAAGCAAAATTTTACTCAATGTTCAATTGACATTTTGTGATCTCCACAATTATTTGCTAAATGTTGAGTTCCTTACCCATAAAAACTTTACAAAGAAGCAAAATTTCACTCAATGTTCAATTGACATTTTGTGATCGCCACAATTATCTGCAGAATGTTAAATTGCTAACTTTTAAATCTTCAAAGTTGCAGAATTTTGCTAAATGCTCATTTAATGACATCGATACCCCTTAATGTAACGGCGCACGGCAATATATGACATAGACCTTTACAGTTGAAGCAGGCTATGCACACAGTAGACTACTGGAATGATATAACCACATCGAAAAGTAGCTTGTATTCTTCATATGGATTACCCTCATCGAGAAAATGACGGCATCTTTGAAATTAAGCATGGTAAGTTTGATACATTAATATACTTTCTCGAGGAGACACCATAGTCAGGCCCTTATCGGGGGATTTTATTTGGTTGAATGAAAATGATATGACGGTATAAGTAATAAGTGTCTCGAATGAACTTGAAAGGTCCATGGACATCGAACTGTGGAGGAATGAGGGACATGTCTCCCACGCTTTTTGTAAACATACGCTTTAAATAAATTTTTGACGGAAGTGGTCGTGCCCTTCCTAACATTCCAGTAAAATTTGACGTCATGGAATAAATAGATATAGTTCGTAACTAACTAGCACAAATGCTTTGCCATTCCCCTATTTTGGCACATTATAGCCCCCTTCTCCAATCTCTTTAATAGATTGCAATTGAGATAATTCTAACTTCACTGTAGAATATATTTTGACAAAGGCCTACATTGTAGACAATTTTTTTCACTTTTTGATTACCCTTTTCTTTTTTTGTCTTATATTCTTGTTTTTCTTTTTCTGTTCTTTTTAACCGTGGCGACATTTTGGTTTGGCCGTAGGAGAAATGTGGTTGTAGCTAATATAAAGAAACCAGCCCCTCTCCCATGTCTGTCAATATGATATGGCCCTTGCAGTTTATTCAATGAAGTGCTTCCACGGTTTTTATAAATACAATGCTCTAGCCATTAGCAGTTTTGTATGGTTTACTTGTAAAGGCAAACAAAGATAATAGAATATGTTAGACGTCTAAAAGGGGACATGATGCAGTTTCAGTGGTTAATAAAGGGAAAAATTTTCATGATATTTTACCATATTTGCTCAACTTTCACAGGTTCTTCTGGTTGTGGTGGTATATTCACCCCCCGCATTAGCTCCAGGTCCTGCTCTGTACACTGCTGCAGAAGTAAGAGTCCATGCACCACAAATACGGGATGCCTTAATTCTACATTACTGGCATGACGGTTTCACTGCTGCCACAATTATAAATTTTCTGGTGTTACGTCATGGTATAAATATTAGCTTGCGACACTTACGTAGGATACTCGCTTATCATAGATGTAGAAGACGAGACGCTCCCCTAAATTACGATAACGTCATACGAGCAATCCTTTATGAAACTCATGGCAGCGGACAAAACTTGGGTTACCGGGCTATGTGGCATCGACTCCGCACTACACACTGCTTACCCATAACACAAGAAGCAACTAGGCTTCTTTTAAATGTGTTGGATCCAGACGGAGTAGCTTTAAGAAGACGTCATCGAATAATTCGTAGGACGTACAGGAGTCCAGGACCAAATTATCTCATTCACGTTGATGGATATGATAAACTAAAGCAGTTTGGATTCGCTGTGCATGCAGCAATTTACGGCTTTTCTCGCAAAGTTCTCTGGCTATATGTTGGTAACAGCAATAACAATCCAAGAATTGTTGCAAAGCTTTTCATCGATTATGTAAATCAGATCGGTGGGGTACCAAAAATTGTAAGAGCGGACCGGGGAACTGAAAATGTATTTCTCCATGGTTTACAGATTGCATTAAGATGGTACCATGATGACCATTTTCGTCGCCATAAAAGCTTCTTGTATGGGCGTTCAGTTGCAAACCAAAGAATCGAGGCTTGGTGGGGACAACTTGGAAGGATGTCATCAAATTACTGGATACAATTTTTTTAAGTATGAGAAATGACGGCAGTTTTGACAATAGTAACCACATCCACGTGGATTGCCTCAGATTCTGTTTTAACCGCATCGTGCAACGAGATTTCGACCAAGTGGTGCGGGAATGGAATCAACATTCCATAAGAAGTCAAAGGCTTGGTTGTGCTAGAGGTATACCAGATGTACTTTACTTCACACCAGAAGTGTATCACACCCATGATTACAAAATGGAACTCAACGCCTCAGGCGAGGAACTCCGGGAGGTTGAGAGACTGTATTGCTCACCATATTCTGAACACAGTTGCAGCCCCGAACTACTTGCAGTAATACATGAACTTTTCGGTGAGATTAAGAACGATCAATTTCCTGAAACCACAGCGGAGGCAAAACAATTGTACCTTGATATGGTGGACGTTTTAAGTAATCATATGTAGCAGAAAGATAAAGTTTCCAGGAGAGGATTTAGAGGGCGCACCAGTGCGTCAACTGAAAGTTTTTCTTTTTACTTTCACAGGTGAATCACTTTGCCTGAATTGTGTGAACGCAATGTTCAAATTTTAACAAAATAATATCAACTTCACAGCATATACAGTTTCATATTTGGAGATTAGGGTAACGTTGAAGGATTCAACCGTAAGCATACGAGGCAGGGACAGACCGCTCCCCTGCTGCAAGACCTGAATTTTCGACGGGGGCCTGGAAAAATTCGATGAACTACTTCCAGGCAAGACATCCATGGGATCGTGATGTCGTGTGTGCGTATATATAATAGGAGTGTGTGCGTGTGAGTGTATTAGATGATTTTGCATGTAAATAGGATATCTCACAATAGGTTAATTGTGACGTGCTTATCTCATATTTGGTGTGCGGGTTGGTCGCATAAAGTACATGATACCTATTGTTTTTGTTGGAGGTAAAAGGTCATTTTGGGATCACGGGTCGACAGATCAAATTTTCAAAACATTGCGAACATGATATCTCAAAAAAGTAAATGTGACTACACTCCTATATAGGCGTGTGGGCAGCTAGTAGTATATAATCCCTTTCGATTTTGGTAAAGGTCAAAGGTCATTTTGGATCACAGAGGTCAAATGTAAGTACCTTAGAAATTGCACAAAAAAAAACACAATATATCAAGCGAGGCAAGTGTGACTAATCTCGTATCTGGTGTGGGGGTTGCTCTCATGTAAGATGATTAGGTGTACAGGTTAGCCATATTGAGTAGATGATCCCTACTGTATCTGGTAGTGGTCCAAGGTCATTTGGAGTCACCAGAGGTCAAAAAGCAATACCCTAGGAATTGCTTGTATACTTGATATCGCTGATTGGTAAAGAGAGTTATCTCATATAGTTATTATGTGGACTGCCTGTACTTAGTAAATAAGCACTATTGTTTTTATTGTCGGTGAAAAGTCATTTGTGGTCGACAGTGGTCACAAGGTTCAATCCTATTCAGGTATACCACAAGTCAAAGAATTCAATAATATATATTCAAGGGCATGAAGAGTAAGTTCCAACCGAGTCCAACTCTCATCTTCATAGGACATTCCTAAGCTGAGATATAAAATGTTGAAGTTTATTCACTCAAATTGAAACGGTACATTACGCAATAATTTGTGATGTCATTGTTGTACTACTCAAATAACAATGTTTGCATTTCTTTGTTTTTCTGAAAGTAAATGCACCTTGTATCAAGGTGCGATAGTACTATTACTCTTATGGGGTGATGTAATTAATAAAGCCCTCTCTGTGCAACATGCTATGCTAGCAGACAGGAAGTATTCAAGGTCCTACAAACATTTCTATTTTTAAAGGGAAACAAAGCAGGTAATTGAGTTGTACAAAAAGAAAGTCACAATTTATTGCGCAATGGACTAATTTGTTTTAAGTGAATAAATTTCAACATTTTGCATCTCCGCTCAAGAATGTCCTATGAAGATGGGAATTTGCTTAATACATACACTCTAAAAACTTTTTAAAAAACGCTGTGTAACTAGTGCACATAGCTAGCAATGTGTAAAAACTACACAATTTGTGTAACAATTCAACACAAATTGTGTAATTATTACACAAATATATGTAATTTCTACACAAACTTGTGTAGTTTTGTTACACATTGTTAGTTTTGTGCACTATTTACACAGTGTTGTGTAAAATTTACACATCTTTTTTAGAAAGTTTTTTTTTGTGAAACAAGGTATCTCAAGAAGTGTAATAGAGCACAGATCTGCCAACCTCCAAATTAGCGAACTTTGATATTTACATGAAGAAACATGGAGATTGGTACATAAAAATTAAACCTGGAGATTGGTACCTCGAATTTAATTTTTCCGCACCACATCGGTGCGAAAGAACAATTAACATGCGCATACCAGGGTTTCCAAATAATCCAAGTGGTGGGGCTCACTTTGCGATTTTTTGCCTTTTGTAACAAGTATTTGCCATAGATGTAATCATACTCGGCAAAATAATTTATTCATGTGATGAAAAAATTGTGTTTTTTATTGAAAAATCTGCCCTTTGTAAGTTAATTTGAGTACATTTTCTGAACAACTGAAGATCGTTGGGGTTAAACTTTCACATTTTATCTTAAAAGGCTCTGACCAAAAAATGCATTTACCCATATCCTAGTAAAATTTCATCAAGTTGTTTTAAGAGTGTGTCATTCTATAATAAAAACTTGGGCCGTTATTGAGTTCAAAATAATGTAAGCAATGTCTACATTTATCAAAGCCTGGAATATTTCACCATCTATAGTGTAACAATTCTCTCACAAATTTACCAAAATCATATGCAAAGTAAGGATTCGAAAAAAAAGAAGCAACTTAACCGGAATCGACAAAATCTTGCCTGGTTCAGTGTGTTAGGATATTCAAACATGCACATACTTACACGTACTTAGGAAAGTTAAAAAATCTGAATGTTAAAAAATGAACTTGAGAGGTTCTGATAATTGCCGTGCGGCTTAATGTTTGCACCTAGCTGTTTGAATACTGTTATGTTGTCGTGATATGATGAAAATTTGAACGTGAGACGACGCCTAAAACCGTGAGACTCACTATGAAAGCGTGGGAGTTGGCAGGTTTGCCTTTACATATATGTTGTAACTTGTGCATTGTCCATAGTTAGAAAGGGAGCACGTTCGTGCTTGGTAATTTATGAAACAATTTCAACAAGAAATAAACATAAACTTACATTTCAGCGATAAGGAATCACTAAGACTTTCGGCTTTCCGGTTTATAACACAGAATCGTGAGTGTCCAACATAGTACTGCCATTATGCTTAGTGCTCAGCATAAAAAGTGGTGCTCGGAAAACAAGTCAGTGAGCCACAACCGGAGAGTGTGTCCAAATTCTTTCCAAAATTGCTCGAAAAATTAAAAATTTATCCAAAGTAAAACTTCCATGATAATTTAAAAGAATTACCAAAAATTCGGTATGTAATCTTACAGCGTACAGAAAAACAATATCTATTCCACCTCACTTCTTGGTCTTGCACAGTATACTTTGCCCGAAAATTCCGAAATGGTACTTATTCGGACGAAAGTTGCAAAAAAGGTTCATAGGTGCAAAGGTTTATAAGCAGTGACCCAGCTAAGAGGGAGGAACCTCATGAGGGCTCCCCGAATCGTAGTTGCACCCCAAATGTAAATTTAGTTCAACGTATTTAAGCATAATTTACTTGTAGTTGTGGTGGAAGGTGGGGTAGAAAGCAAATGCCACTTCTGGTAATCTAGGAGGTAAAAGAAACAATTCTGCTGCACTCGGCGTCAACTGCGTGGTATTATTCGTGACTTCCCGCTTAGACTAGAAAGTGGCGTAGCTTTGCGGATTCCAGGGGGCAGGAGTAATTGCTCTTAGCTGGCCCTGAAAAATCACAAAAATTTGAAATGTTGCGTTATGTGACACAGGTCATTTACAGTGATGTTTTCCTAGCTTTTCTTCCATAACATTCCATTTTTCGAATATACGCTCTTCATTTTGAAATACTTATCTAAAAAAGGCAACGAAGTTTCAGAAACTTTTTAAATGTCTTCGGAGAGCCTTAGATAACTATGCTACACCTACGATCTCCAACTGCCGTGGAATCTCGGATTTGCTAATGGGAAGTGTAACAATAAAGCGATGCTCACCATATTTTCATATTTCCTCACCAGAAACTCGAAATCTAGACTTATCAGCAATACAACTAGCTCCGTGATATTTTCAGATATTTGTTCAAACAAGGCAGGGAGCGTGCCACAAATAACGTTACTGATTGATAAGTGTCCACACTTAAAAACTTCTGAAAATTGGGTACATGCCACTGAGAATAATAAATGTTCTTTCATAGGCAAATAGCAATTGGCTACCCCCGTACCCCGGTAGTATTGAATAGACCACGGCGCACCACTGTATATAACAGTACCCAAAGGATTACCCTAAAATGGCCTGTGGTAGCTGTTTCATTTGGTAATGTCGACATTATTTTGTAATTTGCTCGTTTTATTGAACTGTTTTTGCAGACGAAAGCTCAAAATAACGAGTGCTTAGGTTCTCCTTACAAGCCTGCGAAATGACATTCTTGGCTGTCTACATGTGGGGTCGCGGTTTTCAACATTTTCCTTACGCTCCGTAGCAATTATGGTGGAGCTCCGCTAATGTCCCCCGACTTCGTCCCTTATTTACACCAAAGAACCCCTGGAGATTGTTAGGCAAATTTCTGATAATTTGCGCCTTGCAACTTCATTGTTTTATTGATCTAAACATTTCATTGCACAAAGAAAGCTGGAAATAACGACTGCTTAAATTCTGCTTACAAGCCCGGTGACTGATATTTTCGGCTGACTGAGAGTTGGCGATTTCCAAAATTTTCTGAATGCTCCGCTCCAATGATGGTGGCCCTCCGCTTAGAGAGTCATTTGGGTAGCGTCTTTACTGGCTGTGTGACGGGTTGCGAGTTCTCCGAATTTTCTTTGTAAGCAAATATAACACCTCACGTAGGCCTATTCAAGTTGGGATAGGGTCTTATAATTGTTCTACGAAGTAAAAAAGTTCGACTTTTTTCAGTTGGAACCGGAGCCAGGGCCCCCGTCCCATATCCTAAATCTGCCTCTGGTAATAAATATACAGTACCATGCTATAAATAATTTATTCAACATAACGGCCTATATTAATCTGTCATGTAGCGACATTTTACTGGAAAGAATTTATAAAACTAAGCTTCACTGAGCGACCGAGCAACCGGTCCTGTATTCAGTGACAGCATTCATGCGATAAACGCCTGCACTGATATACATCTAAGGAAATTTCCAGAAAAAAGTCTCGTTTTTTATCTTTCAATATAATTAATCCGTCAACTCGATTTCATTAACGCTACTATCTGACTATGGATGCCACTTACGGCATATCTCCCAATATTCTTAAGACGCGATGAATGAATGTGATTTGTAGACTTTAGATTTCCCTAAGCAATGATTTATCCAGCAGAAGTAAATCACGACCGTATGAAACGAGAATCACTATCATTTGTGCAGTTAATAACGTAACTAGATTAGGGGAAGCAAGCACATGTTTTGCCTTTTTTGTTTTAAAACGATCCACAGTTAGGTGTTTAGTAGGCAAACAACTTGAGAATTCAACTCTTTTCAAACAATTATTTCAAAATATAGAGTTTGTATTGCAAAAAATCGTTGGCTTCTACAACAAGATCTTATCAGTTCACAATTTCAGATGGTAATCAGATGTTAAAAGAGTAAATAGGGACGTGGCTATCCCATTTGGGGTCGAGTCCCCAAGCCCCCCCACACCCCCTGTACAACAGAGTCTGGAAGGGGCGTAGCCAGGATTTTCTTGTAGGGGGGCAAAGTCGACTCATCGTCCCAAATCTTGACCGACAAGACTATCTAAGCGGAGCGCCACCATCGGTTGGCGCGGAGCGTACAAGAAAATTTTTGGTTTTAAAAACCCCTCAGATGGCAGGAAACGGCACTTCCCGAGTGTTTTATGCTGCATGTTCCCAACCTGGAAATGGATCTCATTTCTGAAATTTCTCAATTAATGCAAAAAAAAAAAAAAAATTTTATAAAAAATGTCAATACATGTTTCTAAGCGGAGCTCTACCATCGATTGGTGGGGAGCGAACCAGGAAATTTTTGGTTTTACAAACCCCTCAGATGGCCGGAAACGGCACTTCCCGAGTATTCAGAGCAAGAACATGTTCAGCCCAACTTTGAAATCCTCCCCGCTTCTTAATTGGAGCACTTGACATATATTGAGGGGCTGCACATACCTTTAGCCCCCACTTTTTCATTTTTCATCGCTGCCACTGGGGTGTGGCATTTTCTTGAGGGAGCGAAGCGCCCAAGTGAGGAGCCCAGCATCCGAACGGGGAGAGGGTGTGGTTTTCCCACTCCTACCTCAAGGAGATGTTGCAATTTTACATCAAAATTGAGCGATCTGGTGAACACCTCAGCTGGAATTTTTGGACATTTTCAATCTTGTATCAATGTTTTCCTTATTCCCTCGAGAGTTAGTGTGTGCCAGTAAGAGGGTTACTGACGAGTCAATGGGGCCCTAGGAAATTGTGTTGCACTGAAACAAAACAGCTACTCATAAGACTTACATTGGCTAAACCAGCGGAATTGACATTTTACCTTGAAAAACGCCAAAACTCCATTTAAATAAAAAAAATAATAAAAAAATAGGTCTGGGCGGGAGTAAGTGCGAACCCCCTGGCTACGGGCCTGTCTTCCTGGGTGTTCCCCTCCCCTTTTGGAATTTTTTTGCTGTCTCGAAGAGCTTAGATGCAACATGGTGGTAGATTTTGTTCTTTTTATACTAGATTCTAGTGTTCTCCACAGGGGGGTTTTAGAGGGGCGACGCGCCTTCCTAGTGAAATCGCCCCTCCAAAATAGTTGCCGCTCTCCAAAAAATGCAGCTTCCATCTTTAGTTCATTGCTTCATTACACATATACAAGTCATAACTGGAAAATGTGTCTTCCCTCCAGGCTTGGCGCCAGGATTTGCCCGACGAAGGGCCACTCTCCGAACGGGGGAGGGGTAGGGTGGGTAGCGACCCCAAGTCCCGACAGCCAGGATGCCATCGATGAGTTGGTGAGGAAGATTTAAAGAAAACCTGTGCACTATACCTGCCATTGCGAGTCATATACGACATAAAATTTGTATATGCTAGAGGAAGATATTTCCGCACTGATTTAACCGTGGAAAAGCGGGCGAAATTTTTTTGGGTTAGCCTACACTAAAAAGAATCTGTACTTATTTAAAGCTTATATAGATCAATTGTCAGGGCCTTTTGGCCCTATCGGGCACAACTTATATTGTACTTCCCTCTTCGAGTCCGTACCGCACGACTGACACAAGAGATCACACCTCCCTGGTTTTGCGAAATGAGATGGAATTCCCGACATGTTCATTAATCCATTTATTCTACATATTAATTTACTTGAAAAGATGGGAAGGGTTTGTAATTTATTAGCTCTAGGTAACGGTACTGAGGAAGAGCGTGAAAAGCGTACCGAACATTTTGGGTTTTATCGCAGAAATAACTCTTTTGAAAGCCAAAATAATTAAACCGACCAGGGAGGTGTGATTCAAATGACACCTCCCTGAACCGACCATGGGAAGGCGACAGATTATTCCCGACAGGGGGCGGGCCATGTCAGCGACCACAAGTTCCGACGGCCCCTATGTGGAGGGGGTGGTGAGAAGGGGATATGAAGGAGCCTTACTATCCCATGTTATTGCACCCCTTGGCACATTTTGCACAATATCACTTAATATTTTAAAAGCCGAGTTGCGCACTGATAGTGTTCTGTTGAGTCTGAATCGTGAAATTGCAAAGGGCGCGAAGCGCGCGAAAATTTTGGGTAGACTTACAAAAATAACATAGCCTATGTAATCATTAAGAACAAAAAGAAAAAAAAAATAGAAACTGTGGGGGTTGTAGACCGTATCGGGGATAACATACATTGCGTCGAAAACACCTGGAATACCCGATAAAATAACCAAACTATGCTCCGTCTGTCCGTGAGTCGCTCACCAACTGACCTATCGCGTGACACACACAAGAGAACAGCAACTAGGCTTTGTGATATGGGATGAAATTTAAGACCTCTAAATAACCTGTGTACTCTGCCTCCCTGTTTCTTGGTAATGTTGACAGGACTTACACTCTCTAGATATGTGGAAAGGAAATATTAAAAAAAAAAAAGAAAGAAAAAAGGAGTGAATCTACAGCGCGCGTAGCGCGCCGAAAATTTGGGGTTCTTATTAGGGAAATTGTCCCTTAAGAGCAAAATACAGGTAAACCATCGGGGACTCTAGCCACCGTCTGGAACAACAAACTTTATCGTAACGACTGAGAGCTTCTCTCCCCCCCCCCCCCTCGAAAAACTTTAAAAAAAACTCCCCCGATTCCCTCCCTCCTCTTGCCGTTTATCTTTTTTTTATTTTATTTTATTTTTTTTTTTTTGCTCTCCTTCATTTTTTCAACATCGCCCATCGCGTCCCCAAAATTTCTGTGGGGGGGGGCACTCTGCCCCCCTCCCCCCCCCCGCTGGCTACGCTAGTGGAGTCTGGTCGTTGGAGGGGCTGGCAAAGGCAGTCATTCATCACCCCATACTACAGTTTCACCCTCATGCTACGTATGTCAAAAGTCTCAATATGGTACTGCTCTTTGATTGACATCAAATTAAAAAGAAAATGCAGCACAGCTCATTTACACAGCATGTGCACTGAGAGTGTTTTTGATCGTACATTATGGACTTGTACGCTCAGTGGAATATGCCCTGATCTAAGAAACTAGGATTGTGCCTGGATAATGATGAGTTTCAGATAGATGTGGGAGGGGTTATAGAAGTAAGTAGGTTGGGAGAATTGGAACTATTTGGGGTGATAAAAATATGACTTTCAAGTTAGGTAAGATGGTTAGGAGAATTGGTATTGTTTGGGGTGAGCAGATTAGACCTTTAATCACGTTCGCTGCAATAAAAAAATATGTGCATCAAGGCGCCTTTCACTTCTCTATTGAGATTTCTGCAAGTGGACTATTCGTTTCGTTTGGAACAGATTTGATTGTTATTACTGCTGCTAATGTTGTTTCGTTTGGAACAGATTTGATTGTTATTGCTGCTGCTAATGTTGCTAGTATTGTTGCATGTAAGCAAGTTCTTCTGGGTGTAAACTTAAAAACAAAAATCCAGCAAAGTGGGAGAGGTTTTCCTCCAACAACCACTCTGTCAAAACCTATCCGTATTGCCTATATTTTGGCGTTTTCTTTCGATACCCCCCCCCCTTTCGAGGAAATAAGTGCCAAATCATAATGTAAATAAAACGTGTGTGCATGCACTTCGGTCTGTCTATCTGTATATGGGGAAAGAATATTCACTGTCTTGTACCCACGTTGATAAAAAGTGAAATAAGTTTATTGCAAATCAAAGAAGGGGGTGTTCACCCACACTCTCCATTAATTAGACCCCACGCCTCCTCGATATGGGGAATTCGGAACTCATTCCCTCGTAGACTGTTTTGCCCTCTGTTCATTGTGCGTTATACCTTAACTAAATGGCTTAACATGCTGAAGCTACGTAGATTAAACTTGAGATCGATTTTAACATGAATATCACTTACTAAGCCACCTCATGCCGGAATGTGCAAGTAAAATTGTCTGCTGTCATATAAGCATAAGATGCGACACTAGCACGGGTCCAGTTCCACTACATATAAGGGGAGCTGTCAGCCATGGCCGTACCGGGGACTCTTTCTTAATTCTTGGGGCGGTGACTTTTTGCCCGACTCCAGAATCCACCAAGGGCATAATTTTTGTCCGACTGGGGCACCAGTCCAGCAAAGTTTGGGCAATACGGGATGCAGCCCTCCCGTCCCGTACGACAATCGGATTAGTACTGTTGTTTTTGTCAGATTTTAAAGTGAAGCCAGGATTTATTTTATTCAAGTTTTCTGATTTTCAATAAATATTCTTTCCAAAAACATGTGAGTCTTGAAGTTTGTAACCAATGTCCTCACGCAAGATATTGGGGGGGGGAGGGGTGGGCCGGGGGGGCATTTTCACGAACGACAGGTGGGTAACCCAGAACTCTTATATTTGTAGTCAGTGGTGGCACCATGTTAGCTTGTGGTAACCATGAACACTGCTTGAGAGAATCACATGATATCGAAAGCCTGCCATGTATAGCCTGTAGGAGTGTCGATGCATCTTGTGGTGCGGAGCGTGAGAAAAATTTTCCTTTCTTGTTAGAATTTTCACCTCCTTTGCCGATACAGCATGTAGCTTTGAGCAGGACATTAAATGGCCGAATCTTCAGAAGGTTATCATTGTCATTTTACTTTGAACTTTTTTCATGTTATATAAAAGGGTAAATTTGAAATAAATTTGTGGTACCTTGAGTTCCAAACCAAGTATCCGAGCCATCATATTAAGCACGTTGGTCTAGTAGCCTACTTCCTACTCAATGAGGCTGCCACATACAACCCCAAGGGGTGATGTTCGGGAACTGTCAGCGTTCCCCTGGCTTTGAAAATGGATACGGCGTCGTTTACCGCTACAAGTTGATGCTATTTAAGTTTACAGTTGGTTCAACTTTGTCAGTGAGTTATATGCAAAAAGAATGCCGACATTTTACAAGACATTAATTTGAAAAGAGGTCATGACACGACGGGGGGGGGCTCTATCCCGCTAGTTAAGGATCGAACCCCCACCAGACATGAGACGATCATGTGTTAACACAGGGCCGTCGCTAGGGTCTCATGTCTGGTGGGGGTGTCCAAAATTCGACTGGCTGTACGTTTTTCCAACTGGGTAAGGAATTAACATTTTGCAAATAATTGTTGAAATCACAAAATGTCAGTTAAACAATGAGTAAAATTTTGCTTCTTTGCAAAGTTTTTAAAGATAAGGAATTCAACATTTTCAAGTTGCAAACAATTGTTGAGATCGCAAAATGTCAATTGAACATTGAGTAAAATTTTACTTATTTGTTAAGTGTGTATATAAGTAAAATATTTAACATTTTGCAAATAATTGTAGAGATCACAAAAAGTCAATTAAACAATGAGTAAAATTTTGCTCTTTTGCAAAGTTTGATATAAGTAAGGAATTCAACATTTTGCAAATAATTGTGGAGATCACAAAATGTTAATTGGACATTGAGTAAAATTTTGCTTCTTTTTAAAAATAAGGAATTCAACATTTTGCAAACAATTGTTGAGATCACAAAATGTCAATTGAACATTGAGTAAAATTTTGCTTCTTTGTAAAGTTTTTATGGGTAAGGAATTAATCATTTTGCAAATAATTGTTGAGATCACAAGATGTCAATTGACATATTGAGAACAATTTTGCTGCATTGTGGAGTTTTTATAAGTAAAAAATTTAACATTTTGCAAATAATTGTATAGATCACAAAATGTCAATTAAACAATGAGTAAAATTTTGCTTCTTTGCAAAGTTTGATATAAGTAAGGAATTCAACATTTTGCA
The DNA here is from genome assembly GCA_037179385.1 of Holothuria scabra. Lineage (NCBI taxonomy): Eukaryota > Metazoa > Echinodermata > Holothuroidea > Aspidochirotida > Holothuriidae > Holothuria > Holothuria scabra. The sequence goes on along the minus strand of CM074196.1, from coordinate 12,076,924 downwards.
AATAATTGTGGAGATCACAAAATGTTAATTGAACATTGAGTAAAATTTTGCTTCTTTTTAAAAATAAGGAATTCAACATTTTGCAAACAATTGTTGAGATCACAAAATGTCAATTGAACATTGAGTAAAATTTTGCTTCTTTGTAAAGTTTTTATGGGTAAGGAATTAATCATTTTGCAAATAATTGTTGAGATCACAAGATGTCAATTGACATATTGAGTACAATTTTGCTGCATTGTGAAGTTTTTATAAGTAAAAAATTTAACATTTTGCAAATAATTGTATAGATCACAAAATGTCAATTAAACAATGAGTAAAATTTTGCTTCTTTGCAAAGTTTTTATAAGTAAGGAATTCAACATTTTGCAAATAATTGTAGAGATCACAAAATTTCAATTAAACAATGAGTAAAATTTTGCTTCTGTTTAGAGTTTTGTTGAGTAAGGAACTCGACATTTTGCAAATAATTGTGGAGATCACAAAATGTCAATTGAACATTGAGTAAAATTATGCCCCCATGCAAAGTTTGAAAAAGTCAACAATCTGCCATTGTGCAAATAATTATGGAGATCATGAGTTGTGTAAACTCGACAATAAAGCATTAATCAATATTTTGCTGCATTGCAAGAAAATGAGTAATTGTGAAAAGGCACAATTTTTTGCATTTTGTTGAGATATATGTGCTCAATGTAACAAATTATTGCAAATTGTCAGGTTATTTGTTTGTGATGTTGTGGCACTTATACGCTTCCGTACGGCGGGGAAAGTGAGTTGCAAACATAGAGTAGGATAGGTTCACAGGTCGTCCTAGCGTTATATAGTATACGGTATATAGTATATAAAAGGAAGTACCTAGACACTGTTGAAACACTTTTTTGTAAACTGTTTCTCAAAGGTAACAATACTGTCAAACTGCGGTCTAGTACATTGTGCAAATACGTGCAAAGGCTTTTCAAATCTTTCCGTGCGCTCCGCGCCAACCAAAAGTGGCGCCCCGCATTATGTTTGATGGGGCTTCGAAATGCTCACCCTCCCCGTGTCTGGGAGCTTGTCCCACCCAAGTTGGGCTAATCCTAGGGCAACATCTGAGAAAATTGTGAACTTTATTTTTGAAAGACGGCATTTCTCTAGGTAAAACTACACAAGGAATTTAGTACGATAGAAAAGAATCCTAAATTTTACCAAGATCAAGATTTGAGTAATGTTGTCAAGGTTTGGAGGCACCCGTGCTGAAGTTTGTTATGGTGAGGTTACAAAATTAAGGCCCACCTTGACCTCGACTAAAATGGCAAATTTCCAACTGGTTTTTGCCTTTTTCTTAAAACGAACTCTGGGACTTATATTAAAAAGAATATGTAAGATTTTGGATTTTTGCCGGGCAAATTTAAAATTCTGAGGTTTTTGAAAAACTCACTGAGTATCTTTCTTCAATGGCGCGAGTCCATCTCCAAAAATGGGGTTACCACTATTTTTATATCCCCTTCCTAGGACCAGGGATCTTAAAGAGGGGCATCCCTAGTTTTTGAAATACATGAGTACTTTATTATGTCTAAGTGGAAACTAATGGTTCTATGTGCATTTAACCGAAAAGTTACCCATTTACCCCCAAAATTGTCAATTTTACTTCAACATGTTTATCAAAAATAGTGCGATACGGTGTATTTTGTAGACCCCTTCGAAATTATGGTTACCTAATTGGGTTACCTCGGAAATTAAAACTCAATAGAATTATTTTTGAGTTAGGTTTGAGTATTGGAAAAAGCAAAGTTTCATTTGGAATGATAGTAGGCTATCTAGGTAGCAAATTGCATTATATTTGGGCCAAACTTAGCTGTTTAAATGAATTGTCAATTCGTCTTTTATTTTTATATTTACACCTTTTTTCAGAAGCTCTCGGGACACTGGCTTTAAATGCTTTGTCTCAATCCAAAATCAGGGACCTTATTGGGTGATTTGCAGTAACTCGTAATAATGACAATGAAAACAAATTTCACAAAAATCATAGCGTTTTCTTTTTCAGTGTTTTATTCAACAATATAAAATAAATACAGTTTTAATCACTCTATCAGTACGTGTCCCGAAATATTGTTTGACGACATAATTAGCTGGAAGTGTTTACAGGGTTGCACACTCATAAAACATCTAGTCCAGTGGCGGAGTTACCATATAGTTAGAGGGGGCCGTCGCCCCCTTGACGGACTAAAATTGCCTGTCAGCACCCTTTTTACTCTTTTTACGGTATTGAGGTAATGTATCTACCTACATAAAAGCGCCCCTACAGCCTATTTTTCGCCCCTCTGACCAACTGTTCTTGCCCTACAAACTTTGAAGCGCTCCTACAGGCCATTTTTGCCCCCTCTGACTGAATTCCCTTCCTCCGCCACTGATCTAGTCAAATGAGGCACGGACCGGAAGTTTGTCAAGTTGTCAGATATTTTACAAGCTTTCAAAAATTGACATTTTTAGACTGAAATGCATCCCATGTTCTCAACCCGCACTTCTATCAAATTTCTGGCGTCAGAGTCATTTGAGCAGAACAATGAAACACATGACCACTCGAATAAGAATTTGTCCTGCAGACTATGCGCCTATTGTTCCGGTTGACAGATCAGCTGTTTATGTTGGTTTGTTTAAATCGAGAGAGCGTACTTTCCGCATTGTCACGTTATGGTCTCACTACTCCATTACGTTAGAGTAGTGTTCTAGAGCGTCAAGTGCACACGACCAAAGAAGTAGCCCTTTTAGCTCTGGTTTTTACCAAATTTTGTCAAGATAACCTGCCAGCTGGGTGATGAAAGTCCATGAATATGAAAAAATACTTGCCAGAGTGTGGATGTTGAAATTTTGGGTAAGATTGATGGTGATTTTGAAAATTGCTGTCAAATGGCGGAGATTTTCCGTTTTTGTGAAGAGGCTAGGGGTGGGTGTTCCTTACAAAAACTTTAAGTTCTTCTAGCTCAAAATCTAAACGGTCATGGTATGGAAATTTTGTAGTGCCATGATGGGCAAACTTGTCAGCTATCAAGTGATGGGTGTCTTGAAATAGCTGTGAACTTTGACAAGGCTGCACGGGCCTCGAAAGGGAGCTAATTTAGTGTGTAAGTCAATGGGGAAATTATTGAGGGTGTGAGGCCTTAAATACATAACTGCACAAGGTCTAACTTTAATTGTTAGTACGGTACCGTACATTCTGATTCATAGCATATTGATCTCCGAAAGTGACGAAAGTCACCACGGTTTTATTATACATCTAATTTGTAAAAGTCGTTTGGGAGATTTTTTGGAGATGTAAGTCACCCACAGGACCTACGTCCATGTCTTTCTTATTGATAGTAAAATCAAGAAGACAATCGGGAAAGCACAATTTGGGGAACACTTATGACCGTCGAAATTTCATTTTATTTCATTTATTTGTTTCAACCCTCAAATATATACATAGTTTAACAAAATTACAGAAAATAAAATGAGAGTGGAAGGAAGTGCAACTAAAAGCCAAAGGCTTGCCGAGAGTGCGCTCCCTGGAAAAAAAAAGAAAAAAAAAACACATAGCAATCTAACAACAAACAAACGTTGTTGCCTTTGTTTAAAGCTTCGGGGTTAGTATATAAAAATGGGAGCAAAAATGGAACTTTTTTAGTACAGAAATAAAGAAAACCGTCGTGCCGGGACTGAAGGTAATGGGGGTTGCATCTTCTATCGAATTAAGGTATTCCGAAGTAATTGAATCATTTCCCCTCACTTAGAACAACCTCCCCCGACGAGTGACTATACTTCCAGCCACCCCAACCTAACTCCACGTCTTTCTGTTAAAGAGCAAGAACAGTCCCCTAACCACTTTTGAGGCCGAGCAGCAGCTTAATATTACAATTTTCTTCTTATTTCTATTCAGAATAATATTGCATTTCTTCAAGGTAAAACAAGTAGGTACTGCCAGTAACATTTTCATTTAAGAGGGAAAATGTTGTCACATGACTCTCAAAAGCCAATCATGAAATGAGGATATTCTCTAACACTACTTCCAGCTGGAGTGAACGATTGTCCATTATGGCCTAGAAAAAGAGTTGTGTCATCCATGCATCCGAGACCTAAATTTCACCTCTCCATTCAACAGAAGCGGAAATGAGGGAGTCTGCTTTAAACGTTGAAAGGGAAATCACAGTTTGTTTTTACAAGACTTACTTTTTCGGGCACTTACAATCATACATGATTTGTCATCATTACCTGACGTTGTGATTGGTCATCATATGGATGAGACTCAGGGGTGACGCCAGCGGGGGGAGGGGGCCATGCCCCCCGTCGGGGAACACTGCCCCCCCCCTTTCGGGGAATGTCGACAGTTTCGTCAGGGAACCCTAAAATAATAATAAAAAAATAACAAGAAAAGCCTACAAGAATGAAGTTATTGGATGGGTGATCTTGAACATACTTTTATTTTGAAATGCCATTTTTCTATACATATCGGAATCGATTTTCTATCACTTCTTCTTAGCTTCTTAGCTTCTTACCTCGTTCCATGTACCTTGTCCTACCTCTCCCGTCAGTGAAGGACGGCAGTTTCCTTTGAGGTGGCCTAAAAATGAACGTAAGGGACTGAAGTTACTGGACGGATGATCATGAAATGTTTTTCTTTATGAACTATTTTTTCTTTTGATACGCTATTTTAATGCAAATCTGAATTGGTTTAATCACTTCCTCCTAGCTCTGCTATCCCTCATTACATCTCCTCAAGGCATGCTCCCGTTGAGGAAGGCTGTACCCACCCCTTGTTTTTGAGAAAATCCAACTTCGTCGGGGAGCCTTCAACTACAGGCCAACGACAAAAGACAAACGGGCGTGATTAACTTCAGTCACCGGGACGAACTTCTTGATTTTGCTTACTACAAGACAATATTCTTCAAGGAACTCAAAATTCCGAATTTTCACTACAAAAACGGACGAAAGCGGGTTGTTCATGTGCTTGCAGTGCCAAAATAGTCTGCCATCTGGCCTTCCCCTACAGCCGAATTCTAGTAACGGTACTTGAAATCGGCCAGGTCGTTTTTAGCCACACATAATGATAAAAAGTATAGTGTGAGAATGTCTCCCAATAAGCCTGACTAAAAGCTGATTTGAAGCCACCTTGTAGCATGACATATTTTCAAATACGTTGGAACTTTGGAAGTAAAATCATTCAGTTCGGGCAGTCACGAAGGAAATCTCATCTACTCAGAGGACCTTGCAATTGAACACAACGAAGATTCTTAATGAAGTCAAAAACAGTCTCGTATGTTTTCAATTCCGTTGCAGAGTTTCCCCCGAAAAGATATAAGAACAATTACATCTAATTGTAGCAGTACCTTTTATCTGGTAATTTTCTGATCACTTTAGCAAGTTGGAGTCTTTCTATTGAAGTGAAACTTTCATTTCAAAGAAAGCTCAAAATAACGACTTCTTCATTAGGCTAGTTACAAGTCTGCCATTTCCGGCTGTCTGAGGGTTAGATTTTGAAACAATTTTCTGTACGTTCCCCGCCAATTGGTGGTGGCGCTCTGCTTAGAGAGTGTTTTGGTCGAACAGATTACTTAACAGAAAAATGCATGCTTGCAAATGAGTCTTCGTTTTGGGGCAGTATTACGGAGTGAAAATTTCATTACGAAAGAAAGCTCAAAATAATAATTGCTTGATTTTAATTACAATCCTCGGAAATGCCAATTCGTGCTGTCTGGGGGGGGGGGGTTCAATTTTTCAGAAATCTTTGTGCTCTCCACTTAGATAGTCTTTCGGGTAGGATTACATTTTTTGGACAAAAACAATTCTTCCCCTTTCTAACGCGAAACACTCCCGTATGTCTATGTCAAATACATTCAATATAAAACTTCAAATATATTGGAAGCCAAACTTTTTCCGTAGGAAATTTTCCAGTATGGTACGAGGGCCTAAATCTGCATGATGATATTCGGTAACCCTAACAAAATTACATATCCCCTCCTAATTCAACTAGATAATAAATGAACACGATTTAAACTGATGGACCCCACTAATATAATAGCTGCCCACAGTCACTAAACACAAGTGTTGATCGGATTTATGTATAGCTTTACCGTACTTTCAGGCACATATGTATATTTCTACTTGGTTGGTACGAGCGTATCTCCCACCAGAAACTACGAATACTGTGGACCGCAGCTCACAGGTTAAACCCCCTACCCTGCCATAGTGTCATCCAGTGGCGTAGCTGGGATTTTTTCGTGGGGGATTATGGGGGAGATGGATACTTTTGTAGGGGGCTGGAGTTTACAATCCAAGCGTAGCGCCACCATCAGAGCGTAAAAAGAAAATTTTGGATTTTTATATTTTCCAGATGGCTGTAAAGGGCATTTGCCAGGTTTAATTGTCTTTAATTCTGTTGAGGAAAATTTCGTTATTTTTCTCAGATTCAAACACACTTTTGAAATACTGATTAGATGTCAGTTCATCACTCCACTGGACTATATATCCTCGGATTGCAAATCCGGAATCCTGCTGTTTGTTTCATGCAGCTGTTCCAGCGCACGCCTGAGTAAGGTATATCCATAAGCGTAGGGGGGGGGGATTTCACTTTGGGGACAGAAGATTTTTGCCCCAAAAATGTAATTCTGCGCGTAAGAAAGTCAAAGCGGAGCGCCAACACTGGTTGGCGCGGAACGTCCAGAAAATTTGAAAACTCGTACCTCTCAGACAGTCGAAAATGGCATTTCCCAGGCTTATATTTTATAAAGGGTATCTAAGTAGTCGCTATTTTAAGTTCTAATTGCAGATAAACGTTCACTCCAAACAAAAATTCAGGAAGAAAAATAAAGCGGAGTGCCACCATTGGCTGGCGTGAAGCGTACAGGAAATTTTGAAATAACCACCCTTCAGACAGTTGAAAACAGCATTTTCCAGGCTTATAGGGGATCTAAGCAGCCGCCATTTTGAGTTTCCTTTAGCAAAAATGCTCACGTGAAACTTAAATTCTGCTATGAAGCCGTTTAAGTGGAGCATGGCTTAAAGTTGGGGTGAAACGTACAGGAAATTTTAAAAAATCAGACCCTTCAAGCAGTCAAAAATGTCATTTCCTATTGGGGGTCCATAAGCTGTCGCTACTTGAAACTAAAATTCTGCTAGGAAAACTATCTACACGGAGCGCCGTCAATAGTTGGCGCGGAGCGAACAGAAAATTTTGAAAAATCGGACCCCCGAGACAGTCGAAAATGACATTTCCTAGGCTTATAGGGGGATTTAAGCAGTCGCTATGTGATTAGAAAATTACAAGATAAAATGTATTACTGCCAATCCATGAAGTGCTCCCGGATATTTTCGCGCGAAAACTACAACATGAAATATTGAAAACATGCCAATGAATTTCACACTATTGCGGCTCTTGGCTTAATTTAACGTATATTGATGAAATTGTGTGACTTCCCGAACTTCCGACTTTATATTTTACTTTTGAAAAATGTAAAATTACAAGGTGTGTTTAAACGAATTTTCAAGCAGACTTATGGGAAGACATTCTCACATTGGACCATTAAAGTATCGAAAAAACTCCGATCCGATTTTCATAACCATTGCCCGTATTTGGCTGTAGAGCAGGATAGAAGGCAAACTTTTGGGTACCTAAACACTCTCCTGTCTCTGAATTAAGTTGACAATTAAAAACGTTTCGGCATCGTTTTAACCTTTGCCCGAATCCATGCAATTTTTGCAAGACCGCAGTAAGAAGTGGGGATGATGAAAACCTTTTTTGACATTCTACCCAAATGTGTTGCAGATCTTTGTTATTTTCCATGAAAATTTTACTTTAAATATAGCGTTTTCTGTTTTTCGTCAAAGATTTGATGCTTTTAAAATAATCGGCCATTTCGGGTGTTGTGTTTCACAAGAATTAAAAACAGGCTTTAGAATGAGTTTTTTCTTTCAAGCCACAGGCTTCAAAGTGTGTCGCGATTTTTTATCTATTTGATTTTTCGTAACTATGTTACCTTTAGGATGATACTTTCCGATTTTCGGGCAAATGCTTGAAAGAATTTGGGTATTCGACAATTTCGGGCATTAAGTTGTGGTTATCTGTGAAGTAAAAGTCACGAATAATAGTTTTTTGCGCTGCCGAAGGTGTAGCAATTTTTGGAATCTTGACTTGGTTTTCCATGAAAATTTTATTGCGACTTTATGACGTTTCTTTCTTTTTTCGGGCATATCTTTTTTAGATGTCGACCACATTTAGGAATTTTCTGAAAAGCCATTCCTTTCTTCGGAATTAAAGGCCTGTCCGAATTATTTCCAATTCCTGCCCGAATTTAGATTTTGCCAAAATTCGTACGCCACTGGGTGTTTAGAAGAAGCCTGTAGTAGAATATTATGACGTAGGTCTAGACAGCTAGCTACGCCTAAGTGGTGCACTTGAATGTACTGGTTCTAAAGAGATAATTTACGTTGTATAGGCCTACTGTATTGCGCGTTCAGGCCAGGCGGCCACTGTATATACTGCTGTACGGCGCGCGCTCGCCTGTAATTGTATTTTGACGCTTAGTTGGCTAGCTGTCTGCGTCTATGACGTAATAATTAAGTCGGGAATTCCTTGATGATTAATCCAAAGTGTGCGCGTGGAATACGTTGTTTTTCTGCGCCGTGAAAAAATTATTTTTTGAAGGAGATCGTTAAAAGAACTGAAAGGAAAAGGACGGAACAGGAGCGAGAAGAAACAAAAAGTCGTGTCCTGTCATTCCTTTATTTTAGTTGTTCAAAAACGCAACAACAAAAATGGTAGCAGAGCCTGGTTGAGTCACTCAAGAAGAGAACTCAAAACAACAAAAAGGCATTTAGAAGAAAAACTTTGGCGAATAATTAAGTTTTGGTATTTGATAAATCTGACTCGAGGAACTGAGTCGCAACGGATATCAGACGAAAAACTTAATAGCAATAACAAGAATTGTTTTAGTGGATTGGAGAAAAGAGTATGAAGTTTTAAACAGCGAAGTTTTAAAGCTGAATTTCAAAGGAGACAAAACAGACAATACAGAAGTATTAAACTTGAATGTGAAAAGGAAACAAAAATTAACAAAAATGGAGCAATTGAAGCAGCAGCGAAAAGTACAAAAGGGAAAGATGACCAGAACACTTAAGCTTCTAAAAGCGGAATGCTTGTTAGAGGATAAGGATTTGAAGATTATTACCGAACTAAACAATAAAAGGAGACACATTTTTGAAGAACTAGACAGAATACATGAACAATATGGAATCGAAGAGAATGATGAGGAGCGGTTTACGGAAGCAGAGGAGTTTATGGAAAGGTGCGAGGAAGAAAACATTGAAGTTAGCAAAATGGTATCGAAGGTAATGAGGACAACGAGAACAGCAGATGAAGAGGTATCCGATGAAAAAGACCAGATGGCAGTCGACAAAGCGAACGTGAACAGAAAGAATGGTGAGCAACAAACTGAAAATCAGAACAATGGACTTGAAAATGAGCCGTTGCAAGTTGAAAATCAGAACAATGAACTTGAAATTAACCTAAGTAATGCAAGTAACGATGGTGGTGAAAGGGGTGGGTACCTTAATAATTCAAATTCTAACCCAGGTACAGGAAGCAGTAAGTCCGAAGTTGGCAACAGAGGGGATAGTGCCTCAAAAGGTAACAATGATTTCAATATGTTATCGTTAAAGCTTGCCCTCGAACTCCCAAAGGCTGAAATCAAGGAATTTCATGGTGATCCACTTTCTTATTGGGAATTCATTTCGAATTTCACCACCAACGTAGCTGCAAAATTGAGCAATGATAGCACCAGGTTACAATATTTACTACAATTATGCAAGGGCAAAGCACATATCTGCATCAAAAGTTGTGCATTATTGGGGGAAGAAGGATATGTGAAGGCGTTAGAGCTTTTAAAGAAACAGTTTGGACAACCTCACTTGGTTCTTAACGCGCTAATGACAAATTTACAGAAGAGAAAGCAAATTAATCCAGGTGATATTGAAGGGCTGTGGGCGCTGGTTGGTTCTATGAAGGAATGCCAGTTTACCTTAACTAAACTGGGATATACGAGTGATCTAGATAGTACATCTAATTTGCTTAGAATACAAGGGATGTTGCCGAATTATATGCAAGGCAAATGGGTAAATAGAGCGCATGAGATTTTGGAGACAAGAGAACCGTCATTTCTAGATTTACTAGAATTTATTGAGAAACAGGCTGAAATTGGCAGTACAATGTTCGGCAGGCAAATGGGGTCGACAAGTGCAAGCATGGCAAGACTTAATCACAAACCTGACTTAAGAGTAAAAAACTATTATACCAAGTCTCAGGACAAAGAAAAGAAATTTCCAGAAAATTGCCCATGCTGTGGTAATAACACTCACAGATTATGGCAGTGCCCCATATTCAAAGAATTAAACGTTGATGAACGATGGGAATTAGCAAAGCAGGAGAAGTTATGCTTCAAATGCTTAGACAGACATTTGGCAAAGGATTGCACCAGAAAAATGTTCTGTAATATTGGGGGTTGTAAAAGTGACCATAATCGGTATCTTCACAAAACAGGACAAGAGTCCGTAGTTGGCAAACAGAATACACCTCTCACGGAAGGGGAGCGTCCCGAAAATGCGGGTAGTACAGATAGGCCTAATGGAAGTCAAAGGACAAATAATAACACGTATACGGGGACATATATGAGTAAAGAGAATGAAATAGCTCTTCGCACTGTTCCAATAATCGTTAGCAATGGTAATAAGAGAGTAAAGGTCAATGCATTGTTAGATGATGGTAGTTCACAAACGTATGTTAACTCTGATTTGTGTGGGGAGTTGGGACTACACGGCGAAATGCAAGAAATAGTCGTGAGCACCCTTAATGGCAGAGAAGAGAGATTCACCACTCAGCCAGTTGATATTTATGTATCTCCACTTCACAATTCTAGGAGCTACAAAATAAGTGCTTTAACTACAAATAATGTGACTGGCAATCTAAAACCTGCTCAATGGGTTAGGCTAAGTAAAGATTGGGAACATCTTCGAGACATCGATTTCCCAGAAACCCCTAGCAAGCGCCACGGGGTAGATGTCTTGATTGGTGTAGATAATAGTGAATTACACACATCCATTGAAGAACGACGTGGCAGGTCGGGGGAACCGGTTGCAAGATTAACGCCCCTGGGATGGACATGTGTGGGACCTGTTAGTAGAAATTCCAGAATTATTGCAGGTAGAACATCTTTGTATGCAAATACTTTTAAGTGCAGCGAGACCGCGGATACTACATGTGAGATAATCAAAAGATTTTGGGAAGTTGAAACAGTTGGCCTAGAAAAACAAACAAAATGCTACACTGCCGAGGAAAAGAAGGCAGAAGAAATTGTGTCAAACACAATGAAAAAGGTAAAAACCGGTGATTCTTGTAGATATGAGGTTAAAATACCTTGGAAAGAAAACAAGAAGGAATTGCCCAAAAATAACTATGAAACAGCAGAAAAAAGACTACAAAACTTAGAAAAGAAATTGAAAAAGGATAAAAAAACTTGGCACAGCATATCAAAAGGTCATTGATTCTTATGTAGAGAAGGTGTACGTGCAGAAAGTAGAATCTTGCAAAGATGAAGTACACCAGTGGTATCTACCGCATTTTCCTGTGGTAAAAATGAACAGGGAGACTACCAAAGTGCGCATAGTATTTGATGCGGCAGCAAAATACCAAGGAATTTGTCTCAATGATGTCATCAGTACTGGGCCTAAATTGCACAGGGAACTTTTTGATGTTCTCATGAGATTCCGAAAGAACAAAATCGGCTTACTTTGTGATATATCTGAGATGTACCTTCAAATTGGGGTAAACGAGGTAGACAGGTCAATGCTACGATTCCTATGGAGGGATTTGGATGATGAAAAGAAGCCCCAAGTGTACGAATTTTGTAGGCTGGCTTTTGGATTGAATGCATGTCCTTTTATCGCACAAAAAGTGTCACAGCACAATGCAGAAGTGAATAAACAAGAGTTTCCACAAGCAGCGGAAACAGTTCTGAAATCCACTTACATGGATGACAGTATGGACTCTGTCGAAAATGATGAAAAGGCGGTAGAGCTATATGATCAGTTGTCCGAACTTTGGACAAGGGCTGGAATGAAAGCAAGAAAGTGGTTGTCAAATTCAAAGGGCGTCTTGGAAAAAATTCCACAAGAACACAGGGCCAAAGAAATTCAAATAACCGAAGGTGAGTTACCTTCAGTCAAAACCCTGGGGTTGTCGTGGAATGCCGATCAGGACAAATTCAGTTTCAATAGGATAGAAGGCGGAGTAAAGAGTTTCACAAAACGAAGTGTTTTAAGTAAAATTTCATCCGTGTTCGATCCTCTGGGATTCATTTCACCAGTGATCATAAAGGCAAAAATGATCATGCAAGATATTTGGGCAAGGGGGCTTGATTGGGATGAACCTTTACCAGATGATCTAAAGATCAAAGTTAGTAACTGGATGATGCAACTTGAGAGGTTAAATGAGATAAAAGTAGAAAGATGTTTGTGCCCGATTGGGGAACAAAATGTTCAGTTTCACACATTTGTAGATGCGTCAAATGATGCATATGGCGCGGTCGTATACCTTAGAACCGAAAATAATGATGAAACAAATGTGCGTTTCGTGGCCTCAAAAACTAAGGTTGCGCCACTTAAGTCCACCAGCATACCTAGATTAGAATTACTGGGCGCTATGGCAGGCCTAAGATTAGCGCAGACAGTAGTCACAGCATTGGGATTTGACCTTAAGAATGTCACATTTTGGTGCGATAACATGAATGTTCTTTGGTGGGTTCGTGGTCGAAGTAGGAATTTCAAACCTTTCGTGGTTAATAGAGTAGGTGAAATTCAAGATCTCACAAATCCCGATTAATGGAGGCATGTTCCTACCAGTCAAAACCCTGCAGATATAGCGTCGAGGGAAAGTTCGATAGGTGATTTAATCAATAATAACAGTTGGTGGCAAGGGCCAAAATTTCTGAACGAGCCAAAGGAAAACTGGCCAGAAAACAGATTTGAAAAAGTCGAAATCGACAAAGAGCTTAGAAGGTCCATCACATTTTTGTCAAGGGTAATGCCACAAAATGAAAGCGATAGAAACGACTGGAGATTAAATCCATGTAGATATTCAAAGTGGAGTAGATTAGTTAGAGTATTGGCTTACGTCACAAGATTCATTGTCAATTGCAGAATCAAAGCAAAACATGCAAAAGACAGAATTGTGGGTAATCTGACAGTGGATGAAATTTCAGATGCAGAAGTTGCATTAATCAAACAGGCTCAAAAAGATGAATTTCAAGATGAAATAAAGAGTTTGGAAAAACATCATGCAGTAAGTGAAAAAAGCGTTTTGAGTTCATTGTATCCGAAGTTGGATAGTGAAGGAGTTGTAAGAGCGACTGGAAGACTAAGTCTAAATGAATCCATCCCTTTTGATGTCAGGTTTCCAATATTATTACCTAGGAGACATGAAATAACCAAACTGGTAGTCATGAGATACCATGAATTAGGGAAGCACATTACAGGTGTAAATCACACGCTCGCGATGTTGTCAGAAAAATATTGGATTATTGCAGCAAGGGAAGCTATTCGCGAATGTGAGAATAAATGTATGACGTGTAAACGCAGAAAAGTAAGAGCAGGGGAGCAAGTAATGGCACCATTACCATTGGTTAGAACACAAACTGACAGTTTGAGGACATTTAGCAAGGTCGCAGTAGATTATGCGGGTCCTTTCCTTACAAAACAAGGACGAGGGAAGGTTCAAGCAAAACGCTATTTATGTTTATTCACTTGTCTTGCAACAAGAGCTGTGCATCTTGAAATGGCTTATAGCTTAAATACTGATTCATTTTTGAATGCATTCCATAGGTTCGCCAGTCGGAGGGGCCAGCCAACTACAGTTTACTCTGATAATGGGTCGAATTTTATAGGCGCGGCAAAAGAGTTAAAGGAACTCATAACGCAATTCAATGAGGAAAGATAAAAGATATCACTACAGAAAAGGGTATTGAATGGAAGTTTAATCCACCACAAACACCCCATTTCGGTGGATCACATGAAAGTCTGATCAAATCTGCAAAAAAGGCGATGTATGCAATTTTGAGCAAAGCTGACATTAATGACGAGGAGTTACATTCAGCCATCGTAGGCGCTGAGGGCATACTGAATTCACGCCCACTTACTTATCAATCTGTTTCAATAAAGGATACAGTTCCTTTGACACCTAATCATTTCCTGCATGGGCAGATGGGGGGTAGATTTGCGCCCGAAATTGCAATTGATTCAACTAAATTCAGTATCAGAAAGAGATGGAGAAGAGTACAAGAACTGTTAAGGCATTTTTGGAATAGATGGTTAAACGAATGGTTACCCAGTTTAAATCGAAGGAATAAATGGAAGGAAGAAAAGCGTGATATGAAAGTAAATGATATTGTATTGTTGATCGGAAAAAATAAAGTTCGAGGTGAGTGGCCATTGGGTAGAGTAATTGAGGTATTTCCAGGTGCAGATGGTCATGTAAGAGTGGTTAAAGTACGGAGTAAAAGCGGAGAATTTGTAAGAAGTATTACGAGGTTGTGCCCTTTAGAAATTGTAGACTAAGTTGAATTTTTTTGGTGTTATATAATGTTTGTATTCATATATGAAGTTGATGTTAAGGTTGTTGATGTTATTGTATCTATTCACACTATTTATCAGCAAATGTGTTTGTTATTCAATATTTACAAATTATTTAATGTAGAGTCGACAGTATCTGTCGAAGAAGGGGAGGAAATGTCTAGAAGAAGCCTGTAGTAGAATATTATGACGTAGGTCTAGACAGCTAGCTACGCCTAAGTGGTGCACTTGAATGTACTGGTTCTAAAGAGATAATTTACGTTGTATACTGTATTGCGCGTTCAGGCCAGGCGGCCACTGTATATACTGCTGTACGGCGCGCGCTCGCCTGTAATTGTATTTTGACGCTTAGTTGGCTAGCTGTCTGCGTCTATGACGTAATAATTAAGTCGGGAATTCCTTGATGATTAATCCAAAGTGTGCCCGTGGAATACGTTGTTTTTCTGCGCCGTGAAAAAATTATTTTTTGAAGGAGATCGTTAAAAGAACTGAAAGGAAAAGGACGGAACAGGAGCGAGAAGAAACAAAAAGTCGTGTCCTGTCATTTCTTTATTTTAGTTGTTCAAAAACGCAACAACACTGGGTATGTCCACTCCACCCAAGAGCTAAGTGAGGTCTTCTGGGGTAATAGTGGTAAGGTTGCGACCTTTGAGACTGCATTGACCCAACATGGGTCTGGTTGTTGCACTGGCCAATGACTGCCAGCAATAGCCGTGCAAAGTGCAAATTCCTTCGAACAATATTTGGCTCAAATATCCTACCCAACAAACACGGAGTATGACTTTGGAACAAATTTGTGCATCCACAGGAATTGGAAAAGCCCTACAGGAGATAGAAAACAGGTCAAATGCTAGGAGCACACTTTAATCTGCACCAAGGTAGCCAATTTGAGCCACTCCAAAATCCATCCAAAAACCCTACGAATAAAAAGTCCAGAGGTTCCGAAGATATGTAGCTTGTCACAGTCTACCTGGATTTATTCCGGAATTCAGAGTGCGGCACAATTGCAGAATATCCTGCAATTTATCCCAAGTGTATCTATGTCATAGTAGCCGGGTAACCCGGACTGTTAAGTACATTTAAGAAGCGATTAAAAGATCATTTTATCACCAACTACCTTTGAATAATTTTAATTCTTTGCTATCTGTTCCATTTATGTGTGTGTTTGTGTTTCTTTTTTCTGTATTATATATGTGTTTTGTGGTAATTGTTTTTTGTTAATATAAGTCTCTGTAAAGGGGTGTTAACGTACATAAGCTCCCTGGAGCTTATTGTTGTCACTCCTCAGTCTCTTCTGTACCCTGTACATACAAATAACTCATTACATATTTCTCTATATGAAAGACTGAAATTCAGTTCTATGAAATTGAAAAAAAAAATGAACTGATTATTATCATCGGCCAGCATGAATATAATTTTTTGCCCAGGTCGCCAGTGAGGGGGGTAGGGGCTGCTGGGGGCTGGGCGATTCAGTAGAGGATCCAGCCCCACGCCCTCGGTCCCCGTAGCTACGCCACTGGTGTCATTATTTTAAGCGCAAACATTTTATGTAGAATTTTTCTATTATGGAAATTATACAGACCTTACAACTCGATTAGGGTAATGTTCTACAGCGTGAGAGTGCACAACCTCAAATTTCTTTAAACCCTGCTTTAGAGGAACTTATTTTCTGATAACCTGCCGGTTAGTAAATGAATTTCCAAGAATCTGAAAAACAACTCCCCAAAGTGTAGACGTTGAAAATTTGGGTAAGATTGATGGTTTAGACGTTTTCTGTTATGGTGAAGAAAACTAGCGGCTGGTGTACCTTACAGAAGTTTTCAACTACTTGCAATGATGGACAAATTTTATGGCAGTTCTACAGTCGAGTCCAGAGAGTAAGAATCACGAGTCCGGCAATTTTGAACTTTCAGGGATCCAAGTCCGGATTTGAACTCGAGTCCCTCTACTTTCTCAATGGGAAAAAGTCAAACTATCTGGCTGAGTCCTTCAAATTCTGGAATCACTAGTCCGAGTCCGGACTCGACTACAGTTCTGCTTTTCAGTTCTAGGGGGTGGGTGTCTCGAAATAGCGGTGAACAGCTTTGACAAAGCTGCAGCTGCAGGGGCCGCGAGGAAGAACTAATTTAGTGTGTAAATGTGTGAGAATACATGTGTGTTATGACTTCAGGAAGAACGCTATCTTTTGCAATGATGCTGCAGCACCCTGGCATCAAGGCCTTTATTATTTATTAACTTGCCTCTAACTCCAAACTACAATTTTGGTACGGGGGTACCGAAATTCTCAATTGGTCAGCTATTTGATTGACAGCTAATTCAAACAATGCAGAGTACCAGAGCTTATATTAGACAGCATGAACAGTACTTAGAGTGTTTCAATTTTATAAATTGAGTTTTTCTTTACTCACTTTGAAGCAAAATGAGATTGTATCTGGATGAGCATGACATTTCAGACAATTGTGGGAGGGGCTTAAGTAAGAAGGTTAGGAGAATTGGAACTGTTTGGG
Source organism: Holothuria scabra (assembly GCA_037179385.1). Lineage (NCBI taxonomy): Eukaryota > Metazoa > Echinodermata > Holothuroidea > Aspidochirotida > Holothuriidae > Holothuria > Holothuria scabra. The sequence continues at coordinate 12,059,795 of CM074196.1, read as the reverse complement.
ATGAGAGAACTGGGCCTTTAAGTTTGTGTTCCTGTCATTTTGGAGTTTTTTCTTCTAATGTCATATGCTTCTTCAGCGTTCAGAGGGGGGGGGGGGCAAGAGCAGGAACCCTCAGTTAAACGCCTCGTGCCCACCGGCTCGCCCATCAAATAAAATTTGGACAGAAGTTTCGGTCTTTACTGTTCTATGAGCTGATGAGAAAAATCAAGTAACGACTTGTCGTGTGTTTGGGTCACTCTTACCTGCATGGTTACTGAATATCACCATGTGGATTAAAGTATACTTCAAGTCCAAAAATAAAAAATATATATACAAAGCAGCATGGGAAATGGATTCTAACAGTCTAGCTCGCATCTTCATAGGACAATATTCTTGAGCTAAGATATAAAGTGTTGAAGTTTATTCACTTAAACTAACATGTATAGTCAATATTGCACCGTAACTTGAGATGACATTGTTGTACTACTCAAATTACAATGACCTTTGTATTCCTTTGTTTTTTCTCAAAGTGACTACACCTTGTACCAATGTGTGGTAGCACTCTTACTCCTATGGGGCGATGTAATTAATTAAACCCTCTCTTTGCAAGATGGTATGCAAACAAACAGTAAGTGTTCAAGGTCATGAAAACATTTTTAATTTTAAGGCCTAACAAAGCAGGTAATGTGAATTGTACAACAAGAAAGTCACAAATTATTGCGCAATGGACTAATTTGTTTTAAGTGAAAGAATTTTAGTTTAAGTGAATAAACTTCAAAATTTTAAACCTCGGCTCAGGAATATAATATGTAGATGGGAGTTGCACTGTTAAAATAAATTCTTTATTCTGTTTAAAATATATTTTTTAACTTGCGGTACACTTAAAGATCATCGTACGGTATTGGAAAAGTTATCGAAATATTTGACTTCCTATTAAAATATATTTGAAAATGTGGAGCTCATACACTGAAGGAATTTTACGGAAGCAATTAAAAAAATGGTTTTACTTTTAGAGGAGAATTGAAAAATTGGAAACCTTTATTGAAGATCAATCTGCTCAAAATCAAGACTGAAATTTGTTGAGTTTTGTAGTAGGGTGAAAATGGATTTTTTTTACTCACTTTTCAAAATGTGTGAAGATCTGGTGCTAATGTTGAAAATACTTTGGATTTTGTCAGAAAAATTGGGAATTCTGAGTTTTCTTGACGAATCTAGTTTTCTTTTAACCAAAATCAATAAAATCGTCTGGGAGGTTTAGCCTGGTAGGGAGACTGAAGTTCATCAGGATTTCATCTTTTATAGTACGGAGGAATGCAGTCTCCGATGAAATTGAATCTTCTGGAGGCAGCCTTCTTCCACGGGGTCATGGCACCTCGTCCCCTCCCGTTTTGTGTCACCCTTGCAGTGTAATACGAGACCCTATAGTTTTGTTATGTTTAGTTTTGCTATTTAACATCCATGTTACTTCTCGGGGAGTCAAAGCGTCATAAGGTATTGTAATTGAAACTGAAGTATATCAACATATCAGTATTCCTAAATAATAGCGGTATTTACAACTTGAAGATGAAAACGAAAAAACGATTAAAACACATCAATTATTCATTCGAACGACAAAATCATATAGCCTATGGAGACGGAGTTTTGAGGTGCATTCTAATTTTAGTATAAGCTCATCTTGACAAGAACGGTCTTAATTCTGTGTATTTTCCCTTCATAACGGTGATTGATATGGTAATAAGATAAGGCCCCGAACCGCACGAACGCCTGACAGGCGTGCTGAAATGTTGAAAAAAAAATTATCATGATTACAAAAACTGCATTCAGTGTACCCGTATCTCGGTGCCAGGCTGTGCACCGAGATATCTTCGGTTTATTCAAACGGTGCACCGAGATGTCTTTATCTATCTACAGATTATTGATCTGTATTAACAGATTAATAACATGTAATTTTTTGTAAATTATTACAGATTAATAATCTGTATGCACATTAAATAATCTGTAATTCAGATTAATAATCTGTATGGCAGATTTTATATTCTGCACGTATTTACAGATTAATAATCTGTTTTTACAGATAAATAATCCGTATTTGAGATTAAATAATCTGTAATTACAGATTTATATTCTTTAATTACAGATTATAAAATCTGTATATACAGATTATCATTAATCTGTTAATTTGGTAAAAATACTTCTGTTTTCCAACAAAGCCTGGCGTATAAAGTTATGTAATGTGGGCACATTGTCTCTGATTCCTTTTGATTTTCTTTATAAGTAAAATTCCTTTTTGTCCTTGATGTTTTATACTGAATTTTGCCTGTAGAGAAAGCATTACAGTACTCTTCACCATACGTACAGTACAACCACCACTGTTGCCTGCAGGGACATCAAAATTACAAATGAATTGTCATATGCAATGACAAATTAATGTGCCGCGACGACATCACAAATTTCCCATGATGCTACAAACCAAAAGAAAAAATGCATTACAGCATGTCTTGAAGTTAAAAAAAGTTTGTCTCTGGAATATGCCTTTAGTTATCCTTTCGGGGAAAGGTTTCACAATTCTGTTCTGATTTTATTAAGGAAAAACAACATAGTAGTAGTAGTTTGTGTACTACACACATATGGGGAGTCAAATGGCCACTATTCCTCCCCTTCAAAAGCCCCTCCCACATTTATCTAAAACTCATCTTTATCCAGACACAATCCTAGTTTATTGCTTCATGGCTTGTCCCAGTGGCCATACAAGTCCATAATGTGTAATCAAGACACTCCCAGTGCCCATGCTGTGTAATTTAGCTATGATGCATTGTTTGAATGTGATGTCAATCAAAGAGCTGTACCAATTCAGAGTTTTGATATATGTACACTGAAACTGTAGTTTGGGGTGACGAATGACTGCCTTTAAATCAAGTACTGTCACGACACCTTTCGAATAATTGGTTCTCAGCGGATCTGCTATTGGATCTCGGAGCACTAACCTCATTTTTTTAATATGTCAGGAATAGACCATTATAAGAAAGTTCTCGTCCGAATTTCTCAAATTCTGCACCGCTTTTGTTTTTTTTTCCGAAACAACGTCCATGGCCCCAAATAGGGACCCGCCTCTGACGATTCGATATCATACCGAGTGTGGAGAAATTTAAAGTTGGTTGTCATACAAAACGACTGGTAACCTGTTTTTAGTATCCGTGACCTGTACACGGCCTCTTTTTTCAAGGCAGTGAAAGCCTGAGGTAACGAAACGAAAGTCCCTACGAAAAGCTTAAACAATCCTACCCATCTCTCATATTTAAGACCATCAGTATCAGAGATTTGCATTTTTTGTCCCTTTTTAAGCCCTCTGTGTACAAATTCATGTTGAAGATCATTTACAGTTAGGAGAAAAGGGGTATTTAAACTTGAAGTAACTATGCCAAATTGCTCCTAGCAAAGCCTACCGTAGTAATAACATACGTTGGTGTAGTGTAGCCTTCACACGAATTGCTGCAGTCCTTGATTCATACTTCTTTTTGAACAGCAAATTCAAATAATCCGAATTTAGGGCTGCAGTTGTCGTGTTATGAAACTTTTGCATCATGTGTTTGGGTGTCTACACTCCAGTATGCATGCACCATATTCTCAACAATTGCTCAAACATGTATTGTCGATGGGCATGTAGGCCTACGTATAGGCCTATGCCAGTGCCTTAAAGGCCCAGTTCTCTCACCCCAAACAGTACCAATTCTCCTAACCTTCTTACTTAAGCCCCTCCCACAATTGTCTGAAATTCATCCTCATCCAGATACAATCTCAGTTTATTACTTCAGGGTGAGTATAAAAAAGCTCAATGTGCATTATAAAAACACTCTCAATACAGTTCATGCTGTGTAATATAAGCTTTGGCACTCTGCATTGTTTGAATTGGCTGTCAATCAAAGAGCTGAGCCAATTGAGAATTTGGGTACCCGGGTTCCTAAATTGTAGTTTGGGGTGAGAGGTTTGGCCCTTTAAGTTACAGGGCATCATATGGGCCTTTAATTATAGCTCTCCTTTGCACAGTAACATGTTATGTTGTACAAATGGGTTAATGTTAGGTCTATGAAGCCTATGAATCGATTATGAATACTAGCCTATGGCCTTTGTGTCAAGCCAAGTAGGCCTAGCCTAGGCCTAGGTACCCTGCTGTAAGCAGACTATTGTGTTTGCGTTGCAGCTACTAAATTTAAATATCAAAAATCTTACTTTTGCTTCTATAAATAATACTATGAGTTTTTCAATTGCTTCACTGTTGAACAGCCAACGTTTCCAACTAAGTTACATGGCATAGCCTAGGTATACAATAGCCTGCCAACTTTCTAGCGAATCTCATTTACGACTACCAAATATGAAGTCAGGACAAAAATTGAAATCCTAAATTATATCTCGCATAATAGGTAGTATTTATGCATCGAACATATGGCCTGGTACACCTTTTTCACCTACAAAAGCTAATTTAGGTTGTTCGCTGTTGGTTGTATCAGTTGTATGTACCAAAATACACTGTTCATACTTGTTTCGTGCACCACGTGACCATCTTACCTTACTTATTCTTCCCTCAAAATGTGGGTTTCCTGTAAATGGAAACTGGACGAAGGTTAGCAGACTCCGTATATTATTCTGTTTAGAGAGGTGTAATATGATTTTGAGAGAGCGCCATCTTTCGGCTACTACAGAGTCTGATCCGCAGGCTTAGGCCTAGGGTGTAGCTTGTCATTGGACTGTTGAAGATCTGTGTCTTTACGTTACATGACGAAGGACAATATATTTCACTGGCATTCATAACATGTAGGTCTGTGGACATGCAGTACTTAAGCTGCCCTAAGATAGGCCAAGACTAGATAAGACTACAGTCTACATGCCAGTCTGCATTTCATGCACTCCAGCAGAAAGATACAGTGTCAGTACATACTCTTTTTGGCGTAGTGGCGGGCAAGCTGTGCTTCCAGCACAACGGTAAATTTTTGTCTTACTGTAAACGTACAGTACAGTATACTGTGCTGTGCAGTACTTGTATTGCCAATGAATGGGGTATACATTACGTACATGTACAATTACATATGGATTGCTACTTACTGTGTGTGTACCATATGTTTGCAGTACATGCATTGCCAGTATACATACATGCATAAAGTACATGTATAGAGGCTTTGCAATTATGTCACGGAACCGCCATGCTGGAGGACATTTATGCCAAATACACGTGGTGTAGTGCCGAACACACTGCACAGTGTGCACTGTGATATGCACGGTGTGTACAAATTCAACGAGCACACGCGTCCCGTATGGTTTACTACGTAGTTACATGTACTCCAAGGAGAGTATTATGACGTCATGTGAAAAGCCTCTATACTGTACATGTGTGCGGCGTGTGCATGCCTGCAGATTGCTATGTAGGCCTAGCATTGAAAATTTGTGCAGCAACTTTTTGTGTGCATAACCCTTGCATTTTCACATTTTTCATTTGTGTGAAATACCTCAAATATCTTCAAAACTGCTGTGCAAAATTTGAATGCTAATTTATTTCCTGTGCAGTTACATGTTATTAATAAAGGATTGTTGAGGAGAAAATCAGCTCTGAAGTTTAAAGAAAAACAAGAGACTATGTACTAATGTGGGGATATGTTGTCATATATGTGCTTGCCTCCAGTTCACATTTTGTTGAAAATGTGAAAAGTTTATGTGCTTGTATCTTGAGAATTACATATGGGATTTCAATGCAAGTTTCTGCAAAATGATTAGAATAAGTACCCCTCTAACATACCAAATCCTGCTGTGACCTTAAACCCATCCTTTCAGTCCTGTAGTCCTGTAATTTACTTAGTGTTACTGACAGATTGAACCCCCAAAGTTCACCTTCTTGCGAGCTTCCATTTGAAGAGAATCTGTTTAAGAAAGTTACTTTATGGCAGAGATCATTCATTGCAAGTATGGTAGTTAAAGGTGCATTTCGAAGCTGTGAGGAAGTTGAGTTAGGCGCCGTGCTCTTCTCGCATATCGTCATCATTTCAGGAGGTTATGGACTAGAACCATGTATGGAGTAGGTCCTACCGTTAAGCGTAGTACACGGTCTTTTTCAAGGACTATAGGGAGGGAGACCATCAACTGGGTCTAGGATGGTGCATCTTATGTCAGGGCCTAGGCTTTGCTAACCTCATATAACATAGCATGGATAGTGAATCACTGAGTGCATCTTTACTTGAGCTGGTGGGTACCTTGAGTCTGTCACTGTGTAGAAAACGTGGCATAGGCTTTAGGGCCTTGGCTTGTACCAAATATAATACGGATTAATTAACCAACTTATGTTATTGTATTGTACACAATGATAATTATTAAATAATTTTGGAATGATAGATCTGTCCATTTGATGGTACACTGAGAAGGCCTAAACAAATATTAGTGGACTGCATTATATGTTCATTTCAACAGTGAATTTTCCAGTGGTCAAAGATGGTAATGTGGCAATGTCATAAGCTACCTGAGGACATCTTATGGGGGCTTTATAGCCCTCCTTTGCCCTCTAACCTGTGAAGTGATTTTACGTTATGTTATATCTAATGTTAGGTTATGTTTACAAGTGCAAAGGACTAGATCTGCAGTACAAGTGCAAATGCCAGCCAGAATAAGGATTCTCCTTAACAGCATTCAGGGGAGAATTATTCCAGGTACACAGCTTTAGAAGAGAATTATTACCATGGAAGAGGGTAGTGGTCCTGATAAATTAAACCCACAATGCAGTAATTTTGCTAACTGGCATAAATGTGGGACAGTTGTTATTGTATAGACAGCCCTGTGACTCATCTGTCTATTGTTTAAATGGGCCTGTAATGAATGTTGACCTGTAGAACTGCAGCGGGAAGTTTGGTAAAAGTGACTGCTTTTGTATCTAGCTGGTGCAAATCTTTATTCAGTCAGCTTTTTCAGCCTTCAAGAGTTAATTTCCTGGTGGTCATAGATGGTACTGTGGCAATGTCATAAGCTACAGGAGGCTTTCTTTAACTTAAAGGGAAAATACTGTCACCCCATTTTGCTCTTTTCATGCCATCTCTTACAAAATATCTATTTATTGTTTTACAGCATCATGGGGAAGTTCATGAAGCAAGGCCGAGTTGTTCTTGTCCTTTCAGGGCGTTATGCAGGCAGAAAAGCTGTTATAGTTAAGGTACAGTATGTTATTTAAAATGCCAAACCTCTCACCCCAAACTAAAATTTTGGTACGGGGGTACCGAAATTCTCAATTGGCTCAGTTCTGTGATTCACAGCTAATACAAACAATGCAGAGTACCAAAGCTTATGTTACACAGCATGAATGGTACTGAGAGTGTTTTGATTATATGAATTGAGTTTTTCTGTACTCACATTGAAGCAATAAACTGAGGTTGTATCTGGATGAGCATGAATTTCAGACAATCGTGGGAGGGGCTTAAGTAAGAAGGTTAGGAAAATTGGTAGTGTTTGGGGTGAGAGAGAACTGGGCTTTAAGGAAATCAGTTGGTGGCATTAGTAAAATTTTGGGGCACATTTGCACACAATTTGATTGCACTGCACAGTCCTGATTCCCTGTTACCAACCCTATTGGTACCACCCTTGTAAGGGTCACTGAATTACTTTACAGCAAAATTCCCAACTTCACCAGTTAAACTGTACCGCTTAATTTAAATAATGCAATTTTTTGCTTCTTTAATTTTCAGAATCATGATGATGGAAGCAATGAAAGACCATATGCACATGCTTTAGTCGCAGGAATTGAAAGGTACCCCAGGAAGGTTACCAAACGAATGGGAAAGAAGAAAATCAAGAAGAAGTCCAGGATTAAGCCTTTTGTCAAAGTATACAACTACAACCATCTCATGCCAACTAGGTTAGTAAAAACATAAGACCTGTTGGGGGTTAACAATAATTTGCTCACATACACGTCAAACGAGAAATCAGTCCTCTGCCCCCTTCTCCCCCTCGAGGGGAATGGGTTTAGAATAATTTCAAATCATGAGAAAAATATTTCCCAGTTTTTCATGAATTTAGATGTATGTTTACTTTGAAAATAAGTTGCCAAAATGAATTTCTATGGCGCAGAGAGAAGTTATTTGACAAATAACCACCATTTTGTGCGCCAGTGTGAACCCCGACTTTCAAATTTATATTCAGTACACAATTAAGAAAAATAGTGAAAAGGGGGTGGTTCCTGAAGTAAAACACCTTATTCATCATGAAAAATATAAAGATGCTCCAGCACAGTAAAGTTTTCTGCTTTGCAGTCAGCTTATTCTTTAGTCTATGTTGGTGTGGCTTGTTTAGATGGGGGAGCAGAAATGATAGTTTTTACATAATGAACAATATTGCGTTTTAATGATGCCATTGTTTCAAGCCTAAAGATCATTTGCATTTTAAAAGATAGAATGTTTAAACACACCATCACTCACCTCAAATCACAGTGAGAGTGATTTTTTGCACACCTACCTAAAGATTTGGAGCTCATATAAATCTATTAAAGTTTAACAAGACAGCCCACTCTCCTTAATGTTCTGAAGAGTGTGATTTGTAACACACATGGAGAATTTAAAACTCAAGGCTTGTACTTGTAAAATGTTTACACCAACTGTAAAATTTGCATCGTTTACAGATACTCTGTTGATGTGAGCATTGACAAGCAAGTGGTTAACAAGGATGTGTTCAGAGAACCAACCCTGAAGAAAAAGGCCAGGAGGGAAGTCAAAGCTAAATTTCAGGACAGGTAATATGACAAGGAGAAGCTTGTCAGAATAGAATTTCATGCATTAATGTGGTATCCTAAGCAGGAATTTATACCTTCTCCAATGCTACAATCTGAAATAACAACAGAGAAGGGAGATTTCAGTTCAGTGAAATTAGAAAACAGAATTTCTTGTTATGTTTCTACACTATATCCATGTATAAAATGATTTACAAAATGGAATTTGGTTTTTAGAAAACTAAGAACAACCTGTTTCTAATTTATAACCTGCGCAAAGGTTGAAGCTGAGATTTGAACCCTTAAAGGGGAAGTTTAAGCAAAAATTTATTTTTCATAGTGAAAGAGGAACCAATTCTACACAGTGTAGTGAAAGTTTCATTCAAATCGGACATGTATTCCTCGAGATATCGGAAAATGAAGTCAGTAGATTTGTGTTCAAAAGTGAGTTTGAGGACAGCAGAGCTTATATCACTTCCTCACATTGACAAGGAATGCTTGGTTTCACTTTGGTTTATCAGACTGTTGTGTTGATCTTGAAGTTAATAGGACTAGGACCTCCCTGTGGGGATGCAAAGTTTGTACAGTTCTCGTGCCACTCATGCAGTTAAATTTTAATAATGTGTGATTGTTGAGGAGAAAATCGAGCCTGAACTTTGAAGAAAAACTAAGGACTGTGTACTAATGTGGGAATGTGATGTCATATGTGCTTGCTTCAAGTTCACTTTTGGTTGAAATGTGACAAATTTAAATGCTCATATCTTTAGAACCACACATTGGATTTCAATGCAAATTTCACCAAAATGCCTAGAATGAGTACCCCTCTAAATCCTGGTGTGACCTTTAACCCTTCTTTTAATTTTAAAAACAGAATTTCAAAAAAAAAAAAAGAGAAAAAAATGAAAAAGTATCTACAGTACCACTTTAGCAGTGGTAAAATGTTTGACCCTAATTGACCTTTCAAACAAGGCAAATTGTGAAATTTGTGCTGACTGATTTGGCTGCAAAGTTGAATGATTGAATCAGTTCTAGAGGGTCTTTTAATTGTTTTCCATTTTTTTATATATTTTTTTTTGCAACTCTCATTTGCATTTTATAATTTGTTTCACAAATACTCGTTGGCTAAATCACTGTGCCCACATTCAAATCCTTGTGATAAATGTGATGTAATTCTGTGAGTTATTAGGGTATGGGGTTTTCATTTGAAGTCCATAAAAAGAATTGAAGTTGACTACTAAATGTTCCACTTATATTTATTTAATGGAAGCTTTATATAGGTCTTGAATTTCGAGGTGTGGGAGTGAGATCCCTCACCACCACTCATCTCAAATTACTGTTTGGGATGTGAATTTTTGAGCACCTTAATGAGGAATGTCAGTTCATATAAACCTATCATGTTTAATCAAACAGCATACCTACCACACTCCTTACTCTCCTGAGGAGTGTGATTTGTAGCACACCTGGTAATTTTAAAACTCAAGGTATGTTTATAATCTTCAGTTTAGGTTTGCCTTCTAAGTCCATGGTTCCCCACTCATTAGAGAAAATGAGTAAATTGTGGTGAAGTCTTTAATTTTACCATGGTATTGAATGTTCTTGACTTCTGGGGTGTTTGGGCTTGAAAAAAATGTCGAATTTTGAAATATTACACGAGCAGTACTTATGACCATTTTACTACTTGTCCATGCTGGGTAAAGGTGTAAATACAGTTTTCAGCTTGTTCAAACTTTCCTTTCTTTTTTTGGCCTAAATATTTTCCTTTGTATTCTTCCGAAAGTCTGGATAAAATCTTGAACTTGGTATTTCAAAGTGTGGAACCCTGTTAAACATACGTTATGACCTGTTATTGTACTCATGGTCCAAAGATTTTGTTTAAATTTTTAAGAGAACAGCTGCTACTGCCATACATGAAAAAGTGAGGTATCTGCTTGAAGGTCAAGTGGTGTGGAAAGATGAAGACTGGGGTGGGGGGCTGTGTAGGGACTGAAAAACTTGTGTGAAACCAAGTTGCAAAACTCCTTGCACTTACCTGAGAAAATAGGAGTGAAGCATTATTCATGGAACTATTTGCACTCTGTCATTAATAAAGGTTTCATAACTTCCAATTTCTTTTACAAACACCTAAAAGGAAGTATTGTTATAATCTGAAGGTGAAGGGATCATTCACCTCGTTAAATTCAAGCCAGGCTACTTAATTGTGAGCATTTAAATAGCACTATTCTCCATTTATTTCCTGCAGGTACAAGACTGGCAAAAACAAATGGTTTTTCACCAAGCTGAGGTTCTAATCTTTTGGGTCAAAACAGATAACATCATCCAGCCCCATCACATCATGTCCATTTTGTATGGAAAAGCTTTGTCTGGCAGAAAGAAAAGCCAACTGTAAATTGTTAGAGATAAACAAAAAGAAAAATGTTCACTTGTAGTGAAGCTCAATATATTCGTCTTTGTAATTATTTTGTCCTTAATATTATGGGGAACAAAAAGCATGGGTAAACTTAAAAAAAAAATGATGTATTGCATGTAATAAGATCAGGGACGTAGCCAGGTTTAGGGGTGAGAGGAGAAAAGGTCTACTTGTTGACCCCATTTGAGGCTGTCCTGGAGGAGCCCTCTGGACCCTTACCCAGGTATTTCCCAGTGGAATCCAACATGGACTCCAACAGAATGTTTTTAACCTTCAGAGTTTTCCAGGGCTTCACACCCTTACCAATGTGTGATGAGTGTGTGTATTTGTAGAATAGAAGTGGGTGGTGTGCAGTGTTATAATTTGAAAAGATAAGTGTCCATTTTTCTCAAACTGCAAGTGCTTGGATGATTTTGAAATTTAATGGACCCCTATGTTTTTGGGTGATGGCCAAAAGTCATTTGGGTTAAAGGTGCAAATTATGCCTTACTTTGCGACTACCTTAATACAATATCATCTTTAATGCAAGGAACCATAGTGCCCTTGGGCTCTTGTTAGGGGTAGAGATTAAGTTTGAGAGGAGAGCTGTCATTAGCCAGTTACTTGAAGTTTTTCTTATACATGCTGGAATGTTTTACTTTGAAAGTTATCATCAGGGGTGGCCCTAATTCCTTCTCATCAGCTTGTGTTTGGAGACAGATATTCCAGTGTTTGATAGGAGTTTGATCAAGTCGCAGATCCCTTTTCTAAAGTCCTTCTGACTCGCTGGCAAAGAGCCGTTCGGCGAAACTAAACTATAAACTGCTTCCCAAAAAGAGCTTTAATACAATGAAAGACAACTCTTGACCAACCTCGTGTCTCTCAGGCAATTTACATCATTGATCTTTCATGTATGGCTCTGTTCTAGACGATGAAAGGAACAGATACAACTACACATGGTGAAATATGTGCAAATTGAAAAAAATAAATTATCAAAAAAATTACCAGATAAAATAATTAACCACTTATATTTTTTTGGGGCAAAAGTTTGGCAACTGTTATGCACAGGGGTGTGGCAATGGTCTAATGAATAGGGGTAGCATATTGTCATATGCCTACTGAAGGACATATAACCTACGGGGAGTGCTATTATTTGAAAGCACAAAGTGCTGCCGGTATTTCCGAAACTAGGTAATGCAAGTGGCGTATCTACGGGGAAGGGGGCGATTTCCCCTTACTCCGAAAAGTGAAAAAATCGGAAATTTACCCTTTAAGACACCAGCGAATTACAGTGCTGCAGTTTTCCCAACTTTCCTTCAGAAATTTGATATTTTTTCCAATAAAGGCTCCATACGTAATTAGTTGTTGCAAGATACAAAAACTTTCCGCGCTCCAGGTAGCCTGCATAGCGCCTCTGTGGCTGCCGCCCCTCAGTTTGTTTTTCGTAGAATTAAGCTGAACGAAAAGACTTTGTCCGCTCCGCAGACTACGCTCAAGGCACTCCACATTTCAGTATCTAATGCAGATGATGTTACACTCATAAATCGGTCTGGTAAACTTTTAGATGCTGCTAGAACCGGTACTGGGGTACCGAAATTCTCAATTGGCTCAGCTCTTTGATTGACAGCTAATTCAAACAATGCAGAGTACCAAAGCTTATATTATACAGCATGACCGGTACTGAGAGTGTTTCGATTATATAAATTGAGTTTATCTATGCTCACCTTGAAGCAATAAACTGAGATTGTATCTGGATGAGGATGAATTGCAGACAACTGTGGGAGGGGCTTAAGTAAGAAGGTTAGGAGAATTGGTATTGTTTGTGGTGAGAGAACTGGGCCTTTAACTTTATTGATTTCAAGATACCTGAACATAAAGTTCTCATACAGATTCTGTATAATTAGTTGCCAGCTTGAGATGGCTATAAAACTTGATATTCGCTTCTAGCACTCGGCCAGCCGCTACAGTGCCGTTGTCCTAAATTTTCTTCAAATAGTGGCTCTTTATTTTTTTTTGGTCTAAAAAAAGGCAACTTGGCAACTTTTTTAAATGTCTCCGGGAAGCCGCAATTTTCTGGCCTTACATAACATATATAACACTATATGCTGATAGGTACATTGAAAAACAACTTCGTTCGCCAAAATATTCTAGTGTTCCAGACACGATGATGAAGTGAGGCTGAGTAAATTTTTTCATACATGAGCTGCCAAAATGCGTCCCGAATTTTTGAAATCATTAGAATTATATTTTTCATCGAAATTGTGATTTTTTTGTTCTTTGAGCATTTTCAATTTGAACACGCTAGGAGGTTTTTATGTAATATTAAAATTTTTTGATCGATTTTTTTTCTAGGCCCTGTCCAAATCTCAGTCTCGCGGAGGTTTTGGGAGCAATGTGTCCATTGCACCTCTGCCTCGTAGGCCTGTACCGTGAGACATTTGGTATCACGTACAAGTTTCCATTTGATTTGACTGAAACTATTTACTCTACCTTTTGTATGATTATTTATAAATATTTTAAAAAATTAAACAAAATGATATACAAACGGGAGGACAGAGAGATCGATCTACAAAAGCTGATAATTAACCTTCATTGGCACAGGAAGCGGGGGAGGGGACAAAGGACTCGGACGACCCGGCCCCACTTTCATAGCTGTCCGACTGTGTGCAGGCTCACCACCATGGTTCATTTGCTTCGATTGCCGTCGGGTAAGAAGACCATATCGAAAATTTTCGTACAAAAACGTTCATTTGCTCATTTAACACCAGAATTTCTAGGCAAGCTTAATCAGTTATGCTTCGAAATGATATGTCTATATGAAAGCAACCCATGAAACGAAAAACATGATTTCTTGAAGATTTCAAAATTAGTTTTGTGACGTCATAATTTGGGGGGATTTCCCCAAAGTAATGCGTCATTTCTTGTCACACAAACGTGGGTTTGCGAAAAATTCCGAATAAAACCAACTATTTTCCTCTTGCTACCTATGACATGCAGCTACTTTCGATAGCCATTTCGATATTGGCCCTAGCCTATTTGTGGTTAGAAGTATTAATCCTTTAGTAAATTTTGTAAATTTTTCTGGAAGAAAAACACATTTTGCTTATAGACATCAGTTCCCATAAGTTCATAATTTACGACAAAATTAAAGGGTGTGTCCAATGAAAAAAGTATCCACTGGATGTGTAATACTGTAGTACGAACATCACAAATCCAAATTAACCAGACCTAATAAAACACAACCCCGAGTACTGAAGACCGAACAACACACCATGCGCCCACACACTTTAACGCATTCGTGAGGTTTATGATCGAAACTTTTCGATATATGCGCCTACTTCATTGATCGCGCCTGCTTCTCTTCCAGTCAACGTTTCATTTGTAACTCATTTTGGTTTCTCTAATGCGCACACGTCGGAACCATCAACAGGGGTGGCGCAAGGATTTCCCCGACAGGGGGGGGTAGCATTTCAATGCCCCGACAATGGCTTTGAGTTAGTCCCGGTGGGACGTGAGTTAACATTTTGAGGCGCGCGCAGCGAGCGAAATTTTTGGCCTTCTTAACAACAAGTACTTAAAAATATGAAGTTTATTTTGCAGACAAAATTTAAATTTTTTTAAAATAAGTTTGCTTTTGTGAGGACCCATTAAAAAGTTGGGGTGTTTATTGAAGGACCTGTCCATATGGGAAAAATTAAAAACTTTATATAGGCGACAGCTGTTAATATTTTGGGGCTACGCATTTAATCGTACTAGGCCTACTTACTAAGGCTTCAACACGAGACTAGGTTGCCCCGAAAAGGTTTTTCCTTTTTTTGAGCGAAGATTTGAAAATTAAGAGCTTATTTCATTGGAGAAGTTTTGAAATTTAATGGAAGAAAATTTGGTTTGGGGGTACAGTTATTTTGAAATATTTGGGTCTTTTATTAAGTGATATGGCTTTCAAGAGCAAAATTAGTTAGAATGTTGGGGTGTTTAACAGAGTTGGGTTTGGTAATTATTGTACGGAGTATCCATCGAAAGTGGAAAATTTAGCCGCTTTTAACAATCTGAAGCTTAAACTGGAGAAATCTTTTAACTTTGTGACAGATTTACTGGTTTTATGGGAGAATCTAATCTTCTGACAAGAAAATCAAGTGGGGCGTGATCTGTAGGTTGGTTGGGGTTACTGAATGTCATCATGCAGATTAAGGCCCTCGGACTATGTTGGGAAAATTCTCCCGCGGAAACAGTTTGGCTTCCCATACATTTGAAGTTTTATATTTTATATATTGACATAGACGTACGGGAGCGTTTCATTTTGGGAGGGGCAGAATTGTCTCTTTTGTCCGAAAAATGTAATTTTGCCCAAACGACTATCACAGTGCAGAGAGCACAGGAAGTTTTTAAAATTTGAGAACCTCCAGACAGCAGGAAATGGCATTTCCCGGGCTCGTACCTAAAAACAAATCAACCATTATTTTGAGCTTTCTTTCGCAATAAAATTTTCACTTCATAATGTTGTCCCAAAACGAAGAACAATTTGCAAGCTTGTAATGTTCAGTTAAGTAATCTGTTCGACCAAAGTACTCTATCTAAGCGGAGCGCCATCATCAGTTGGCGCGAAGCGTACAGAAAATTGTTAAAAATCTAACCCCTCAGAAAGCCGGAACAGGCACTTTCCAGACTTTTAACTAGTAATGGAGCAGTCGTTATTTTGAGCTTTCCTTTAAAGTGAAAGTTTCACTTCAATTGAGAAACTCAACTTGCTAAGTGATCAGAGAATTACCAGATAAAAGGGTACTGCTGCAATTAATAAGATGTAATGTTCTTGTCTCTTTTCGGGGGAAAACTGCAACGGAACTGAAAACATACTAGTGTTCTTGCCTCTATTAGGAATCGTCGTTGTAGTCCATTGCAAGGCCCGCTAACAAGATGGGATTTTCTGCGTGACTTCCGGAACTCCAGACTATAAATTTTTTTCTTCCCATGTATTTGAATTTTCGAAAATATGCCACGTTACAAGGTGGCTTCAAATGAATTTTCAGTCAGACTTAATTGGGAGACATTTTCACACTACTGTTTATCATCAGCTTATGTGTAGAGTAGCTGAAACGGACTGTCTGATTTTCATTACCGTTACTAGAATTCGGCTGTAGGGGCAGTCCAGGTGGCAGCCCATTCGGCACTGCATGCACCTGAACAACCCCTCGTCTGTTTTTGCCAGGAAAATTCGGAATTGTGAGTTTTCTTCAAGAATATGGTCTTCTAGTGAGCAAAATCAAGAAAACCGTCCGGATGACTGAAGTTTATTAGACCCGTATCTTTTATCAGTTCAACGTGCAGGGGCGTAGCCAGGATTTTCTTGTGGGGGGGGGGGGGCAAAGTCGACTCACCGTCCCCAATCTTGAACGACAGGACTATCTAAGC
This sequence comes from Holothuria scabra, assembly GCA_037179385.1. Classification (NCBI taxonomy): domain Eukaryota; kingdom Metazoa; phylum Echinodermata; class Holothuroidea; order Aspidochirotida; family Holothuriidae; genus Holothuria; species Holothuria scabra. The sequence goes on along the minus strand of CM074196.1, from coordinate 12,043,293 downwards.
GAAGCGCCACCATCAGATGGCGCGGAGCGTACAAGAAAATTTTTGGTTTTAGAAACCACCCAGATGGCAGGAAACGGCACTTCCCGAGTGTTTTATGCAGCATGTTCCCAGCCTGGAAATATGGATCTCATTTCTGAAATTTCTCATTCAATGCAAAAAAATAAATAAATAAATAAATAAAAAAAAAATCAGTCTATGAAACATGTTAATACATGTTTCTAAGCGGAGCTCTACCATCGATTGGAACGGAGCGCACCACTCAGGAAATTTTTGGCTTTACAAACCCCTCAGGTGGTCGGAAACGGCACTTCCCGAGTGTTCTAAGCAAGAACATGTTTAGCCCGACTTCGAAATTCTCCCCGCTTCTTAATTGGAGCACTTGACAAATATTAAGGGGCTTAACATACCTTTAGCCCCCCACTTTTTCATTTTTCATCGCCGCCACTGGGGTGCGGCATTTTCTTGAAGGAGCGAAGCACCCAAGTGAGGAGCCGAGCGAAGGAACAGGGAGAGGGCGTGGTTCTCCCCCTCCTTCCCCAAGAAGATTTTGCAATTTTTTGACATTTTCAATCTTGTATCAATGTTTTCCTTATTCTCTCGAGAGTTAGTGTGTGGCTGTAAGAGGGTTACTGTACGAGTCAATGGAGCCCCAGGGAATTGTGTTTAGGTATGGGCGGGAGGAAGGGAGTATAAAAAGAATTTGTACTTATTTAAACTTATATAGGTCAATTGTCCCGGCATTTGGGCCCTATCGTACTACTTATATTGTACTTCCTTCTTCGAGTCGGTACCGCACGACTGACACAAGAGATTATTAACTAAGTTTAGCGAAATGAGATGAAATTCCCGACATGGACATTAATCCATTTATTCTACTTATTAATTTACTTGAAAAGATGGGAAGGGTTTGTACTTTATTAGCTCTAGGTAACGGAACTGAGGAAGAGTTTGCAAAGCGTACCGAACATTTTGGGTTTTATCGCAGAAATAACTCTTTTGAAAGCCAAAATAAGTAAACCGACCATGGGAAGGCGACAGATTATTCCCGACAGGGGGCGGGCCATGCCAGCGACCACAACAGCCGACAGCCCCTATGTCGAGGGGGTGGTGAGAAGGGGATATGAAGAAGCCTAACTATCCCATGTCATTGCAGCCTGGAGCACATTTTGCACCATATCACTTAATATTTTAAAAGCCGAGTTGCGCACTGATAGTGTTCTTTTGGGTCTGAATCGTGAAATTGCAAAGCGCGCGAAAATTTTTGGTAGGCTTACAAAAAAAACATAGCCTATGTAATCATTAAGAACAAAAAGAAAAAATAGAAACTTTAGGGGTTGTAGACCGTATCGGGGATAACATACATCGGGACGAAACCACCTGGAATACCCGATAAAATAGCCAAACTATGCTCCGTGAGTCGCTCACCAACTGACCTATCGCAGACACACACAAGAGAACAGCAACTAGGCTTTGTGATATGGGATGAAATTCATGACCTCTAAAAAACCTGTGTACTCTGCCTTCCCGTTACTTGGTAAATTGGCAGAACTTAACCCCCTAGATATGTGGAATGGAAGTATTGAAAAGACTGGAGTGAATCTACAGCGAGCGTAGCGCGCCGAAAATTTGTGGTTCTTATTAGGGAAATTGTCCCCTGAGAGCAATAAACAGGTAAACCATCGGGGAGACTAGTCGCCGTCGGAGACTGCATACTTTATCGTAACGACTAAGAGCCCCCTCCCCCTCGAAAAACTGTAAAAAAATGCCCCCAATTTCCTCCATCCTCTTGCCGTTTTTTTATTTATTATTTTTCTTGGCTCTCCTTCATTTTTTCAACATCGCCCATCGCGTCCCCAAAATTTCTGTTGGGGGGGGGGGCACTCTGCCCCCTTGCCCACCCCCCGGCTGGCTACGCTAGTGCGTGGGCATGCAGATGAAGGCTCCCCGACGAAATTGGGTTTTCTCAACAACATGGGGAAGGGCAGCCTTCCCCGACGGGGGCATGACCTTGCGGATTGAAGATGGGATGACGGATAACAAAGTTAGTAAGAAGTGATTTAAACAGATTCAGATAGGCATTAAAATACCGTTACAAAAGAATAAAAAAGTTCAAAAAGAAAAAAAAGTTCATGATCATCCTCAAAGCTTCCATTAACTTCAGTCCTTTAAGTTCATTTTAGGCTTCCCCGAAAGACATTGCCGTCCTTCCACGACGCTGAGGAGATAGGACAAGGTACACGAAATGAGGTTTAACCGAGCAAAGAAGAAGTGATTGAACATCGATTCCGATATGTATTAAAATAACATTTCAAAACAAAAAATATGTTCACCCATCCAGTAATTACAATCCTTGTAGGTTTTTTCTTTTTCTTTTTTTGTTATTATTTTTTTATTTTTTCAGGCATCCCCGACGAAATCGCCGACCTTCCCCGACGGGGGCCACGGCCCCCGGCTCCCAACCCCCCCCCCCCCCCCCGCTGGCGCCACCCCTGACCATCAAATATTTACCCGAGCAGGAGGTAGAACCATGGAGTTGACACTTCTGAGGTGTTACTCCATGCTAGGAAAAAGTTACTTAACAGTTTTTTACATAGCGCCATCGTTTTTTTACCGCCACAACATGAACTCGTCGAACTGGTACCTTGAATAAGTTAGTGCAGTACAATAAATTCGTGTAATATGCAAAAACAATATAACTGTATTGCACCGTACTGAACCAGAACTGCATTCTGAAATCGTGTCTTGGGCAAAACGAAAGAAAACCAAGTCGTAATGCCTCGCGAAATTATAACATTGCAACTTGGGCAATGTGGGAATCAAAGTAAGTATCAATTCCTGAATTAACTTGGCGTACACTCATCTCGCAAAAGATCAGCTGACAAGTTGAAGTAGGCCTAGGCATGTAGGCCCATAGGCCTAGGCTAGGCTAGGCCTAATCAATGACCCTAAATATCGCGCACCCCAGGAATAGGATTTCATACAAATTTCACTATATCGCAGTAGCAACACAAAAGCCTAGCCATGTGATGGTTAAATATTAAAAGCGTGTCATTTTTCATCAAAATAAATCCATTTTGAGTTCAATTTGGCTTTAAGGTCGTTCAGGATTTTGAAATAGGCCTAGGCCTAGGCCTACCCTAGGCTATAGGCCTATTACCTCATTTTCTAGTACATTTTTTTGAAAAGCTGTGGAAGCAGTGTCACAAATCTGTTGTTTTCTTGGTCACACGATGTTACTGCCACTTGAAACTTTGACAGTCTATTCATTAACATGTTTCACATGTTAACAGGGAAGTGATAAATCGCACCCCTCTGGCAACCACTTCATATTAATGACACAGACGACACACTAACGTCACACGGAGTTCAATATTCATGTACGAGGTAGCATAAGAGCGTTTGGAAAGTTCCCGATGATCTTGGGAATATTTGCACGTGTAGCACAACGTAACACACTAGTTAGAGCTTGATCTTGCGAATTATTGGAATCTATTCTAGGGAATTGGTGAAAAACAGTATTGGACGAACTGCAAAGTTGATAAACATACTGTTACGTTGTTTGCAACGTTATGTGTTCTCCTTGTAAACAGCTTTGAACCCACAGGCTTTTGTGTCCCTGCACGTTTGACTCCACCAGGAGTGTTGTGCAGTATTTTTCCAGATCCAGATCCAGATCCACAAAATATTTCCTGTCGAAGCACTTACAGAAGGTATTGACCTAACAATGGTGTTACTGCATTCCCAGCTATACAACACCGTGCAAAATTGTAACCTCCTGGAAAACAAAGTTCCCGTAGAAGGGCTTACGAACTAGGTAAATCGAAAAAAGCATTACCCGTCGGATCGGGCGGGGCATGGTCTTTTAATTTCTAATAAACACGAGCACATGAAAAAAAGTTGAAATTCAAATGAAATGCCGAGAGAAAATGCAAAGACTGAGAAATAACTGGACTCCCCTTTGGTCATCACATTATTCAAGCATTAAATCTTTACTTGGGCATAGGAAAATACCATAGTAACTTGCACGGATAGTACACAAGAGAAAAATGGCTGCATCATTTTGTCATGGTGTTGTAAGTGCTTATTGTCATGTAGTATGGTGCACTAAAAATTAGCTTGTTCAGCATAGCTGTTCACAGTGATGCTGAGGGGGTTTAAAAAATTGGTGAATTACAAAATTGGGTATTTGGTTGTCCGTTTCAGGAAGTTGTCTGACTCAGGAAGTTGCCCGCTTGCTCAGTTCAGCTGTTGAGCAGTGGTGCAGAGCAAGTATAACCTCCACCCCCTCCAGCCTTTGGGAAAGTGGCTAAAGACTGGGGATACGCTCACGTCCGTCGGATGGGGACGTTAAATGGCGGTCCCGGGAGCAGGATTGGGAGCTATTAGTACACACCTGCCTCGTACATCTGAGCACTAGTCGAAAAGAGAAGGCGAAGTTCGCTGGTGTTCATCCAAACTCACTCTCGCTCTGGCATTGGATCTTCGAAGAGTTAACTGATTAGGGACTGGACTTCAGGGCATCTTATGGGGCTTTGGCCCTCCTTTGCCCTTCAACCTGTTATGTTATGTTATGTTATGTTATGTTATGTTATGTTATGTTATGTTATGTTATGTTATGTTATGTTATGTTATGTTATGTTATGTTATGTTATGTTATGTTATGTTATGTTATGTTATGTTATGTTATGTTATGTTATGTTATGTTATGTTATGTTATGTTATGTTATGTTATGTTATGTTATGTTATGTTATGTTATGTTATGTTATGTTATGTTATGTTATGTTATGTTATGTTATGTTATGTTATGTTATGTTATGTTATGTTATGTTATGTTATGTTATGTTATGTTATGTTATGTTATGTTATGTTATGTTATGTTATGTTATGTTATGTTATGTTATGTTATGTTATGTTATGTTATGTTATGTTATGTTATGTTATGTTATGTTATGTTATGTTATGTTATGTTATGTTATGTTATGTTATGTTATGTTATGTTATGTTATGTTATGTTATGTTATGTTATGTTATGTTATGTTATGTTATGTTATGTTATGATATGTTACTTTCCCTATCCTCTAACATAGACTCCATCTAGTTGTTTACGAGCAATTCTTCCTTCCTTTTGTCCTAGATTTCCAGGGCCCTTACTGTTTCTGGTCACATGTTACCGGTGAACGTGGGCGTCTACTTCGTTCTAGTTCAACGTGTACGCCGTATCCCGTATTTTCAATGTGTGGCCAATTTCACCCTTAACAGCCTCCTCGTTGGTCTTTTAGATTAATATTGATTTAATTTGGTGCGTCACAACTTTTAACCAATCAGGGGACTACATGTGTTCCGATCTCCCATGAGGTTTGCAAGCTCGGAGCCTGCCGCTCCCACTATTTTGTTTTGGAACTCGTGCAAGAGAGCTCGAAGCAGAAGCATGCAATCACCATGTATATAGTTAAATTTTAATAATTATTTTGCCGGCCTTTTGGCGAAACCAAAAGTTACACTCCTTCCCGAAGAAGCTATATAACAATTATTCTTTTTTCCTAAAAGTCCCCTGGACTCTCTGGTGAAGAGCCAAGGGGCGAAAACCAAAGGATTACTCCCAAACGATTATTCACGATTATCCACATGTCTGTTGTGCCACTGTATGGATAGTTGTAGTTCTAGAGCAGTCACTACATATACACTTGAATGCCTTATCTGAGTTAGTGCTGTTATAGTTTGATAATTTCTTCCAAAATCAAAGCAATTTGACAATTACCATACATCGTTTGGGTCCTGTCAAACCCAGATTCAGCCGTCGATCGCGCACAAGAACTGTGAAATATGTTATTATCATCATGAGCTCTGAACTTAGTTTCTATTTACGTCGCTGTGAGCTGTTCACCGGTAAGACATGATATGAATATTTAAACATTGACGTATCAACTTATTAATATGAAGTGGTTGCCAGAGGGGTGCGATTTATCACTTCCCATGTTAAAATGTAGCCTAGGCTAGTATCAGTTTTGGGAAGCAGAGTGATGTAAAGTCTTTTTTTCCCTATGATGGCAAGGGGTCAAAAACATTTGTCTTAAAATTTGTGGTAGTGTTACCCGGTGCAGTCAACATGCCCTACATTCCAATCATTTATCCAGTCCTTAGGACATCTATAATAATACTGATGTTGATTTTTATTTCTTGGGCATAAACAATGTTTAAAACTGTTTTCACTGTTACTTGGTGCTATTTTGGGGCGTTAAATGAAGAAAAATTTCACCAGGTATTTAGTTTAAAATGAATGGAAAACAGTCTTCCACTTCTTCGACAAAAACCCGGTTTTCACAGTTAAAACTCTTTTAAGACTGAGAAACTGCCAAAACACAATTTGTGGCAACGTCTGACAAATGCAGTATCTGATTTTACTCCCACAAAGGACGCCATCATTAAAATTTAGGGTTCGTGAAACTTAGTGACATAAAAGTTAAAACAACATGAAGTTGTGAAAAAAGAGCCCAACTTCAATCAACCATTTCTTCCTTAATTTCTACCAAACTAAAGCACGTTTCATATCAAATTAAAACAAAGGAATGATCCAAATGATTAGGGCCTAGACTTCAGGGCATCTTATGGGGTCTTGGCCCTCCTTTGCCCTTCAACCTGTTAATTATTTTTTAAAATAAAGGGCAAGAGCAGTCCTTCCAAACACATTTTGAAGCAAAAGCTAAATGTTACAATTTTCTTATTATTTCTCTTCAAAATATCTTTCATATTACTTTAAGACTTCAATATTGTACATATTCAAGGTGAGTCAATAGTTTCTCCTCATAAATTTCACATTTGAAGAAGAAAATTATTGTCACATGGCTCACAACAGCCAATCATAAAACACAAGTCTACTTCACTACTTCAGGTTTGGATGACTGCAAGTTTCCCCTTTAACTTAAATCAATTATGCACAACAGGTCAGGGAGCAATTTGTTTTTGAAATTTTGATTAGCAGTTTTGCTACTCATTATTCAAAATTGATTAGCAATCCCCCAAAAATGATTAGCAAATTTTTATATTGACATTTTCCAGTTGTCTGTGCTTTTACAGCAGCTGAGTAGCTTATAAAAACTACAAATCAAAGACTGAAGGGTAGGTCTGATATTACAGGTAATGAAACACCATGCGTCACGCCTCCATACGAACCTTATCAGGTATGCAGTATGAGTACACTCAGGCCAAAAATACCGCTACATGTCTCCAAGGCAATTTCTGTAAAAAAAAATGTTGTGGAGACAGCAGCTCTCGACAATATTTTATGGGATCTCGTCAGCATTTTCCCCAATGTTTTGCTTTGCTACATTTCTACATTTATGTTTGCTTGTCAATGACACTTCATTAACAGCAATGTTTTACCCCTTGGATTGGTTTGTACCCACTCACTTATGAAAGCCTAACATATGCTTTATCCCATTCATAATCCTGCCAATTGCCATTTTACTCGGTACAAACAGGGGTAGTAGTATGAACATATGAAAGCAAAGAATTTGAGAATAACATTTTTATTGACATTCATCAGATGCAACCATCCTTAATGCTCATCATCATAGGTCGTCATGCAGCCTCATTAATTAAGTAGATTCTAAACCTTATGATAATCAGCAAGTTTTGAGGCTTCTTAAAGCCTTTACAAAGTTGTCAAAAACGTGAACGTATGATCTCCTCAGAGTCCCTTACAATTTGACTTCAAGATAGTGCACTAGTATGCCTACATTCTACTGTGCAGGTATTTCCAAAAGTTCTCAGGGTAGCCAGCCCAAAACGTAAAACCTGATCGACAGGCATACAGATTTACCTAGATGACATTCACTTCATTAAAAAGTTTCACGGCATGTGTAGAATACTCAAACTAAGCCCTGCCTAACATTTTTAAAAACTTTACTTCAGCAAATGCAGACAGCGCATGCGTCGAGGTGGGAGGTTGTGTTTTTAGTTCCTCTGTTCCTTGTTATTTTTATCCTTTTATTTTGGTGTCCTGGTCGTTCTTTTCTCGGATGTTTTATGCTTTTTAGGGTTTTTAGCGTGTGGCCCTTGTTGATGTTTTACTGTGGTTGCTTGTGAGGCATCATTTTAGATGATTTTTGTGGATTGCGTTTTTACCTTTTTATATGCTCCTATGTGCTCTTAGTCTACTTGTTAGGATAGCCGTTTTCTGCCATGTTTGTGTAGCCTAGCTTTTCCAGGTGTGGATTCTTACCTTCACTTCAGACTTCTGTATTGTGACCATGCAGTGGGCTCTCCTTGGAGGGCTTCTCTGGGGATGCCTGGCTGTTAGTGCCAGATCCTATGAAGAACCTTACAGGAATGTTCTACACAGGCCAATTTTGAGGGCTGAAACCCAAAGGTCGGTCAGTATCCTTCTTTATTTTTGGTGTTATAGTCCTATTGACAACGTTACTACTGTCAGGCATAAAGTAAGCCGTAAGCCTTGTTTCAGTTTTATCTCAGCTGGGTTTGCTAGTAAAAGTACTTTGTACCTGAGGAGGAGGCGTACTCCTTGCTTCCTTCATATCCTGACTCACTTGTCTCTCCTGCTAATAGTAAGCGGCGATATTGAATTAAACCCAGGTCCAGGGGCTTACTGTGGCTTGTGTAGTAAATTAGTAAAAAAAAATGACAAAGCAGTGCAATGTGATGGGTGTGATTTTTGGATCCACACTCGCTGTTCTGGTATTGGAAGGGATGGTTACAAAGCACTTCAACTTTCTAAGTCTGATGATAAATGGTATTGTTCCAATTGTGACTCACCCTGTGGAATTTGTTCTAAAAGGGTCAGGGATTGTGACGCCACGATTGAATGTGATAACTGTAAGAAGTGGATTCATAACGGGTGTTCCCTGGTGGATGACTCACACTATAATCATATACAGGCAACAAACTGTGTATGGATCTGTCCCAATTGTGACAATAGTAATATAGCAAGCATAGGGGGTCAAACAGCCTCCCGACTGAGAAACAGCTTTGATGCCCTTGATCCTTCCGACCTGTCCAACATTAACACCATGGCAACTTCGGTGCGGCAACCTAGTCAATCTGCCGGTGGTAAGACAGCTCTCAAGAAGGAGATTTCTATTGTCTCAATTAATATAAATGGTATTAGGGGGAAAAAACTAGATCTCCAAGCCACCCTTAGCTTATCAGACCCTGATGTTATGGCACTTCAGGAGACCAAGATTGACAATTCTGTCACCAGCTCTGAACTTATTCCTGTTTGTTTAGGCTATGATATCTTTCGGAATGACCGCACTTTAGGGGGGGGCGGAACCATGTTATTAATCAAAAGTTGCTTGGCTCCAACCCAAGTTTGCTTTTCTGGGGATGGGTCTGAATCTGTCTGGGCTAAGGTCTCCATTAATGGGACCTGGCATTATTGCCTCTGGTATAGAGATCCTGATGCCCATGCTGAGCATATATCTCTGTTACTGGGACCAACTTACCAAAATTATGACCTGGCATAAGAATTCAAACATGCCGTGTTTTCATGTCCTGGGTGATTTTAACTTTAACAAAATTGACTGGACCAGTAGGTTACACAAAGAAAGTGGTGGCTGTTTATCAATTGCTCCGGTAAATTACTTCTGGACATAATTAATGACTTTGCTGCTGACCAACTTGTGAATTTTCCCACTAGAGGATAGTACACTTGACTTGGTTATCTCAAATATTCTAGTCAATACACTGATGTTAGTGCCATCGATTCTCCAAGTGATCATGAGGGTATCTATTGTAAATTGAAGTGTTTGTTTCTTGATTCTAAGCAACCTCGTAGGCTCATTTTACAGTACTCTAAGGGGAATTTTGTTGCTATGAGGGAGGACACACGGGGTTTCTCATCTACCTATTTTAACGGGGGCAAGATAATCGTACTGTGGAAGAAAAATTGGCAACTCATTAAGTCCTTTCTTGAAAGAACTGTGAAGGATAATATTCCAACTAGATTGGCCAAATCCAGAAAATCTCTCCCATGGATAACCGACAGTATTCGTAGGCTAGTTAGGCGTAGGAACAGATTGCATGCCCTTTTTAAAAAAACCCGGAAGACTGGTATTTATGGGAGATGGGCTCATCTGCGAACTAAAATCAAAAGAGAGATTCACACCTCCCACAAAAAGTACATCAATGGAATGATCGGCGATATCAAAGCTGATGCCAAACCCTTCTGGAGATATATTAATGGTCAGAAGAAAGATAGGCATAATATCCCCCCTCTTAAGAACGATGATAAGCTAGCTGTCACTGTCGTGGACAAAGTTCGTGCTCTCAATAACCAGTTCTGTAGTGTATTTACTAAAACAGTGTTTCATACTGTTCCCCTCATCAGACCCACGTGTAAGAGAATGAGTGATATAACTATATCCACCTTTGGCGTTGAAAAGCTTCTGCATGGTCTTAAAATCAATAAGGCCATGGGACCAGATGGCATCCATCCTTGGGTCCTGAGAGAGATTGCCACTGATTTTGCACCTGTTCTGAGCCATCTCTTTCAGCAATCCCTTACAAAAGGATGCATTCAGAGGATTGGAAGACTGCAAATGTTTGCCTATTTACAAAAAAGGTGACAGTTCCCTACCTTGTAATTACAGGCCTGTTTCTCTTACATGTGTCTGCTGTAAATTATTAGAACATATGATTGCCTCAAACCTTATGAATCATTTTGAAATACACAACTTACTCTCTCCCACCCAGCACGCCTTTCGTAAGTCTCATAGTTGCGAAACACAACTTGTGTCGATAATTGAGGACTGGGCTTCCTCCCTTGATGCCCATAAACAAATCGATGTGTTTATCTTGGATTTTGAAAGGCCTTCGATACTGTTCCTCATGAACTGCTGAAGACCAAGCTGTATACACTTGGTGTTTCAAATCAGATTCTTCGTTGGGTTGATGACTTTCTTGTTGATCGTAAACAATCTGTTGTTGTCAATGGAACCCGGTCTCCCCCGATGCAAGTTCTGTCTGGAGTTCCCCAGGGGTCTGTCCTTGGACCGATTCTCTTCTTGGTGCATATCAATGATATCGTCGATGGTGTTTCTTCCAAGGTTCGCCTTTTTGCAGATGATTGTGTCTGTTACCGTATTATTGAGTCCGATGAGGATTGTCATAAACTTCAGAATGATATCAAGCAGTTGGGGCTGTGGGCTTCCACGTGGGGAATGAGATTTCAGCCCACTAAGTGTAGCGTTATTACTTTTGCTCGAAAAAAAAGTCCCATACTTTTTAGGTATGTTCTAAATAGGACTGAGCTCCCGAGAGTAGATAGTATTAAGTATCTTGGAATTACCATCACTAAAGATCTGAACTGGGAGAAGCATATTCAAAACACCTGTAACAAGGGAAATAAGATTCTTGGTATTTTGTATAGAAATCTTTCTTCCTGCCCTGGTAATGTCAAGTTAATGGCTTATAAAGGAATCCTTCGGCCTGTGCTGGAATACGCCGGTAGTGTTTGGGACCCCCACCAGGTTTACCTGCGCGACAAGCTTGAGAGTATACAAAAACGGTCTGCTAGATTTATTGCCTCTGACTATTCAAGGGAGCCAGGCTCAATGACCAGGCTCCTTAAGGAACTAAACCTTCTGCCCTTAACTGAAAGACGGAGGAAAAGTAGATTGATCCTTTTTTCCAAAGGTATGTTTGGCCTGGCTCAGTTACCTGTTGATTGTCTCCAGCGGCCTACTCGTAGAACCCGTTTAATGCATGACCTTCATGTCTGTCTCCCACATACTAGTACTAACTGTTATAAATTTAGCTTCTTGCCTCGAACCATTAAGGATTGGAATCATCTCCCCCTGAATGTAATGAGGGTTGCCTCTGTCCATAAGGACCCTATCACCTATATTACTGGGCATATTTAGCCTCTCGACGCATGCGTGGTGAAAGAATGTCCTTTGGATGTGTCACCTTTATTGAAGAAGAAGGAGAAGAAGAAGCAATTTCCTTGTACGATACGTTTTCCTTATGAGTTACTTGCTTTGGCTACTTTGCTATCCTAACAAGATTTTACATTCAAATTTCTGAGCCTAGCCTAGTGTCATGGGCAAACTTGCATTGATAGGCAGTTGCCGATTTTCATGACTTCCAATTTCTGTTTCTATGTTCCCCTAACATAATTTCGTTCTGTGAACATTCAAAATGGCACAAGACCAGCTGAAGTTTTGCATCGCAAGCCTGCGATTCAAGATGGAATGATGTATCGCAATTATCAAATTTTTCTCATTTTTGCATCGCAAATTGCGATGCGAACCCGAACAAATTGCTCCCTGCAGGTAGGCCAAAGCAAGCTTTGTTTTTGTTGTTATTCAACATTTCACAATGCATTTAGGTTCAAGTTTTTACCACAACTATAAACAACTTGAATCGTTTCAACTAAAACTAAACAACTCAATTTATTTTACAATGTACACGGGGACGTTTTGACGCAGGGACATTTTGACTAACGGCAGGGATGTTTTGGTCTGGGGATGTTTCAACTGATGAGCTATCCTAGTCTAGGCTTAGCCTCTAACTAGCCCTATTGTGACTAAGATTGTGCCTCCACTCAAAAATGAATGCTTTGTGGACTTAGGCAAGGTAGATTCCTATTAACTTCAATTTCAACACAACAGTCTGATGAAACAAAGGGAAACAAAAGAATTCCTGGTCAGTGTGAGAAACCCAACCAAACCCCCAACCCCAAACCCAAACCCCAAACCCAACCCCAAACCCAAACCCCAAACCAACCCAACCCAACACAACACAACACATGCCTGAAAGTCAAACCCTAATCAAAAGTCAAACCACCAAACCTAGATGACAGCCTCAAAAAATCAGATTCTATCACAGTCATGGAAGAACTTGTCAGTGTTAACCTAAAGCAGTGACAGACAGGGAGTTAACTACCCAATCTGGCAGACAATTCCACTCGTTTACAACTGTAGATGGGAGAAACAAAACTTCCTAATGTCAAGCCTTTCAAAAGGCTTTTTCAGCTTTTTACAATGCCCACGAACCTGAGAGTTACTGTGAACCCTTACTGTAAATAACTACAAGACGAAAGGGTTTTTCTTTCAGAGAGAAACTTGTAAACCCGGAGCATGCCCCCCCTCCTCCCTAATCCTTCTCAGCTCCTAAGTGGTAAGCCCAAGATGGTTAAGCCCAGCATGATAAGGTAAATTTCTCACCTCAGGTATAAGGTGAGTGGCCCTTCTCTTGACTTGCTCTAAAAGAAACTTGTCCTTTTCATAGAAGGGGCTCCCAAACCTGAGCGGCATTGTCAAGATGGGGTCTTACCAACTGCTTATACAAATTAAGTACAATATCCTTACTAAAATTGATGAAATTCCTCTTGATTAATCCAAGCTTTCTATTAGCCTTTGCAGCAGTGGCTGCACACTGTCTTTATGACTTTAAATCCCCAGTAATTACAACAACCAGATCTTTCTCAAGGTGGCATTACTTAAACAGACCAAGAACCTATCCAGATCTTTCTGCAGCAATAAGGCATCATCCAAAATACTAATCTTCCTATAAAGCTTAGTATCAACTGCAAACTTGCTTTTACAAGATGTACTATCAATATCATTGATGAAAATTAAGAGTACTTAAGAGAATTAAGAGTACCCTGTGGTACTCCACTTGTGACTTCTTTCCAAGAAGAGAAGTTACCATTGACAGCAACTCTCTGAGATCTACCATGAAGCCACGGATTTATCCAATCAGCGCAATTGCCCTGAACCCCTTCCCGCCAGTCAGTAGGTACAAAACTTGAATCCAGACACTTCTGAAAAATGATGGAAAGAGGAACTGACAAAATCTCAGAACATCCCCGTAAAATGGCTGGGTGGACCCCATCTGGTCCAGGGGACTTTCTAGCCTTCCAACTCATTAACTTTCTACAAACCTGTTCCTCCGCAATAACGACATACTGCATGTAACTGATTAAAGAACAGACATCAGAACCCCTATGAGTCCCAAACCTACTCCCATTGTGAATGATGGTCTGTTTATAAGCAGTGGAATAGGTGAGCAACTGAATGCATTGCATGTAACTAGAAAAAAGGGAATGGGTGTCCTACTGTAGATTAAACCAGATGGTTGTAGACAAATCCGATCAGCGCTTGTGTTTAGTGACTGTAGGCAGCTGTTAGTTTGGGTCCATCAGCTTTAAATGACCTTCATTTATTGTCTAAATTGTAATTTCAAACCATCATTTAAAGTAAAAATGAGGAAATCCAGAGGCATTACAGTGTACAGCTATCCATGGCACTGGTTAGCAAAGAAATTGATAGATTAAAAGGTGATAGACACTAGTTATGGTCAACTAAAATCAGACCATCACCAGCTGTCCGGGTTCATCTATACTGTAAGTTGAGGCGTAAAACTTGAGTCCCACTTACTGATTCAATTTCTTACACTGAGATATCAATACAATTACTTAAGCCTTAATTGCATTGCCTTATTAATCATTCTGTTTAGTAAATTTTGCAATACTTTCTTTTCTTCTGACAGTTGGTATGGAATTCTGGAAGCAGCTATGCCTGGAGCATGGCATTAGTCCAGAGGGGATACTGGAAGATTTTGCAACAGATGGTACCGACAGAAAGGATGTTTTCTTTTACCAGGTTTGCCTTATCAACTTATGCTTCCTCTTTAAAGAGGCTCATTGAGTTGATAGCGATAACTTAATGAGAGTGTTAAAGGGTCACTACAACATGACAATGCTTCTAGATAGCATAAAAAGTCAGGTTTCATGTCCAATAGTTATGGGAAAAGCTAAAATTTTGAATTTTGTAATGTCCTGACTTGTAACCGTTTTGTGCACAATTTGAAAAAGTGTCTGGTCACAAATTTTTGAAAACCGAATTGAACTGTTCAGTACTTACACATAAAACAGTTATTTGTTTGTAGGATATGGGGATTGTCTAAGGTAGACCATTTGTCATTGGTATGGTATGTGAAGAAAACTTAATGGGTTTGGAAAAATTTGTGGAATTTCATGAACCAACTCAATGGGCCACTTTAAAGATGGGAACCATTGTACACTTGAGAAGATTGTTCTTGTGAAAATTCTCAGTTATCCAGAGGTTCCAGGTGATATTAATGGCATATGTCTTTAGAAGTCTGACACTGGTACTACATCCAGGAATTCTGCCAGAAATTCAAAAAGGGGGAGGGGAATTAATTAGTACTGCTAAATCCCTTGTCCAAATCAATGGTGACTTTGGCCAAAGTTACTCTGTGGTCTCAGGGGGAAAAGCTTGCATCAAGGCCCCTATTATGTGCAATCTGAAGGGTTTTAAAGGCTATTTCTTTATAAATTTAAATTCAAATATTGCTGCAAAGGTATTCTACTATTAAATAAGAAGCCAAGATGCCACAGAATCTATTGGTACTCAAATCTACAATGAGCACAAAGGTGCTGTATGATGGGTTGGCCATCGAGTGCACAGGCCCGTTGAGTGTGCATCTGCGTTATCATAACGTGTAAAAATCTTGGAAGTGACAGAGCTCTTACTGTAGGTGCGCATTAGACAGTACACTTAAGTATACAGTTTGTCTATTAAGAAATAAGTGGAACAGTTATACAGACCTACCTTGTGATAATCCCTCTACATCTCAAAACACCATGTTCTTTGTCGCCTGTAGTAGAAAATTGTGCATCTGTACAGTACTCTTTAACTGTAGACATGCTTTGACTAGTGTCGAAGGATGTTTGTCACATCCTACTGAAGGTTGGCATGTAACAAATCCATAGAAATTCCCAGCCAACTACATTGATGATACTGCCTAACTCCATATTGTATCGTGCTGCAACATGTATTTAACTTGTAAAACTCGTTCTTTTGTTACAAGGATGTACAGTTTAGATTGTCGAAGGGCAGGAGCAGTCAACCCAGCTTGAAGTATTGTAGTAGACTGCCATGTTTCTTGATTGGCTATTGACAGTATTTTTCTCTTCAAATGTGGAGTTAACTATCAAAGGGGGGTCACTGCTTGGTTTACCCTGAATATCAAGCATGCAATATTTAAGTCATAAAAAATATTGAAAGATACTTTGAACGGAAATAAAAGACAATTGTGAGATTTAACATTGCTTTAAAATAAGTTTGTGACAACTGCTCTTGATCTTCAGAACGGGTTTTACGGCTCAGTTTCTAACCTGTTGTATTAGTTGGGCTGGCTACAGCCTTTTTCCAGTTATGGCTCACAGGCTTGTTTTCTGTTCTTCATTGTTATGATGAAAGCATTGTTAAGCACAAGAGCAATAATAGGTCCCATTTTTAAAGTCTTTGGTTCTGAGTTGACTCAACCAAGAGTAGAACCTCATACTTTCTGGCAGCAATTCAGATCATGCTTTAATGACTTGATCATGCCATGGTTGTTTAATCCCTAGGGAAAGAAATTAAACATAAATTTCTAACTTTTATTCACTTAACAGGCTGATGATGAACATTACATTCCCAGAGCTGTCCTTTTGGATTTGGAGCCTCGGGTTATACACAGCATTTTGAACTCACCATATGCCAACTTATACAACCCTGAGAACATATACCTATCAAAGCATGGAGGAGGAGCTGGCAATAATTGGGCTTCAGGTTATTCTCAGGTACAGGAAGAAATTATCTTAGAAAACCTTTTGTATTAGATCATGAGTAGTATCTGTTCTTTTCATCCAGTCTAGAATAGAGCCATGTGTAACAGACCAATTATGTAATTGGAGGGTGGAGTTGGCTCTGTGGTTTAAGCCTAATGCCTTGCATGCTGAAGGTCCCCGGATCAAATCCCTGTGGAACCACCTGGAAATTTTCTGGGATCTTAAAATTAGCTTGTTCAGCATAGCTGTTCACAGTAATGCCGAGGGGGTTTAAAAATTGGTGAATTACAAAATTGGGTATTTGGTTGTCCATTTTAGGAAGTTGTCTGCTTGCTCAGTTCAGCTGTTGAGCAGTGGTGCAGAGCAACGAACCTCCACCCCCACCAAACCTTTGGGAAAGTGGCTTAAGACTTAAGATACGCTCACGTCTGTTGGATGGGGACCCAGGAGAAGGGTTGGGAGGGATTAATACACACCTGCCTCATTACCTCTGAGCAGAAGTCGAAAAGAGAAGGCGAAGTTCACCTATGTTCATCCACACTCACTCTGGCATGAGTCCTCGATGAGCCAAATGGCTACCTGACCCTCAAAACTTTAAATTAAAAAAGTGGGCTTAAGACCTTTAGGTTAGTCATCCATTAAGTGCTGTTCTTATATGGACATAGCTCGCTTGGTTAGCAGAACTTTTTTGAAACTAATTGTTTAGTTTGGCCGAGTGGATGTTTGCAGACAGTCAGGAGGACTAAAAAAAAGGTAGAAATAATCTTACAAAGAGATAGAAAATTAAGGCAATCCCATCTAAAATGTAGGTTGCAGTGTCCTCAGTCATGCCTTCTTTTGCTCCCACTGCAATACAATTTAGCAATTTAACTATTGTGATGTATATAATTAGGCACCATACCTAAAGCTTTGTACTGCAGCAGCCATGCTTTTGTTCAAAGCACATTACAATGAAACCATGTAGCTGGTGTGTCATTGTAATGTTTTTGGTAACAAAGCACAGCTGCAGCTTTTGCATCTTGACTGAGGAAGCCATAGCTTGGCTTGGCTTCTTGACATGGTACCGTTAAATTCATCATGTTCTTTAAATTTATTTGAAACTGACTCAAAATTTCCTGGAACTTTTTACTTTCAGTCTGTTTACTGAAACCAAGAAACTGTAATAGACTTAAGAAGTGACAAAAATTTGTAGAATTGATGTAAGGAGATCAAAGCCCTGTCCACACTACAGTATGTGACACAACTTATTGCAAAGAGAGTGTCTTGTTGTGGTGAGCGACTGACGACTAACCAGTTTTAAAGGCATGTTCTGGAGACAAAATTCGTTAACTTCAAAATAAACAGAAAAATTTTCTCTTTCAAAAGGTGAAAACTGCATTTCAATAGCTTATAGTATTTGGAAGATACAAATTTTTAAAATATTGCAAATTTTTCTTGGGATTTGATGCATTATGGGACACCTGTGATGTCATTGTGGCACATTAATTTGACGCTGCATTCAATTTATTTATAATTATGATGCTGCTGCAGACACTATCAAGGAACATTGTTGGTTGCGCTCTACATATGTTGAAGGGTAATGCTAGATCTACAGGAAAAGATATTCAAACATTCCGACAGTATCAAATTTCAAGGACAAACAGGATGTTCAATTATTAAGAAAAACAAAAGGAATTTGAAGCAATGTGCCCACATTACATAACTTTCTGTGGCTTTGTTGAAGAGCAGAGGTATTTTTTAACGAAAATAACCAATCTTTAAAGTGAAATATCTTGAGTTAGGAAAATGGTATTGTGATAGGGTTTGAAGGACATGGTGTGGAATATTTTTGTTTTTCTTACAAGACAAAGGCAAAAAGCCACCAGAACATGCCTTTAAGAGCATAGTGTCAACATTACGTAACAAGTGGCAAGTTCATTAGGCAATTCACACAAAGTGCTAACGTTTAACATACTCTTTGTTTGTTACATTGAAGAGACAAGAATATGTTCTGTCCATTTTGATTAACTGATCTTTTCGGGGCTTTATTCCAGAAGTCTGTCATTGTTGTAAGTTGCATGTTTCAGTGTCATGCGACCGAAGGTGTTTTGTCACATGTAACTGGGTTGCACGTCTGCTTAAAACTAGTTGCTAAGCATCCCACACTTGGTAATGTGTCTGAACAATCTCGTTGCAATGAGTTGCATTGGATCGAGTTGCATAGTGTGGGCGGGCTTTACATATTTGCAGTGCATGTAGCATCATGTCTTCATCTCACCTGTTTATGCATAATAGGTATCATGTTCCCTCTTCTTTCTTGTATAGGGTGATCGCTTGTATGAAGAAGTCTTTGACATTATTGACCGAGAAGCTGATGGGAGCGACAGTTTAGAGGTTTGTTGGACACTTTCAGCTGGAAAGGGTGGGGACAAAACTCCTGCTCCCTATAAATTTTTCAGTTGCAATTGACTCACTTCATTTCTAGACATTAGTTCCCTTAAAGGTATTTTTGCCCCCATCCTTCTTCCTTCAGCACCTTGTCTGGCTGCAGGCACATGTCTGATGCTAGACTTTGTATTCATATTTTCCATTGTAAATCTATTTTTAAGGTTTTTTAAGGGGTTTAAATGGTAAAAGATGTTGGAGAGTTGTCCTTTGTAATATGTAAAATTGGTGGAAAATAACAGACATAACAGTTGTATTTAACAGCCGTCTAATTTTGAAAGTGAATGAAGATGTGTTTTAGGTATGAAGGCCATTCAGGTATTGGAAACTTTAAAAATTCTGTTCTTTACAATGATAGTTACAGCCCACAACCTTTTTTAAAAATTTGAAAAAAATGAAATGGTAAAAAAAAGTTACATTCTGCAAAATAGGTTAGTTAGGGGGAGCCTGAACTTCATCCTATTTCTGACTCTTTTCAAATTTGCATAAAATCCTCAAGATATCTGTTAAACCTTCAGCTAGTGCTTTCTATAAATGAGTGAATGTATTATTTATAGTATTTTAATATTCATTAGGCCTGACACTTTTCTCAGTGTATAATGGGATAGTGTTTTAGCAACAATCGTTTTAGCCAACACTGGTATTTTGTTGTAGCCACTAATAATACATACTAAGACTTTATCCCAGAATCCTTGTAGCTGCTATTTGGAAACTGGTCTGTTTCTTTACAAATAAAGGTAGTCTCATGATCACCAGTTCTTTGTTTCAGAAAGAGTTATGATTGATGAAGATTAATTTTTTATGCAATTATCCTAACGATATCAAAGTAAAGATTTGTCTTAAACTTTGAAACAAGGGACAGATCCTGGAGTCCCTGCCTGTGAAGTCTGTCATTGTATTCACTTCTTTCAAAAATCATTTTCAGTTGATATTAATATCTCCTGTTTTTTTTTATTTGATGCAGGCTTTTGTCATCTGCCATTCAATAGCTGGGGGTACAGGGTCTGGAATGGGGTCATACCTTTTGGAGAAACTGAATGACAGGTTGGTTGGAAAATTTATATGCATGTGTTTGTGGCAATGGTATGCTATGTTTTGTGATTTGTTTGTGAATAGTGCCACCATTTTGTGAGGTTAAAAGCAGAACTTAAAAATACACCATACCATAGATTCACTTGGAAATGTTCTACAGCTCTTAATTTCATTATGCTATTGCAACAGTGTTTATATATTTCCTTTGATTAGTAGGCAAGAAAAATCAAATGTGGGAAGGGAAGCAGTTAGAATGAATTTCCTGGTTTTCTGTCCAAATGCTTTCAATTTATTATCAGTGCTTCACTCAGAAATTGTTTGAACTTTTGTTTGTAAAATCCTATGGTTGCAGTTCTTTTTTTCACAAATCATCTGAATGCAGACAAAGCTGATGTATATCTTGTGCCTAGGAGGCCAAGGCCACCCCTCCCTGCTCCCCATCCCACACACTGTACCCACATACAGGAAAAGCTAAACATAATGCTGTGTTTCAAGAGAGTATTTAAGTCAGATGTGTCGTGTTGCAATGGCAGATTGTTGTATGTCTTACACTATATAAAGCCTTCCATTATTCTGACTTTCCATAGGAAAAAAGTTGAAAGCTGTATTGTCGATTGAAGGTGCTCTCACACTCTACCCTTTGTCAAAAAACAAAACCAAAGGAAAAAATTCTGAAGAGGATTGCTATCCCTACTTATTTCTATAGTGTTTCTCTTCTTTCCCAACTTATCTTCCCTTTTCCCTCAGATTCCCAAAGAAACTTATCCAGACTTATTCCGTTTTTCCAAATCAAGTTGAAATCAGTGATGTTGTTGTGCAGCCATACAATTCCATGTTGACCTTGAAGCGGTTGACCCAAAATGCAGACTGTGTGGTAAGTTGCAGTTTTACTTTCTTTCCTTGAGAGTCTGGGGATTTCAGCAGTAAGAAATATCACTTACTTTGGAATACAACAGTGAACAACACTTAGTTTGAATGAATTTTTTAGTTACGGCCCAGTTTCCAACCTATTGGTTCAAGTCAAGCCGGCCACGACCTTTTTTCCAGTTGTGGCTCACTGGCTTGTTTTCCCTACTCCATTGCTTATGCAGAGCATTACCCACAATGGCAGTAGGTTCCTTTTTTAGAGTCGATGGTATGACTCGATCTGGGAAACGAACCTGGGCCTTTCGCGTGAGAGACGGATGCTCTTGTCATTAGACCAAACACACGGTCTTAATTTGAATGAAATTAAATACCCACAATCATTTCTATGAAGGCTCTTTATTCCCCTGCCCTCACCCCCAAATAATAATAATAATAATAATAATAATAATAATAATAATATTTAACTTCCGTCCAATCTCCATTGTATTAAATCGCAATGAAAAAATTTGCTGTCAAGGAGTGAAGTAATTTTCTTTAGCCTGAGAAAAGTCTGTAGGTCTATAGACGAATCCAATTACCGCTTGTTTTTAGTGACTGTAGGCCGCCATAAGTGGGGTCCATCAGCCTGAGATCGTCTTCATTTATTGTTTACATGAATTTCAAACTCTCATATTTAGTGAAACTGGAGAATTCAAGATACAAATTAGTGTAAAACAATCCATGATAGAGGTAAGCAAGGAAATCGAAAGATTTAAAGGTGACGAACCCCAGTTATGGCGGACTGAAATCAGACCATCACTTGCTGTCCGGATTTGTGTATAGTGTGTCATTTCCATGAAAAAAGACTAGAAAAAAACAGCTTAGTGAAGAGCAAAAGCAGTTGCCTCAGACTTATGTCAGAACAGCAACTAAGTTTCAGAAATTTTCTCCAAATTCTCTTCCAAGTATCTTCCATGACATACACATTTTATACATGCAAATGTATGCATGTCCCTTGGGAATTTTGTTGGTTTCACAGGGTTGGCATTAGGGTTGGGAGGTACCATAAAAATATTGGTACCGGTACTGTAAAGCTCACAGAATCCATATTGAGGCAGTACCGGTTCTCAAATTTTGGGTAGGAAAGTCAGGTGGGAAGGAACCTAAACTGTGCATGGCACCCCTGTTACCCTGTACTTTGATGCAGCTGAGCATATGATTGCATTATTCCCATTCAGAAACCTCTGCTTTGACTTTGTTTTCCACATTTCTTTACACTCATGCACAATTGTAATTAATACTCCTGTTTCCTATCTCGACCTTTTCAGGGAAATTTTTTTGAGTACTGGTATTTTCTCAAGAACTGGTATTAGAAACATACCAAATATCTTCGGTATTTTTATTACCTGATCCTCTAGTACTGGTATTCACATCAATACCGGTATACTGCCCAAACTAGTTGGCATTGTAGTTAAGAACCATAACTTCTACAGTAGCCTCCTAATCCAGAAGCCCCTGTGACCTTTGTCCTAGTTGGGGGTCACATGATTGTTTTGCCTAGAAAATAATGTAAGGGTATTAAATCTAATGTTGGGGTTCCTTAAAAATTATTTTGAAGTACTCGAAGTGTTTTTTTAACTTAAACAAGTCCAAACTATTATTTCACAGGTGGTCTTAGACAACACGGCCCTCAACAGGATAGCAACAGAAAGGCTTCATCTTCAGAATCCAGATTTTTCACAAATAAATCAGATGGTACGTAAGTAATAATGTTACAGTTTATGGAGAAAACAAAATGAAATTACGAAGAGCACTTAAATAAATGGAAGGCTAAAATTAAGTATACTTAGATCAAAAATAATTGAATTTTCAATGCTGTGTAGACTTTAAATGCCATATTTTGTGTTTTATTGCAAATTGTAGTTGTTTCTGTTTCCAAAATTGATATTTCAAACTGAGTACAGGTACAAGAGTTGGAGATAACATCATGCAGGTAAACATGCTTCTGTTCAAAGTTGTTTTTTTTTCCAAATGTTTTTGGAAAAGTGTCAAGACCAACTGTCAAAAGATTATTGGGAATGATTGAAGCCCACAGGCAGGTGTAATAATTGGAAAGTGCTTTGACACTATGTTGATAAGCAGGATACAAAAATATTTTATTAAACATGTTTGAAAAATATAATCTCCTTTTTCTGACTCCCACTGAGGCCCAAATTGTTAAAGGGGCAATCAGCGTTTGTTTTGACAAGTTTTTGCGACTTTGTATCACAGTTATGTATTGAGTTGAAGCGCCTATAAAAGATCCGTCATCATGGTCGGACATTGTGATTAATCACCATATGAATAGAACTGTCTAGTCTTGCATCTACGTGGAATTTTTGACCCGAAAAATATTACAAAATAGGAAAAATAAAAAGACTAGAAGAAAAGGGTGATATTTGCTGTTATCCTCATTTATTTTAAGAAATACAGTATTGAAATTATGTGAAACGTATTTTTAATTTTTCTCAGGTATCCACCATAATGTCAAGCAGTACAACCACTCTGAGATACCCTGGATATATGAACAATGACCTTGTTGGACTGCTAGCATCACTTATCCCCACCCCAAGGCTACACTTTTTGATGACAGGATATACACCCCTTACCCTTGGAACAGAGCAGAATGTAAGTTTTTTTTTCTCCCTTCTATATGTTATGCAAAAGAAATTCTGTTATAAAATTGCTTCAAATGCTACTTTTTGAATAATTTTAATGAATCTTTCAGGGCCTTGTTTAAATACCATCCTTTTGCTGTTATGTGCAAATAATAGTAATAATAATTATAATAAAAAGCAGACTCCAGCAGGGATTGTTTATTGTGATTCCAGTCTTAATGGTCCAAAAAAATTCAGAGTTAAAATTTTGTTGTTATATAGAGTCTTATCAGTAGCCAGTGTAATTCTTTCAATGTAGGTGTGAAACAAGAATACTTGGTTCACCATGGTGACTATATAAACAGCTGTGTTTTGAATCCTTTGTAATTTGCCGACTGTGAGACAGCCACACCTTCAAGGGAGAAATTGCCTCAATCCAGTGCACATAACATCTTTTAAATATGTAGAGAGTATGACTGTATTTCTTCAGATCTATTGGTTTCAATCTTTAGCTCTGGATGCAGAGAGCACGCATAAGCTACCTATAGTTCAGTTGGTTTTCTCTCTAAAGACATTGATTGATGCATTATAAAACAAGATGCATTACAACGGTGAGGTGTAATGTTAGCCAGAAATAACAAAGGTATGTTTATTTCATCTAGCAACTTTAAATGAAACAAAATAAGACATATTAGTGCAGAAACTCACGAATAAAAAAGCTAGGGTGAACTTCGGAAAAAGGAGTGGTCCAAATTGGCAGTCCTGACTGGTTTCTTACCTAAGAGGTAGTTGACCACTTTTGAATTTTATGCATTACTCCTTTGATATTCAACCTCGCTGTATTGGTCGCTGTGTAAATTCATTAACAAACCTGATTTGAAGATAAGTTGAATGCCACTGATTAGTTGAATGCCACTGATTTGAATTTTCTCACACTTTTTGTTGCAGCAACCAAGTGTCCGTAAAACTACAGTATTGGATGTGATGAGGAGACTTTTACAGCCAAAGAATATAATGGTATCATCACAGCTTAGAGACAGACAGAGTAACCATTGTTACATCTCCATCTTAAATATTATCCAGGGCGAGGTTGACCCCACCCAGGTATGACATCATCATTACATCACTATATGACTAGGTGGAGCATGATTTACCTTGCAGTATTTGTCAAGTATGATAATGTGTTACAGAGTGCTCAACTTTCCCCACTGTAAGAGGAAAATTCCTTTAAATCATGAATTGATACAGCCTCATTTCCAGTCAACATTGGAGATAGCTGTGTCATAGTTATGCATTCTAGATGGCAATGAATGCAAATATTCAAGTGTCTATTCTTACAAAATTTATCCCATGAGAGTATCTCCTGAAACCTCTAAAACACTTAGAAGCCAGGAACTTGAGGCTCCACCACCTGTTACACTCCTCCCCTTTTCTCCTGGGCCCCACCAGAGGCCTTAGGTGAGCCTTCAGACCACACCCATTATTGGCTTTGGGCACTGGGCTCACTGTTTATCCCTATTTGGAATTCTGAAATATTGGGATCCCTTCATGTTAACTACCATTGCATGCTAACTGCTATTGTGCTTGGTGCTTCGCAAAAACAATGGATTATGGAAAACAAGCCAGTGAGCCACTAGTGGAAAAAGGCTGTGGACGGCTCGACTTGAACCAGTTGGTTGGAAACTGGGCCTTTAAACTCCATCTAACTAACTGACTGCTAACTTGACAATAATTATTTTTGGAAGAGAAAGAGTAGTGTAAAGTATTATTGTGCTTATCATAAGTTTATAAATTTGCAGAGTGTTTAAGTTTTCTCCATAAATGGATGGAGTTGTCCACTTGTATTGTACGTTTGTACTCCAGAAAGATGTCCCCAATTTACTCAGTGTATGCTCTAGTTGATAGAGCACCTGACTCTCACATGGAAGGTGTGGGGTTCAATTCCCAGACAGGATCACGCAAAAGACATGAAAAAAATGAAATCTACTGCCATTGTGTGTGATTCTCGGTAAAGGCAATGAAGTTGTGATAAAAACTGAGTGACCACCAAATGGAAAAAAGGCTGTTGATGTTGCTAGATTAAACCAGAGGGTTATGAGTTGAGGTTTAAAATTTTTATCTAACCTAACCCAATATACCATTATGCTAATTCCCATAAAATTAGAAACTTCCTGGATAACACTAACATTGTCAAGAACTGAGACAAGAAGTGAAGGAGTGGTAGCACCCTTCAGTTCCCTGGATTAAAGGTCCAAAGGTAAAGAGGACCATGTGTTTGGTCTAATGGTAAGAGCATCTGCCTCTCACGCAGAAGGCCGGGTACTATTTCCAGGTTAAGTCTTTTCAAAGACTCTAAAAATGGAACCTAACGCTGTTGTGTGTTATGCTCCGCAAAAGTAATGGAGTTGGGAAAACAAGCCAGTGAGCCATAACTTTTTATATGTTTATAATTGCATTCATGACAGAAATGTCTCATTCCTGTTACTTTTTTTAACACTTCCTTTCCTTTAGGTCCACAAAAGTTTGCAAAGAATCAGAGAACGTAAACTAGCTCAGTTTATACCCTGGGGACCAGCTAGTATACAGGTATGTATTCTTATTTCTGACCATCTTTTGGTAGGGTTACCATCATTATTTTCTGAAAAGAATTAAAGGGCAAGAGCAGTCACCCCAACTTGAAGTAGTGTAGTAGACTGTCCTGTTTAATGATTGGCTCTTGAGAGTCATGTGACAATATTTGTTCTCAAATGTGAAATTTTTTTGTAGTAACTGCTTGGTTTACTTTAAATATGCAGCATGAAGTCGTAAAATATCATGAAAGATACTTCGAAGAAAAATATGAAGAAAATTGTGAGATTTAGCTGTTGCATCAAAATAACTTCGGGGGGGGGGGGGGGGGGGAATGCTCTAGCCTTTTAAGGGTACTGCTGACCTGGGGGAGGGGTCAAGCAGGAGGGTGACCCTGGTCCCTTTGGAAATTTCCACAGGTTTTCAAGGGTGTCTAGATACAAAATGGTACAATATTTAAAGGGAAAAACCTGTCAAATCATGTGAGAAATACATGAAATCCGCCCATACTGAACAATTTTAAAAATCTGCTTGTGCGAACCAGTTTAAAGAGGTCATGTCTGTAACCCAGTCTTTTGGGGTTTCCGAAATCTAATAATGAACTTGTAAGCTTGAGGGACTAATAGATTGAAAAGTATTTAATAAGTATGAAGTGTATTTTGCTTTAGTCAGTGTACTTCCTGGGAATTTTTACATAGTACGTGAAGTAATTTCCATGTAGTACAGGAAGTAATTTCCACATGGTGCATGAAGTAATTTCCACATGGTGCATGAAGTAATTTCCACATGGTACATGAAGTAATTTCCATGTAGTACATGAAGTAATTTCCACATGGTACATGAAGTAATTTCCACATAGTACATGAAGAAGAGAGGTTGCTACCCCAGCAGACACACACACACAGAAGAAATTTTTCAAACCAGTTAATTTTACTGGTTCTGTCCAAGTGGATAAAGGCAGTGACATAACAAGCAATAAAGCTTAGAAACTGGGAAGGGGGGGGTTGGGCTCAATTCTTGTCGATTTCAAAGTAAGGTGGGTTTTTCATCCATAAGCACCTTATGGTTTTGCATCTGAACTGGTCTTTCAAAAGATACCAAAATGCAAAATTTTATCCTGACGATAAGTTGTAATTCAAAAGCCGCAGACTTTTCCCAGACCTGTGATCGCTTAGGTCCGTAAAACAACTGCCCTTGAAGGCCTGATTATAGTTGAAGATTTTCTCATATTTTGCATTGGATTAACCCCTCTTCTGCAGCAGTTGTTTATACATCTTAAATAACAGTGTGTTTGCTGACAATGTGTCCTCTGAATTTGGTGTAAGTAAGTACTATTGGACAGTAATAACCAAATTTTTGTTTGTTTTAAAAATTAATTATAGGTGGCTCTCTCCAGAAAGTCTCCATATGTGCAGACAGCACACAGAGTCAGTGGGTTGATGCTTGCAAATCATACCAGCATTGTTTCTGTGAGTTCAGTTTTGTTTGTTTTGTCAGCAAAATTTAAAATAAAATGTAGAATGCAAACAGATACTCACAAATCATTTCCAATATTTTCTGACCATCTTTAAAGATGGTACATAAATTAATATGAAAAAGACCTGAAATTTATGAAAATTTCAAACTGTGATTGATATACCAGTGTTGTTTCTGTGGGTTCAGTTTTGTTTTAGTTCTTTGTTGACAAAACTAAAAAAGTGTATTGTGGAAACAGTTATTCACAAACCACTGCAAAGATTTTGTGACCATATTTGGACATGTTACATAAATTTACCAAGTTAAAGACCTGAAGATTACTGAAATTGTGGGAATTATAGTACAGAATTACATGTACTTAGTCCTTCTGGTCTTGCACCATCTGGATAAATGCAGTATGCCATGTTATGTCTGCCTGAAATAGTGTCAAATCTTTACTATGGATTTGTTAGCTGACTGCATGGTCAAAAAAAAATTCCAGTTTCAAAATGGATTTTCCATCCCAAAATGGACAGATGTAAATGTACTATATCACACATATTTTCTTTATTTTTGAGCAAATGCTGGTAATTTTACTGGTAAATACTTGTGGGTATGGGAAAATTGAAATATTTATCTTTTACACCACAAAAATGGACAGGGGTTGTATTCCATAATATGAATGGAAAAAACATGGATTTTGGAAATCCATTTTGAAATTGGAACTTGTTTCAAATGTTTGGAGCTTCTGATTTGCAGCTAAGAGGTGTGGGGCTCCAGCTGAATCAAACCAAAGACTTTAAAAAGGAACTTATTGCTATTGTGCTCGGTACTCAGTATAAGCAATGGAGTGGGGAATACAAGCCAGTGAGTCTCAGCTGGACAAGGAGGACTTTGACTGGCCAGACTTAAACCAAGCTGAAATAGCCTCATGTGACTAACTATAAATCTATGCGTCTCTGTTAATACATTGGAGATCTGGAATGTAAGGCTTAATTGTATAGCAAACTTAAGTGGTTTTATGAGTGAGAGAAAGGAGTTAATCTTTGCTACTCCAGTACCATATTCAGCCAGAGGGAACAGGCATAGAGTGTATTAAGTAGGGGAATGTGTAAAGGGGGTGGGAGGTTGATTGAAAAGAAATTGTTCATCTCAGGGATTTACTTGCTTCATTCTGGGTAAAATAATTGTTTGCAAATTAGGAGAAAACTTGGGGGAAACTCTTACCATTCCCATCATGAAATGTTTTTTCACAAAGTTGGGGAGGCAAGAAATCAATAACCATTGGGCTGTCTGATTAAAAGTATTTTTTGAGTCAATTTGGCCATCAAGTTTATCATATTTTACATTTTATGAGTCCTTTTTGGTTCCTTGCGGTAGCAAAGGAACCTATGTAGTCAGGTTGGCGTGTGTGTGTATGTGTGTGTGTGTGTATGTGTGTGTGTGACACTTGCTTTGGTGTGCTCTAACTCAACAAGGGAAGGTTGGATGGAACTTAGATATGGTACATAGATTCGTCATAGGGAAAAGGTGTGCCCTATTTTTTTTTGGTGGAGGTCAAAGGTCATTTGGGGTCACCAGAGGTCAAAAACTAAAAACCCTCTCAACACGATATTTCTAGGTAGGAAACTTGGATAAATATCATACGTGGTGTGTGGATGTGTTATGGTGTAAGGATGAAATTGGATATGCTTGGTGAAGGTCATCTGGGGTCACCAGGGGTCAAACACTGAAAAATGTTCTAACACAGTATTTTGAGGTAGAAAGGACAGATTCAAATCAATCTGTGTTTGGTCAAGGTCAAAGGTCATCAAGGTCACTGTAGGTCAACCGCTGGAAATGTAATTTAGAAAATCTTGTAAGCTAGATAAAGATAGGTTCAATAGATTTTTTATCTCAGCTGGTTTTGCATGCTTATACACCCAAACACCTTAGAAATTTGGCCTTTAGGTGACGTTTGTTCAGTAACGATTCCTTCGGGTTGTACACATATTTTGGATCATTTAAAGTTTTAAGAGGGCAATAGCTGAAATCTGTAGGTTTCACTGAGCACAGGTCACTCTGCATTAAACTGGTTTCTCTGCCAGTGGAAGCAATGCATGGATTATACAGTATGTCTCTTTAATACTGCTGTGCTCTGTGGGGTAACCTAATCCTCATTCTATTATCACACCCCATTAATCATTTGCTTTCTGCTTAACTGCTGAATAAACCCTGTTTTCTGTGTAGAGGTAGCAAACAGGACAAATGGTAGATTGTTTTAAAGTAATAGCAAGTTTTATTTGTGAGCAGGTAAAAATAACTTGTGAGAGAAATACAAGGGGTGTTTTTCTCTCTCTGACCACATTATGTATTGTTTATTGGTGATAATATCAAGTTTGATTACAAGCATAAATACATATAGAAATGAGGTAGTGTTTTTGAAGGATCACTTCAAAAATTATATTAAAAAATTATATTATAAAAGTTGAATATAAGTAAGGCCACAGAAATTTAATCTTTGATTTCTTGTAATATTAGTACTAAAATACCCCTTGTGAAGATTTTGCAAACATTGAGTATGAGCTTTTGCTTAGCTCTATTTCAGAGACTGGCTGTACAGTTCTTATAATATCCAGCAAGGAACCACAGTGCCCATTGGGCTCTTGTTTTACCTTATGTTGGTAAAAAGCCTTCTCCTGCAAATCAAAGTTAACTCCAAAGTCATTTTTGTTCAGTCTGAGTCGAGTTCATATAAGTGGAGAAAATTGCAAGTCAAGTCACAAAAACTATGACTAGAGTCAGAGTCACAAGGCTCGAGTCAACACTTATGGTGTAATTGCTTTCAGTAAGGAACCGCCCACCCACTAGTATTTCTCCTCAATCAAATTTAATGCATTGAGGAAGACTTTTGGATGTATAGAAGAGCAAAAACAAAAAGTCCTAAATAAATGCATGTGCAGCACCTGCAAGTCAACATGCAGGACTGGAAAAATGTTTATTTCCCCAAAAGATAGTTAGAGTATTTCCCAGGAAGGGAGCAGAATTTCCCACAATTCTCCATATATTTTTATGTACAGAGAAAGGAAACTTCCCTTTCAACTGCCGAAATTCCCTCCAGATGCACAAATATTTTGGAAAGGAAGCGCAAATATTTTGAGAAGGAGCTTCCCAACTTCTTCCACCCATGCCAACATGACATTTGTAAATTTTTTTCTTACAAAAGTCTTTCCTTCTATAAATTCAGCTCTTTGAAAGAACCTGTGAGCAGTATGACAAGCTCCGGAAGCGAGAAGCATTTTTAGAGCAATTCAGAAAGGAGCCCATTTTCAAGGATAACCTTGACGAATTAGATGATTCTCGTCATGTGGTACAGCAATTAGTTGAAGAATATCATGCAGCTACTAGGGCTGATTACATTACCTGGGGAACACAGAAGGTAAGTGATCACAATATAGATGTTGCAATACCTGGGGATAACCTCATGTTCGTCTAGGGGTCAACAGGCCTTGAGTTTTAGATATTACAGGTGTGCTAAAAATCATCACACTCCTGAGAAAATTAAGGAGCATGGTAGGTGTAGGTTTTATTAAACTTTAGTTCATATTTATCTTATTCCCTTTCTTTATCTATGTGTACAAAAATATCACACTTCGCACAGTGATTGGAGGTGAGTGGTGTGTGCGATTTCACTTGCTCGTTTCAAATTCAAGACCTGGGTCAAGCATCCACTTCCCAGGTGACAGGCCAGGGTGTGATTCTCAGTTGGAGTCATACCTAAGAAATTTTAATGGCCATTGTGTGTGATACTTTGCATGAGCTATGGAGTAGTGCAAACATTTAAATGTGCCATAACTGGGAGAAAGCCTGTGAGTGCTGCTAATCATGACATTTTAACCTGGGTGGCCACAAGTCCCATAGAAAAAACATATCATATTTAAGATTGCAAGTGCAATACAAAAATATGTATGCCCTAAAATTAAGGTTATAAATGTCATGAAACAACACCATTTGAAGTGCTTTTATCCAAAATTTTCCAAATTTTGGGAGGGTACCACTCCCGAACCTCCCATTCATGATTACCGTCCCTAAGTTCAGTGATGTTGGGAAGTAATACATTCATAAATGCCAAGTTGGAATGACAGCCAAAGATGGTTTAAAACGTCCCACAAAACCAGAAGGGAATATGCTAAAGCATAAAACCCACCAACTTCATACCCAGTGAACACAGGAGAGTGATTACCCTCTATCAGTAGTTATCACACAATTGCTAGGGTTGATTATGCTTCCTTGAGAGTGATCACCCTCTGTCAGCAGTTACAGTATCACACAGCTGCTAGGCTTGATAACACTTCCTGGAGAGTGATCACCCACTGTCAACAGTTACAGTATCCACAACCTGTGGTTTTCCTGACTGACGTGGATTTTGATGACCGCATAACTGCACTTTTTTTTTTGCTTTGACAACCATTTTTCTGCCCCATGGGGGCTGGTGTGTGGTTAAGGATTGAATGCTCAGTGTGTCTCTTTCAAACTTTTCCTTTTCCTGGAACCAGTAAATACCCAAGTGATTTTTCCCAGACTGACTTCGAAGGTGGGGACACCTCCCTTTTAAACATGCAACTGACCTGGGGAGGGATCACCCTCTGTCAACACAGCTGCCAGGGCTGATTTCATACTAATAACACAACTTCCAGAGCTGACTACATAATATGAAAGGGACACAATATACATGTGTGGTCACCCTTTATCATGAAGTTTAGAGAGACAAATCTTTTGCATTCCAGGAAGATGTGTAGACAAAAAATACTTGCCTATTTGATTCAGCATTGCCAATGACTAATGTAATGTCTGATATATCACAAAGTCAATTGTCACTTTTTCACTTTCTTCATATTTTTCAGGGTAACAAAGACGGTGGAAAGGCATAAACTTCTAGTAGTTCTAACAAAGATAGATGGATTGCTTCTTGTGGAGGTGTCATGATCTAAATTTTGCAGGATGGAACAATGTGCAGAAATCATGCAGTATTAGATAGTATGAACAGAAGGACCTTGGTCATGCTCTCCATGGGATCATATGATGCAATGGGTCATGGCCACAAAATACTGGTAATACTGTACTGAGATTCTGCAGTATGTTGGTATTTTGTACTGTATAATTCATTCCTTGAGGGGCAGTTGTTTTATGATCCTAAACTACCACTAAAGTGTGAAGAGTATATTTTTATGCCTTTTGTATAACAATTTCTTGTCAGGTGGTTAATCAACTTAACAATTTAGATAAATTTTGGTTTATTTTGAAAGGCCAGTTCAAATTGGAAAAGTGTTTGTAGTTTACTCTTGGATGAAAATCCCACTTTTCTGTGACATGACCAGGTTCAAGTGCTAAATGGCCAGTTGCCAAGTTTCAATTCAAATGCCGTGGCCAAAACCCATTCGACCACAGGCCTTGGTCATCCTTATGAGTTGTAAGAAGTTATTAAGTAACCATGGAAATGGAACTGCACCTGATGGGTCATTTTCACTCCACTTTTTAATAGCAAATCAGGGACTGATTTCACTAACAACATTTTTAGCAACCACGGCCAAGTTGCTTGCTAACTAGAAATTATCGCTTGTAGCAATAGCGATGAATTTTGGGTTTCACTAAAGCTATGGCAAAGAACACAGCTTAGCGATGAAAAATTGGTCACTAAATTGGGACAGATTCAATGTTTAACCATAGCTTTAGGCATTAGCAATGATCGCTAAACGTTAATGAAATCTGCCCCTGCTGAATCAAGTGTAACTTTCAATATTTATTGGTTTATTATTATGGTGTGTCTTGCATATAATCTGAAATATAGTACCATCTCTCCCTTTCCTTCAATGTGATGACTTGTATTAGAAAGATCTGCCACGTATAGTGTTAGCTTTG
Source organism: Holothuria scabra (assembly GCA_037179385.1). NCBI lineage: Eukaryota > Metazoa > Echinodermata > Holothuroidea > Aspidochirotida > Holothuriidae > Holothuria > Holothuria scabra. Next base: position 12,009,836 of record CM074196.1, on the reverse strand, counting down.
TGAAAACTTCTTGAGGTATCTCCAGCTGTTTTGAACTATTATCACAAGGTGTTCTTGTTGTGTTCCGAGGGCCCTTGGGAAGCCTGTAAACAGACAAAGTACTGGATAGGGAAAGGGTGATAGATGGCTTTGCTTGTATTTCAAAAGTTTTTCAGGGGGTGGGCCATGTGTGAAATGTGTTAGGTCAAGGACAGATCAAAAAATTTTAAAGGGGCAAACATATATGGGGGGGGGGGAATTCCTGCCCTGTCAGAATACATGGGGTTAAAGGGGCCATGGCCCTGCCCTGTTTCAAAAGTGGGCCAAAAACCTGTTTCTGAAAATTTGCTGAAATATTATGCAATAAGCTACAATAGGGGGAATGACAATCCCTCACATGACTGCATCACCAATTTAGCCCCTCCCCAATAAATGCTCTCTTCCAGTGATTGGTATCATGTGTAACCCACTAGGTAGTAAATAAAAAGTGACAAATGTAGACTTCCTGTTTAGATATTCTATTATGCTAGATTTATATCTGAACAAAAGAATGTGTTCACTCAAAATATTGAAGGGTATTTAAATATGAATATTTTATCACCCCACAACAGTAAACTGTCATGTTATAAATAACAGCAAAGACATTGTACATGCAGAAGAGTGTAATAACAAAAATATTTTAAAGAAATAGTCTGATGAGAAAATACTTTGAATTACTGTGGATATTAACCCTTAAAACCATGAGGCAGTTGTCCAAAATTGCTACGAAAAAATCAGTCTTGTAAATCTCTTGTTGTTTCCATTGCAAGAACCCCTTGCTTGCTTTTTGGAGAACAGCTATTACAAAAAAATATTAGTCATTCTTAAGAAATATAGCAAATAAGTATCCAAAACACTGTCACTCACATTACCAATAGGAGTCATTCCTGAAAAAGTATGAACTGTATAGTAATTCATGGGGGGGGCCGTCATTTTTCCTTTGCAGATGTGGATTTATCAGGGCTTTCTGGGCCTCGCACTCTCTCTCTCCCCCATTAACTACATCAAATATTAGAAATGTGAAATTTAGCACAGTTAGTCTAGGAGCATGTTCAAGTAGCAAGTAGATTTTCAATGCCTTTTCAAAATGTCAACTTTATGCTGGCTGTAACAGGTTGCATCAATATTGTGAAGGCTAGACACTAAAGAGAGCAAAAGGTGAACAATTTTTTGCATTGGTCGCACAAGGTTACAAAACATTAGGTTAAAATCTTCCATGGAATAAAATGGAGGGAAAAGTGAAAATCTGGTTAACATCAATTTTTTCACCAATGTAAATGCATTGTGCAACTCTCTGTTGTGAGGTGGGGGCAAGGCATTCACTGAGTAGCAACTGTATCTAAGGTCCTGTTGTGTGTGTGTTGGGTTAGATAATACACACTCTGCATGTTATCAGCATGGCCAATGTGTCCCTTTAAAACAGGCCTTCCCAACTGGTAGCAATTGCCATTTGTGACGCTTGGAGGTGGTCCAGTTGGCGCGTGGTGCCCTACCACCAGAAAAGAAAATTATTAATAGATATAAGGACACAGGGAAAATAATTTTCACTTTAAAAATAGACATACAAAAATTACTTGATACATAAAGCCTTTACTTGTTTAGCTACTGCATATGGAAAATAAAATTAATTAATTCTTGAATTCCAATTAAAACTTCAAAATGCACAACATTCCTGGGCCTCATATCTCTTGCGTGGCCAGGGGCCATGTCTTGAAATCGTGTATAATAGCTCCGTAATATACCGAAGCCAGTGTAGCATCAAGTGAAAACATTGGTGACCGTCAGCTATTAATCGTGTAATAGCTTTTGGACTTTTGACATAGACTCTACCACTGTTACAAAGGGGTTTATCTGTGTATCCACAAAAATTACAATAGAATGTAGTTTGTTGTGAATGTATAATTGCGCTCGAGTGTAGTTTTAGGCTAGTGAAACTTTGAAAGAATATATAATTAGGATAGGCCTGTACCTGTTCTCCAATGTTGCGACCTACTGCCATTGTGGTTGGTGTTCAGCATAAGCAATGGAGTAGGGAAAACTGGTGCCCCACAAGTGGAAAAAAGGCCTTGGCCGGCTCAACTTGAACCAATTAGTTGGAAACTGGGCCGTAAACCTCTATCTAACTTACTAACTAACTCCAATGTTGCGACCTCTGTTTAGGGACCATTCAAATTCAGCTAACCACGAAATCACACTGTGCTGCCCATGAACTGTATGTGCTGTGTGACAATTAAGGCCAGGTCACACTACAGCGATATCGGATCGGATTTGGCTCCAATTTTTGTGAGTTTCAATTAATATCTCCTCAATCTTTGGTGGAAAAGGAACAAAAATTTGCCAACCTGTGTAGATAAATGAATTGTATCGCGGGACCACGAAATTTTAAGTTATACCAATTATTCCGTGACGTCACATCCGCAGACAGCTTTTATCAAATAGGCGTAGTCTGATAAAACCTATTTGTAGATGTGACGTCACGAAATGAATAGATTACACTTCATTTCCTTAATCCTGTCCTACCGATTATATACTTACAAAATATGGCAAATTTTTGGTTCTTTCCGACAATGGATGGTAGAGATTTTCACTAAAACTCACAAAAATAGGACAGCATTCCGATCCGATTTCGCTGTAGTGTGACCTGGGCTTTAAAGGGCAAGAACAGTCATCCCATAGTGTAGTAGACTGCCCAGTATCATGATTGGCTGTTGGGAGTCATGTGACAATGTTTTTCCTCTTCAAATGTGAAATTTATTAGAAATAACTGCTTGGTTCACCTTGAGTATGCAAAAGTAAAGTCATAAAATGTAATGAAAGATATTTTGAAGAGAATTAAGACGAAAATTACGTTTGGGGGACTGCTCTTTTAACTTAATCGGCATGTTTTGGTTGACATAGGCCTATCAATAGTAGCAGAAAAAGTAGATTCTTATAGAAAGTGTTCATGTGGTCAAGTGTGCTATCATAGCATCTGAAGCTCCACCGACGAAGAAAAGAGGAAAATCGGTGAGGTTCCCCCTAATGGACCACCTCATTTTCTGTACGCTCAGCGCCATCCCACAGTGGCGCTCCGCTTAGAATAGTCATCCTACTGTCAGTGGCGCTTGAATCCCACTCAATACCACGAAATGGTACTTCAATCAAACTAGTTGAAAATGCCTCCTCCAAAACATGCTGAGGTCGCATGAACGTCTGTTTTGGTGAAGTAGGAGGTACACCCTGCGTTTGATGTCTTAACAAAATAAGTGTAAATATGTCTTGTACAGATGCTTGTAAATCTTGTAAATATCAAATCATTACTTTACCTAGATGGCCTTAAAATTCCAGAAAAGAGTGTTGAAGTGCATCAAACGGAAAATCAATAAAATTGTACTTCATGTATTTCTACAACTTCTGTCACCATGTTTTGTAAATTGGCTAGCTTCTCTCCGAGTTGGAAATTTTTTGTATTCTGTGAAATTGCACAGAAAATGGCAGCCTAGAATTGATACTAAGGGTTACCTTCTGGCCCCACAGTCAAAGAACTAAGGGGGCTGGGAATTGAAAAGGACCCTGTATGTTGGACACATGGTTTAGATTCTTGAAATGTCTACAAGTTTGCTAAAGGTCCTAAACACGCAGAGTCTTCAGAGCTTTACCGTAAATAACAACGATAACCTTACTTTGCTCAACTCAAGAAAAGAAGGTAGCATGAAAATGTGACAAGAGGAAGGGAAAAGGATGTACAATAAAAATTTCAATGCAAATTAATTGTCCTGTCTTTTTTCTAAGTGTCTCACCAACAATATTGAGATTTTATTTTTCTGTCTGCCTAGATCTACCTTACGCCACCCCTGACAGTCTCAAATAAGTAGACTACTTACTTTTAAAGTTATGTGGATGTATTCAGATCATACTGTCACAACATTTAAAAATTTCATTAGCATAATCTTCCATCTAGGCCATCTTACCAAAGAAACTGGTTTGACTTGAGCTGAGGACATTCCACAACTCCTGTTCCAGGCTGTTGGATTTCACGTGGGTAATCTCTCCCCCACCATGCGGTGGTCCAGTGGTGACTAAAAAACAAGACCAACAAATTGCTTGCCACCAATTCGTTTCGTTTCGTTTCGTTTATTGTTTTATCGCTTTTACATATAAACATACACATATAGAGTATAAACTCAACAAAAGAATATAAGGACATATAAAAGCGAAAGGAAGTACACAAAAACCCCGGGGGGCTTGAAAATATGCACTCCCTGAGAAGAAAAAAAACAACAACAAGCAGACTACTGATAAACACACAAAAAAGGGGGAGGTTACAATAACATAGCAGAGGTCAAAAAGAAGAGAGAAATCATTCCCAGCTTGGACACCCGTCCCCCAAACCACACACCTTACCCAGCAACAACCGGCTGCGGTGAACAAAATGCTGAAGACCTTTAAAATGGCAAAACATGATGCAAAGAAGCCTACGGAATGAATTCAGTGAGTTACATGTGAGATGAAGCCTAGTAGTCTTTAATAAAATGGCGTGAAATGTTTTTCCTGAAGGACTGGATACTTTGTTTGGCTATGACAGAAGACGGGAGGGAATTCCAAAGCCGAATGGCTCGATTACGAAGGCAGTTGTGCTGTAAAGAACTTTGAATAGTGTCCAGATGTAGGGATGCAGATTGTCGAGTGTTGTGATTATGAACTGAGAAGTTGTGAGAAAAGTAATTTGAAAATTGATTGGGCAGCAGGTCGTGTAGCGAGCGATAGGTGAATGTGGCAATATTGGTATTAAAAATATCAGAGAGTTTCAGAAGGTTTAGTGACTTGAACAAGGAACTGGTATGGTCACGTGGTTTGGAGCAAGTGATGTGACGAATAGCTCTCTTTTGTAAGACATTTAACTTATCGAAAAGAGTACGACTTGTACTGGACCAGGCAATGGAACAATAGTTAAGATAAGGGTAGATTAAAGCAAGGTAAATGGAATGAAGAGCATTCTTAGGTACAATATACTTAAGTCTTCCTAACATACCAACCACCTTAGCGATCTGGGACGAAATACTGCATACATGTTCATTCCAAGAAAGCTTAGAATCAATATGAATCCCCAGGAATTTAACATTATCCACACGTTGTAAGCAATTGCCATCAACAGAGATTTGAAATTATGACCTTTGTTAAGAATGTCATTATTAAAAACAATAAAGTTCGTTTTTGCAACATTTAAAGAAAGTTTGTTCACAGTAAACCAATCAAGGTCAAGTTTAAGTTCACGGCACACTTGCTCCTCTAGGCCGCTGGGGATCAGAGTCACAAAAAATATATTAGTGTCATCTGCAAACAATACAAGTGAAGCATTCTTGGAAACATTGGCAATATCATTTACATAAATTATAAAAAAGAGAGGTCCAAGGATAGACCCCTGTGGAACACCACATTTTACTTTTCTAAGATCAGAATTAACGCCATTGAGAGAAGTGAATTGTTCTCTATCAGAAAGGAAACTTTTGATCCAGTTATAGGACACACCTCTGAAACCATAATGTGATAATTTATTGAGCAGGATACCATGGTCAATTGTATCAAACGCTTTGGACAAGTCGAGAAAAATTCCAATAGAAGTCTGCCGCGCAGCCGCGGCTTTGTTTAAGTTATCCAGGGCATCTACGAGAGCGAGTTCTGTTGAACGACCGGGACGAAAACCGTATTGACAAGTTGAAAGTATGTTATGCTTACTAAGGAATGAATAAATTCTATTGTACATGACTCTTTCTAAGATCTTTGACATGAGGGAAGGACTGAAACAGGGCGGTAATTTACAAACTTATGTTTGTCACCTTTTTTGAAAACAGGAATTACTCTAGCTACTTTCAATCTGTCAGGAAAAATACCTTTGAGACAGAGAAATATTAAAAATATGGGTAAGAGGTTCGGCTATGCAATGAATTACCCTACGAACAATAGCTGGTCTCAAATCGTCATAACCTGCAGCTTTCCTGGGGTTTAAACACTCACGTGCAACCTTCAAGAGTTCATTTACGTCAACCGGTGGAAGATATGCAGATTCAACGTTTTGCTGATTAAGATGGTCATAACTACTTTTAGTTGCACATTTTGGTATATTATCCGCAAGAGACGGCCCAAGATTTACAAAAAATTCGTTGAAACAATTTGCGATACTTTGTGGATCGCTTACAACTCTGTCATTCTCTATGAAATATTCAGGAAAGCCTGAATCTTTTTTACCTTTGTGCATAATGTCATTGATATGTTTCCACATAAGTTTTAAATCATTTTTGGCATTACCAAAAATATCATTGTAGTGTTTTCTTTTTGCAATACGCATTACATGATTAAGTTTGTTACGATACTGACGGTAAGTACTCTCATTGTCTTCCGTCGGTGACCTCAAGTATTGTTTATAAAGTTTAGTTTTACGTTTAATGGATACCAAAATTCCTGATGTAATCCAAACTTGTTTTTTTCTTCTTCCTTTGTTTCACACTGACAAACGGAAAACAGTTACAGTAGATGCTATTAAACAGGTCGCTAAAAATATTGAAAGAAATGTTTGCGTCATTACATTGATAACCATGATCCCAGTTTACATTGGAAATACGATACACAAAATTCTCGATATTATTAGGACTATAATTCCTAGCAAGCTGGGGTGGTATAATCTCATTAGAGAGCATATTGTATCAAAATTAACATTTACAAAGACAGGAAGACGGTCTGTTATATCACTCACTAGAATTCCAGAGGACACTATATTAACCTTACTGTCAATGCTATTTACGTTAGTAAGAACATTATCGATTGAAGACATGCTAGTATTTGTAATTCTGGTCGACCTACTAATTGTTGGAACAAAGCCGCAAGAAGACAAGTTGTTAAGAAAATCGAATGATTCTCGTTTGCATAGGTCAATATTGAAATCACCCATAATAAAACAATACTTGACTTCTGACGAAATTTTGTATAGGATGTTATACAAACACTCATTGAACAACGATATTTTGCCATATTTTTCCATATTTTAGAAAACCATGAATAGATGATTTTTTTAACAAAGCACAATAGACAAGAAGGTTCCCACTGGTTACCACGGTGAAAAGTGAACGAATGCGAAAGTACTAGTTCTCATGTTTTGGAAATCCAAAAGCTTGCTGCCCAAAATCCCCCCAAATCATGATTCTTGTATCATATATGTTCTTCTCATAATCTTTTAACACGCTGATAACAAATTCATCAAAAAATACCCCTTTATTGTGATTTCAGGTTAATTGCAAAAGTTTCAGTGTCTTTGCAAATAAAATTCATCGTAAAATATCATCAATGCAAAATAATCATTTCATTGTGAAGTCTACACACGTGGGAAATACTGTAGAAAGGGAGTCAGTGCAACAAAACACATTTAATTTTAAAATTCGTAAGACATCACATTTCAAAGATTCACATACTTCCTCAATAACAGCTTACAGATGATTCTCAAGGAAGAATTGCTGTTACTTTAATACAATCAACCTTTGTCCCCCTCCCCTCGTTCACTGTTTCTACAGAAGTCAGCAATTAGCCAAACAATAGAATGAAAACTTAAAGCTTCCTCGCTGAACACAGTCAGAGACATATGATCCACACACTACTTCCACAGGCAGATTCCGGTTTAAAGGAGTGTAGTGGGTATTCATGAAGAACCAGAAATTTTGAGTTATTGACTTTTTATTTAACACAATGGACCCCAGGGCCACATCATGAACATTGGACCCAAACTTTCTGTACACAATGAAGGCACCAACAACTGAGCGTCATTAATTGAGCGTCATTATGACCAACCATCAAAGTTGTACAAGACAATTTGTCGGAGGAGGAGCATTTTGCAGAATTTCATGAAAAGGGCAAAAGGGCCCACATGGGACCTTGGACCAAAACTTCCAGAATACCATACACAGATCACTAACCAAACATCATTATTACGGGCTGTCAACTCCTTTAACAATAGTTTGAGGGAAGGGTTAAGCATTTTGTGATATTTCACAAAATGGACCCTAGGGCCCATCCTGGGCCTTGGATACAAAATTCCTGAACGCCCCGAAAGAACCACTACCAGAGTGTCACTATGACAAACCATCAACAAAGTACAACAGAATCTGTAGGAGAAGAAGCGTTTTTTAAAAAATTCATAAAATGGGCCGTAGGGCCCATAGGGCCTTGGACCACAGATTCCTGAGGTACCCTGTATTGCCCATTACCCAAGAAACATTGTGTCCAAGTTTTAAACAAATCCATCAAAGCATGTGGGAGGAGAGGCATTTTGAACAATTGTTAACACTGACAGATAGACGGACTGATAGACGCCCTGTGCTGGTATGAGTTAAAAATGGAACCTACTGCGGTTGTGCTCCGCATAAGCAATGGAGTAAGGTAAAGACAAGCCAGTGTGCCAAAACTGGAAAAAAGGCTGTGGCCGGCTCGACTTGAACCAATAGGTTGGAAACTGGGCAGTTAAACCTCAATTAACGAACTCAAGCGCTCTGCGCCACCATGAGATGGCGCGGAGCGCAAGAAAATTTTGGCCCAAAATACCTCCAAGATCGCTGGAAATGTTACTTTCCAGGGGTATTTACTGCATACAAGTAGGGGAAATACTAGCAATGTGGTAAAATGTAAACATACAAAAAATATGCTCAAGGGAAGGGGAAGGAGCTCAAGGCCGTAGGCATTACGCCTACCTAATGACAAATATGAAGGTAGATATCTTAATACATAGATGATTTACCGTTTCTTCAGGAACTGCTTTTAGTTTAACGGTTAACCTTTGAAAGGAGAGATACTTCTCACAGGGGCCGCAAGGTTTGACTATTCGCTGTCCTGGGGAGTGGTTTAAGGGGATGGGGTGTGTCCCCCTCCCCTTAAGAAAAGTTTTGCTTTTGGGAGAGGGCTGAGATGCAAAATGATGCACTATCGAAACATTTTGAAGCATATTAAAACACGCCTGACGGCCAATCGGGAGAGATAGCGCGCCTGTTGCTAGACCAGACTGCTTCCGATTTCCCTGACTAGTTGATTTATCCCCGACTACTGAAAAGATGGGGGCGATGCCCCCGACCATTGAGCACTATTGCAAAATCTAGGCTGTCGATCTGGACTACTTGAGCAATTTTCACACCCAAAACCATAGCAGGCAGCCACCTTGCTATCCTATACTCACACGTACGGTAGCGACAGTTGCATAGGCTCTTTGAAGACGATGCTCTTCTTTATCTTCAGATAGAATCTTCCCTCGACCCAAATATTCTACAATCATACCTTGATTCCCTACATAAGTGGTCAAATGACTGGTGTATGGAATTTAATCCAAATAAATGTTATGTTTTTTCCACCACATTGAAAACAAAACCCCTTAAATTTACCTATCAACTGGCAGGACATACTCTTAAGTCTGTTAAATCATTCTGTTACCTTGGAGTTACCTTTGGACTCCAAGCTTTCTTGGATCCCTCATATTAATAATGTAGTTGCTAAAACAACTAGGTCTTTATACTTTCTATCCCGTAACTTGTATGGCTGTCCTCCCCGTGTTAAAGAAAAAGCGTACTTCATTTGCGTCATATTGCGTCTTCAACTTGAGTATGCCTTCAAAGTTTGGTCTCCTCAAACTACCACAGGGAAAAAGAAACTCGAAAATATCCAAACTAGGGCAGGTAGGTTTGTCACTGAACGCTTCAAGAGAACTGAAAGTATCACTCATAATTATCATGCCCTCTCAGGACACATTCACAGTCTTTTAAAAATCTTCCCTGTAGTGTTGGTGCATTTGGCAATTTATGCTTTCCTAGAACCATATCCAGTTGGAATTAGCTCCCCGGACATAGCCCAACTGGAAATTCCAGACAACTTGAAACTGTGTTATAAAAGAAAGAACCCAGTCAAAACCCCTTGTCTGGAGTATTTCGAAGGTTGGCCAACCACGAACCTAAGAAAATGGGTAATAATTCTCCAGGTTATATTGGGAGTCCAAGGGAGATAGTCTACTATAGCAAATATCTGCTTTATGCGCATAAGCGTACGGGAGCATTTCAGTTTGGGAGGGGGGGGGGCAGAGTATTCTCTGCCCGAAAAATGTAATTCTGCCCGAAAGACTATCTAAGCGGAGCGCCACCATCAGTTGGCGCGGAGCGTACAGAAAATTTTGAAAAATCGCAACCCCTCAGACAGCCGGAAATGGCCTTTCCCATGCTTATAAGCAGAATCAAAGCCGTCGATATTTTAAACTTTCGTTTGCAATAAAATTTTCACCAAAAATGAGCAAAGCTACAAAAAGGTTAAAAAACTCCCAGATGAAATGTACCACTACCACTGGATGACTTTGAGCGTTCTACAAACTATAATATAATTTTGAAAATTGAAAAACTTCAGAAACCCTCGAAAATCCCAAGGCATCGTCATGGCGGGCGATTGACAGACTCTCAGATCGCTGGAAATGGCACTTCCAAGGCTATTTAAGAGTTCCCACAACTCAGTAAGTTAAATCAATACGGTGAGATGTATTACCCTAGAGTTGTGTAATCAGAAAGAAAGGAAGGGGAAAGGGCGTTGACAAGGCACTATTCATATATTCTTCCGCGATCCAGCAATCGGTAACTGAGGTTCGTCCTTAAAAACATTTGAGATGTGAAAAAACATAATATAATGATATACCGCACGTGGGAATGCAGTGGCGTAGCCAGGATGGGATTTTTGGGGGCCTAGGAAACAAGTGGGGAGCCTGGTACCTCCGAAGGTCAGGCATGGCAAGACTATCTAAGCGGAGCGCTACCATCAGTCTGCGCGGAGCGTACAAGAAAATTTGGGGCTTTAAAACCCCTCCAGATGGCCGGAAACAGCACTTCCCACGTGTTTTAAACGGAATGCACTCAGCCGCAAATGCGGCAATATTTGAATGGATTTCAGCTAACCTAAGGCAGTACCGTACCCTTTAACAGGAAAACCAAAAGTAGTTGTGCCCCCCTGTGAGAAACTTTCTTTGCGTTAGATTTCCTAGATGCAAAATGGTGCTATGTTTGGCAAAACTTTTAAACTGATTATATTCCTAAGTTTTAGAATTTTCCCTTTTTGGGGAGCATGAAAAATATAAAAATATTTTTAGTTTTTGTAGAGATTTTACAAGAGACATACATACTCGCAAAGAAACAAGTGCAAAATGGTGCAGTATTTGTCCATCGGTACATTACATAGTCAAAATTAAAATACTACGAATAAATCTCTCAAAATAATTGAACCGCAAAGCAGAAGTCTGCATTATGTGGGAAACACATGAAATCAGGACTTTGTGGACATTTTACAAATCCCCCGGACGTCAGTGCCAACTAGTAAAAAAAGACTTGTCGAAAAAAATCGTCCTACAGTGGCACTTCGCATGGGCAGGAGTGATGCACGACATAGGCCTAGGCCTTCTTGTTAAGGATGGAAGGAAAGAATTATCCGAAGGCAGTACCTTACCCTTACCTGCTTAAGGCATATTTTGTGTATGACAAAGTATAGGAATGGTCGTGTAAAAGTGGTCTCCAGTGTGCGATTGCTTTATTTTCAGTAAATCAATCAGCCATCCGAAAGGCAGAAAGGGTTTTGACCTAACAAAGTCACATTTATGTTTGTCGTCGAGACTTTCGTTTCATCTTCTAAGTGAAATGCAATAAACGACAGTGCAGATCACAAACGGTATCTAATTTAGTGAAAGTAAGCATTTTGAAGTTATTACTTGATTTCATACGTGCGCACAAAATGTGTTTTACACACATTCATCCATGTTTTTTTTTTCATTTAAATTTTTACACATTTTATTTATTTACTGTTTTGAAGGAAATACTTCAAATTTTATTTCCGCTGAAAATTTTTATTTTTTTCAATTACTTTATCAGGACGCAAAAATCTGGGGGGGGGGGGCTGAGGAAAATGTGGGGGCCTAGGCCCCCCAGGCCCCCCTCCCCGTGGCTACGCCACTGTGGGAATGTATAAAACATTACCTGGTCTTGTATCTTTCCGGGGGAAAGCTGTAGAACGGAATTAAAAACATGAGTACCGTGTGTCTGTGACTCTGTTGCGACTCTTGCCCGAATTCCAGTTCCACTGAATTGATACAACTGTTTATATGACTCGGCCCGAACTCCCGACTACATATAAATGATTTTTCTACTCACGCCGTTTGAGAAAAAAGCCCGGCTTGTCACGTTCCTACATGTTTTTACATGAATTTGTGGGCAGACTTACTTGCAGATTTGTTCACACTAAATTCGAATGAGTGGGCAAACAAGCTACGCTGATTTGTTTACCATTGCCCGAATTTCGGTTCCACAGCACTGCAGGTTAAAAAGTTTCGCACAGTTTTAAGAGGATCATTTTGAAAAGTGCAAAATCGTCATCTCATTCATATGCTGCCCAAATACCTCTCGACCAAGTACGTTTCAGCATTCTGGTGACTATTGGTGACTGTCATTTAAGTAATATGGTGCGTCACAAGATAGCTTTTGATTGATTTGTTCGAGCAAAATTTTGGGGACTGTATACATCCTCTCTCCTCTTGTAATCTGGCAATTAAAAATATCCCAGAACTTTTTTGCAACTTTTGCCCGAATATTGTGTCATTTCGGGCAAAGGTTTGCGCAAGAATATGAAGTGAGGCTAACGAAAAATTGTTTTTTCATAAACTGTCCGAATGTGTCGCGAATTTTGGTATCTTTTAGAGTTTTCATGAAAATTGTACCGTGACTATGATGCTTTTTTATTATTTTTTCGGACAAGTGTTTGAAGGAATTCGGGCGCGCCTAGGAGTTTTATGTGTAAGTAAAAACAAACCAGGTTTTATGACTCTAATGGCTGCCCGAATTTTTCCAAATCCCTGCCCGAATTTTAGGTCTTGAGAAAATTTGGGGGCAGTCTACCCCCTGCCCCCCCCCCCCCCCGCCTCGTACGCCTATGTTTATGAGAGACGAAAAGAAGAATATAACTTAACTTGAGATCATATTTATCTAATTTACGCCTCATTTTAATATGTGATTTTCCCCAAATAGAGGTTGTCAGGTTGTGCACGTGGTGCCATCTATTGATAAGCCACGCTGTAGCTGAGCGGGAAGTTTTTCATTGAGGTCATACATATCATTGAGAACGTTTTTCAAACCTCTCTCTACCCGATGAGAATGAGTTATTTTATTTATGCTGCTATCATAATCTGTCTCTTTAAGAAGTCCCCCCCCCCCCCCCCCAGTGATGAAGACTTTGAGTGGAGATCGCGATGGAATGAATGGAAGACTAAAGCCTTCAATCTTTCGCCTATTGCGATACTGCCCAGCCTGGAATAGTGCCTCTCGTTGCTATAATGTCAGTGAACGACCTCTGTAGGACGGGAGGAATATATTTCATATTTGCATATAAATAAGATTTGTGACAGACAAGGAAGTAAGCAGAACTGAAGATGAGATTATACTCGGTTAATTTACACGTTGTCTTTAAGTTTTTTGCCGTTTGGTCAAACTTGCTTCCATAAATGAGTGCCATATTTATTCTGTTTTTAGAATGTGAAAAGCATATAGGACGTTGGAAAATTAACTGTGGTATATAAATCGGCATTATGACTAATATTATTAGTTTTAGTCAAGAAATTGAGATAATGAGGTAATGAAAGGTTAAACAATGATGTACAGTGCGTTAGCACAGGATAATAAACAATCGGAGGTTAATGCAAGTGATGTATGAGGGCGCAGCCCCTGGTGCATCCAGTGATAGCATTAAACCCCCGAGAGTGCATTATCCTATTCCAATGCACAGGACCAGAGTTGTTTAATCGTGTACATTAATTTCATACCCAATAATATTTTGATTTAAAAGACGAAAAAGAAATGAAATTTTGTTGTAAATAAACACATTTTATAAACAGCACAACCCCGAATAAAATGGAATAACCGTAAGCGTGGGTTGATCCTCTTACCATGGGCTGATCAGAGGATCATCCACGGTCACCTGACCTTAATGACAAATAGAAGTTGAGGATTATTACAAGGGTCTGAATGAATTTAAACTCATCAATATGTCATCAAATGCTTTCCTACAAAGGCCCGATTTTGCAAGAGCAAAGTTTGTATAACCAGGGAGTTGTCAGACTCCCTAGTATGACGAACTTGTGTTCTCCGGCTGACTGAAGAGCATTGTAACATCGGACTTATCTTCCTTACAGAATCATTTTGGTTAGTGAATTGACTGAGGTGTCTCAAAGTACTACCTGAACGCAAAGTTTACTATGATATATTATGTTTTAAAAGGAAAATTTCCTAGAGTTTCAAGCGCAATTATTGCCAATTCAAGCCCCCATATATCATACCCGGCTAACCTTACAACGAAACTCAAACACTCAATCATTGCAAAAATGATTTCTTAATGAGCTTAAATGGTCATATCGCTTATGCTGCGTCCACATTTATGAAATAAGATTTGCCCCAACCTCATTAAGCGCGCTTGTAGTAACCTGCTCTAAGCGAATTTCATAAACATGTAATGATACCAGGCTTCTTAACAGAACAACTGGAGCTGGTTTTTGCGCTCTTAATATGAAATATTGAGCCTTCTCACCTTCCTTCCCACCAGGGGTCCGAGCCCGTAAACAAGCGCTTTGCGCTCGTGAGCCTGACCTTCGGTGACTTGATATTTCCCATCTTAAGTACCCTCCAAAATTTCTGGATACACGCTTGCTCAGATTATATTGCGCATGGCTCTTTGTCGGGTTTAAGCCATCGCCTTCAACCCCTCCCCCCCCCCCCAAAAAAAACAAATACGTACCTGTACCCACGCCTGACCAAGACCATAGTCACATTTTGACCGCCTGCAACAACATAAGAATGTTAAGCGAGATAGGGTTAATCAGATGATTATGATCTCATATTTATTATTTAATTTTATTCACTTCAGTATCTGACGTAAAACCAATTCATGGGCCCAAATAAATAATTTTTCTCCGTTATTTGTGCGAAATCATTTTGCACCTAAGGGAGTAACATAGTCTTCCATCTCACGCCATTTTGACTTCCCGTCTTCCTGCATGTATAGGTGGATTATCCTATGCTTTAGTTTTGCTAATCTATGTGAATTAAACAACCCATGAAGCCTATTAAGGCTACGCAAGCAGTTTTGAAGGTGGAAATTAAACTGAATAAAATTCGCTTGAAATCTAGCATGCTTTCCCAAACTGAAGGTCGAATTTTAGTTTGGAAACATAATTGGTAAACAAAGATGTAGCGGGTCGGTGGTTACCCAAAATTTCACAAGGAGACCGGACAACCCCCCCCCCCCCCTTTGACCAACTCAATTTATCGTATGTAGTCTGCTCGGTGGATTAATTACGCGCTGTAGAGTAACACTGTAATACCATATCCCTCGATGCCGCCTAAGTAATGTCAAAAAGGTATGGACAAACATTGACGCCAACACGCCATGGGGGCGAGTTCGCACCTTCCGGCCAATCGAAACTGGTCCAAAAGAAGTTTTAAGCAAACGATGATTACAAGAGCTGGGGTCGAATGTCTTTAAGGATGAACGGTTGACATGTGTTCATTCATACTTGGTAATAATCCTCAACTTCTAATGGAACCTACTGCGATTGTGCTTGGTGCTCAGCATAAGCAATGGAGTAGGAAAAACAAGCCAGTGAGCCACAACTGGGAAAAGGCCGTGGCCTGCCCGACTTAAACCAATTGCTTACAAACTGAGCCGTAAAACCTCATCTAACCAAATAACTCAATTTCTATTGGTCCATATTGCGGTCAGGTGACCGCGGTTGATTCTCCGATCACCCAACGGTAAGGGGATCAACGCACTCAGATGGTTATTCTATTTTACTCGGGGTTGTGCTGTTACGAAAAATGTGTTTATTTACAACAAAATTTTATTTCTTTTTCGTCTTTTAAATCAAAATATTATTGTGTATGAATGAACAAGTTTAAACAATGCTAGAACTGTGCATTACGTAGAGGATAAAGCAGTCTCGCGGGATAATCATCGCTGGATGCACTAACCCGCGATCGTGCATTATCCTCTCGGTAATGCACGGTCCAGCGTTGTTTAACCTTTAATTAATTGTTTTCTTTCCTAACCTTTCATGAACTACCTAAATATTTTCGCCCCCCCCCCTTCAGATCAACTTTTTTCTCTCATTTTCTTTCTTCAAAACCAAGAGGTCCTCCAAACTAACCTTGATTCTCTCAATGAGAATACATCACAGTTCAGTAGGAAAGGACAATTTTTAAAGCCAATTGATGTTTTTCAGGGATACTTAATCCCATTGGAAGCGTACTCGCATCTAAATAGGGCGTTAACAAAACCCAGTGAATTTGGGATGAAATTTAACCGCTCAAAATTTGTTCTAATATAAGACTAAGTACACTACGTGGGTTTCATTTCAAATTCTGATAGGACATCAACTACTTCAGCAGTGGACAGTGGTTGAAGCCATCCCAGAAGTACTTAGTCCACAAATCACACAGGATCTTAACTAACTTTGTGGAATGATAAGCATGCACATAACGCGGGGGGGGGGGGTGGGGGTGGGGGTGGGGGCGGGGACACGTGTCCCCAAACTTTTCCAGTAAAAAAAATTTGCACTAAACAGGCGTGGATCTAAGGGGGACTCGTGTCCCCCTTTTTTGGGGGGAGGAGGAATCAAAATATTTTTTTCCAATAAAAATGAATGGGTCTAAAGTTCTTTCCTAGATAGGCTTATCTGAAAGACCTGTAAAGTCAGAATGTCCTCAGAAACTATGCAGGGCTCTCAACTCTCACGCTCACGCATTCAACGTGAGAGTAACGCATTTCGGCGCAATCTCACGCCCTTACAATGAAGCACAATCTTCTTTCGCAATGTGTCAATATGGTGTCAAAAATTCCACTCATAATGCAAGAGATGTGTTGCATGCCATCATCATCAAGCTAGCTCCTTTCAACCCAGGAACGAATTATAATACCGACAGGCCTCAGAATTTCCAATTTTTCCCAGGCCTCTTGATGTGACCAAAATATCTCCTTAAAAATTTCCAGGAACATTACACATCTGAAAACTGGCCTTTCTGGGCATGAAGTAATGAGGCACAGGAAGTGCAGTTTCCTGAAATCTAGGGGTATTTTTGGCAAAAAGTCACCTTGGACGCTTCGCGTCAGTGGTTTCCCGAGTCCCCGCGAATCTGACTCTCACCAGTCACTGAAAGTTAACAGCCCTGTCAATGCACCATTTGTTATTGTCCAGGAAGAATTCGGAATTCGCAAACAGGTCTGGCCCTGGAGCCCCGCTCCCGGTGCGCCCCCCTCATTTCACATAACATGGGGCGGCGCTTGCTGAAGGGTAAAAACTATTACCCCCATAAACCACCACAACTAGACCATCAAGACTTATTCTGTCAAAGTCCAAAATCTCGCACCATTTCTCATCTAGGTTCCTTGAAAAAGACCAAAACTCTCAAAGGGAGGGGAAGGGGGACATCCTCCGCTTTCCTTAGGCGGACAAAAGTTTTTACATTGATGTGCCCCCCCCCCCTCCCGATTGATTACAGTGGCTACGGGCCTTATGAGAAGCTACTATTGCCAATTCATTCAAAATTTGTCCACTGTAATGGCTCAATTAAATGAATGAGCCAAAGGGAAAACCACTTTTTCTGGTCACCTAATTGTGAAAAGAGCTTTGTGTGTCTGTGTGTGTGGTATGAGAGTTGTCCGGGACAACTACCTGGTGCTAATGATTTTGAAAAAGTGAAGAGCCTTTTGAACTCCACGGATGTCCTTGTGTATTGTGATCCAGACAAAAAACCTAATTTTAGCTGTTGGTGCAAGTCCCATTGGTACCGAGGCAGTAATGTCACACATTGTTGTTGCCTATTGTGTTTGCTTCAAGATCCCTCTTAAAGGAATTACAATAAGCTGATAAGATCCCTCTTAAAGGAATTACAATAGCCTGAAAGGGATGCGTTTGTGGTAGGGATCGATATCGTTTGGATTTCTCAATTCCCACCAGTATTTGTGTGCGTACAATAGGCCTTTTACTTAAGCCTGATATTGCCTCCCTTTCTATCCTTCCGTACAACCTATTGAGCGTTGTATAATTTGTAAAGGAAATCAAAACTTCCATGGCTGATTACCATGCACTAAGTCCGTCTTCACGCATCCACCCAAAGTTTCCTTCAAGAGAGATAGTAACATTATTGACTATTTGGTAAGATCATTTTGCAAGGGGAGGGGGGGGGCACATTTGTGCCTGATGTGGGGAGGTGTCTAAGTGGAGCCGTGTTCCCCTCTCCTGTGAGAAATTTTTGAACAATTGAAGGTCCTTACATGCAGTCTGGTGCAATGTTTTGCCAGTTTCATCATTTTTATATAATATCATATTATCAGCAGATTTTTCCCCTGTTTGAATAAAGAACATGCGGTAAAAATATTCAAACACGAAAAAAAAAATTGGTGGTAATATGTTATCATATGATAATGACGAACCTGGCAAAACATTGCACCTTTTTATACACGTTCTTTTACATATTATACCAGAAATACAAACATAGTGCTCTTTTACAATATTTCCAGTGAATGATTGTTTATTGTCTGATGTCTGCACTTTAATACATTTGACGAACTTAACTGGTGGACGAATATAATTACTTTCATATTTTGTAGCAGAATTAAGTATCGTTATTATCAGATTATACGGTTTCTGTTGTTTAAAGAGAAGTAAAAATGCATCAAGCATTAAGCATAATTGAAGTTTGAAGTTTATTTTCTACAAATCATTTCATTATAACACAATTTACAATCGGTAATATTGCAAACTCAATACGTAAAAATCCATAATACAGTCGGATAATAAAGAAATGAATGTAGAGGAACCAGAAACAAGTGGGGTCTTTTTGAGACTGGTCCCTTTCTTAGGATACAAAACAGAGAGAACACAAAAAAGAGTAAAGAAAAGAGAAAGACACACCAAAAAAGAGTGTAAAACAGCATATTAGGTGAAACTGTTTTTAATAGGTAATTTTTCAACTTCTTTTTAAATGTTTGCATACTTTGAGTGGTTGTAATATATGGGGAAGAGAATTCCAAAATTGCACACCAGTGCTTCTTAATTGAGAATGGGCAAGTTTTGTTCTGGCGTTTGTATGGTTGATTCAGAAATTGTTTAGACCTGGTGTTGTAGCTATGGAAACTTGAGTTATAGATACAAAAATTGTCAAACGGTGAGGGAAGAATTCCACGGCGAGACTTGAATAAAAAAAATGCCAAGCTGATATTTCTAGAGGTGGTTGATTGTGAGAACATTTAATTTCCTGAAAAGGGGACGACTGCAGGCTCAATACGGTGCGTAACATATGTTTCTAATAGCTCGTTTTCGTATCATATACAAACGGCCATCTTGGTGGGCTTTCCTCACACGTACGGTAGCGACAATGTACTGTGCAGTATGCTATGTACATGTATAGGAAGTTCATGAGTGGCACTCATGGTTGCAGCTTCAAATATATCTGATAGTGTTCGAAACAATGCAGAATGTATGCATAGGCTGGGGACGTGAGCTTGTGTGTGGCACCCAAAACCTATGAGTGTCAGTCCCTTCAAGCAATTTCTGTCGAAGTGAGTGTAAATGCTGCTGTGGATGTGGGTAGACAGCATTTTTGGTATTAGAGAGAGCGAGGGTCATGGGAGTCCGGAGAGAGAAGGGGGGCACGAGTTCTGCCCCGGAAATCAAAACCTTGAAAAACGAAGAAAAAAATAAAGAAAAAAAAAACGCAAAAAACGAAGAAAAATTAACAGCAACACTTCTTAACAGTTCACTCAGTGTTTCCCCTATTTATATGGGGTAAATAGGCTTTAGAAGTGCTATTTCCAGCGATCTGGGATGCATTTTGGGCGGATCCGGGATTTTTGTTTTTCGGGAGGGATGTACACTAGACCCATTGCGGACAGTGTCGTCCATCTGAAGGACTTAGACAAAAATGATACTCTCAATAGGGTGTCTGAGTTTTTATACATCAAAACCGTGACGAGGAGAGCAACAGTGAGATGTCTGCTACTGTATATGTAATATTAAAGGCACAATAGATCAATTTCCAATACAATTTAAAAACAAAAACCATATGAAATAAACATGGCCTTAATACTGCAAATTTGTTTTAGCACAGTCATATTACGATTAAGCATTCCCGAGGTCACCGTGAAACAACGGTATCATGCACTTTAAAGTAGTGCTGGTTGAATTGTCAGATATGGTCTGCCTTAGTATGTGAAAATTTTATTCTTAGATTTTTTGGGGGAGGGAGTGGAGGTAGAGGGGAGTATACGCACGGCACCCCCTCTGGATCAGCCACAGTAAGCTTAGTTCTTCCGGTTTCATTTTCCATGAAAGCTGTACAATACTGTTTCTTTTGGGATGGTACATCGAGCCCCAGTCCACGGCTAACTTCAAAGGCTACTCCTTTGACGCTCAAATGGTCCTTTTACGGCTTGCGTCAGAACTCGGTAAATCGCATATATCTAGGTCTCCTTTCCAAATTTTCCAGGGTAGCCTAGCTAAGACCCCCCCCCCCCCCGGTCCTCCTAGTACTTGGTCTCACTGTGGTTGTACTTGGTCTCACTGTGGTTGAAAACATCAAGTTGAAAAATTAACATTATATTTACAATGGTTAAAGTGAAAGTGCACTCACCCCAATTTTATTGGTGTTGTCCTGGTTTCCTAGCTCAAACCAATATAGCTCTGTCTTTTAGTCATGTGGCAGTATAATTGTTTCTAAAATGTCCAATTCATGTAGTATACGTACTTACTTAATTTTCATGATGAAATTGTTTTCTTGGCGAGATCATAAAAGATATTTGTAATAGAAATAAAAGGAAGTATCTAAACGTGTTGTTTTCAAATGGATTAAGTTATGGAGAGAGGAGTGACTTCTCTTTTCCTTGAAATGAATCGAAACATTTCACTTTAAGAAAACAGAACTTTGATTGAATCCTATGAGACTTATCTTTCCGACATCATTGGTTCATTTTCTTCAACAATATCAGGATTTTCCGGGTCTTCTTTATGCTGTCTCAAGCTGATTTCAGCAGGATATTTTTCCAGGTCTTTTTCAAGCTGTCTCAATCTGATTTTATCTAAAGCCTCAATCTTTCTGGGAGATCGTACGATTAAGACAATTAAAGGGAGAAGTCCCACCAGGAACACTCCCTTAAATACAGCGACAAAAGGTGACAGTTCCATGAATCCGTCAATGATCGTAAAGGTTGAAAATCCCAATAAAATAAAGACGCCAAGGAAGAACAACAGCACTACTGTCTTGAACATTTCTACACTCACTGGACGGTATTTTTTAACAACTCTGTCAAACAGAGCCATTTTTATGAAGGGAATACCTTGCTCGTTAAAAAGGAGTATACGTTTGGAAGTTTCTTCTCCCAGGGCTTTGTCTCTCTTGTCGGCTTTTTCGACTACCTGAAGCATAAGATGACGGTAACCGTCATCAAAGTGGATCATGGAGACCTTAAGGAAATATCCGACGAATACAACTCCAACCGTAACGTATGCACCGACTTCTCTAGGATGCGTTAGGAACCCGACGATGGTGTACAAGATCAGTTCGCTGACGTAGACAAACACGGCGATAAATTTAAAAAAGCAAGAAACACTGAGTATTACGATAACGAAGGAGATTAAAATGTCGTGAACGCCTTTTCCCTTTCCTATAAATGTGCACAAAATGACATAAATGAGGTAAAAGAAGGGGAACGCATAGAATAACATACTGATCGGCAGGAATACAAACACGAGAAATGGCAATATGAGTATGTAAATTCCTGTGGTTTTGGTTATCACTTGGCAATTACTCTGTGATTTACCGCCTATTTTTTTTTTAATAAATTTAAACGTATTTTCGAAAAATTGTGCATACAACACGAAATTTACAATGCCAGAAGTTTGATATATCATTGTTTTGAAAAAATCGTAGGCTGTCGGCTTTTCGTCACTCTCCGGTAAATCCACTTCGCTTGATAATTCCACGACAAAAAAGTATCTGCGGTATTTCTCAGCGACTTCAAACATTTTCCTAAAGCGATCCAAGTTTTTGAAAGTGAAGGTCAACAGCAAAATAGCTGTTATGCAATATGTAACTTCCAACACAATTTGTACTGTGTAGAATTTAGTGTATGATAATACCCCTGCGTTGTTGAGGGCCTCCATTCGAACGCCTAACTCGCCCTTGGTCGCCCATGCCATAACCGGTACATATGGTATGAGCCCAAAACTGATTACGAGTACCAACCAACGGATGGGACGGATCCACTTGGAATCACTCCCAGCGAACAAAAGATAGTACTTTAAACCAAAAGGAAGATCCGAGTGAACTGCTATTACTTCTTCAGCCTTCACCTCCGGAGGGGGAGGGGGAGAAATCCTTGCAAAGATGATCAATGCAATTGGTGAGTACAGAGCGAGAATTATGCCAACTATGAAAACACATGTTATGAGTGCTTCGTATTTTTTATATATCACTGGGTTACTTGCTATGACACCATCATCATCCGCCCAACAGTCATATACTGTGGAGGTTTGGAAAAGAATGAAGCCCGAACCCGGAAAAAAGATGCTCATAGCCCCGTCCAATTCGTCCTCAGTTAATTGTCTCTCGATGCAAACGGAGAATGGTTTACTTTCTTCGGCATCCGTAGACTTTGAAACAAGTTCATGGATGAGTTCGACCATATCATCAACCAGCTCATTACCCGATCTACCTTGCAAGCAGGTTTTATCTATGTCAACATTGACATCTATCGAGCTCACACCAATTTTTAGGGTGGTCATGCTGAGCTGAGCAAAATCAAAAGGCAATGTAAGAAGAAGATCGCCCTTACCACCAGAAGCAAATACCCATCTAAATGGGTTTATTGTGTTGCTGCCATAGCTTGTACGAAAGGAGGAAGAGTTCGGAAACTTCAAGTTGATATAAATGAAAAAATCTCCTTTACTAATTTTATCAGATAGTTCTTCTGGCACTTTGGCATCAGAAACATTGTAGATGCACTCACCCCACTCATAGGTGACGGTTGTAAGCAGCTGATAGTCGGAGGAATCAGGGCTTGTTTGTGACATAACATTCACAGTACTTAGTAAGAATAAAAGTGTCAAGCAGATCAGTTGCCTGGTAGCACTTTGCAACTCAGCCATGTCCGTCCTCGTTGTTTTTAAAACCTTTCTTGGGGCACAGTATAGGTGCACTGTGGTATAGTCCAACTACAGAAATGCTAGAGTTGAGAAGAAACTAGCAACCTCGACTTTGATTAGAAACTTTCAGTTATAAATCCATGATCTGAAAGATCAGCTGACCGCTAAAGCATCAGTTTCCAAGTACCACAAGAAAGAGTTATGGAAAAAAGTTTCCTCCCTTCAGATGGTTTAACAGTCCGCACTGCCTTTGCTTGTCAGTAGGAGGAGTCTGTAAGTGAATGCACTTACCAGTGTGTGAAACCTTCACAGTTCAAAGGAACCAATGAAGTATTGATCTCAGACCCTAGTATTAGTTGACAGTACACGAAGTTTGTAAGAACTACTGCGAACAGTCCTCTACATGTCTTCAAATTTCTGTTCGATACAGGACCTGTTTGCTTACCGGCTGCTGCGTATCGTATTGCTGAACGGTGCACCTTCATTCAATTCAAATCATGACGTCAAGTTCATGAATATTAAGCAGTTCTGAAGAGGTCTATTTATGATCCCCCGTTCGATACTAGGTGACATAGGCGGCGGAAGATGTTTTCTATTGGGGGGCACAAGTTTTTGGTTTTGCGCGAAGCACAAAACCCCATCGGCGTGGGGTCCAGGGGCCGGCTTAAAAGTCCCTTGTAGGGTTCAGAGGCAAAGCCACAGTACGTGGTCCAGGGCAGTGGCGTAGCTAGGATTTTTGTGGTTGGGCTATGGGGGCTGGATACTTTTGTAGGGGCTGGAGTTTACTATCTAAGCGCGCGTAGCGCTACCATCAGTTGGCGCGGAGCGTACAAAGAAAATTTTGGA
Source organism: Holothuria scabra (assembly GCA_037179385.1). NCBI lineage: Eukaryota > Metazoa > Echinodermata > Holothuroidea > Aspidochirotida > Holothuriidae > Holothuria > Holothuria scabra. The sequence continues at coordinate 11,985,763 of CM074196.1, read as the reverse complement.
TTATAAAACCTGCCACTCAGATGGCTGGAAATGGCATTTGCCAGGTTTAATTGTCTTTAAATCTGGTGCGAAAATTTGTGATTTTCCTCAGACTCAAACAGACTTTTGAGATACTGAGAAGCTCAGTTCATTACTCCACTGGACTATGTATCCTAGGATCGCAAATCTGGAATCCTGGATGTTGCGAGCAGCTGTTCCAGTGCACGCCTGAGTAAGGTATTTCCATAGGCGAGGGGGAGCATTTCAATTTGGGGCAGAGGATTTTTGCCCGAAAATTTAATTCCGCCCGTAAGACAGTCAAAGCGGAGCGCCGCCATTAGTTGGCGCGGAGCGTCCAGAAAATTTGGAAATTCGTATCTCTCAGACAGTCGAAAATGACATTTTCCAGGATTGTAAAGGGGATCCAAGCAGTCACTTGGAAACGTTCATTCTAAACTAAATTCAGCCAGAATGACTAAGCAAAGCACCAACATTAGTCGGCGCAAATCGTACAAAATTTTTTGAGATATCTGACCCCTCGGACAGTGAAAATGGCATTTCCCGGGCTCATATGGGGATCTAAGCAGTCTCTGTTTTGAATTTCCTTTTGTAAAAATGTCCACTTGAAACTTAAAATTCTGCTATGAAGTGGTCTAAGTGGAGCTACACCATAAGTTGGGGCGAAACGTACAGGAAATTTTGAAAAATCTAACCCTTCAGACAGTCAAAAATGTAATTTAACTGTGTTTAATTTAAATGTATTTTAACATTAACCATTTCATATTTTTGAACCTATATCTACATAATTTTCATGAAAAACGTAATCACTATAACAGCAACCCAACCTTCGGCGTATGATGCATGCCATTGAAGTGACTAATTCATCTATGTCGATATCTGCTGACCTATGTATTGACATCAGCGCTATAAAATTTGGAAGTTTTCTGGTCGCTAGTTTGTCATGTTTTAGAAGGGAACAATTCGAACCCGGCCCTCTTGCCTCTGTTGAAAAATATACCGTTAATACATTTTTATCTAACAAAAACGAACACTGACTTAGGGGCTTCTCAACCCCCCTGCTTGGCTTCTCAATCCCCCCCCCCCTGCTTGGGTGAGCAACTGTCCATATATTTCTTGATCTTTAGTTCAGCCTTATAGTAATGCCAGAAAGCAAAAGATAGGGTAATTGACAATCTTTCTTTCTCTTTTTCTTTCTTTCTTTCTCTCTTTTTTTTTCTTATTTTCTTCCCTTCCTTTCCTTCTTTTTTCCCTTTTCCTTCCCTTTCCTCTTCCCATTTTTGCCGACTGCTGTGTAGATTTGCCGACTACTTGTGTGAATGAGGGTGTAACTCCCCCACACCCCCTCTGTCGACGGCCCTGTCTAGGGCCTGCATAGTCATAACGACAGGCGGAATCCATCATAGTTGCGCCACGGGGTGAAAGTCAGATAACCCAATTGTCTGTCCCGAAAATACGATTTGATTCATCTTGGGCAGAGTCGGGGATGGAATACTCGGAAAGTAGGTTCAGCTATATATATATATCAGGGTTCAGCAACCGTTGGGCCTCAGCGCAGATTTTGGTGGGCCCAAGTGATTGAGAAAAAAGTATAGTGGGCCTCGAAGCAGAGTTCAGTGCAAGGTTTAGTGTTGCTACCTGACAACCCCTGATCAAGATTGCTTTTTAAATGTGATTTAGCCTTCGTACAGCGACAAAGTCTGAATTGTTTGTACCTGAAGTTTATCTGACGTTAAGTAGCTAAAGTAGCATTGCAAAACCGAAATTCGAACCATAGGAGCAGTTGGTATCGGGAAACCTCTATGCTATTGCCCCCGGACAGTCAGGTCTGGTCACGCCGCTGGACGATTGAGTATGTGATACCAGACGGCGACCAGAAGGTTACTGTTGTATTTGCTTTCAAGGAAGGAAGATTCCGAATCATCTTAGAAACCCGAACTTTCAGCATGCTTCTACCCTTCACCATTCTCAGGCTTTAGGTTGCTGGCACCTTCGGAGAGCTCCCCCCCCCCTCATCTACCCTGTCTACCCCGTGCCAAATCCTGGAGTTACTGATCCAGTCGCAGTGAGTGAGGTAGCAATATTCCAGTATTGGTAAAAGAGTGTTTAAGTAACGGCTTTTGCCAGGACGAACTCTCAAAGGCGTTGGAAGCGAGGGGGGGGGGGGGGGGCTGGGGATTAACTTCCCAGCCAAAAAGTAATGGGGTGAGTGTGCTTCTGCCCTTTCAATTCAATAACCCCCTTATTTGTTCCCTCTGTAAAAATGACAAAGGTTTAAATTTCCCTTTGAAATTTGCTCAAATATTTCACCAAATTGATTCATGGTTCTTTCTTGGCCATTATTGGGTGAACGAAATGAATTTTAACTTTTCAGAAAATATCTCCTGATGAGAAACCTCAATATGTTCATTTTAGATAACTTTTACTAAGGAATAATACGGATAGTTTTTTTGGACACCGTTACATACATTAACCAGACTGCAAAAATGAGACCCCAGATGACCTTTTATATCTGCCAAAAACAATGGTGACCATCTTCTGACCATTATGCATCCTCATACCCAAATATGAAATCTATTCAAGTTTCCTATCTTGAGATATCACATAAGCAGGATTTTCAGGCTTTGACCAGCGGTGACCCCAGATGACCTATGACCTCCACCAAAAACAAAAGGGACCATCAACTGACTATAATACATCCACATACCAAATATGAAATCCATCCAAGTTTGCTACCTAGTTAAGATATAGCATTTAACAAGGTTTTCAGACTTTGACCAGCAGTGACCCCAGATGACCTTTGACCTCTGCCAAAAACAATAGGGACCATCTCCTGACCATTATCGCATCCACATACTAAATATGAAATCTATTCAAGCTTTCTACCTTGTGATATCGTGTTAACAAGATTTTTAGACTTTGACCCCCAGTGACCCCAGATGACCTTTGACCTATGCCAAAACAATAGGAACCACCTACTGACTATAATGCATCCACGTACCAAAAATGAAATCCCTCCAAGTTCCCTCCCTTGAGATATCGGGTTAACAAGGTTTTTAGACTTTGACCGTTGGTGACCCCAGATGACCTCTGACCTCCACCAAAAACAATAGGGACCATCTGCTGACTTTTACGCACCCACATACTAAATATGAAATCTATCCAAGCTTCCTATCTTGAGATATGGTGTTAACGATATTTTCAGACTTTGACTTCCGGTGACCCCAGATGACCTTTAACCCCCGCCAAACACGATAGGGACCATCTACTGACTATAACGCATCCACATACTAAATATGAAATCTATCCAGTTTCCTATCCTGAGATATTGTGTTAACAAGGTTTTCATACTTTGACCCCTGGTGACCCCAGATGACCTTTGACCGCCACCCAAAAAACCATAGGGTTCTTCCTCTCAATATGGCACATCTATGTACCAAGTTTGAAAACTGTCAGACATTCCTACCTGAGATATCGTGTTAACAAGCAAAGTGTCACAAACACACACCCACACATACACACACAACCACACACACATACACATGCACGCCATCATGAATGCATTGGTTTCTCTTATCATCGAAACCAAAAACATAGTTGCAAACAAAGATAAAATGCTGTTCCTATAGCACAAGAAGGGAATTTGGGGGCTGTTTTCATTTCATTTGTTTCGATTTTGTTAGCAAAAGGCTTCTTATTTAGCAACCAGAAAGCCAAAAGGCTTAGTGATTCCTTGCCGCTGAAATGTAAGGCCTTTTTTTCACATTGACATTGCTTTGCAATTTTTTTTTTCAATTAACAGGGCTCCATAATGTACCCACAAAGAACATATGCAAGACATCCAATCTTCCTACATTGAAATCCCCCTTGCCCGTTGTGAATCCAAATAACATTTGACCTCCACCAAAAACTTCTGGGACCATGTATTCACTATGTGCCATCTACATGACAGGACCCTACAAGTGACCTTTCTTGAAAGACTGTGCAGGAAAGCTTGCCAGGCTTTGAACATGCTGACTCCAAATGAACTTTGACCTTTATGAAAATCAATAGGGATCATCTACTCAATATGAACAACCCACACACCAAATATGAGCATAATCACCTGTACCGTTTTTTTGTGATATCGTGTTTACAAACTTTTGACCTTTTGACCTCTCGTGACCCCAAATGACCTTTGATCTACACCAAAAACAATAGGGATAATCTACCCAATATGGCCAATGCACGCACCAAGTATGAGATTAGTCACACTTTCTCTTCTTGAGATACTGTGTTTACAAGCAATTTCTAAGGAATTTACCTATTGACCACTCGTGACCCAAAATGACCTTTGACCTCCACGAAAATCGATAGGGATCATCTACTTAATATAACCAACCCACACACCAAATATGAGCATAGTCATATGTAGCGTTCTCGAGATATCCTGTTTACAAGGTTTTGACCTTTTGACCTCTCGTGACCCCAATGACCTTTGATCTCCACCAAAAACAATAGGGATCATCTACTCAATATGACCAACCCACACACCAAATATGAGGTTAGTCACACTTACCCTTCTTGAGATATCTTGTTTACAAGCCAAAGCGTCACATACACACACACATACACATGACATAACCATCGCATAACTTCCTTGCCTGCCTTCGGCAAGGAATCAAAAATCAGTAATCCTGCTTTTTCTCAGAATCAAATTGCATTTTGTTAACGTATGTAACAAAGGACACCAAAGATAGGACACTGTTACCTACATTAACACATCTCTTAGAGTTGGAAATTTTATTTCTATTTAAATTTCAAAGAGTTAGCAACACGTCTACTGGTTGAAACATATCAACAGAGCCAGTATAGGCAAGTTTCACTAGAAGTTTCCCATGGTTCCCTCAGTGGCGTTTAATGGATGTTACACTGTGTAACAAGTGGACACCAAACATTGATTGCTACATATGTCATGAGATTTTGAAGATTTTGGAAATCCCCATAGTTTGTCATCACTACCTACCTTGTCCTGTAAAATCATTATTTCATGCTTATTGAAGAGTGACAAAATGGTCACTTGCAATCCATGTTTAACGGATGTAATGGAGTGGACAGAAAACAGAAAACACTATACGTGAGCGGATAATTATGCTCTTTTGGCTTGAACAAGCTCATAAATTATCATTATCAAATACTAGGGGTCACACTGTTCAAAGTGCACCATGTTTCTGCTAAGTGATATGTCACTTTGAAGAAAATTCATCCCATGTAACGGATGTAACGCCATTGGACACCAAGAGTTACATCCATTAATTGAACTGTTATTGATAATATTTTTTAGTTACTGAGCATATATTCATGAATTGTGTGAGTAAATTTGAAGGAGTACTCTTCAAAAAAGATCATTTTGAGAGCACATCAATACTGTACGTAAGATAGGCAAAAATGTGAGTTGTCTGCAACACTCATTTTAATGTCACATTTTGGTGTCCGAAAAAACATACATTTTTGGCAGAAAAACCGTAATTACTGTACTTTGCATGTACAAACTGTGCGGTCAAATAATTATCTCCTGTTATGTACTATGCTACTTTGAAACAGAATGAATAGGGAAACTGATATGAATGATTGTCGGTTTAAAAAATACAGCAATGCATTGTTTATTCACAACTATGCACTCAAGTATCATATCTTTACATAAGTGTCCTACCTATCTGCCCATATCGTATCTTACCCCACCCCTGACAGTCTCATACAAGGAGAATACTTTGTCATTTACTTTTAAAGTCATGTGGATGTATTCACACCATATGGACACAACATTTTTAAATTTCATGAACATAATCTATCTAGGCCATCTTACAAAAGAAACTAGTTTGACTTAACTCTTTCTGAGAACAGTCCATAAATCCTGCTCCAGGCTGTTGGATTTCATGAGGGTAATATCTCCCCATCATGTGGTGGTCCAGTGGTGACTAAAAAACAAGACCAACAAATTGCTTGCCACCAATTAGTAACCATGAATAGATGATTTTTTTTAACAAAACACAATAGACAAGAAGGTTCCCACTGGTTATCATGGTGAAAAGTGAACGATCACAAAAGTAAGTTCTCATGATTTTGGAAATCCAACAGGTTGCTGCCCAGAGAAATTGTGATCTTTGTAAGATAAATATTCTACTCATGATCTTATTAACACAGTGAAACAAATTCATCAAAATATACCCCTTTATTGAGACTTTAAGTAAAATGCAAAAGTTTGTGTCTTTGCAAATAAAATTCACCATAGAGTATTATTAATACAAAATAATCATTTTATTTTGAAATCCACACACTTGAGCAATATTATAGAAAACGAGTAGTGCAACACACTGACAAGCACACACTTAATTTTAAAATTCATTAGATGTCACATTTCAAAGATTCATATACTTCCTCAATTCCCACTTTGTGCTAAAATATATTCAATAAACTTTTACAAAATCCATCCAAAGTTTTGGCCCCCATCGTAAGCAAGTTGAGGCTACATATTAATTTCATACATAGTAATCCCTACATCATTAGATGGTGCTTTGTATTGCCACGACTACTACGCACATCCTGGGTGCTATTCTCAGGTCGAGTCATACCAAAGACTCTTAAAAACAACCTACTGTGTCATTGTGTGTGATGCTCAGCATAAGCAACGGAGTGGGGAAAACAAGCCAGTGAGCCACAACTGGAAAAAAGGCTGTGGCCGGCTCCACTTGAACAAAAAGGTTGGAAACTGGGCTGTAAAACTCCATCTAACTACTTCCCACATCTCCATCATACACTATTTACTTAAATCACAGACATTTTGGTACTTCCCAAAACCTTTGACAAAACAGTGCCTGCCAAACTACCATTAAATATTTGCCAGCCTTTCCAATCTATTTGGAACCATTCCACTACTATCCCATAATCTTGGGAACATTTAAAGGGGGTAGGGTCCTCTTATAACCAGGGATGTACCTAGCTAACTTTGAGTGCTGGATAATTATCTGACCCAGGGTAAACACCTTCCCCCACACCATGGCATCTACCACATTTTTCAGCCATTATTCATTTTTTCCTCATTTCAGTTCAGCGAGTAAAGTCAGGGCTAGTTTGGGATATCAGTAGGCACATTTGTGGACGGTGCAGGGATGGGTGTTTGATTGGAGTGCTGGGTGGAAATATAGAGTGCTGGGTGTGGCTGCCCAGTGCCAGCCACTGAAAACTACATCCCTGATTGTAACAAACCTCTTCTCTCTCTTTTAATCAAGTAGTATGAATACAGTGGAGGGAGAAAATGAAATTACTAGTTCACCATGAATCTTCTGCTATAATGTGTTCTGTTTTCTAAGATGACATTACTGGCATGTTCATACCATATGTATCCTGAATGAAATTGTTGAATTTCTAGTCACAATGCAACTTTATCCTACAGCACATAACTTTTCATTGCATCCAGTTGTAAGAGGTTGCAGCAGTGTGATGCTGTATGCTCTAAAGAAAACAGACTTCAACAGCTAGAATGGGTGGGCATGTTATTTGCACAATACACTTTTTAAGAGCAACACAATCTTTTTGCTAAAACCCTGCAACTGCAGACTTACCATAAGCCTCATTAGTACTTCTGGATCCAATTTGAAGCAGGGACACATCTTAATTTACTTTACTGCTCAACTTTGCAAAAAAAAAATTAACCAAGAAACCTGCAAACTGCTATGCAAATTTTGAACATTAAATTATTCTCCATAATGGGCATGCAAAAATTTTTTTCTCATATTACGGGTGCCAAGGTCCATGCATATATTATATCAGTGATTTTGAAAAGTGAGAAAAAAAAAATACAAAAATACTGCACCTCCATCTTTAGTGTCATGAAATAAATAGCTCCCTCTACTTCTACCACTCACTACGAGGAGAAAAACATTCACACTGAATTTTCAGCACTTATCCTAAATAAGAACAATGCTGTAACCCTTTAATATATGTTGAATCATGTAAGGGTGATACATTACCCATTTTGAAATGAAACATGGCCAATGGATCAATGGAAAATTATGAAGGTATTAATCAGAACTGCAGCCCCAACAAAGTTGATTTTATTCCTTTTGGGGACCATCAACGCCATACAGCCACACTGGCAAAATACCATGGGTTGCCGTTTGGCGAGAGTTTGGAACTTTAAACAAAACTTGTGTTATCCAATTTCTTTGTTGGCAGGTTATTTCTTATAGAAAACAAAGGCTGCAAAAATGTGAACTCATATTCAAAACCACACTGTACAAAGAGGTGAGTCCTGGAGTAAGGGGGCCCCTCTGAAGTGGTCAAACAGGGCATAAATTCACTAAATCAGTTTACCAATTTAAATTACATTATACATTCCATGCTATTTTTTTTAGCTGATAGTAGTTTAAACAAGGGATAATTAGATTGTTGAAATCCATACATTGTATCTGAATAAAGCTGCCCCATCTTGTTGCAACATTGCACTGGTATTTCTTTCTTCTTTTTTATATTCTGCCTCAAACTCAAAGAATCACTGTCCCAAGGTCACAGGTCCTGGTACCAGTTCCAAAACTGAAACTTACACAAATCCTCATGAGCTGTCTTGAAATAAGATCTCTCTCCAACGATTCCACAACTTTTCACATTAACATCCTTCTCAGCGCAAAATAACAAAACCCTGTCTGCTGTCATATCAAATCTGGCAATTTATTTCAAGCTGACTTTGGCGTTAGCTTTCAAAATTTTCTTCTTTAATTCTTCCTTGTATGACAAGATGTTTCCCTTCCATTTTGTAACTTTCTGATGTTCACACACCCATATTTCTTTAGCAACCTGATAAAAAATTAAACACAAACATTTATTTCAAAAATCATTGCAAAAATTTCACAAACTGAGCAGGTGATTTAGGTATCATGTCAAAATAGTTAACCTTTCTGCTACTGAAGGGGGCCCATTTCACTGTTATACTGAGCTATATATTATATTAAGTATACACAGTATGAAATACCTATACACAGTGTGTATATACAGGTTCCAAGGAAACCAAGTTTATGTATGACCAATATATTTGTATTTGCTACAGCCCAAGAGGGTGCACATATGTAAAAATAAATATCTCCTCTTAAAGCCTATCCTGTGTCTAAACTATGATTACACACTGCGGGTTTATAATGACCTCATCCAGTACACAGCAGTGCAATGGTTTGTAGTGGAACCATTCATACATTTACAGAGATGCCAACATTTACATCCAGCAATCAGGGAGGTTTCACACAGGAATCAGGGAGATTTTCTAGAATTACATGCAACTCAATGGTGGAAAAACTTTCTTGAATCAGTAAGATTGTCATATTTGCTAGTTGGAATGGACGAAAATCCTTGAATTTTCAGGGAGACTCCCTGAGAATCAGGGAGAGTTGGCAACTCTGCATTTATGGCAATGGTTAATGGAATAATCTTCAAGCTTTTGCTAACTGCATACTTCCGTTACTTGTATGTTTCACATGTGAAAATGACACCTGTCAAATGATGCCTGTCGTAAGAGAGAACGGAAAGGAAACCAAATGTGAACTTGAACCAAACTGGAAAATATCTTTAACCTTTGAACTTGACTGACACTATTAAACACACCCATACGTGCTTTGCATCCTGACCAACATTTCACAAAAAACCAAGTCCGTAAACACACTGTGTGCAGGTCCTTGGTAGGGTATGCTAGTCCTCTGAAGAACGTGTGTTATCAAAGTCCCCGTCCTTGGAAAAATAGTGAATTCAGATGCTTGTGTCATTTTTCAAGTCACACTTAACAGCTTTTCCGGGGACGTTCTTGACATGTCCATCAGGGGAGTTAGGGGGCTCTTTAACAACGTTTAAACGCATTTCCTTTAGAGGACATCATTTTAGGTCCTTGGACACCAAAAAAGTCCTCGGTAGCAGGTGTGTTGTCAAGTTCGAGTCCTCATTGTCACATACATTCGTGTTGGTATGTGGTTAAATCTCATCTAACTAATGCCCCAAAACCATTCATAGTGAAGGGGTTCAGCTGCAGCTGTGTGAGTCAAATGGCAGAAGCTGCAGCAGTGATTTGTTGCAATACGCATTACGATAGAAGGAAGAAATATATCATGGATCATGAAAGATACTCAGAACAAAGATGACAAATATATGTGAGTATTAGCCTGTTGTTTCAGGCAGCTAGTTGATGGACAGCTAGTTCAAACAATGCAGAGTATCAAAGCTTATATTACACAGTATGAACTGCACTGGGAGTGTTTTGATTTATACACATTGCTCTTTTATAGTCATCTGAAACAATAAACTGAGATTGCGTCTACAAGAGGATGGCTTTCAGACAATTGTGGGAGGGGCTTAAGGGACAAGGTTAGGAGAATTGGAACTGTTTCAGGTGAGAGAATTGGGCCTTTATAAACAAACTTCCAAATAACATGTGGACAGAAAGCTCACCTGATTAATAAGCCTAAAGTCATGGCTAACTAGAACCAATCCTCCTTCAAAGTTATTAATGGCATCAGCGAGAGCATCAATAGTTTCAATATCCAAATGGTTTGTGGGTTCATCAAGTAACAGCATGTGAGGGGTTGACCAGGCAAGCCAAGCAAAGATGACTCTACAACGCTGGCCATCTGAGAGGTTTCGTATAGGACATATCTAAAAGATAAAAAGTGATTTTAATGTATCATAGGGTTTCACGGTACCACTGATAATTGGTACCGTTGGTACCGCCACAAATGGTACCGGTATTACCGTAGTACCGGTACCAGAAGAGTAAAAAAGTAGGATTTTTATCACATGCAAAATATCCGTAAAAATACCATGCATTGACATAAGTGAAGTCTTCTGATAATCCCTGCCTCCCGTTTCAGTATTTTTTACAACATTTAGTCACCCCAAACTAAACAAATCGGTAAACAAAAAAAGAAATAACCTCTCTGCAAATTTAGCGTCCGATAATTTCTGGACACACAATAAATCAGCGCCGCACGTCCGCACCGGAGCTAGACCCCACAAGATGACAAGAGCACTCAGGATTGTAATGAAGATTGCAAAAATAATTTCTGCAAATAATAACAACCCCCCTCCTAAAGTATAACCAAAAGTTATTAAGTAGAACTTTACAAAAATATTTCCATAAAAGACTGATTCATCAAGCCTTCTTCCCGCCGAGTTATCGCTATCAAAACTAAATCAAAGTGCTTCAAGATTGAATTGACGAATGGATCGCGCAGCAATCCCTTGTACAATAACACTATACTGTTCTTCAGTACGTAGAGCAATACAACAAAGCAAGTGAGTTGATCAGTTGAACTGAACACGCGAGCCAATGATTTAAGCGGGATTTACTGTGTGTTCCGTCCCATTGCTTCACCGTGTTGCAGTATTTTCTGAAACAACGTTCGTTGCGTTCGTACGAAAGTTTTTCTCCCACAGACATAGACAGTGGACGTTATGGAACGGTCCCACTGAATTACTGTGTTAAAATCAGAAATCGTCGATGCAACGTTCATGTCAGAGCTTGCAATGCTATGATTCTTTGTCTGCTTACAATGAATTTCGCACTCGTATAATGTTGTGTGCTATCGTAATCAAAGTGAATTTTATCAATCAACGCATGGTATCTATTCGCAATACACCATGTGAAAGCATTTGCTGATGAGCAGCGATCGTTCGGGGGTTGCGCAGAATGTCAAAAGAAAGCAAGGGCCCTGTTAGTGTGGAAGGTACTAGTTCTGCGAAAGTAACGTTAAACAGCACTTTCCGAAATTCGTAGGGAGATTTGTGACTGAAATAGCACAAAATGATTATCAAGTGAATGTTCCCTGTTTGTATTGCAATCCTTAGAGACACGGCGCATTTATCAAATGGGTTTTTGTTTCATTCAAGTATCATTCAAATTCAATGCTTTATTTTTGAGAAAAGATTTTCACCGCAAAGTTGACTAATCATGTCCGTCTAAATACACAATGTGAAGGCGCGGGCGAAGCTAGCGCTGGCAGGGATCGTTCTGAGATTGCGCAGAATGTCGATAGAAAGCAAGTTCCTTTTTAGTGTGGATGGTGCTAGTTCTGCGAAAGTAATGTAAAACGGCAATTTCCGAAATTCTTAGGGGGGATTTGTGACTGAAATGGTGCGAAATGATCATCAAGTGACTATTCCCTGTTTATATTATAATGTTTAGAGACACGGGGCATTTATCAAATGGACGTTTGTTACATTTTAGTATCATTCTAATTTAAATGCTATAATTTTGAGAAAAAATTTTCACCTTACAGTTGAGTACCGAGTCTCCACGATACTTCGGTACCTTTAGGTTGGTGGTACCGTACCGTACCGGTACCGGTACGTACCTGTACTTACGGAAATACCGGTATACCGTGAAACCTTAATGTATCAATGCACAAAGATTGAAATGTACAGAAACTTCTTCAAAAAATTTAAACAATTCATCAAGTTCTCCAAACTCCTACTTCCTCCCACTCGGACATGATTGCACCTTTTCACTTCATTTCATTTATTTGTTTTTCACATCATCATACAAGTATACAAACATAAAATATATCGTAATTTATTCCAATAAAGTAAAGTATAACTTAGTCCACAACGATGTGAAGGAAGTAGAACAAAAACCCTCATGGGCTTGGCAAAGTGACCTACTCCCTCAAGAGACACACAAGAAACCTCTTTCCCACAACTACACAATTTTCCTTCAAATGTTAATCCCATACTAAAGCCAAAGGGAGAATTTCCCCTTTTGACATTACTTTTCTAAGTTATCTACAGAAATATAAACTTCAAAATTTTCCACGCAACATCCAATTTTAAAATTTACAAGAATGTTTGACAATGTGTGAAAGTCATACAACCTTGCTGTCTAATATTAAACAGGATTATTTCCATGATTTTAAAGTTACAGTAATTTACCATTCTAGGTAGTTGGTACTTCAAGCTCTTAAGCTCAAAGGATCAGGGACTTACCTGTTGTTTACCCGTCAGTCCATATCTACCAATAATACGTCTCATATCCTCAATCTCCTTAATCTCTGGAAAACATTTCATCATCCAGGTTAGTGCTGACATATCTAGGTCTAACAAATCTTGTAAATGCTGAAAATGTGAGGAGAGCAAATGCTTACAAAATATCTGACATAATCTATCTACATGTCAGAAACATGAACAAGGCCTAAAACAGCTATTAATTCACAATCCGTTTCAGACTGCATGAAGTAGCCCCACCTTTGAAAAGATCATCCTCCCATTGAGGGATAAATGTCAAATACTGTTAAAAGACTTGTCCAGAGTCACATTTAATATATATTTTTAAAGGGGAAGGAATTAACCATCATGGTGATATTTTCATTCATTTCCCATTTTTGGTTCTCCATCTATAAGCAATTGAATGTGGCAATTTTCTACATAGAACAAACTTGAAGCAATCAGATCTGATGACATAGATTCACATTGTTGCCCAATGTTTTGTTGTTATTTACAATTTACCTCATGAATTAAAGCCTGATATATTGATACCATAGGTGAACCTTGGGCAATGGAATTATCAAAACTTTATATATATGGGGCAAGATAACATTCCAACGTCAAACTAATAGGATGAAAAATAAAGGCACTACATTGGCCTAAAATGTGAATCCATTAAATCACACCTACTTGCTTCAAGTTTACTTTTCACAGAAAATGAGTCAACTACATCTGCTAATATCTTGAAAACCAAACATGAGAAATGAATAACACTTTCACCAGAATGCTTCCAATTTGTTCCTCTTATCAAAAATAAATTTGGTTTTAGACCATTCTTTCGAAGGCAGAAGATTTGATTCCACTGTATTTGAATTGGTCGAGTTTAATATATCAGCTTAAAACCGCCTGATTTAATGTATCGGCTCCCACACCATTTTTTCCCAGTTGCGGGGCACGAGATCATTCTCCCTACTCCAGTGCTTATGTTGAGCATCATGCACAAAGGTAGCAGGTTTTATTTTTGTGAGTCTTTCGTATAACTTTGACTTGGACGTGCCCAGAGTTTTAGATTTTCCTGGTGTGCTACAAAACACACTTCTCAAGGAATAAAGTAGTGTGGTAGGTGTGCTGCTTTGCTCAAGGTAACAGATTTATCTCATTTCCCATGTGACCGTGTGTTTGGTCTAAGGGTAAGAGTATCCGCCTCTCACGTGGAAGGCCTGGGTTCTATTCCCAGGTCCAGTCATACCAAACACTCCACAAATGGAACCCACTACCATTGTGCATGATGCTCTGCATATAAGCAATGGGGTAGGGAAAACAAGCCAGTGAGCCACTACTGGAAAAAAGGCCATGGCTGGCTAGACTTCACACCCCTCACAGTGATTTGAGGTGAGTAGTGGTGTGGTAGAACTCGCCCACTTCAAAATTCAAGGCCTGCTGGTAATCGAACCGTGGACTTCCCTGGTAAGAGCCTGTTGCTCCACCACTAGATCAAATACTAAAAGGTGTAAAATTCAAAGGTGTTAATTTTGTACACCTTCTTCCCAGCACAAAGAATTAAAATGCACTTATTCATTTTACATACACTTTGATCACTGTTTCCTCTGAGAAATTATAAACAAATCTGGACAGTCAACTAATGGTCTGATTTCAGTCAGACATAACCTGGCTCATTACCTTTAGCCTTTCATTTTTTTTTACTTACCTGTATCATGGATGCTTGTACACTGAATTGAATCAAGAAACCCTCTATTACACTGAATATGAGGGTTTGAGATTCAGTAGACAATAAATGATGATTTAAGGCTGATGGACCCCACTAAATGGCTGCCTACAGTCACTAAACACAAGAGCAGATTGGATGTGTCTGTACATTGGGTCAATACACTCATTATGAGAAAATTTGGAGTTTCAGTTTGTGGATCTGTACACTTATCAAATGGGGGAAAAAATTAAATCCTCTTTTTTCATTTTTTCCTACAAACATCGGTGCGTCAAACTGGCAAGCCACTGCATCAAAATTGCATTATAGCAGCTAATAGCGTAAATACTGACTTTAACACTACAAGTGAGAAATGGAACAATGTCACTTTTGTGGAATTACCAATTCCTTTTCCAGAACTTCACAGAAATCTCCTAAATTTCAAGACCTTTTTAGGCCTTGGAATAATTTGTCAACTTTTCATGGCTTGTAGTTCCAGGTTACTATATCTTACTTTCATAAGCCAAAGAAGCTGCAAAACTGTACAAGGCTGTAAAGCTATCTTCCTAATTTCACATATTCAGCCATCAGGCTTCCACTTTCAGACAAATTCATTTCACTATTTTTCATTGCCCCATGGTAATTTGGTTGTCTGGAACATTTTTTGGCACATCCACAGAACAGTGAGTAGATTCATGTATTATTGGTCTTGAAGAATAAAAGGCTGTTCTGTTTGAGAGAAAAAAACACTATCGTCTGATATATTGTATGATGGAAAGGTTGAAAAAGCACAGGTGGAATAAGTTGGGAAACTGGGAGGTTCCTTGCCAGGAGGTTTGGCTATCTGAAGGAAAATTTTAGCAATTAAAAGAGCAGTTCCTTTTCCTGTACATTAAAATGTATGGAGAATTTTGGAAAATTTTATTCTCTTCCTCGGATATAATTTTACTCCCTTTGTGTGAAATAAAACACTTTTTCAGGGCCTGGTTCATCAGTCAACAGTGTTATTTTCAATCAAATAAAAAAACACAAGCTGCTTTTAAATTCCTACCAAGAAAGAATGGTTGTCTATTGGACATCTCACGTTTAACTTTTGGTTGTCTGTACGGAACTGTCGTTGTCCAGGGAAATCACAAAACTACAAAAATTGGACCCCAACATTTGATACTTACCTGGTGATACCTGCCAATCCTAAGATGAGAATTCTTTCGTATAAGGCCATCTGTTGGTACGAGTTCTCCAACCAAAAGTTTAAGAAGAGTTGATTTACCAGCCCCATTGGGTCCTACAAGGGCGACTCTGCTTTCTAAATCCAGACCAAATTCTATATTCTTGTATATAAGAGGCTGAAATGAAAATAAAAGTACAAAAATGAACAAGCACTGTCTTTAAATTAGTTAATAAACATTTAAAGAATTCTGGATTCCACTTTACTACCCATCAGCATACCCAGTTTAAAGAACAGTCTAAACAATAAAGTTTATGTACCTATATGCATAATTGTCAAGTGTTCTGCCTTAGAGGGAACTGTTTTGTTTTCTGATATTAAAATATTGTCATGTAATACCATGTTCTCCCATCCTCTTCTTTGAAGATAGCGACCACTTCCTTAATACCCTCAAGAATGTTTACCGCTCACCATGATTCATCAACGATCCTTTGTTCACAGCCAGAGCTGCATTCAACAGTCAATAATTGAAGACTTCCTCTCGTCCGGTTCTCCAGGAAACTTTGGGTCAATTACGTAATCAAACTTACTTTATACAGGCGTATCCTAAGTTTAAAACGATTCAACTCTGATTGGGCACTTCTTGAGAATACCTTGTAAATATTCATGATTATTTGTCTCAGACCAATCAGTAACATAGAAGTAATGTCATATCTAAGTGTAGATGACTTTGAGTTACAGGTGGTCACTTTGATTTGAGAGGAACTTCCGTTTTCGACTTCCGAAGAGGAAAGATAAAAAGTCGAGTTACTTTTTTGTTTTCTTACGTTCTTTTATAAACTATTTTCTTTTATCATCGAAGTCTCAAGAGAGGAGAAACACTGAATAAAATGACTTAAACGTTAACCGTTCGTTTTGTCCAATTTTTGGCCTTCTTTAGATTTAGCCGCGGCATGGCGCGAACCCAACACAACAATATAGTGACACTGAAAATGATCACAAAATGGCAAAGAACTAGCTTGGCAAAAGTAATTTAAAATCTTTGCATGCTTCCCAGTGATTTTTTCACAGATTGTGAGGACATTTAGAGAGGAAAAGAAGTTTCAGACCAGGACTATCGATCGTATTGAGGTTGGCACTTGTGAGAAGATAGGTCAGATAGGGTCTTACACCTCTATTTATACCCTTCTGGTTTCATCTAGCAATGCCATTTGTCCGTTGTGAGGCAGTAATTCGTTGTTTCCTCTACTCCAGTGCTTATGCCGAGCCTCATGCACAACAGCAGTAGGTTACATTTTAAAGTCTTGGGTACGGCCTGACCTGGGAATCCAACCCTGGACCTTCTGAATGAGAGTCCCAAGTTCCCAACTTGACCATACCTTTGGTCTGCACAAGACTAAATTGGTTGATGATAAACCACAGAAATTATAAAAGACCATTTCTCATTCCTCAAAAAATGTAGAGTTACTAGAGACCATGCTCATCAAATCTCTTTTCTTCATTTCATCGGATGCCTGTCAAAATTACCAGCACTTAAAAACTGTGGTACTGAGGGGGTCCAGCCACACTGAGTTTTATAATATATTACGTATGAACACAGTACCTATGTACCGGTCCTGGGATTATTAAGTTTTTGTTTTGAAGGCTGCTATATTTGCGCTCGCTTTTGCCCAAGAAGGTGCAGAAAGTAAAAAAGTCTCTTGCAGTCTTTTCCATGTACAAAACACGGTCACACAACGCAAGTTTATCAGGAGTTATTTGCATCAATGCAATGGTTTTGCAGGGGAAACCATACACACATACTGTAGCAAGCAAAGGAGTTAATGATGGGCGGTAGTGCTATGATTTCATTGTTTCGTTTCCACTTTTGAAGACCACCTTTACAACATTCTCTCTTAAAGACGTACTAAGCAAGAGCCAATTACAAATAAAATCAAAGACAGAAAGTGGTTGCCTGATGCAATTTTTACCCATCTCGGACAATACGAGATGAGTGCTACCTTTAAGCCCTGATTGGGTCTGTTAGGTATACTTGTTTTCCTGGTTTGCATGTAGTTCCCCTCTAGGTTGGCATTTCTGTTAACTAAAAGGCCAGCTTTGTTCTTGCTGGCCAATTCTCATTTAAATCAAGAATGCAAATTACATATACTGAAACTTTTCACAATTTAAATCCTCCATGCAATTCTAGGGGCAGTGGGAGGTTGGGAATGGGTGTAAGAGTAGGTTAGGTTAGATGGAGTTTTCCCGCCCAGTTCCCATGTCGAGCAGGCCACCGCCTTTTTTCCAGTTGTGGTTCTCTGGCTTGTTTGCCCTACTCCATTGCTTATGATGAGCACCAAGCACAACAGCAGTTGGTTCCATCTTTTAAGTCTTTGGTGTGACTAGGCCAGGACTCGAACTCCCAACCTCCCGACTTCAAGCCTGATGCTCCAACCACTTGACCATGCAGTCGGTAGAGGTAACGGGGTTGGTGGTATTGCAGATAAAAATGATCCCTCTCCAGAATGATTTAGACTGAACTTTCTTTTTCTTTATATTAGAAAAGAGACAAAGAGCTGACTAACCTTATCATCAGCATATTGAAAGCTAACATTTTGTACCATAACCACAGGAGGGGGTACTTTACCACAGTCTGGAAAGTAGAAGGATATGGTCTGAAAGAAATAAAAAAAATAAAATAACATGACAAAATAGGACAGGTGGCCAGGGCTGGAAAAAAATGTTTATATCCCAAGAAGGGAGTAGAATTTTTTCCCTGCAAGGGAGGAAAATTTCCCACAGTTCTTATATTTTCATGTACAGGAAAGGGAAATTTCCCTCCAGCTGCCTAAATTTCCCTCCAGGTGGCCAAATTTCTCAGGAAGGAGCCTCCCAGCTTCCCAACTTTTTCCACCCATGGTCCCAGCTACCTCATTGCTTACATATTACAATAGCAGGATGACTTTAATATCTGTATTTCACCTGCTACACAAGAGATTTACAGAATAATACACCCTGCGAATAACTCATGGTAAAAAGATATTTCAAACACAAATTTCATTGGATGAATTATCTGATTTCATATTCTAGGTTATTTACCTTCAATTAACCAATTTGCAAGACAAGTTCCCTGTGGCATATGAATATTCAAGGTTGACCATAAATATTAATGGTACAATCATCACAATTGTTTAGCTGTACAGTAGGTAGGGTTGGGCAATGCCATGAAATATTGGTACTAGTACTGTAAAGCATACAGAACCAGCATTGAGGCGGTGCCATTTCTCAACTCTCAAGTATGAAAAAAGTCAGGTGGGGCAGAACCTAAACCATGCACAGCACCTGTACTATCCAGTACATTAATGCTGCTGCGTATATGATTACATTAACAACAGTGCAGAAACCTCTGCTTTGACTTTATTTACCATATTTCTTGTCAAACATTCGTCATTAATACTACGGTTTCCCATCTCGACCTGTAGAGTACCGTAACCAAAATCCAGGCTGCAGATTTTGTTTTGAGTAGGAAGCAAATTGCTTAACAAATTCCCTTGAAAGTTCCTTACAGGTTCCACTTCATCATCTTCCATTTCAGGGACATCCATTTCTACTATGCATACTGCTTCTCTCTGGCCTTTGAGGGGACTAAACGTGTGTTTGAGGCCTAGGAAACTGGCTTAGTCAAATCCTGCACTACTGCAGGATGCACCACTACAACTGATTTAGCTAAAACCCTAGTAATCACTCCATCATAATCTAGTCAAACTCTACCTCATACAACCACTTTTGCCACAGTTATCACCTTTTTTTATCACAACCACCACCAACTTTTACTATGACAGTGGTCATTAGTTTTGTGCACGTCACCCACTATTGTCACAATTTTACAAAAATTGTGACAAAATTAAGCCCACTGTTGTGACAAAATTTTTGACCTCCATTGACATAAAAGGGGGGGGGGGGGGTGATAACTGAGTCAAAAGTAGCTGCTACATGACTTCATCTTTACCTTATCCGATTCCACCTTTTCTGTCAGACCACCAGCAACCATTTTACTGAGTGTCTTCTCTTTACTCTGAGCTTGTCTAGCCAGCTTGGCACTGCCATGTCCAAATCGAGCTATATAGTTCTGTAAGGAGATTTTATTAAGTTTGTTAACCAGACTTGAAAATTAGAAAGGCCCTGAAGTTGAAAAGTATTGTAGATGGTACAAAATACCACAATATTGATATAAGGTTGCTCCTAAATTTATTTTTCATACACTATTACAACTTGTGAGTATGGAGTACAATAACCCTGGAAATATATAAGCCTGTCAATAAAGCTGATGTCAAAGTAACTTCAAGGCAGTGGGACAAAGCATACAAGAAGGTGGAGCAGACTTGCCAACATTTGAAAGCTTAAAATCTTACTCTATTTTTATGGAGTAAAAGTGTACATGCCGGCCTGGGGGAGGGGGTGTCCCCCTCCCCTTTGGAAAATTTTTGGCAATGCAATATGGGCTAGATGCAAAATGGCGCAACATTTGGTGCTGGATTTGAATGAAATTTATCTTCAAAAAAATCAAATTTTCTAAGAAGGGTTCTTATTTTTCTTGCTAGGTGAAAACTGAAACAGCCTAACATTAGGCCCAGGCCTAGGCCTAGTGTCACTGATATTATCCATCTGCAATGACTCTGATATTGTTATTTAAAAGATTTTCCCAAACTTGCAAGTCTAATTCTGTTCTCTTGCCTATTTGTCAGATACTGTATCCTAACAAGCAATACATATTACACAAATCCCCACTTAGGCCTAAGGTTAAGTATATTGCTACAGTTAACCCTGCCTGTATGTGTGGGGCTAGAAACATTTTTAGGCCTTATTTTAGTTAAAACTTGAAAGGCCCATATATCACAAAAATTGCTTTCAGGCCTAGCAAATGCAGGATGGTCGGTATCAGCCACTATGATGACCTATGCCTACCTTTTGTTGATCTTCAGATCAACCTAGGCTAGATCCTAGATGTTCAGCCACTAAAAACCTCACAGCTAGCTAACCAGTAGCTAACGTTAACACAATTTTGTAGCAGTGCCAGGGATGCTTGCCAGGCAATGTACCTCTTACGGCCAAACCTTCCTGCTATTTGGCCAAATCCAAGGTCCTGGCCATCCATTCTGACCAAGAAGGATTTCTAACAGCCAAATAACCAATCTTTTATGCCAAAGTGCCAAACTTCAAATTTGAAGCTTACCATTTCTGGCAACAAGACAGCCTCGCGACTTCAGTGCAATTCATGTCGTATTCAACTGTGCATGTAATAAATGGGCATATAATACATGACTATGGGGTGGCACGGTTTAGTTCATGGTACGAGCGGCCGTACGTAGACGTACTTACGTATGTAGATAGGACACAAAGCACACATTACTTTTGTCACACTGATTGATTCTACTTTTTGCAGGTTCATTTCACACTTAAAATGGCCAGGCGCACACACACACAATGTAGAAAATTGCTTGCGTATGTATTACAGCAGAATTTTCAAAAATTGTACTGTTCCGATTTTTGGCCTCCAGAAAACCCCCAAAATGGAACAAATCGACAAAATCGGACTAGTTGGCAAGCCTGGGTGGAGTGGGGTCAGTCAGGGAAAAGGAAGGGGGGAGGGGAACCAGAGAGATGGAAAATTTAAATGGAGAAAGGTAGCAAATAGGTTGAAATGGCTGGACCACAAAAGATAAGGCAGAGGTAGACGGTTATCATGAAATGGAATGGTGTGTGAAGAAATGAAGTTTCTCTAATCCATTGCTGGATGACTGAGCAAAGGAAAGAACGAAATAGATCGTCTCCCTGGGATATGATTTTTGTGGCATTTGAAAACGGAAAAAGAAACAAGAATGCATAAATGCATTGAGGTTTACATGATACATATATCCAAATAGCCTATAGGGACTCTGCCAGAAACACAAAAAAAGGGGGGGGGGTGGTTTGTAACTGCCAAACCCCAATTCCAAATTGATTCTCTCCAGGTTTTAAGTTACAAGTGGGTTCAGGGGGACAAAAGCTTGCTTCAAGGCCCCCCTGTAATATGCACTTTGAAGAATTTTTGAAGGATTTTTAAGGCCATTTATATATGTGTAAGTTGAAACATTGCTTAAAAGTGTCCTCTATTTAAAAAAGAAACCAAGATATTGACAATTTTTTAATTTTTATGGAAATGAAAAGGGAAGGGGGGGGGATTTTACTCACCTTCTTTCAGCAACTTTTGGAAAGGGGGGAATTCCCCCCTTTCCTCCCTCTGCCAGAAACATTGGCTTTTTGAAAATGCAAAAAGAAAAAAGAAAATAAAAAGATTTTTACCTTCATATGAGCAATTTCTTCTTGTTCCTTTTGATACCTCTTCATCTGATTCTCCTCCAGCTCAGACCGAGTCTTTACGTAACTGTCGTAGTTCCCCTGAAAGGCACAATCAATTTATGAATGACTTTTTATGTTGGAAAATGGACCAGAAAATATACAAATTGCTAAGTAATAAACAAAGGCTGAAGAAGGCTAGCCATAGATTTCAGCAGAACACCCACATCACTCCTCAGACTTCTGAAAAGAGGCTAAGAAAAGATACACCCATGAACATTGGATGGGGATGTTAAAAGGGGAGGTTTAGAAAAAATTCAATTTCCATTTATGAAAGAGGAACCACGTCTACACAAAGTGGTAAAACTTCCATTCAAATTGGTATTTCTCAAGATATTGGTAAATGAAGTTACCAGATTTGTGTTTCAAAGTGATCCTGAGGGCAGCAGAGGTTAAATCACTTCCTGACATTGACAAGGTGTGATTTGCAGGGTTGGAAAAAAGTCATCACTTCCCAGGAAGTAAAATTATTTCCCACAAAGGGGGTAGAATTTCCCACAATTTCCCTGTATTTTGATGTAAATAAAAAGAAAACTACCCTCCAGATGCCCAAATTTCCTGGGAAGGAGCCTCCCTGCTTCCCAACTTTTTCCACCCATGGTGATTTGTTTCCCTTTCTTTCTTTAGACTGTTGTATTGACCTTGACGTTGATAGGAACAGACTCTTCCTGTGTCAAATGCAAAGTTTGTAACATTCTCATGCAAGTATGCCATCACATTTTAATAATATGAGAATGTTGAGAAGAAAATTGACTGTAAATTTTAGGGAAAATCAAAAGACTGTTCACTAAATGTGAGAATATGGAATCATAAGTGCCTGCTTTGTGTTCACTTTTGTTTAAAATGTGACAAACGTACCCATTCATATCTTAAGAACCACACATCGGATTTCAGTGCAAATTTCACCGAAATGCCACAGGTAAGAACAAGAAACCCCTCTAACATCAAAACTTGATGTGACCATGAACTGTTCTTTTTAAATGGCAGTCAGAGGAACAGAACTAGCAAGGATTAGTACACACCTTTCCACGTAACCTCTTGGGATGACTGGAAAAATGGCAAATCTCATCAGTTCATCTAAGATCACTGTGGTATAGGATTCTCTATGAGCCAATAGGCCTCTTGATCCCTTAAAAGTGTACCTCAAGTCAAAAAATTCAAAAATATATATTGCAGGCCGTGAAAAAAGAATTCTAACAGTCCAACTCCCATCTTAATAGGACATTCCTGAACTGAGGTATAAAATGTTTAAGTTTATTCACCCAACTTAAAATGGTACATTGTACAATAATTTGTGATGTCATTGTTGTACTACTCAAATTACAATCTTTGTATTTCCTTGTTTTTCTAATCGTTATAGTACATAGGACTCTCACTCTTATAGGGTAATGTAATTAATTAATCCTTCCCTGTGGAACATGCTATGAAAGCAAACAGGAAGTGTTCAAGGTCAAAAAAACATTTTTAAGTTTAAAGGGAAACAAAGCAGAAAATGTAAGCTGTACAACAAGAAAGTCACAAATTATTGTGCAATGGACTAATTGTTTCAGGTAAATAAACTTCAACTATTTTACATCCCAGCTCAGGAATGATCTATGAAGATGGGAGTTGGATTGTTAGAAATCTTTTTCCATGGTCTTTAATATATATTTTTGAATTTTTTGACTTGAGGTACACTTTAAAACATTTAATTTCACTTAAACTTTAATCACAACTTTACTGTTTGATGTTTTGTTAAACAAAATATTGATGACACCAATGTACATTTATAAAAAATTTATCTTCAGTAGAATAAATTGCTTTCATCAGAATGTTGTTTAAGTGGATGTAAATTCTAGCAACTGGTAATTTATTTTTTAAAACAGCAGACTTAAAAGGTCAATCTGTATTTGACAGATAACATTAACCTTTTGTTCCCACACCTCATTTTCCCTTCTGATGTGATTTTTTACCAGAATACAGGGACATTGTCTTTCCGGATAGGAGAAACATTTAATTTGTCTGATTAATTACTGTTGAGTTAAAATTTCTAAATATTTGTCCAGTAAAAGAAATTACATGCAGAAGCAGGGCTAGACAGTCTCCACTACACTATAACCAACCACAACATTAGACTGTCAATGTAGATCAGTGATGCAGAATTCCAGTTGATGAAAAATTGTATAAACAAAATCTAATTGCTGCTTTTAATTTAGGCCTTAAAGGGCCAAACCTCTCACCCAAACTACAATTTTGGTACAGGGGTACCAAAATTCTCCATTGGCTCATCTCTTTGATTGACAGCTACTTTAATTCAAACAATGCAGAGAACCAATGCTTATATTACACATCATGAACAGTACTGAGAGTGTTTCGATTATATAAATTTTTCTATACTCATCTCGCAGCAATAAACTGAGATGTATCTGCATGATGATGAATTTCAGACAATGGTGGAAGGGGCTTAAGAAGAAGGTTAGGAGAATTGGTACTGTTTGAGGTAAGAGAACTGGGCCTTTAATATTTAGTAACATGTCATTGAAAATTGCCATTTCAAAGTGAAACACAAATGCGGGTTGTGATATAGAAACTTACCCCATAAAATTTCAACTGATTTTTGTGGACATGTATTATGTTTGTACAAACACCATTGAGAAAGTCTTGAGAATGTGATACAAGAACAAGAATTCTCTTGTAGCTGGGGAGAATGAAAAGAACAAACTAAGAAATTAAAATCAATGCCGGTCATAAAAGGCAATCATTATGTCCAAACATTCTATGCAAATATGAACAGCTATGAAAAGGACTACAAGTGGTCACACTGGTCAAGTCCATAATGATTGATCAAAGACAACTGGATGGTCAAAATAGAGCTTTAGAATGACATACCATCACCACAACTTTACCACATTCAAATATCCTTCCATTCCTGAAGTTTCCAAAAAGATCTTACCAGTGGAAAAAATTTTGTGTACCCAAGGCTACATTTCAACTATCAAACAGCTAAGTGTGCAGCCAAAGTTTTCAGTAACTAACCACTTGTTTGAAATCTCTTGGGCCACAGTTACCTGCGTTGCAGGCTGTACGGCATATTCCTTTTCGGTCATATCCCTAACTCCTGCCAAAGTGAACACAGAACAAATTCTTTTGGATATTCATGGAAAACGTGACCTCGAGACTGGTTAAATGTTTGTGAATATTCGCAAGACGGCAACATCTGGTCACTTGTAGTAGCCCATACCACCCACGGAGTTGGTACGTCATTGTAATACCTACCACCTGGTAGTACCCACTGCACAGTGTTTATGCAACAGGATGTACACTAATTATAGAACATCTCAGGTTTCAGTCTAGACTTCCAGTGTACGACCACAGGAGTACACGCACTCACTAAAAACAATAGCATGATTAATTAGAGAGTACATGAATAAATCATATTATGGTAATGAAGTTTGCATCTAAAACTGGACGCAGTCTTGTTTGCTTTGGCAGACGGTGGTTTTGGAAGCTAAGAAGCTGAGAAAACCACTGTTCACTCAGAGGGGTAGGGCCACAGAGGAATTCAATAGCTGACACTCTACAACACATGCATGTCAGAGTATCATTTAATCTCATCTAACTGACCAACAGAGAAAGGAATTTCACAAGAGAAGGCAGCTTGATAGAAAATCTTTGTGCAATTTGGATTTTTCTTTCAGAACAAGTAATGAACTAAGAGAAAAGGCAGACAGCTTTGATAAGTTGTCTGGTTGAGAACCACAGATTTTTCTCCAAGGCCAGCCATGGATCTTCTTTCATTACAATGCCTCTTAGCTCCACTCATCATAAGAAGCATATTTCCTCTAGGGAACTGCTGGGTAAGGTGGGACAGAAAAACTGTTAGAGCCAGCACCTGCTTGCAACTAGAGTAACATATTCAATGAAATATTTGATGGTCGTGAGGGAAGACACTTACCTCTTTAATTCTTCTTCTAACCAGACACACGCTTCTAGGTCCAAGTGATTTGTAGGCTCATCCAGTAACAATAAATGTGGTTTCACATAGAGCGCCCTCGCTAGGGCAATACGCATTCGCCAGCCACCTGAGAAGTCTTTTGTCTTTGTGTGAAGCATGTCATTGTTGAAGCCGAGACCACGTAAAAGGTGGGCTGCCTTCACCTCAGCCTTGTCAGCCTCCAGGTCATCAAGGCGTTCATAGATGTCCATCAGTCGCTCTTCAGCCTCTATCAGGAGCAAACAGGACCAATGTTGGTTTAAATTTGAGAAAAAATTTAACACATTTATTGTTTTTTCTCGCATGACCGACTGCATGGTCAAGTTGTCGGCAGATAAAGAGTTTGACACCTGGCCACGTCATACCAAAGCCATTTAACCCCTTCTCAGACTCGTACATAATGTAATGTATCCTGGAAAGTTTCCATTCTTGGCCATGTGCGTACCATAAAATGATTTATCTTTTTAAAACTGAGGTGGAAAGTGGTGTATAATTTCTTACAGTGTTCAAGAAAGTGGTGCAAACAGTGTTCAAGAGTATTGTGTATCTTCAGGAATTCTGGCAGAAACTCAAAAAAGGGGGGGGGGGACTTATTCCAACCAAACCCCCAAGTCCAACCAATGCTGTTCTTAGCCAAGGTTAAAATTGGGTTGGGGGGGGGGGAAGCTTGCTTCTAGGCCCCTATAAGTGCAATGTGGAGGGGCTTTTAAAGGCTATTTATTTGTTTATGTAAGTTTGAACATATCTGCAAAGATTTCCTCTTCTTAAGAAATCAAGATGCTGTTGTTTTGCTACTTGAAAATTAAATGGCAGGGATTTTACCCCATTTCTTCAAAAAGGAAAACAAGTCCTCCTCTTTACCCTCTTTAACAGAAACCCTGATCTTACCAGGTCCTTCCATGTGAGCAAGTTCATCCGCTTCTTTTTCTAAACGCATCCTCTCCTCATCCACTTCTTTGACACTCTCTAAAGCTGTCTTATCACTTGCTTCCATCTCCCTTGTCAAATGGAATATATCAATGTGTGCAGGGATTTCTAGTTCTCTCCTACCAAGAGCAGCGAGAAGTGTTGATTTGCCTGTGAAAAGGAAACATGATGTTCAAAGAAGGGCTTATGGTCACATCAAGTTTTGATACGTTCCATCGGTACTCTAAGTATTTTGGTAAAATTTGCATAAAAATCTAATGTGTGGTTCTCAGCATATGAGCAGGTAAAGTTGTCACAATTATTAAAATGAACTTGAAGTGCAAACACATATGACATCATATCCTCACATTGAAAGTCAGCCTTTTGTTTGTCTTTAAAATTTACAAATTTTCTCCCCAACAACTCCACATTATCAGAATGTGATTGAATAGATGGCATGAGAACTTAACAAACTTTGCATTCCCCACTGAGAGGTCCTCTTCCTACTAACTTTAAGGTCAACTCAACAGTGAAAAACAAACGGAAACGAAGCATTCCTTGTCAATGTGAGGAATTGATGTAACCTCTATTGCCTGCAAGCTCACTTTGGAACACAAATCTTGTGAATTCAGTTACTGATATCTACAGTGATTCAAATCCGATTTGAATGGAAGTTTCACTACTCGGTGTAGACTTGGTTCCTCTTTCACATATGTAAATTATATTTTTGCTTTAACTTTCCTTGCCTACAGGCTGTACAACAAGGGTCTGCAAGTTAAAGGACTGTTAGTTAGATGGAACTTTAAGCCTCAGTTTCTAATCAACTGGTTTATAAAGTCAGGCAGCCTTTTTATCCATTTGGGCTCACTTCTGAGGGAAGGGAACAACTCACACTGGTTTTTGCCGACCCATACTCATGACAAAGTCAAGCCCTTACAGCTTGCACACATTCCCACCATGATTACCATAAGTCAGCCAACAATTTCCCAGCAGTGTGCCTGCAAATAATTCTCAACTTGTCCACAAAAATTACCCCTGAACACATTACAGTATTGCTACTTCAATAATAAACTGAGAATTTGAAGACACAAGAAGTGCTATTTTCTGCCACCCAGAAAGTATGTTTTTGCCAAAATTTGAATAAACTCTCCACACTGGTCAACTGAGGTGCTACATTCTGTACACTTACACAGGTTTTCAAACAATTTGCATTCCACATCTTTCTGGCTAGAGGATTTGCTTTTGTTTTGAAATTCTTTTTTGCAGTTCTCAAATGTCATCTAAGAAGGATTAAGCTCTTGTTTCAAGGACACCACCCTTTCAAGCAGACAACCAATGAATACAGTTTATACAAAGGGGAAGGGGAGGGGATAGGGTTTATCAACTATATTCTACAGTTGCTCACAAGTGTTTGTGCAAAGGAATGTTAACTCCCAAAATGGGAGGTATTCTCAAAACTAGGATGGGACCTCATTCCCTCCAGTAGACTATTGTTGAGAGGGATTTTGTAAAAGATGGGGAACCTTGATCATTCACATAGAGGTACAGTAGTGCACCAGATGCAGTGTCAGCTGTGTTTATTTTGATCGGACTTCAGGTTTACAGCCACACATGGAGAGATTACTTTGTTCAGTAGCGTGTCCTAATTGTACTTCAATCTTGGCCCCCCTGAAGTGTGAGGAATTTCCCACGGTTTATTTTCTGTGTTGGGATTCTGAAAAAATTAGCGTGATGCCCACAATCCCACCCCTTAGTGAAAACACTGTTACTCACCCACAAGGGATTCCGCCAGAAACACAAAAAAAAGGGGATGAATTACTGCTAAACCCCAAGTCC
Source organism: Holothuria scabra (assembly GCA_037179385.1). Taxonomy (NCBI): domain Eukaryota; kingdom Metazoa; phylum Echinodermata; class Holothuroidea; order Aspidochirotida; family Holothuriidae; genus Holothuria; species Holothuria scabra. The sequence continues at coordinate 11,956,813 of CM074196.1, read as the reverse complement.
AAATTGACGCTGTCCTAGGCTCAAGTTTTGAGTGGGATCAGGGGGACAAAAGCTTGCTTCAAGGTCCCTGTAAGGTGCAATTTGAAGGTTTTCAAGGCCATTTATTTGTTTAAGTTCAGACGTTGCTGCAAAAGTGTCATCTTTTTAAGTAAGAAACCAAGATACCTGTATTCACAATTTTCTCATTTTTATGGAAATGAAAATGGGGGATTTTACTCACCTTCTTCTGGAAAGGGGGGGGGGCAAATCCTTCCCCCTTTCCCCCCTCTGACAGAAACCCTGCCCACTTTGCCTTGATTGTAATAACTTAAGTGAATAACACAATTTTCACAAACAACTACATGGCAACATACTGAGCTATTCCCAAATTTTAATGCTTCTTAAAATAGACACATGCAAATGCTTTTGTTTTGGACAAATAAAGGCAGGGTAAGGGGAGGTTACTTCAAGGAAAATGACCTATACAATATTCAATGCCCATTTGTACAACTTTCCTCTGGATCAGCTATCGAAGTTTTTAAGATAGGTATAGCCTATAAACTTTCTTCTCCAGGGTCTGACTCAAAAGGCTGAAGAACTTACCACAGCCATTTAACCCGACAAGTCCATACCGGCGACCACAATTCAATTCAATTTGGGTATCAGAAAATAGCTCCACTCCATGGAAGGTGATTGAGAAGTTGATAAACTTTAAGTCACAGCTACTTGGATGTGATGTTAAAACTCCTGTAACTGACCTGGCAGCAGCAGCTTCTAATTCAAGAGCATCCATTGCACTGATGACTTCCTTAACTAAGTATGAAAATGAAACAAAAATATTTTTAAGGGCTTATCCTCTCACCGCAAACTACAATTTTTGTAGAAGTCCACAGTGAGTCTCAATTGGCACAGCTCCTTGATTGACAGTTACTGTAGTTCAAACAATGCAGTCACAGAAGCTCAAAGTACAGAGCATGTACTGGGAGTGTTTTGATTACACCTTGGGGTCTTGTATACTCACCCTAAACAAATAACTGAGATTGTGTCTGAATGAGGATGAATTTAATGCAGTTGTGGGCGGGGCAAATTTATGTTTGTAGGTTCAGAGAATTGAAACTGTTTGGGGTGAGAGGATCAGGCCTCTTTGAAGATGTTGATTTATTTGAAGGTGACCATTTGACATCCTCACTACTGCAATGCCTTTCAAAGACGCAAGATCTAACCCCAATAAAATTATGTCTTCAGAGTTTACTTAATGGTTCTTTCATTGGACATTCGAGAAGATGTTGAAAACTTTATTTTGGATGGGTTATTGGTCAAATAGTCAAACAGTTCATCCTTCTATATATACTATACTGTACGTACAAAAAGTTCTTTTAAGTCTGCTGGGAGAGATTATCATCCCATCTTAAAAAGGAACCCCACTTCCAAAAAGAAAAAGAAAAAATACAACATACGTTATGGTAGTTCTACAATCTTCCAATTTGTCAAGTACAAAGCTTACTAAAAACTTACTAGACCCTATGATGGGGTGACCATCAAGTGTGCGAGCCTGTCAAGTGCGCATATGCATTAACATAATGAAAAAAAATCTTGAAATGACAGAGCTCTTACTCTTAGGTGTGCATTTGACCATACACTGAGTATACAGTGGTACTGAAAATATTTCATAAGACCTACCTCCATTTGTAGCAGGGGTGCTAGTTTTGCCATTTGGTTTGTTGTCCTTAGTTCCATTCTCTGTTGTTCCATTCGTGGCAGCTTTGGTTGCACTATTCTTGCGTCTTCCGGGTGGTGCCCTCTTCTTTGGCATGATGATGAATTTGGTTGGAATTTACGTGACTAAAATGGAAAACAAAGCACACAACATGAGAAATATTTTTGTCAGTTTAGGCTATGTAACGTTGCATTTTACTTAGGCTAGGCCTAGCCTATGGCTAAGTGAAAAACAAGTAAACCTTGCTCCAGAGAATATTAATGCCTAACGTTAGGCTACACTGTACTTAGTGTAGGCTATACAAAAGTCAATGTGTGTGTCATACTCATATTTTATATTTCACGCTAGCCTAACGTCGCAACCTGTAGCCTAGCCTTTACTTCGACATGTATGTATTTTCGAATCATAACTGGTTGTTGTAATACAACGGTTCTTCCAGAAATACAACTTCAATGATGAAAAATTGCGATCACTTACACTATTCAATTAATCCCCTAATAAAACCCTCAAAATATTTTCCACTTAATCCACAAGACCACTGAGATTCCAATCTTCCTTTCTTCAGTAAGTCGCCGGCAATTTTATTTTGTTGGTCACTTCCACAGATAACTCATGCATGAATAAGAAGAATGCTCAAGAAGTACCTACATGCTTAGGGCTAAGTTCAAAGTGTCAATTTAGTCACAATGGACTTTATTCTCAGAACAATGGATTCCTTTGGTAATTTTAAAGAAAAAGTAAAAACAAAAACAGAAATAAAAGACAGAAGAATCTTGTTGAAAGTGTTGGAAATGCAAATGAAGTGATGTACAAAATAAGCTGTAATACTGTAGGTGAACATCTTTTCTCATCTGGTGCAAAGTTATTAGTCACACAAATACCAAGAAAGAACGTCACAGACACACATGGCGCGAGAATTGCACAATCGCCCAAATTGAACTTACTAGAAGCCGTTTTTTCTGTTACTAAAGTATTGGAGCGTTACACCGCTGGTTTCCTCTGTACTGTACTTACCCACAATCGCGGCCGTTAATTGTGTTTGGGAATGTAACTTTCCTGACATTGATTGGCATTCCTGTACTAGTGGGTTACATGGGCCCGAGGGATTTTCTAGAGGTTGTGACTGATGGTTTCTTTACCCAGCATGTTCTGTTTCCCACTCGTGAGGATAATTGCCTTGATTTGGTGTTAAAAGAAGGGTTTCAGGTCACAACAGGGGTATGTTAGAGGGGTACTTATTTTGAGCATTTGGAGGAAATTTGCATTGAAATACGATGTGTGGTTCCCAAGATATGAGCACGTAAAGTTTTCACATTTTCAACAAAAAGTAAACTGGAAGCAAGCACATATGACATCACATCCCCTTATTAATGGGCAGTCTTTTGTCTTTTTTAAACTTTATACTGGATTTTCTCCTCACTCATATTATTAAAATGTGATTGCATAAGTGCCATGAGAATTTTACAAACTTTGCATCCCCCACAGGGAGGTCATACTCCTATTAATTTCAAGGTTAACACAACAGTCTGATAAAACCAAGGAATACAAAACATTCCTTGTCAATGCGAGGAAGTGCGGATATAAGCTCTTCCGAGTCTGTCCTCAAACTCACTTTTGAACACAGTCTAGGCTGATTTCATTTACTGATATCTCAAGAAATACATGTCCGATTTGAATGAAACTTTCACCACATTCTGTAGATTTTGTTCCTCTTTCACATATGAAAATTAAATTTTTGCTTAAACTGCCCCTTTAACTACTGATGAGAACATGGTTAGAAATGTAGCTAATGGTGGTAAGATAGGGTCCAGTGACCATGAACTTTGTTTTGGGTTACATTGATTGAACAATCATAATGGTAGTGACAAAACAATTCTAGATTTCAGCAAGGCTAACTTTACTCGTGCTAAGGAGCTTTTAACCATAGATTGGGCGGCCCGTTTGTCTCACTTAGACCCTGCTGAGTGGGTGTCCCTCCGGTGTCCCCTAACTGATGCCAGTTTTAGTTCCTCAGGCCTACGCAAATTTTGTAACACTTCAAATTTAACATCAAAACGTAGCCTCAACCTAGCTATCATATCGGACACCAAACTGCATAAAAGCCTGTCGGACATCAAAGTTTAAAATTTTCAAACTCAAGGGGCCCCTCATACAAGGGAGCAAATATCCGGAAGATCCAAAATTCTGTCAAGAATTTGGAAAAATTGGGTATATTGGCACTAGCGTTTTAAAAATTCCTCATCATTTAATTCTCAGCTTATTCATTTTACAGTTCAAGAGCAGTCGCCCCAGGCTTACGTTTGAAGCAACAGCTAAAAGTCACAATTTTCTTCTCATTTCTCTCCAAAGTATCTTCCATCATATTTTATGACTTCAATATTGCTTATCCAAGGCAAACCGATCAGTTATTTCTAGCTGATTTCACATTTGAAGAGAAGAATCGTTGTCACATATGACTCCGAACAGCCAATCGATCATGAAAAAGGACCGCAGTCTACGGTACTTCACTAGCCTAATTCAAGTTGGGATGACTGCTCTTGCCCTTTAATAAAAGTGCGCTTAGGGTCTCACACCCTCAGTAATTTCCCCATTGACTTTCACATTAAAATATCTCCCTTTCGAGGCTCCTGCAGCCTTGTCAAAGTTGACAGCTATCACTTGAGAGCCCATCACTTGAGAGCTGACAAGTTTGTCCCTCATAACGCTACAAAATTTCCACACCATGACCGTTTAGATTTTGAGCTAGAAGGTATCAAAGTTTCTGTAGGGTACTCCCACAGGCGCGGATCCAAGTTGGGGGGGGGGGGCTTTTAAGGCCTCAGCCCCCCCCCCCCCGTTTTCGTCACATCAACAAAGTCCAATGCACTAAAACAAGCGTAATGTTTATCTACGAGAATATTCAAGGGGATCGTGACCGGACAACTCCCCCCTGGACAATTCGCACCCGGACAATTCGCACCCAGACAACTGGCACCCGGACAACTGCCACCGGACAATTGGCAACCCGGACAATTCGCACCAGGACAATTCGCAACCGAACAATTGCCAACCCGGACAATTGCCCCGCGGACGATTCCCACCGAACAATTCCATTCTTACGTACGAATCTCCGCCACGAATTGCTCTCAATCATGCCATTTCCTGAAAGATGTGCAGGAAAACTCATCCCACAAAATCATACTACACTATGTGACTTAAAATGTAGGCTTAACTGTTTCCTGCCAGAAAGGTTTGAACTGCTATTATTTCAGATTGTAATGTTTTACATTCATATAACTGGGGTATCTAAAATACGTTAGAATTGAAAATTGAAATCGAATTTAGATACCGTTAAGCCCTTTTAGAGAATTATCCTTTGGTCAATTATAAAAAGGTCTGTTTGCTTTGCCAAACTCAGACTTGAATTCAGGCCTGAGTTCGTGCGCCGTGGAGGTTCAGGGGCGAAGCCCCCGTAGGTTACTGCGGAAGCCCCAGATAAGACTGTCCTAAGCCATGGCGTAGCCAGGATTTTTTTATTTGAGTAGCCAATTGCACAGGGTCTGATCGTCGGAATGGGGGAGGGATGTAAGGAAAATTTTCAATATTTAAGTACCCTCAGATGCAATCTGATGTAACATTTAACATCAATTGAGGTCATTTTTGTTTTAATTACCCAAACAATGACTTGCTCTGCAAAGAAACATTGGCACACTGAGTCCGGCACTGAACTGTCCTAAGGAAAGCTTTGCTTAGCAAATCAAAAGTTTTCAGTTCTACGGTGTAGCAGTATAACCTACAGTAGTCAGGTGTCTTCCAACACTAATTTACTTCTCATCAGTATCTCGGTTCACTTGTCAAGGAGGTAAATGACCATATTTACCATTATTCAGTACCATTATAGGGTTGTTGATTTTTATATAAGAAATTTACGTAGAGCAAGACTATAGGCGTATAGGAGCATTTCCAGTTGCTGAAGGAGATTTTTCCGCCCGAAATATATAACTCCACCCGAAAGACCATGGGCGTCCGCAGAAATTTTTACAAGGGAGAGGGCAAGGTCAGTCATGGATGATTGAATTGTGTACACTATCTAAGCGGAGCGCCACCACAGGTTGGCGCGGAGCGACCAAGAAAACTTTGGGCCTTACAAACCCTCCAGATGGCCGGAAACGACACTTGGCGAGTGTTATAAGCTGCATGTACCCAGCCCTGAAACAGGAATTTCATGTTTGTAATTTTTAGATTTTTAGAATTTTCAATGTAAAAAATTGTTGAAGGGAAATCTGCCTTTCGGTCACGGCCTTTCATGCCTATGCACGACAAAACTTACAACTGCCAAACAGCCTATATAGGCCTTTATTCGTTACCCAAGTATGAATCTCCCCTCCCCCCCCCCCCCCCATATTCGCCTTGTATATCCCAGTTACATTCGCGCGTCGCCACTTGAGATTAGCACGGGACCAAACCAAGACCAACGCATTCATCAATAGTCGGATGCCATATGCACACTATATACCTGACAATTAGTACAATTTTGGCATATTTTTTACAATTACAAATTTTCAATAGATATCACGAATGATGGTCCCCAAATTACGATTTCACTATTCAGCATACTATCTTCTCTTTTGCTATTCCTGGTCAAATGTCCGCATATTTCACGAGTAGAAACTGACGCTGTGAATGAAGACATTTTGATGATTTATTTTTAATTTTTTTATTTCAATTTTAATTAATTTTTTCACAAGTTTGATTTTCCCTTCCGGATGCCCATGCGAAAGACTAAGCGGAGCGAAACCTTCAGTTAGCGCATGAGCATACAGACAATTTTGAAACACTGCGACCTCTCAGATGGCCGGAAATTGCATTTGCAGGCTCGTGAATAGAATCTAAGCAGTCATTATTTTGAGATTTTGTTTGCAATAATATGCTGACTTTGATACAAATGAGTAAATTAGCCTTCACAATGATCAGAATATTACCACATAGAAGGAACAAATGCCATTTTCGGGCAAACTTTTAGCACATGCATACACCTGTACACTCCCGTCTTCCCATATAGGCCTAATCTGGCAATTGAGGTCATCTCACACATTTCTGCAAATTCTGCCCGAAACGGGCAGGCACAGTGTCGACCAAGTCTATGAAATAAGGCTGAATAATACTTGTTTAAATAAGCTGCCCGAATGAGTCGAAATTCCTGTAATCGTTTCGATTTTTCGTGAAAATTTTACTGTTACTGTAATGCGTTGTTTCGTTCAGACAAAATTTTGAAAAGATTTGGGCTCTCAAGATTAGGGACTCTTAAATAAATGACTACCCGACTTTTTCCAGGCCCTTGCCCGAAATTCAAGTTAGCTTGAGTTAGCTTCTTTTCGAAAAGTGGGTCACTATAACTACTGATTCTCTGGAGTACGATAACAAAGCTAAACAGGTAAACATACGATATTACCTGTATGTTATGTTATAGGTAGACAATGGGACCAAAAACATTTTCAAGAATTTTCTCTGTTTTTATCTGAAGGACATTCATGAACTTGGAATTTCACTTGTAACTTCCACGGGTTTTTAGAAAAGGGTCAGAACTTCTCAGTTCTTTTTATATCTGAAGCAGGTAAATCCCGCTCCCCACAGTATGAGACAAGTAAGAATTACTAGGGCAAGTACGCTGCTCAGTGTCTCATAGCCCGTCGGGCAGGTATCGTTTGAAAGTCTCCGCCACAAAGGCACACTAAAAGTGGACAAATTGATATGCATGCGGACAATGATACCTAAAGAACTGCCAGCCCGATAGACAAGTAACGAAAAAAGATTTTGTGGAAGCCTGTCTGAAGTTAAATAACCTCTTTCCCTTTCACTCTTCTTCTTTTCCCTTTCTCTTTGCTTCTCCCTTTCTTCTTTCCTTAATTTTTCTTATTTTTGAACGCGGTGGATTGAGCTCATTTTCCCGTCAAACCAATCGGAAGGGAGGCTCTTTGCTCCCTGACCCACCCTTGGCAAATAAGCTACTGCTTCTCACTATGTAAGAGACATTGAGAAGTATTCGGTGAATTTCCTGCCCAAAAATGCGAAATTCCAAATAAGTTAGAAAATAATTGTGAGCGTGTCAGTAAAAATGTAATAACGGTTTGCAAATTGTCGACGCTAAATTTGGAATACTTCAGTTATTTGTTTAATTAAAGCATTAGTAATGCGTATTTGATTGATCCCTTGGCCCCATATGGCTATGCCAGAATAAATTTAAGAGATTTCTTGGGTAAACATTTTACCAAAGGTCAAATGTGTAGTATTAGTAGTATGGACAACGCCAAGGTAAGGCTAGAAACGCACACAGCGCGCAAAACATTGACATTTTTAGAACGATTTATAAAAGGGCATAACCAAAATAAACCGTTGACTCTGTCGAAGAAATTTCTCAGCCAGGGAGGTATTTAATGACACTTTTAACACGTCTTTTGGGGAAATGAAAAATCAATGGCACGCGCACCCATTTCCCCATGCAAGTTGGTCCCACTGAGGAATGAAGTGTAAATCATAGCAAGAAAAACGGGATAGAATTATCAATAATATATAAAAGAAAAAGTCAAAACAAGCAAAGATTAAAGTGCGCGAAACGTGCAAACAAAATTGGCCATTAATAAGCATGACAACATAATTTTGATTGGTTTCTTACGATCACATGACCATATTTGTCTCGTTCCGTTTATCAGCCGATTCCCATTAAGAAACAAACCGATGTTTTAGAAAAAGTTTCGTACAGCAGAAGAGACTAGTATGTGACCAGATTGGTTGGAAATGTCGCCATTTACGAAATGTGGGACATTTTTCAGTCCTCAAATGCGCGGCATTAAGTAGGTCAATTAGGTTAATTATTATATAAAGTAAGCTCATTATAATACTAAGCAGATTGATTACAATATTAAGTGGGCTAATACGCCAGATACTTATTACATGACACAGTCATGATAGAGGGATGCTGTCATACGTTGGTCCGTTTTTCAATTCTCTTTCCAGATCGCATGGTGTTTGCTATCGTTTTATGTGTATTTATACCATCAATTTATTTAGAACCCTTTGGTCACCAAATTTGTGAGTGTTACAACCGTTTCATAAATTGATCATGACGGCACCTGTATACATTTAAAAAACGTGCCTTTAATGTTTCTCCAATTTCCTGGAATTTCGACAGAGCAATATGCTACGATGTCTCTCTACGTTTGAATTGCCTTTAGTTTAGGAATGTACAATATGCTGATATGTGTATCTTAGTAGCATGCACGTATATTTCAAGTGCCGGGCACGGGGGTTCGGAGCATGCACCGTAGAAAGCCAGCATGTATACGGCCCATTGCGATCCGTGTAAAAGCGATGTGACCGATTGAACAAAGTTTTCTAACGTGTCTAAGGTAAATATTACTAATAAACAAATGTACAGAAGGCAAGAGTGATCTAACCTCAAGTCAGAATTTTCGATGCAAATCTCGTCATTTTACCAGATGTTTTAACCATTTGATTTTCAATTGGCATATTCTAAATTAGAACAAAGGTTATTAAACACTTGCTGCACTCCATGCTTGGACAGTGACGTCAGTCCTGGAAGGGGGAGGGGCAGGTAGGCAATTGCCACTCCAATGAAAATATGGGGGTAAAAACGTTTTTTGCCCCTCCAATAATTCAAATAGATTTAAAATAACAAGAAAAACAACAAGCAGAAGAGACAAAATTTAACATTGTGGGATATGAAGCGCTTCCACAAAACGTCAATTTGAGTGCATGTGCGTATCACTGTGAGAGTGTATGTAAATTTGGTCTTTTGAGTATGTACGTGTGCGCTTGCCTTCGTACGGGTACATTGCTTCTTTATAAATCGGGTCCTGGACACGATCCAGGGTTCGGCTTACCTGGTTGAAGGCTGTACGGCATGTTCCTTTTTTAGTCATATCCCTAACGTTTTGAAAGGCTGAGAAGGCCACGGTCCGCTACTCGAGGTACTCGGCAGGCTTTTGGAAAATCTTTTGTGGAATATATCCCTATCCCCTGCCATATACACCACGGTGATACTGCGTGCTGAGTTGTCACATCCTAGTGAAAGTTGGTCCCTTGAGTTGATACCAGATGCAAAACAATCATTGCACCCTGAGGTAATTTAGATATTCTAAGCGCCTGGGAAATCACATACAAGGTACTTAGTCTTTAATCCATGTCCTCCACCACAATCGGGTTTTATGTAGGGTCATGTCCTAACGAACAGGTGCCGGTAACGTAAGTACAAAGACTGGACTAGCAGGACCGATAATGGATGTTATTGCCCAAAGTAAATGATAGACTATGCAGTGCTCACACCTATATTAAAGCTAATAAAATCTGGAAGTTAATTGAACTGCATCAGGGCAAATAGGCGTGTCGGGCTTGGCACTCGCGCATCACTTCCCAGTGTAGATCGAGGAACTGCGCCCTAAGATGTTTTCATTTTTTTTTTCTTTTGAGATACTTAAGGGATAGATGATGATCGCCACTTCCCTTTTTGATACTTACCATTGTCGGAAAATCATTAGTTTGTGGCTACAGGAATGTGAAGAAATGTTATCTGAACACCTTCTATTTAGGTTAATTAGAGTTTGGTGGTTACATCCTTGAATCAAAGGGGAAAGCCCTTCCAGATGAACCCACATTGGGAAATTATTGTTTTTCACGCAGTGTTACGGTACATATTTCTGGAAAAGACATATGTTTGGCAAGTTTCCATGTGATTTCTACTTTAGAAGACATTATCTTTCGTCGAAATCCAGGCTGTCTGAAAATAGCATTGCATTACAATGGAATTAATTAGCCTCATCGTGATATTAAAGACTTTTGTAATGTGGTTCAACTCACCTTGACTGCTGTCACAGGATAAAATAACCCTTCTTCTTCAGTTGCGTCGGGCACGTGACAGTAGGATTTGACTACGCAACTGACTGTCGGGAAAATGTGTCTTGGGGGAAAATGTACCTTAGCTACCGTATACAGTTTAATGCATCGCAAATGAGGGCTAGAATCGTCAGTTTTTACCAACCGCAGTTTGATTTAGCAAACCGTTCGTTGTAGCCAAGACATTTAAAAACGGATGGTTAGCTTTTCAGGAGTTGAGAAAGGTTACCGTATATTCAGTGTACCAACCGAAAAAAATAATAGAATTTCTTTTCCTTGCAATGTTACAGAAAATGTCACCAAACTGCATATTAGCACCCAATAACGAGAAATGTTTCAGCTCACAAATTGGGAAGGGAATACGGATACCTTACAAATTACGACGGCAACCGTAACATATAATGTTTGACGTTTTGGTCCTGGCATGTTGGAGTGTCAGACAGAGGACTGTGAATATGTTGAAGAGCAGAATTGCGTGAAGGGTGCGATATAGGCGCTTGTTGTCCATTTCGTAAAGCTTATTTAAAATATAAATATGACAATAAAATAAGCAAATTTCAGCATGATCAGAGAAATTATATGGATATCTTTAATAGTCTATTATAATAACTTTGGCAAATGTTCGATAATGGTAAACATGATTATCTAATTCAAAATGTCAAGAACTTTCATTCCTACAGAAAGCTTACTAATAAAAATTTTGTCTACTGCAGCATTGTAAATTTACTTTCAAAATATTTCAGTATATTACCCTTTCTAGTATTGTTATTGAACCTTAAAAATAAGCGGTCATTGCAAGCAATGACGTCTGTCCTTAGTTATATGCACCGTGGTCTTTGCAAGAAAGATCTCCAACTTTATACTATTTCGAGATAGGATACTGCAATTGTAACTTTTCGGCTAAGACGCGATACACGAATGTGTGCGTATTAAAGTTTGGTGAAACTGTTCCCTTCTTACTTCCTGTAGGTTAGTTAATTAGTTAGATGAAATTGGATGGGGGATGCTGTGCACTATATCCTCCCCATGAAAACCAACCTTCATATTCGGAACTACGTTAAAAATATGCTATTATGGAAACTTCTTTAATAGAACGAAAAATTAAAAGATTAAAAAATCCACGCTTTAAAATATAACATTAAACCGTTTCTCTAAAAATAGAAGGCAACGTACGAATGTCGCTTGACAGTTTTGCACACCCTCCCATGGAGGTTCTTACAGTGATTTTTACTTTAAAAATACAAATCTATTGATTATACAACTATAAACAGCCCGAGGAGTGTCTACAAGAAACTTGAAATGCTGTGATATGCTGTGAAATGCTGTGATATGCACCAACACGCCTTGGATAAGTACTATGGGAATGGAAGCTATGCAATATAAAGAAATGAATGATACTCAATGACAGTGGCGAAACTACAGAGGACAGGGGGAAATTGCCCCCTGGCTCTATATGAAGGGAAAATTCGGAAATTTGGTATTTTTGACATCAGTCAACTATAGTGTTTTTTTTTACTTTTTCTTCAATCTAATTCTCTTCAATAAAAGCTAAGTGTATGCAATTATTTGTTTGAAATATGAAAGACTGCCCGCGCTTTGCGCGCAGAAATTCTCATTAAACTCCTTGCAGTCGTGTTCCGTCATAAATCAGTTTGGTAACACTTTCTGAACTCTGGAAATGAAAAAATCACCAGATCATCAAGTGATATCGACAAATAAAGTGTTATTTTCATGAATTTTCTATCATTAAATTCCCAATTTTCCCATATATAAGCTCTTGACCCTTAAAATGTCGATTTACAGCCTCAATTTGTAGGTCTTAGATAACACTGTGTAACAAAAACAATCTTTGGTAGCTGTGCAATCTCAAACTTGCCAATAAGAAAAACAGATTCTTCAGTTACACCGAACTTTTCACATTTCGTTGTGTAGAGAACCCAGAATCCAAAATTTTCTCCCATACAAGTTCCACATTTTCAAAACTTTGCTGAATAGAGCTTCGCGCGCCCCAAATCACGACCCCAGAGCAATGACGTTCACGATGAAAAAAAATCGGTAAATTTGGGTGCTTGCCCCCGACCCGCACCCGACCGGAAAAGTATAGCTACGCCGCTGCTTAATGATCTGATGGTGTTCTTTTCACTCGATTCAGAAAACTAATCCCCCTTTTATGGCAATCAAACAAATTTAACTTTAATATACTTTTTACGATAGTCCATTTTACCTGTTTATAAAATACGCTTCTGACGGTTGCTATGATATTACGTTAGATAACCCGGAAAGGGCCACTTTCGGTGATCTCGTGCGTATTTTTGGCATAAATTATCCTTTTACGTTCCGCGCCAAGTAATGGTGGTGTTCCGCTTAGATAGTAGGACTACGACACCAACTATATCTCCCCACTTTCAAAGACAGATCACCGCCTATGATCCTCAGCAAATTGACTGATATTCATACGAACTTAAATTTGTAATCATTATGTATGATGAAAAAATGTTTCATTCGCTGGAGTAAGCATGATTTCCCCAAAAGATGGCCATGAATTACACCGAATCAATGGCATAGTAAAGACAAATAGCTTGAAGAGATAATGAGTCCCCGAGGCTTTGGTTAAGCGATTCGTCCTCTAGGCCGGGGTTAAAAATTCCCCAGTCAATTTCTCTGGAAGCAATCACCATTGAAAATTACCCCCCTCCCCGCCATTTGCGCTGGTAACGTCCACTTAAAAATCGGCACAAAACATTTAATTATTTTTTTCAAAATCGTACACTTCGCGACCTTCAAAACTACACTACCGTATTCTTTACACTGAGTGGTGGGGGCTTGTCCCAGAACATCTGCAAAAGTCAAACTTGAAAGTAAAACCATAAAACAGAATGAAGTGTTCTGTATCATGTCCTCTATGGAAAGAACAGGCACTTGGGAAAGTGTGACTCTTTGGTTTCTCGAAAGGAAATACCTCTGTAGTCGTGCGGGCATGACTTAGTTTGCAAAAACTAAGGTAGTAGGATCGCGGGTTTTAGTGTTGGCGCAGGGAGGTATGTCATCCTGGTTGGTGTATACTACAGAGGGTCCGCTCTATAGTCCACCGTCTCATTGGTCCCCCATTTAACGTAATTCTTCTCATTAGTCCACCGGTTAGGGTTTAGGGTTAGGGTTTAGGGTTAGGGTTTAGGGTTAGGGTTTAGGGTTAGGGTTTAGGGTTAGGGTTTGGGGTTAGGGTTAAGGAACCAATGAGACGGGGGACTAATGAAACGGGGTACTAATGAGACAGGGGAATACGATCATAATCCCCTTAGGTACTACTTAATTATTGAAGAACAAGACAGAGCTATTACTTTTGTTCACTGTCTGAAGCCAATTCCGAGCTTAACTGATTGAAATTGGATTTGTTGAAGCAAACCTTTAAGGAGACAAATTTTCAAGTGAACACTGTGTCTCAAAAGATAGCATTGTTTGGAATGAAAAAAAAAAACATATTGTAACTATTTGTTTCACAACGTATTGTACGTAATGAATGGATTTTTTACTACATTTTTGAAACCTTGAGGAACGATAACTTTTGATGTGAGAAATATTTTTACATCCTTTGAAATGTATCTAACCTTTTTGAGCATTTAGTGACCTAGTAACGTATACGTTTTAAAATTTTAGAATCCAAACTAATTTGTGGAACGTTTTCTTAATGCCAACGTTAGAGAAGTCAACTAACCATAGTGAAGGCCATTACTAAAATGAACAAACCTACACTAATTTTGCAAAGGTCATGTATTCGCGACTACATACGAATCCCTTTCGGGAAATGAAAACTACAGGCTCAAACGCTGTGCCAACAGGGAGTTGATAGAGATTGTCTAGCAACTCTCTGGTCCCAGCGTTGTTTTTCTTCGCGCTCACCACTTTTAAATATACTGCCTCATGAATCAGGTTTAATTTACTTCTCGTAGATCATCTCGCATATCATATAAATCTACACTATATCACTGTAAACCAGTAATGCCTTAACTCGCATGCAGCGGAGGAAATGGTCCCCATCAACAAACATTTTCAAAGTTTTTATCATATTAATTCACCCGTATAAAATGACAGCTATTTTTCCAACTTTCGTAAGATGAACTTTAGTGGGCACATAAAGTGTCCTTTCCGGTGGGTGTCATTATAAAATGGAACAAGAGCTTAGCGAAAGGAGATGCAGACTCTCTTTTACGACACTTTTTGGCAGTTCTAATACTCATTTCGCTAGATATTCAAACCAAGAGATTTTTACCATGCAGTTATATTCCGGAAATTTCATTCTTAAAATAATTGTTCCAAAAGACCTTTGAAAACCTGCAAATGATCCAAATCGCCCTATTTCTCCAATACATTTGCATTGATAATCTCAGCCTTCTGTTTGGCTTGGTTTAGGTTGATGGAGTTTGAAGCCTCAACATCTAACCTTTCATCTAGGGGCACCTTTAAGTGTTGGGCACTTAATATTTTCTCCTTTATTACTTGCGGAGTCATTCAGGGGGAGAGTATAGTTAAAACAAGTAAATGTGACCTGGTGAAAATGCCCGCCGAAAGCGTGGTATAGAAAAACCACACGTTCAGTGCAATAAAATTACTGAGTTTGAGTACCCTCTTTCAGGTGGCCGATGTGCACTGTCAAACAAGAAATTCCCTAACTGTTTAACGATAACCCTAGTCACTAACCTTGTCCCTAACCCGAACATAGAATGCAATCGATACAATACAATAACAAAGGCCAATCAAAAAAACACCTTGTTAAACAGTGCGCATCTACCCCTTACAGGAAGCTGTTCACCGGCCCTCTAACAGGGTCTCCCGTCGTTCTTCAACATTTGTAACACGAAGGGTGAAGAACATCTCTCATCCATCAGAAGGGAAAAAAAGACATGCGAACTAGTCACTCTTCTTTAATGTACTGCACTCGGCTAAAAGGAAGCCAGTACTTTGAAAGGGCTAGAATGTTCGGACCCGTACTAGTCCGTTAACTTCACATTTAATACAAAATGGAACAAAAGTGCATTAAAGGGAGTTGATGGAGGCATGCAATATAAAATGCATCATTCCTCGCTCTTACTTACAAGCCCGAAACCGGCTGTCTGAGGATCGTGATTTATGCTCTCCTACACACCTATCATCAGATACCTTTCCACCCTGTAAAATGAGCAGTCTGCGTAGATGGATTCTTTGGTTATTGAAGTGTCAAAATGGTATCAATGATCAATGTTGCAGAGCAGTGAGTGACGTAGCTACAGTAAGGAGGGGCGATTGCCCCTGTGAACAATTCGGGAATTTGCCATTTGAGGCACCAAACCAATACCGTACAGAGCGGCTTCCATACTTTTCCTTAATAAAATTCCGAATTCTTCTTACTTAAGCTTCACACTTGTAATTAATATTTGTTTTAAAAAAGGCAATTTTTAACCGCGCGCTTCGTGCGCCCTAACCTGCAACTCTTTATGCAGTAAGTGGTCTCTCATAAGGCAGTCAGTGGTAAACGTTTCCGAGCCGCTACAGTGCCGTTACCCTAAAAGTTTCTTTAATAAAGGCTTTTAATTTTTAAATATAAAGAAGATACAGTAACAAAGTTTCAGGAGCTTTTTGAATGTCGCATAGAAGCCTCAATCCGCACTCCTTAGAAAACGTTATGTAACAACAACGATCTTCAGTCGACAGGTTATCTCAGATACATGCTAACAGGAAACGAAGATTCTTCTTCAATATATTCAAATATCCAAATTTCCTTATAGGAAACCCTGAATCTAAACTATTTCTGGAAATACAAGCTCCATATTTACAAATGTGTAAAAGGACCCAAATTTTCGACGTGCGCAGTACAGTAGTGTTCAAACTTAGGAAAAAATCAAATCTTTTTGTTAAAAAAAGTTCTTGCTGGTATAGAAAAAAGCGAAAAAATAGCACAAAAATGTACCTATTGGTCAATGGGGTAGGGTGAGGTACATGGTCCAAAATTGTACCACCCCCACTTTCATGTTGCTTCCTACGCCACTGAGATATTCAGACAGCGAATTACCCTACGTCCCTATCACCCGCTTTCTCTAAGTTCAGCCCCCCCCCCCCTTTTGAAATGTGTGGACCCGCGCCTGACCCACCCCTAGCCTTTTCCAAAGCGGAAAACCTTCGCCATTTGACAACAATTTTTTAAACAACGTACATCACCATCAATCTTACCCAAATTTTCAACATCCACACTCTGGCAAGTTCTCTTTCATATTCAAGGACTTTCATTTTCCAGCTGATACGTTATCCTGACAAAATTTGGTCCAAACCAGAGTTAAAAGGACTACTTCTTTGCGGGTGTGCACTTGACGCTCTACAACACTACCCTAACGGAGTAGTGACTAGTTAGACCTTGGTGTTTCGGGCAGAATCATTTTTTCGGGCCAAAGTAGTTTTTGATAACCTTTTGATCACTAGTAATTGCAGTTGCTTATTTATTTTGAAGTGAGCATTTTATTGCAAACGGACTTTTAAAATAGCGAATGCTGAAATGCTATGTTTCCTGCCATCTGAGACGGTCAGATTTTTCAAAATGATTTTCTGTACGTTCCGCTCCAACAAATGGTGGCGCTACGTAAGTTATAGTCTTTCGGACAGAATTTCTGCCCCAAACTGAAATGATCGCCTACGTCTAGGTAGCTTGCGTAGCGCCTCAGTGGCTGCAGCCCTCTTTGGGTTTTTTTCGTAGCGATGAGCTGGACGAAAAAATTCGTCCGCCGCACGGGCTAACGTCTAGGTCGCTCGGCCTTTTTACTTTGTTTCCTAAAATTCGTAAATGTAAAAATAGCAAAAATACACTTCAGAAGGTTGCATGATACGTGGCACCAGATCGCATGCAGAAGACACCATTTTTGTTTCTTTTAACCACCGCAATTTCAACTTTCAGACTATTCCTGTCAAATTCGAAAATCTTGAACTATTTTGGATCTAGGTCTAGGCTCCCTAAAAGGGCCAAAACTTTTCAAAGGGGCAGGCCGGCGATCATTCAACATACTGTATGCCCCCATCCCCTCCTTGGGAGAAAACATGACCACGTGACTGATCCAAAACTACAGCTTTACCCGGAGTTAAAAAAAATTATCAGTTGGCATATACGGTAGCTCTTTCATTGAGTCAACATCAAATTCATATCGAAACGTTGCGTTTATAGCACATACATTACGGTGCGTGGGCAAACAGGTTTTCTTTATGATCTATGATACACCTATAATTAGGGGTTGTGTTATAACCCTTATCTTGCTATAGGCAACATAGGTTGCCGTGAGGGGCTTCATAATAGTATTTCAACTGTCATATCTATACTATACCAAAAGAATGTCCTCCATTTGCTAGCTTAAATTGTGATCTCTAGGCTATCACGTAGAATGATATCAATTTTTGGGAGGAGAAGGCATCAGTGTAGCCACACGGTTTTGTTGAAGTAAAATTGAAGAGTGCCCTTAAACAAAATGTAGCATGACATTGGTAATAGGCTGACTGGTACTTACCTGGCGAAGGAGTGTTTGTGATCACGGAGGCGGCCTTTTGGCCAAGGTCGTGTGTAGTATTTGTTCTTTTCATCCAGTCTAGAATTAGGAAGCCATACATGACAGACCAATGATATTAATGATCTGAGGGTGGTGAGGTTGGTCACGTATTGTCCTTCAGTGGACTTCCTAGCTTCTTCGGGAAGCAGTTTACTTTAGTTTCGCCGAAGGGCCCTTTGCCAGAGGTCGGGAGGACTTTAGAAAAAACTAGATATTGGTCATGGGCGGCGATCCTGGGGGAAGGGGGGGCAGGGGGATATATACCCCCCCCCATGAAATTGGATGGGGATACTGCATACCATATTCCCCCATAAAAACAAACCTTCAGATTCGGAAATATGTAAAAAAAGTTAAATATGCCATAATGAAAACTTCTTAATAGAACTAAAAACTAAAAGATTACAAAAAGTAACATAAAACCACTTCTCTAAGAATAGAAGTGAACGTATGAATGTAGCTTAACAGTTATGTACATCCTCCCATATAGTAGCCTAACTAAAACATGAACACATTACACAACCGAGCCAGTATCCTTTATCGCCTATCACCTTCGAAAGTGATCATCCATAAGTTATTTTCTTTGCTTAAAATAGAAGGTAAATATCCATTTCTTACACACAGTATTCTGATTAGGTGACTATAACATGCAGTGAAAGAATGTATTATATTTAAATGCCATCAAAATTGCAAGAGAGTTTTTTATTGCCCGACGCGCCGTGACTTTTTTCTTTTCTTTTTCTGAAAGATTTCATTCTGTAACAACTTGGGTTTCTGCTTCTCCAGATGAGTTTTATTATACCGCAGTTTAAGCCACACACGGTTCTTACAGTGATTTTTACCTTGAAAATCATTGTTGTTTTTTCTCTCTCTTTTCGGTTCAGTTTTTTCGACTTTCTTACAATCTCATTGGGTAAACACCTGATGGGCATAAACAATTAATTAATACTTTAGGCCATCATTCAGAATACTTTAATCCAGAAGATGACTGATGATTATGACCAATTAATCAGTATTTAGGCCTTCATTAAGAATGCTTAAAGAGACGTGATTTTCAGGTGCGGATCCAGATATTCTATAAAGGAGAGGCTGACTAAAGAGAAAGCAGGGATGTGAGGGAGTTGCAGTGCTAATTTTGCGTATGTTTCATTGTTGATGTTGCGAAAAAGGGAGGACTGAGGTCGTGAAAGCCCCCCCCCCCCCCACTGGATCCGCGCCTGATTACAAACAGAGTACACTTGCAAAAATATAAACTGATCAGTCATTATAAACCTAAAGGGCCCGAGGAGTGTTGACAAGAAACTTAAAATGCTCTGATATGCACCGACACGCCTTGAAATAACTAAAAATTTCTATGGAAATGGAAAATATACAATGTTAAGAAATCAATGGTACTCAGTGACAGTAGCGTAGCTACAGGGGGAGATTCCCCCTCCCCAATCTAAAAAGTGAAAAATTCAGAAATGTGCCATTTGTGACATCAATTCTGCAGTGTGGTTGTCCTAACTCTTCTTTCATGAAAAATTTTGGGAATCCGCTCGAATAAAAGCTCCATTTTTGTAGTTATTGTTCCAAAAATGCAAAATTTCCCGCGCGAAATTTGCAGTTACTAATTGTGAATCAATTTGGTAAACTTTTCCGAACTCTGGAAATAAAAAAATAACGAGATCATCAAGTAATGTCGGCAACTACAGTGCTATTTTCATGAATTTTCCAATATTAAATTCCAAATTTTCCCTAATATAAGCTCTTGACTCTAAAAATGTCGTCGTACGGTCTGAATTTGTAGGTCTTAGATAACACTGTGTAGCAACAACGACCTTTGGTAGCTGTGCAATCTCTCTGACTTGCCAATAAAAATACAGATTCTTCAGTTATCCCGAACTTTTCACAATTCCTTGTATAGGGAACCCAGAATTCAAGATTTTCTCCAATAGCAGCTCTATATTTTCAAAACTTTGTTGAAAAAAGGCAAACGTTTCGGCGCGCTTCGAGTGCCCCAAATCACGTTCCCAGAGCAATGGTGTTCACACTTGAAAAAAAAAAGTCGGAAAATTTGAGTGCTTGCCCCTCTGGAAAAGTAAAGCTACACCACTGCACAATGATTTACTTTTTCCTCGATTTAGAAACTTTATCCCCTTGCAAAGCATTCAGACAACTTTTACAGTTTTACTTTTCTACACTTTTTGCGATAGGCCTTTATACCTTTCTATGAAATCGCCTACGCTTCCAACCATTATCATATTATCACGTTAGATAACCCGGAGAGGGCCATTTCCGGTGATCTCGGGCGTATTTTTGGTTGAAATTTTCTTTGCACACTTCGCACCAACTGGTGGTGGCGCTCCACCTAGAAAGTGACACAGACTCTACCCCCTACAGACTGATCGCCGCCCATGATATTGTGTGGCTATACCAAAGACTTCATATTATGGATGCCCCATATGTTTTGTGTGCTAAGTTTGAGCTACAATCCCCGACAAAACAAATGAAACAAAATCGTTGGTACGGTAACGAAATGCACTCACACTCTCAGACTTCCCTTGAATCCCCCTTCCCCCTTTCAATGTTGTGTCCTAGCTGATTGTTGAAAGGTTGTTGCCAACATTGAAAGGGGGATCGGGGAAGGTGATTTGTTTCATTTACTTTTGTCGGGGATTGTAGCCTGCGGAGCAGACTCTGTAGTAGCCGAAAGATGGCGCTCTCTCAAAATTATAATACACCTCTCTAAACAGTATAATATACAGAGTCTGCAAACCTTCGTCCAGTTTGGGAATCCCGCATTTTGAGGGACGAATTAGTAAACATGAGATGGTCACTTGGTGCACGAAACAAGTATGAATAGTGTATTTTGGTACATACAACTGATACAACGAACGGCGAACAACCTAATTAGCTTTTGTAGGTGGAAAATGTGTACCAGGCTATACGTTCGATGCATAAATATTACGTATTACGCGAGATATATTTTAATATTTTAATTTTTGTCGTGACGTCATATTTGGTAGTCGTAAATGAGAATCTCTATAGAAAGTTGGCAGGCTGTTGTATACCGTAGGTATGATGCCATGTAACTTAGTTGGAAACGTTGACTGTTCAGCCGTTGAAAGACTCGTAGTATTATTTATAGTAGCGAAAGTAAGATTTTTGATGTTTGAATGTAGTAGTTGAAACGCAAACACAACAGCCTGCTTACAGCAGGCTAAGTTTGAGCTTACTTAAATGGTTAGGTATAAAAGAAATATACTTGAAACTTTAAGAAAATTTTTGAAAAAATTTATTTTCAATGAACAGACAGAGGAAAGCATTCTGGTACTTTTCTTCCAGTCATGTTTTTGTTTTATCTGAAGTTGAATAGGTCAATTATCAGGGCTTGAAAAAGCTTGTAGGATGGACTGTCCAAAATTGACCACAGGCAGGTAGAACAGGGAGATAAAGGGAAAGGCTTTGACATCCTTCCTCCTTTAATTTTTTTTATCAGTGATGAAGAAGGACTGAACTCATTAGGTGTTTTGCTCCTCCGGAGCTTGTTTCAGGAAGTCATGGGAGACAGACTTCATATTATGTTGTTGGTAGATACTTAAAAGCCCTATGAAAATTTGCCTTAGTATAAGTTGCTTTTCTATGGTTGTCTAATAGACAGCATGCCAAAAAGGCTACAGACGCTTTCTCTGAGTCAGGTGCAGATTTTGACATGTAGTCTTATGTTTTGTTGATTTCATGCATGGAATTAATGCAATCCTCCGCCATCGTAACCTTTGATTCCGGGCTCCCGTCTCCACCGTTGTCCCTCCTATACCTATGTCATTGTTTCGTATTGTCGTTTTGAGAAATCACCACTGAAAGTTTTATTGTGGAGATCAACCTTATGTGTATTTAAAAGAGTAAAAATGATTTTTATTATTGGGAGGGGGAAGTTGGGGTGGAGAATTAAAATTTTTCTAAAAGTTGTGGGTATTTTGCTTTGCTGCTTGATGTGCACATATATCTCACAAAGTGAAACTTGTACCTTCTATGAGTTATAGTGTTAAAGACATGTTGGTGGCTTCAGGTCTCGTGAGGAGATAGATGACTTTATCCTGTCTGTCGCAGTATCTTTTCTCCTAACTCAAGATATTAGTCATGGTCTCTCTTTTGTGAAAAAATACCTCTTCTTTTCCTCAAAGCAACAGAATGTTATAAAATGTGGGCACATTGCCTCAGATTCCTAGGGTGTATGTAGCACTGAATTGAATGTTGTTGCTTAAAGGCATATTCTAATGGTTTTCCTCTAAGGTCTTGCAATAATAATAAAAACATTCCACACCATGTCTTCCCGGACCATGTGGCAATACGGTACCCTTTTCCTAACTAAAAATGTCCCTCTTTAAAGACTGGTTACTCACGTTAAAAATACTGTCACTTTTCCAAAAAAAAAAAAAAACACAAAAAGTTATGTAAATGTGGGCACACTCTTTAAGATCTCTTTGTTTTCCTTTATAATTTGTTTGTAATCTGTTTGTCCTTGAAACTTACTTGATACTTTTGAAAGGTTTGGATAGATACCCGTTGATCTAGTAGTATTACCCTACACCATATGTAGGGTACAGCAAACAATGTTGCAAAATGTTCCGTGCCGTGACATCAAAATTAAAAATAAGTTGAATGCAATTTTAGGTTAAATTAATGTGCTGCGATAACATTACAGATTTCCCATTATGTACTAAATCTGTACTAAATCTCAAGAAACTTTTCGTTACTTTGAAAATCAGTATCTTCCGGACGCTAACGAGATGCATTTTTCACCTCCTGAAAGAGATATTATTATGCATATTTTTAAAGGGGATGAATTTTGTCTCCGCAAAAAATTAAAATTCCTTGCATGAAACTGTAAAAAATGACAAGTAACATTTAATTAGAACTTGAAAGTGTTAATGGCTAATGTTTGTACATTGGATGTGTACTTGTTGCTTTATTAACACATTGACGCGTTAGTCAGTAAATAAGCGTTACATGTCATTTTTACAGTGTGCAGCGGCACCAGACAGTCAGAATTACAAATAAATTGAATGCAGCGTCAACTCAATGTATCACGATGACACCGCAGGTTTCCCATAAGGCCATGGACGGGTTGCCACACAGCAAGGCATTTTGACTTCAGAATGAAGATTAGCAGTATGTAGGCAGCGTTAGGGGATTCAGCTTCCTAAGATTTTTATGGTAGCAGCATGGCTGGCAGGCCTCACGTGACCTAGTGTTGACCAAACACAACCTTTTTTCTGGAATCCAGGATCTAGTTGTCATTGAACTTTCTGGTTTAACCCCTCCCCAAGCGGAACTTCCTCCAACGAACAGATCGAGTAGGGACCCGAATCCTGGTTCTCGGACCTTTTAAGCTGTGTGAAAATAGTCAGTGGAGAGGGAGGGAGCAAGAGGGGGACCTCAGCCCGATTTGAGGGAACACAATCATGCCTAACTTGCGAGGGGGTGGGGGCTGTGGGTACAAAATTTGAGGGGGGTAAATTTCCCTCTTGCTCCCGAAACCGCCGCCTCAGACTGCCGGATGCTCATAATACGTGTTCGTTTTCAAGCTCAAGGAGAAGGTAGGAGTTAAATTTTTGAGTTCAAAATAAGCTTCGTTGGTAGGCCTAACACCAATTATACCAGGAAACAACCGGTGCAGACGCACAGTATATATGGAGAAACATTACATTACGCCTAAACATACGCCATATTGATTGGGTTGCGTTACATGACAACTTTATTCATGCGAACATGCATGTTTTACAAGGTATATTCAGAAGAAATTTTTGAGTAATGTTTGCGTTATGAACTTTGATTCCTCTTTGTCTGAAGTGATCTCTCGAGATATGGTTGATGCATGGGTAGCCATTCCAACTGTAATATACAACAGCGTCACGCTAAGAAAAACGAGAAACGCTGATCTTAGTTTCATTATACTCCCTTTTTATTGAAATTTTATATCTAACCTCGATCATCTTTAGGTTGAAACTACGATACAAAATTATATACAATTTTACACACCAGAAATTGCAGCCGCACGACACAGAATAATAGGATTGAGAAGATAGCTGGTAGACATGTGGAAGCCTCAGAACGGAAGAATTATTCAAACTAAAAAGATTTTCTCATCTGAAAAATGTACACTC
Organism: Holothuria scabra; assembly: GCA_037179385.1. Taxonomy (NCBI): domain Eukaryota; kingdom Metazoa; phylum Echinodermata; class Holothuroidea; order Aspidochirotida; family Holothuriidae; genus Holothuria; species Holothuria scabra. The sequence continues at coordinate 11,932,526 of CM074196.1, read as the reverse complement.
TAGCAGGGCCGTAGACAGGGCGCGGCGTTGGAGGGGGGGGGGGGGCAACAGCGGATAAGTGATCGCCGTCCTGGGGAAGGGGTATAAATCACATATCTTAAGATATGCCGGTATTTTGCTCAAGTTGTTTGTGTATGTTCCATTTTTTCAATAAGCAATAAAACTTTAACCCAAAACTTTATTTTTTTTTGGGGGGGGGGGAGTTCCCAGGCCCCCCCTCCCCCGTGGCTACGTGCTGCACTCTAGAAACCAAAGAGTTAATTTAGTCACGCTTTAATGGAAGAAAAAACTAAGGTGAATTCACTCCATTAAATTGTTCATTCACTCAAAGAATAATGAAACCTACTCAAAATAGAGTGAACTTTACTCCAGGAAGAGTAAATTTTAACTGTCTAACGAGTGCCATCAGGGATCACTCTTTTTTAAGAGTGGTCACTGAGAGCACTCAATTAAGATTGAAACTTCGCTCTTTTGGAGTGAATTTCACTCCTCTTGGAGTGAACTTTTCAACTTTCTATCTTCTAAAAAGTGAAATTTCACTCTTTTTATTTAAAAAAAAAAAATATTTTCTAAATTATTTTCTAAGTTACGGTCCAAAGTTGTGGTCTAAAAACTCTTAAAGGGCAAGAACAGTCGCCCCACCTTTTTTTTAAAACAACAGCTATATCTAACAATTTTCTTCCCATCTCTCTTTAAAATATCTCTCATATTATTTTAGGATTTAGCAATTTCATATATTCAAGGTAAACCAAGCAGATATTACTAGCAAATTTCAAATTTGATGAAACAAAATATGTCACATGACTCTCAAGAGCCAATCATAAAACAGGACATTATACCACACTACTTCAAGTTGGTGTGACTGATCTCAGCTTGCCCTCTAAGTGGTACTTCAGTCAACGAGGCATAGTGGAACCCTGCTTAGTAGTGCTTTTAGCTTTTGGAGTGACTGTTTTTAACCTATCAAGGCAAAACCAACTTGACCATACGGTACCTTAAGGGAAGTATTGTGTTTAAAATGCTCCAAAAAAAACAGTACAAAGAAAATGGCCCAGACAAAATCCCAGCAATAGCCACATCTCTTCAAAGTACTATGTGCAAGAACAGCCATAGACGCTGCGTCATTTGAAATGTTGAAAGTTTGGGTGAACAAATTATTCTTGAGCAAGCAACAAACAACAGAATTTCTATATGTAGGGAACTTATTTCTTGAAAAGAAAGCTACCATACTGCCTAATTTTTGAAAATCTATCACCCTGTGTCAATAAATATTAGTTTTTAAAGGATGAATTTTTCTTGCGATACAAACGCAATATTTCCCTTTAAACAACTGAAGGAAGGTTGCGTTAGGTTAGGTAAGGTTAGATAGACGTTCATGCCTCAGGTTTTACAATCTTCTGGTTTAATGTCGGCGCACACGGCACCTATTCCTGTCGTGTGGCCCCTGAATTGTTATCCCTACCCCCATTGCTTAATTTCGGGGCCTCACGCACAACGAAAAATTCCAGTCGAGTAATGTGCTTGAAGTATTGACTTTTTATTGGAAAGTGGTGCGGAGGGTGTTGAAGAGGGAAGGAAAAACAGTAGTAACACTTACTTATAAGCCGAGCCATACAGCTGCAGTGTACAGAAAAGTTTTTCCTAAAAATGACTCTGGGATTCTTTGGCCTGGGGAGATTCAGCTCGGTATATTTTAAGGAAATAAGTCTGAAAATGTACAAACTTCCATTTCAAATATAGAAGGCAAGTCCATAAGTGTATATTCATTCATGATGAACAACATAATCACTGTCGCGCCGTCCGAAGACGGAACTGCTCGAGTAGATTTGTCGTAAAGGCTCCCTTTGTTACTGTGTCGCATATCCCTAACAATCTGACGCACGATTGGACGTTAACGGTCACTGTACTTTGCATGATCCTCTCTTCAAATACAACATTCTGCTCTTTGAGGCGAATAAGTGAACTGAGTTACTTAAAATCTAACAGATAAAAAGTTGAATTATTGAAAATAGTCCCGACTCCATGTCGCAGGTACGACAAGGATTCCGTTCTTTTCCCACAGAATACCGGTAGCGTATGAGGATCCCGTGTACGGCTATGATTCTGTCAAAAGGGGCAATTAGTTATGAAACAGAAGGTACAGACGGTTAGAAAACCATTTTGAAAATGGAACTTGTTTAGACAAAGGGGTGGGGGGAGGGGCAGCCAACGGCCGCATCGCATATCCCTGATGACTTATCGTACAATTTGACTTTTATGGTCCCTGTACTTTACATGACACTCGGGCTCTTCAAATGTAACATTCTGCTGTTTGAGGCGAAGAAGTGCGTTGAGTTACTAAAAATCTAAGAGTTTAGAAGTTGAATTGAATAGTTTCATTTTTTGATGAGTCACACACTAAAAACACTTATTTTGTCCCCACCCTGTAAACAGGTCTAAATTCTAAACATTTTTTACCTATTAAACACTATTAATGTTTAGCAATGAAACACGTTTAAAAACGAAATGTTTCGGAAGTTAACAAGTGTCTTCAGTATCTAAATATTTTTTTAGAGTGTGAGTCAGTTTTAAAAACTTTTAAGTTCTGCCATGCATGGCTTGTTTCGATTTAATTGTTCAATGTTCAAAGTTCAATGATTCGACTGAACAATGAGGGGCATCCTCAGAATCGTTGGAATAAACAGTACACGGCCGTAGCTTCAACACATGTTCCAAAGGTTAAGCTCTTAAAAAATTAATATCACATCGTTTTTTGTTGATCCATTGCAAATATAAGGGGGTTTTGATGGAGTTTGGTTCTGAACTGCACATGTAATACTAGGCTCAAGCCGCCGACCCTTTAACGGCAACGCTTACTTGAAACAGGGAGTTGTCAGGGCCCTGACAACTCCCTGCTTGAAACGCCCTTGTAAGGCATCGTAATATCGACGAACCTTTCATGCCCATTTCTGTATTAGGCATGCGATACATAAATTATACATTAGTCCCGGACTTCTTTGGCGCAAAGATGAAGGGTAGATGCGCACTGTTTAACAAGGTATTTCTTGATTGGCTGTTGCCATTGTATCGTATCGATTGTACTCTTTGTTCGGGTTAGGGATTAGAGTTATCGTTAGCCAGTTAGGCAAATTCTTATAAAACGGTGCGCATCGCCCCAAAATGAAAGGCTCGGTCAGTTGATCACGTTCATCACGTTCATCCAAGGAGAGCGTGGTGGCCTATTGGTTAAGGTATTGGACTTGTGATCTAAGGATTGCTGGTTCGATTCCCAGCTGGGTCATTATGTTGTGTCCTTGAGCATGCTTTATCCCGATTGCTTCTCTTCAACCAAAAAATAAAAAAATAAAATGGGCACCTGTGAGGTAGCTTGTATAGTGATGCGCTGTATGTGGCTGCTCCTATGGAAAGTCCCCCAGGGGACACGATGAAGTGGCATTGTGCCGGGCACGAACAGCAAGATATGTTCACTTTCATAGTGTGGGTTTGACGAGTTACCAATGACCAGGGGTAATGATTGTGAAGAGCTTTGAGATGTTGAACATACATATAAGGCGCTTTATAAATCCAACCATTATTGTTATTATTATTACTACCAACTTTGAGGTTTTCAACGCTTATTGACGGATGGACAACAACGTTGTGCAACGTGCTATCATTTTCATCTCAGTACGACTTGCGATGCGATAGGCGGAATGCAACTGCCGCGGCACGTATCAAAACCTGACAACCAAGTTCAACGTTCCGCAACGCACCGCGAGGCTTTCCCCACACATCCCATGCTACCCAGTGGTCTACGTAGCTGGTACCCCGCGGAGCGGACTCGGTTTGTTCACTCCCCCTTTAAGGCTTCACAAACCACCGTCCGCCAAAACGAAGAGGCCTGCGTCCAATTTTAGACGCAAACTTCATTACCATAATATGACTTATTCATGTCCTGCCTCATTTTTTATGCTATTGTTTTGAGCGAGTGTGTGTATTCTTGTTGCTGTAAACTGAAGGACTAGATTGAAACCTGATCCGATCACTGCTGCGTTGCATAACCAACTGTCCAGCGGGTACTACCGGGAAGTGTGCTTTACGATGTCATATCAACTCTGTGGGTAGCATAGGCTACTGCATGATTTAAAGGCGACCAGATGTTGCCGTCTTGTGAATATTCACTAACATTCATCCAGTCTCGAGGCCACATATTTCTATGAATATCCAAAGAATCTGTTTGGTGTTCACTTTGGCAGACTTGGTGGGGATATGACTGAACAAGGAATATGCCCCACAGTCTGCTACGCAGGCAACGTAGATGGACGCGTAGTGGAGTTCAGTGGCAGGAAACACACTTTTCAGTTAAACTTGAGCCAGATGAATTCACAGGCAGTCGAGCAACTTCAGAAGACGCTAGTGAAAATCACCAACGGACACTAACGGTTCCTTCAATGGAGCATGCACAACCTCCTTGAACTACCATAATCAAAGCTTAAAGGGCCAATCCTCTCACCCCCAAAGTACAATTCTCGTGAGGGTTTAGAGAAGTTCTCATATGACTCAGATCTTTGACAGCAAATTCAAACAATACAGAGTACCAAAGCTTACATTACACAGCATGAGCTGCAATGAGACTGTTTTGATTATACACATGGAGCTTTTCTATAGTCCCCCTGAAAAAAATAAAATGAGATTCACTCTAGATGATAAAAAACTTCAAACAATTGTGGGAGGGGCTTCAAGGCCCCGTTCTCTCACCCCAAATAGTAGCAATTCTCCTAACCTTCTTACTGAAGCCCCTCCCACAATTGTCTGAAATTCATCCTCATCCAGACGCAATCTCAGTTTATTGCTTCAGGGTGAGTAAAGAAAAACTCAATTTATATAATCAAAACACTCTCAGTACCTTTCATGCTGTGAAATGTAAGTTTTGGCACCCAGTATTGTTTCAATTAGCTGTCAATCAAAGAGCTGAGCCAATTGAGAATTTCGGTACCCGGGTACCAAAATTGTAGTTTGGGGTGAGAGGTTTGGCCCTTCAAGTAAGAAGGTAAGGAGATTTGCTGTGGTTTGGGGTTAGAGAATTGGGCCTTAAAAGTAAAAATCTCTTCCCTGGGCATTGACCGGAAAAATAAGATTGCAAATGTTTTAACCGTTTGAAAATCTGGGGACATAATATTAGCCGACTGAACCGCGCTGAAAGTCCTGCGACTATTTAGTTTATGATTGCGCGTGATCACGGAGAGGACAGCCTACGGCCACTCACGTTTAAGTATAAACTAAAATCTTTTGCGCTTCGTCTGTACCAAACTTGCCTGTTTTACACCATACTGGTCTAGCAAGTGTCTTGGAAAAGAAAATTGTATTACTATATGAGTACTTCAAACTGAAAAAAGGCGCTTAGCACGAATTGTAGTCTACATGTCATTAGGAAAGTGTTTGGAATGTAAAGAAGGGAAAGGGTCTTAGGGGAAGCGGTTTTTCTCTTCTTTGGAGAAAAAACGTCTTTGTAGGTCTTCTGATGTGTAAGGATGCAATATTTGTGCATGCCTAAAATGCACCAGTTAAAACTATTATTTATGTCGATGGTTTCCTTGTTTGAATCATTGGAAACCGTATAACATCAATTCGCTACTCGTATGGATTCAAAGTGTGGGTATCCTCGGTTACATGTGCTGGGCTTCATGTTGGTTAGGCTGTCCTGTATCACACAGTTCCATACGCCACTAGAATTATAAAACTCGTTCATAGAAAAGAAGAATTCATAAAACGAGAACAAAGGTTCCTTCCCTGACAAGTGCATTCTTTATGCATATAGAGTTCGATTTGTCATAGTACATTTGTAAACTGGTCGTATACAATATGAATTGTTGAAGAGTACGTGATTCTAAGAACAATTTAGATTCCTTCGGCATCGTCACCTCGTTAAATGTAAACTCATGATATATTTAACAGTTTATTTAGAGGTCATTACCGATAAATGTCTAATATGTAACGAAGTATAAATATCAAACAAAGATAAAGCAAAATCGGGAAAAATATTTTAATAGGATGTACAAGGAACAAAGAACAAGAGCAATAGTTTAATTATTAATAAGATCAAGGTTATTGCAATGTAATTATGATAAGTAACAGTTACTTCTTAAATGAATAGGCCAGAGCCAAAATTATCTTTGATACGTTGAAAGAGAACATAATCTAAGGAAGCATTCTGGTGAAATATTTGTTCTTTTTTAAATTCGGTTTCTGAAACATAAGCAATTGAATGTGACAAATTTTTTCCATAGATTGAACTTAAAGCAAGCAGGACTGATATCGTGGGCACACACTGTTGGCCAATGTTTTTGCTATTTTTTTTACAAACACCACCAATTTTATGCAACTTAACTCTGATAAAATGACAGGCCTACAGTAAGTGCCTCCTGATCATGAGTGGCACCATCGCGGTCCATGCCCCTTCGTCGGGGAAGGATACCCCCCGTCGGCGAGATCCAATTTCGTCGGAGAGCCATCATGTATAGGGATTTTTAAATTACTGTTACAAAGAAAGTCAAAAGTTTCAGCGCTACGCGAGCCTGAAATTCTTCCTAGTGACGTCTAACCGGACTAACCCATCACCTTTGTCGGGGCTTCGAAATGCTACCCCCGTCGGGGAGCTTGGCCCATGTCGGGGAAATCCTGACGGCACCCTAATTCCTGATCAATGGGATTGTAAAAATTGTACATGCCTCAGGAGAAAATAAGCTTCTCTAATCAATTTAAGTTTAAGTTTAAGATGAAAACTATAGAAAAAAAGAAAAAGAAAAAAGGCCAACAATTTGAATACAAAACAAACCTTCTTGCCTCAAGTCCACTTTTTTTTATAGAGAATGTATCAACTTCAATTGCCAACATCTTGAGAACCGAACGTGGGAAATGAATGAAACTTTCACCAGAATGCAAAATGCGCCTCGTTAACATATCAAACATAAAATTGGTTCTGGACTATACTCTTTTAAATTGAATGTTGACCTCAGCCTAAACAAAATTCCCAATAGGAGTAGGAGGGCGTTTCTGAATGGGTCGGGTACATTTTTTCAGACTACCGTTTCTTAGGGAGGGACCTAAGTAGGGCGGGTGTCCCCGTTTGGATAATATTTGATTATTAAAGGGGTTCGGAAGACGTAATTTGGTGCGACGTACTATGCGAAATCAAAGCAAAAATGCTGAAAATATTATGACATTATTTACTGATTTACAAAGGATGGCAAATAAGGAGGTCATTTCTTTCTTAAAATGAGAAGGCAGACGCCTTTTTCTATACACAAAATTTTGAGTTCGTGATTTAGTACCCGTCCCACCCGGTTCATGCGCCTAAGAATTCCCCTCATAGTTAGGTGTACCCTTAACTTATGATCGGATAACTGAAGAATATTCTTTCTCTCGTTGTAAAACCATAAGTTGGAATGGGTTGCAGAAGCTGAGGGAACTTTTTGCATGAAAATTTTTTTCAACTTTGTTTTCCGAACAAGTACTTCAGAGATAGGCCTGTTCATTTGACTAGAAATACAGATTTTGACATAGCTAGCTAGCTCCCTTGACTTACAGTTATCCCACCTTAAGAGTTTTGTGGTGTATTTTAAAGTGTATGTTGTTCAGTGTTAAATGATTGCGCAAGTATGACACCATTCGCGAATAAAGTTCTGAAGTTAAAGAAATGTATGCTTCATTGGCCAAAGGTTGCACATGTCATCACCTATTCCCTGTTTACTTAACTAACGCCATCCGTGTTATTAAAGAAGACGCAATCGGACCAGGGAACCACCTCACAGCACTTAGGACACCAACCTATGAAATATGACTTACATTACTGTTTATTCTTAGCTGACTTTTAGCGACAACAGCTCAGTACTCAGTGGTCTGAACTGTAGACCCTATGCATATGACGTCACAGAACAGAATGTGCGTCCTCTGTACCAGAGATGAGTTTGTACCTACATTAATAAATGGATACAGCTAAGAGTTGTACAGGGGAAATTGGAATACGTCTGCAAGTCTACTCAGCTCCCTTGTCTAATGCATAGAGAGTAAGAGACTGCTTCATTTAGGGAATAAAGTCAATGGTGCCCATGTCTCTACATCAGATTCTAACAGACTATCACGTCACGCATATGGGCTGAGAGACCCGAGGCGAAACCGAGGGTCTCTGCCTATATGCGTGACGTCATAGCCTGCTCGAATATGATGTAGAGACATGAGCACCATGACTTCATGGTCTGAAATCTGATTAGGACATATTCGTTTCAATGTACACACAACATTGGACAGTTGGACAGTTATGGGGTAAATTACAGTCGTATGCATTAACTGCTTCAAACATCAGGCACCACTTTGAAGTAGTTGGGCTAGTATGTGCGCTATGTATGTGACCTAAAACTGTGTAGTCAAACCTACATATACCGTGTCAGCAAAGCTGTGTTTATAGTCATGTTGATCAAAAAGTTTCTCTCCATACACCCTTTGTCCTGGGCATGACGTTAAACTGCATCCAGGGTGTGGCTTCTGTTCTATTCAGCCAGTCTAGAACAGGACCACACATGTTTGCCCTTTAGAGGGCAAACATTTGGTACTTTTAGCTCCTTAAGGGAGCAGAACTCCTCCGGGAGTAAATGTTTGGTTTTCGCCCCTTCGCTCTTCGCCAGAGAGTCTAGGGGACTTTTAGAAAAAAGAACCCTATGTCTCTACACTGGATTAGAACATGGGTAACTGACCAATCACAAGCCAGCATTCTCAAAAAGTATTTATGAATGTTCGATGAAAAATAACGTCACGTACCATAAATACTAAGGTCTATTAAGTAAATCCGAGTGCACCATGAGAAACCCTTAATAGTTCCTTGCTTGAATTTAACAAGTTTACTCTGCAATGTATGCCGGGTTAAAACAGACTGATGTTGTTTAACTCGTCAGATTAGATTTCTGTTTTAATGTTCGGTTTTGTGTTCCCAATTTTGGATTTTTTTCGATTATCATTATTTTATATATATTTAATTTATTTCTATTTTCACTGTAAAGAAATATTGTAGTCGATATGAAGGAACTTTCGTACAACGCCTTCCACTGGCTTTAGCACTCTTTTCAAAACGCGTGTGATAATCCCATGCATGATATATTTTGCATCCTAACAAATGCCTAGTGAAGGTTATATGAGGATAGGTTACATTAAAATTCCCATCTATTTATTATATCACAACACAAAGTTTGTAAGTAACAGGTATAGACGAATCCGATCAGCCCTTGTGCATAATGATGGAGGCAGCCATTAGAGGGGTCCATCAGCCTTACATCGTCTTCATCAATTGTCCACAAGAATTTCAAACCCTCAATTTCAGTGAAATAGGGGGAATCGAAATGCAATTCAGTATATAACCATCCATGATACAGGTAAGCAAGGAAATTGGAAGATTAGAAGGAGATAGACCTCAGTTATGGCCGACTAAAATCAGAAGATTACTTGACAGGCCGGGTTCGTCTATACTATAAATATCAAAACAAAAATATACAAAGAAAAGTCCTCGAAAAACTTGATTTGACCCAAATAACAAAGACACGGCTAGAAAAGGCAGACAAAACTTGGCAAATGTAAAAGACGACGGAGGCTTTATACCTTACTACAGTGCCTAATATATTTGGCAAGCAAACTTAATTGTACCCATAAAATTAGAAACAAAGCTTTTAGGTAGTTCAAAAAATTTATTACTATAGTGAGTAATAACCCAGGAACCAAATTACTTAAAAATATAGATTTAATCTGTTCTTGCAGGTAAAATCGCATCTTTATAAGGAACATGCATTTGGAAGGTACTGTTTTTCAAAGAGATGCAATTTGTTTTAGAGATGTATTATGGAAAACCACGATGTTATTAAACCTTTTAGAATTAATGCCACAGAAATATGCATTCAAAGGAACAGTTTAAGTCAAAAAATAATATTCATAGTTATGTGAGAAAAATATATAAGAGAAGGTAAGACTTAAAAATTTTGGTGAAACTTCCGTTCAAATTGAATTTGATATGAGTGGCTGGAGATATCAGCAGATAAAGTTACGGTACTACATTCCGGTGTTATCCGGAGTGAGCTTGAGGGAGCCGTGATAATATCGCTTCGTCACATCTATAAGGAGTGCTTTATTTTGTTTTTTTTAGCCTGTTGCGCAGAACTTGAAGTAAGTAACGGTAGGACCTGCCAGCAGAAAACGTAAAGTTTGTAAAATTCTCATGCCTCTCAACCAATCACTTTCCAATAAAAAGAGATCAGTGGGATTGTCGAGCACAAAATTGATTGTGAAAACCAAATACTGCGTATAAATATGAGACCATGACGTCATATATACTTGCTTCAAGTTCACTTTGTGTTGAGAAGTGACACTTTCATAGCTTATATTTGTAGAAACACACGTTGGATTTCAAGGAAATTTAACCTTTAATCAGTTTACCTGCTTTGTACACTGTGTATACTTTATTAATTTGTAAGGGACCACACTGAAAGGCACGTGATGTGGTTTCGACCATCAATGATTGCCGTCGTTTATATTTCAATATTTTTGAATTATTTTCGTATTTTTCATATTTTTCATTTTTAAACAATTTTTATACTTTTGATATTTACACTGTACAGTGTCTTTACCTTGACTGCTTTGTATGCTGTTGTTTGATACATAACCACAATAGAAATGAGTCTCTGCCTGTCAGACTTTTCGGTGCTATCCTTGTACATCTCTGTTGTTTTTTCTTCCGCTTCTCTAACTGTGTCATACACTTATTTTAGAAGTGTCAAGTCAAGATAAAAAATCTTGTAGTCTCATATGCCTGGTTTTCGTATTCATTTGTCGCAAGGTTGAAATATCCCACTATGAAGGGCTGGATAAGCACGATTAGACGATATACCACTTATCGTGTTGCGGTGTCGTTTTTCTTTCGGTATTTTCGTTGTAGATGGCAGTGATTCATTCTCTTTACCAAAACCCTCTGGAATAAGTAACTTCTCCACCTTATCCACGGGACACCCCTCCTCTTTAATCGGGGGTACCCCGTCCGTAGTTGTAGAATTGGATTCATTTTCTGCATCTGCCTCAAGTTCTAAAGTAGAGCTCTCAGGTAGCTCAGACGCCTCAGTCTGCGTTTCCTCTGGTGCAACATTATTTGGGGGTACAGGTCGCTCTTGGGTAACCCCTTCAATTTCTTGGTATGGAGGTGGATGATCCGGCTCAGTTGTGTCAGATGTAGTGTGGTCTGTCTTATCCTCTAACGCTGCAATGAGAAATAAGAATCGATTGGTATGAGTGTGGTGGATCGGGAGTTCGAGTCGTGGCCGGGTCACACCGAAAGTTTTACAAAATGGAACCTATTTGCCATTGTGGTTGGTACTTAGCATACGCAATGGAGTAGAGAAACAAGTCAATAAAGTCACAACTAGGAAAAAGGCCGTAGCTGGCTCGACTTAAATCAAATAGTTAAAAACTGGGCCGCAAATGTTAAGTGTTCTGTATTCTTATTCTTTTTATCTTTCGCTTTTTTTACTTCTAACGTCGCCAGTTACGAAGTGTTAATGTTTCACTATAGTGTCCTGTTTATAATTCTACATTTACGTAAATGTGTTTATAAACGAAATACACTGAACTGAACAGAACTAACTCACAACTAACTGACTTACTGACTAACTGAATAACTGATTAACTAACTGAATGACTTACTGACTAACTGAATAACTGATTTACTAACTGACTGATTGACTAACTGACTAACTGACTGACTGACTGACTAACCGACTGACTGACTGACTGATTAACTAACTGACCAACTGAATAACTGACTAACCGACTAACTAAATAACTGACTGACTAACTGACTAACTATACCATCCCCCCCCCCCTCCTTGTACCAGCTGCGCTGCAAAGGGAATCAATGCATCCGACTTACAGCCCAGAGATGTGGAGGGGGAGGCACGGCTCCTTCGAATTCATAAAAGTGATTTTGAATAAACAAAAAAATACACTGGAGTGCATCTAAGGTTACTTAAAAAAGAGGGGCACCTCCCTCAGACACCTCCTCCGGACACGTGATCACTACCCTGTAGTTGACCCAGACAAATATTCTGGTTACGCTGCTTTCTCCTCCTAAAACTTATTTTGCAACCTTTACAAACTTACCGTCAAGATACTCTTTCAAGAACTGGGTAGGGGAGGCCAGGCATGAAATGACGGGATCCGAGAGCAACTCATTTTTAGCTTAGAATAGATAAGTCTAAATTTGAAAAATAGTTTGCTATTTTGTATGATTTAGAAAAGTTACGTCATCTTGTAAAATATATATGATCTTCTGGATACGCCCCCCCCCCTACAATAAACTGTACGAGGATAAAAAGAACAGGGAATTCCCCTGATATAGTGCAACCTCAGTATTTGTTCAAAAATAGAAATCTAATGACAAGCCGTTGGGATAATGGGAGTATGTATAACGTGCCCGAGAGGAAGATAAATACTGAAAATGGGTTGGGGTTATGAGAGGGGTTCCGGCTTCAACCTCACAAGGAGGACCACCGTGATTTGATTCCCTTCTAGCCGGTCCTCCATAACTCACCCTTAACATGTATCTCCAATAGATATGTCTATTTTTATGTGACACGTGTGGATTTTATAGTTTACCAAATCAGGTGGAGTCGCTGTAACATGGTCAAAGTCTTCTGCAGGGTTTCGCATTTTGAAGTTAAAATGATTATGTGGTATGAAATCAGGAAGACAATAACTCCGTGCGTATATACACTTAACTTCACCAGGGCAAATAATAAATCTAAAGGGATTTCCCCTGGTGGTGCAACCTCACTCATCTTATAAAAATATAGGTCTTTCAGTGGTTACCGTAGATAGGTAAATGGGATTTTGAAACACACCAACATGAATTGTGTTACAGATTGTCACATAGAAAAGAAAATGGAACAAAGCTGGGGTTCAATTACAAAAAAATTGATAAATTTAAATTTCTACCAAAATGCCTAGGCAAATGCTGAAATCATGTAAGAATTTTCATAAGAGTTACTGTCCTTGAGCAAGCCTAGAACAAGGTTAAAATGTGTCTGTTCAAATTAAGTTTTTGGGTCGGGCACGGCGTATATTTCTAGCGGATTTGGGAGTATTCATAACAGTCAACTAAAATGTGACTGAATGTGAAAGCACGGTCACAGGGTATACAGAATGGACTTTCATCCCCGCGAAGTAATCATGGATAAGGGTAAAGGCCAGGTCACACTACAGCGATATCGGATCGGATTTCGCCCTGATTTTTGTGAGTTTTAATTAATATATTTACAAAATATGGCAAATTTTGGTTCTTTCCGACAATGGATTGAGGAGATTTTAACTGAAACTCACAAAAATCGGATACCTGTAGTAATCCGATCCGATATCGCTGGAGTGTAACCTGGGTTTTAGTGTGACTGATCATGATCGGGCCCTATTTAGGACTAGATCATCCCCCGTTTACTGGGGACTCCACTTCTCCCAGTTCCAAGTTGGTATGAACTCGGTGAAAATTATTTTGGGAAAGGAATCCCAGATCTTTTAGAGGAAGGGATTGGATATAAGGATTGAAAAATGGTCTACTTTTCTACATTGCGAGAGAATAACCGCTGCAATTTACAAGTTGTTGAGAGATATGCATGACAAAGGATTGTGCAGTTCTAAGTGAATATTTAAATCCTACCGCCACTGCTATGCATCTGAAATAGGCTGGACAATATAAATACATTCATAAGGTTGATTATTTTTTATGTAAAATAACAATTCTTGTGACATTTCATTTCTCTCTTTTATCCTAACTTAACCTTGAGACATTATGTCAGTCATGGTATACGTACTATCTCAAGACATACATGGTATACCTTATAAACCAAAATGAGTAAATTTAGTGAAAATTCCGCCACCAATTGGTTTGTTATCCCTTTCATTTGAAGGGATTCAAGTGTAACTGTGTATAAGTGTCATACGATCATGGTGATATGCTCCATTAATTCATTGTATGGCAGGTTCTACCAGATTTGTCAGTCATTTGTTTTTAATTATGCTTTAAAACGTTTCAAAAATGACACCATTTTGCATTGAAGTCTTTAAAGGCATATTCTGGTGGTCTTTCACCTAGGTGTTATAATAAAAGCAAAAAAATTCTACATCATGTCCTTTAAACCCTGTCTCTGTACCATTTTCCTAACTCAAGTTATCTCACATTAAAGATTGGGTTTTTTGTAAACAAATACCTCTGCTTTTCAACAAAGCATCTGGAAGTTATGCAATGTGGGCACATTGCCTCAAATTCCTTTTGTTTTTCTTTATAATTGAACGTCCTGTTTGTCCTTGGAATTTGATACTGTTGGAATGTTTGAATATCTTTTCCTGAAGATTTGGCATTACCCTTCACAATATGTAGAGTACAACCAACAATATTGCTTAATATTGCCTGCAGCAGAATCAATATTATAAATAAATTGGATGCAATGTCAAATTAATGTGCCACGATTACATCACAGATTAACCATGATGCACCAAATCTCAAGAAAAATTGCATTTCTTTAAAAATCTGTATCTTCTGAACGCCATATGCTATTGAGATGAAGTTTTCACCTCTTGAAAGAAAAATTTTTTTCTGCATATTTTGAAGGTAATGAATTTTGTCTGCAGAATATGCCTTTAAAAGCAAAAGGAGGGGAAACCCCTCCCCACCACAACTAGAAACCCAAATTCTAAGGGTCCTATATGGAAACTAATCAAATACGATTCCTCTTGGATTCCTCTTGGAAACCACCAAAAAATAAAACAGCGCTTCCTGACTTTCCGTATGAATATTAAACTGCTTAAAATTCCTCCTTTTGTAGGGCAAGTGATGCTGTGTGCGGCATGATGGGGTGAAGAAGGTAGAAAATTAAAATTTTTGATCATCTATGGCAGCAAATTCAGAAACCAAATATTCCACTTTTGATGCACTTACTTCAGGTTGACTCTACTATTTGTGTCCCACCAACACCTCCATATACCCTTCCACCGGTCCCCAACCACAATTAATGTCAGTAAAACTCACCCTTCTCTTCATACCCTTTCACTTTTCTTGCTGCTTCATGCAGATCAATGATATCTAAAGCCTTTCGAAGATCTGCTACTTTAAACTCTGACAAATAGTCTTCGTCCTCCAATTTATCGAACAGGTCCGCAGCATTATCGATGGCTCCAACTTTACGGAGTCCCATAATACGAGCTAAGTCGACTATTTTCTCCTTTTCGCCACTCAGGTACTTGCTTATTTGGTACAACATAATGCTGTAGGGATGGACTGGAGGAAGTTTTGAAGCCATGATAATATCTGAATATTATTCACTTGCTTTTTTATTTCAAATTGAGAAAATATCTTCAGGATGTAACAACGCTAAATCGCTCAGCAGATCGATGAAGCTGTCCTATAGGCCAACTTGAAGCCTTTGCCAGTCCGAAGTGGTTAACGCACACACCAAATACTCTATGAAGGCACACCGTGTAGTTTGGATCTTTTATGTGTAGGGCAAAAAGGAAGCTTAGAATTGGGCACCGTCTTGTGCAGTAACGTAACATTTCAGAGTAAACAATGACGTCACAAATTAGTTTACAGTGACGTCACATAGATCCGATCTCAGAGGTCACACAATTAACATGTCTTAAATCAAGTAGTATCCAATGTTGATCCAAAAGCTAAAGCGAAATTGAACATTCACATACTTGTATGTTCTGAAAAAGTATCGGTGCCTTGCTTGTAACAGGAAATCTGAACTTGATACTATTTTTTGACTCATCAGAAATCTGATCAAGGTCCAACTTTGTTACAGAAATGACTCCAAATAAAATATGTTGGCTATCTGTCATTGTCAGTCCAATGGACCAATGAGGCAAGTGACGCAATGGGGAAATACCCCTTCATTTCTCTCACTGCCCACGAAACATGTAGATCTGGCAACATTTTCCTGGTCAAGTTGTTACGAATTTAGTAAATTCGTGCTATACTGGTCGATCAAAGAAAAAATCATGAGGGCCTTGCAGCTTAATGTTCAAGAGCAGTGACCAACTTATTTTGAAAAAAATATTTATATTTTACAAATTTCCTTGAATTTTTCTTCCTAGACGCGTTCAAAATATATCAGGATATAAATGAACATATTGATGGTAAAGCAGTTGTTGTCATGGGTCAAGCAGTTCTTCCAAGAAAACTTTGAAACCGGAGGGAAAAATGTACTGCAACATGACTCTTAAGAGCCATTCAGGAAATAGGATAGTCCTCTATACTTGTCTTTTTTAGGGTTACTGTATTCTCTCTTTATCTGTGGATCGATCATCTGGTCTCTTGTGAAAGCGTGGTGAAAGGTATTGGCTAAGGCATCGGGCTACGCAGGTCGTTGGTTGGTCCTGTGGCCCATTAAATGGTGTCTTTATCAATTGCTTTTCTCTATCCATTTATACCAGTATAGTAGTCTAACCGGCATCACTTGGCTCTAATTTAGCTGCAACCTCTTTAATAAAGGGATTGTAACTGGATATTGCTGATCAAACACATCAGGGAGTTGTAAGCTCCCTGAACACATCGAGTTGTTGGTGAACTAGGGGCGCTATACAAAAACTAGATATATAGGGAAGAAACAGACGTAATGACCTCAAGTCAAAACAATAAAAATATATATTAAGGGGCATAAAAAATGAATTCTAACAGTCCATCTCACAACTTCCATCTTCATAGGACATTCCTGAGCTAAGATATAAAATGGTGAAGTTTATTCACTGTACTTGAAATGGTACATTGCGCAATAATTTGTGATGTCATTCTTGTACTACTCAAATTCATTTAAAATGTTCTTTAATATATATTTTTGAATTTTTTTGACTTGAGGTACACTTTAATGACAGTGGTGTAGCTGGACATTTTTCAGGGGGCGGGGCAAGCACCCATATTTTCTGATTTTTTTGGAAGTGTGAACACCACTAGACTATAGGGCCTTAATTTGCGGGTGCCAAGCGCGCCGAAAATTCTGCCCTTTTAAAAATTGTTTTTGAAATAAGGAGCTAGCTTGTATAGCAGAAAATTTTGGATTCCACGGCTGGGTTTACTGTAATGAAATTTGAAAAGTTGGAAGATTATGGGATTGGTTGCTTAGGGAGGGGTCAAAGGTCAAAGGTACAGTTGGAACGAAATTTGCGCAAGAGTTTGCTTGAACAACATCTCCTAAAGGGTACGTATGACCTCGCAATCAAAACTTTTACGTATGTCATTTGTTCAAAGATTGTATTTTGAAATTAGGAAGTTGTAAAGTTGCTTTTTTCAGTTGGTATTATTTGACTCAACTGTTGTGCCCATTTGTTGTAAAGATGTGACTTGAAGTTCAAGATGTACTTACAAGGTTATAACTGCAAACTTTTGAGAAAAGTTCAGAGTCAGCAGGCATGTGAATCATGTTTCAATACCAAGATGGCTAAGTTTGTGACGTCATGTTTCAAAATAAAAAAAAAATAAAGTTCAAATCAGCCATGTTTGTCTGTGGATAATTTGCATATCAATTAGGCTTCCAAATCCTAATACTAGTTCAACGTACACAACGTTTGTAAGGACTACGCGCACACGCCCTCTACATGTCTTCCAAATTTCTGTTTTTACTGCGTTAGTGTTGAACGAAACATAGATCTATACATTTAAGGCCTATACATTTTACAAAATGTGAGAAAGTGGAATTATACTAACTACGTGACCACGACAAAATACCATCAGTGGGAAATATCATTAATCCGCGGGCTACGTACAGAGGGATGAGATATGTAGTCTCATGAAAATGCAATGTACGGTAACTTGGTATGCTGCATGACGTCACAGAATATCCTTGTCTTAACTTCCATTGCGAACCCTTTCGGCACACTATCGATAATGTGGTACCAGCGACAGCGTATCGAAAACGTTTGCGATATCGACGATGCATCGAATAAGTTTGCAAACGAAGTTAAGACAAGCTTAGTATTCTGTGACTTCATCCAGAATCTGTCATAGTTTTATTGCATATTTTGGAGACGGCATGTCTTCTTTACAAAAGTATAAGTGGCGTAACCAGGATTTTACGAGCAGGACCACTGACGAACTCTTTCTGACGGGAAGTTTCTGACTGTTCTACATCTTTCATCTATCAATACACAAAACAAAATTTTCCAAGAGCATGGGCCAATTGGACTGGGGACAGGCTTCCGCAAGTTCCCCGTAGCAATCCAGTGCATAGCATTTTCTAAATTGCGATGTTAAAATCATCTTTAAGTGGCCTCTTCACATCAATTATATATCATCGTGTCTTTTCATCTAACTGCATGTAGAGAATATGGGGAAATGATATTTGGGAGATGATATTTTAACTTCATGGATTGCCCTTTTTTGGACAGGCTAATTTCCGGTGTAGCCAGAGGGGCCATTTTTTTCTCAACCGGATTCGCAGAGAAAAAAATGAGTGAAAGAACCAATAACAGACTTCAGAAGAAGAAAATATTGCACAAGATAGCATCTGAGGTTTCTTAATATTCATATCACTCTAAAATCAAACGAGTGAACTTATAGTCACTCTTTGATAGAGTGAAAAGTGTAAATTCGCTCATTTACAGTGATAGTTCACTCCAAGAGGAGTGAAACTTACTCCAAAAAGAGTGAAATTCACTAGAGAAAGAGGGAAAATTCACTCTTCCACGAGTGCTTGCAATGATCACTTTTTTAAGAATGATAACTGTGGGCACTCCATCAAGAGTGAAACTTCGCTTGTTCTAAGGGAATTTCACTCTTTTTGGAGTGCATTTCAATCTTCTTGGAGTGAATTATTACGCTAATGGAGTGAATTCACACTTTTCACTCTATCAAAGAGTGACTAAGTTCACTCTTTTGATTTTAAAGTGTAAATGGAACTCTTCCTGCCTTAGACCCATCCCACAGACCGTCAATCAAGCCCTGTAGCTTCGCCAAGAATGTCTCCGAGTAGCAGGACGTCCATGTCAGCAATAACATATCCCTTCAGAGGATGTGAACAAAAGGTGTGCACAAAGAGTCTTCTTATACTCGGTCCTTACTGAAGAAGTATTATTATGCATGTATGTGCCCTCTCGAAGCAATGGAGTAAGAAAAACAAGCCAGTGAGCCACAACTAAGAAAAGGGCTGTGGCCAGCCCGACTTAAACCGATTGGTTAGAATCTGGGCCGTTAAACTCTATGTAACTAACTAACCGTCAAGAAAGATGTAGCAGAAATTAAATGAGGAAGATTCTAACTTGAACCAGCCAGCTACGTTCACCATGAACTTTTCAACATTGTTCTACAGTTTCGTATGTATTGAAAGTGCGCCACCCATTAAAATTGTACCTATTTCGAGAGCTTTTCAATGATTGATGTACTAAGTACGCCACTGTTTGATCATTATAGTTGCCAGTCTTTTTGAGATTCATGAAAGTTAAATCAGATGATCGATTCGCAGAGGCGTGCCGATTGGGGCCTTGAGGGGAGGGGCAGGTTCCCCAAATTTTGACATGAGTGTCATAAAATTCTTAGCTGGAAATGCATGTGAAAACATTTCGCACATGATCTGAAAAATTGATAATCAGTTCAAACATAGTCAAAAATGCTACCATTATTGCAATGTCACCTGGAAAACTAATCAGTTCGTTATCGCGCATAGAAGAGTCACCATTTTCAAAATATGGATCCCAAAAGGTGCAGGAGACTGTATGCCTGCAGGCGATTTTTAAACTTTTTGGATTGTTCGGAAAAATGTGGGAATGGCGCGATGCATGCCACCGACTACAATACAAACATGCTTTTAACAGAGTACAAGTTTAGGTAGTTAAGTGGCTCAAGTCGGCCAGACGGAACTTTCATTTCGTCAGCCTCTCGTTGTGATGTACCGTATAACATGTTGCTAGCGGGTTCAATGTTCCTCAATTTCAATGTTTTATCATGGGGTTCGGTTCGTTATTCCCCTCGGTTGTTCTCAGAAATATGCACAATATGTTCCCAGCATGGAGGCATGTAACAATGGGCCCTTGGAACATTGCCATAGCCCCCAATGCCATGCACGTGTGTTGAAAACACGTTTACTTCACCTGAGGTGCGTAGACCTTTCGTCCGAGGTAGTACTGCCACGGTTGGACAAACTGCAGATCTCCGCTCACTAGATCTTTGTTGTGTGGCTGGATACACTTTTTACAAGCAGAACCCAAACCGGATAGTATAGGCCTATGTCGCATTTAGTTTCCGCATGGAAGTATTATCCCGGGACTCAGTCTAGTCGTGGTGACTTCAATCTGCAAGTGTCATCTTCATTCAGGGAGGTGTTATTTGGTCCAAATAACCGGTTTGGACACCGAATTATAGCTCCATTCATTCAATGCGGACTGGTACCCTTTTGGTCATCATTGGCGACAACGGGATTTAAAGAAGGGCAAACGAAAATACTGGGTGACCTCTCCAGTGAGGGAGCGGGGGAGGGGTCCTCTGGATCTCTGCCGGGTTACAGCACATCTCAGTTGTGCTAAAATTCCCCTTCCTTTCCCCTCTCCTTGGTTCCCCTACAAATTCATGTACGCTAGAAATTGGTGGTTGTAAGAGAAAACGGGAAATGACGCTTTCAATTGTCTCTAGCTATGAGGGGTAGAGGGCGGCGGAGAGACATACCAAAGCATTTCAAGGTCAACGATAGTAAATATTCATTGCTTTCGGGAATGCACTGCCGAACACATGCTATTTTTTAGTCGAAAATGCGAAAAATGGTGAGGGGGGAAATATGTAAAATAAACTGATTTCTTATTGTTCATTTAAGAAACTTGAGCTTTTTAAAAAGGGTGTAATGATCATTAAATTCTTCAGGAGGGGTAGGGTCTATTTCAACTACAGGGAAGCTTTATTCAGATCCAGTCCTTCACCATGTCAACACTTCCGCTGCCTGTGGTGACAATACGTTACTTGTATATGTTTATTCAGTAGGAACACACAAAGATTGAGTGTATTTTTTATCAAACTGAGAATAAAGAGAACATGAAACCAGAATGTTTCGAAACTAGGACCAATTTACATTAGCACAGACATTTACCAGTTCCCTTAGAGTATGTGAATTGAATCCAGAAAGCCTCACGAGTCTTCAAAATATTCCAAACTAGGTTAATCCTTGAATCAACATCACAAAGCTCTTTTCAAAAACTTTTTACTTAGTCGAGAAGCTGTTATCAATGCGAACGATTTAACCCCAGCGGTATTCGCTTTATACATGTATTCTGGGCGCAGTTCAGTGCGGTGCTGTTAGGCTGTTTTCTCACAGCACGATCACAGGCCACTTCCCGGGCACTTTTTTGTCCAGTTTTGAAATTAAAAGATTCCCAGATTGTGCTTGTGGTGTCCGGCTGAAGATTGAACTAGGCCGGGGAGTTATTATTTGACAAATATATTCGACGAATAGCAACTCCCTGATGGAATATGACCACAGATTTTTGCTTTCTGAAAAGAGGTATTATTCACGAGGAGGTGATTGCCGTTTTTCTTTTTTTAAATGCGGTTATTGCCCTGGGAATTAATGTATCTCTAGTCTCGCATGATTTTTTCTACAAGACTAATGGATTCAACTTCAAAGGTCGTTTCACATAGCACTCTAAAGATGTGATGTGGGGTGTAAACAGTTGAACATTGTTCCCTTTTGACCGACCGCTTGGTCAATTCAAGTGCTTAAGCATCCAATTGCAGCCGGGAGGTCTGGGGTTCGAGTCCTGGCCGGATTAAACCAAAGGCTTTCAAAAAAGGAATCAACTGCTATTGTGCTTGATGCTCAGCAAAAACATATTTTTAGAATAAAGTAAGGAACGCGAGCCAGTGAGCCACAAGTAGAAAAAATTCGTGACTAATGTGTGTAAAATTGTATAAACATGTTAATATTTTAGCTCTGTAAAAATTAATTAATTAAGCTGTAAATACTTGTAAATATTAAATTTACTTTCCAAAGATGGGAATAAAGTTGTTCTTAAAAAATGCGTGACCAACCCTAGTACCTAAACCAATAAATTGGTTAAAACTGAGCTGTAAAACTCTAACAAACTCAACCTTGGATCTCCCTGGCTGAAGTTTTGTTTAAAACATATAATTTGTGGTACTATAAAAATGAAGGCACCTGATAGAAATATGTAAAAAAAAATAATATTTTACGTTGTCCTAGACCCTTATGCCATTCTTTGGTCACGGTGTTGGGTAAGCCGTTTTATATAACTTGGTAATTCTTTTCGTTTGATCACGTTTATCGTGAATGATATGGTAACATTAAAACTTAAAATTTACGTTAACGACAGTCCGAAAACGGGAGGGACGGGCTGCCATTCTAAAAATTTTGGAAAGAAAATTTTAGGAACAAAAATTCAAAACATGCCAGTAGGTTTAGATTCATCATTCATCTGGACATTAGCCTAACCCCTCGAGTCACCATCCCACGAAACAATGCCGTTCTCCTTGTAACTTCGTCGTTTCTTCGCAGTCCCCTAATTCCCGATTTTGAGAATAGAAATTAAGGCTTGCCTTAACACCTTTGCATAAACCATCCGCCCACCCTCGAATATCGTCGTCCTCCTGCAAGCTGCGTCGTTCCTTTATACAGTTCCATCTCTGAATACGGCTCTGTTCCAGAGCAGCCAACTCAAGTTAATAGCTTTTCAATTTTATTGCCACTGTAAGTTGCTTTGTTATTTTGGCATAATTACACATTAGTGTTGGTTATAATTTCCAGTTTGGTTCAACGATCGGTAGCCCGAAGAAGAATGCACACCGCTTCTATTATAACAAAATGAAATTACGTATAAACGGAAAGAAGAGCGTGATAAAATAATGATTTATGACACGAATTTCCTGGCTATTGTCTTATTATGCATTATACCTGTAAATACACTGTTTCCTTCTCGAATGAACGATCAACAATACATTCAGACGTAGACAAGCTGAGGTGTACGTCTATGAGAAAATTCGGTTTCCTAAATAATTTAGGTTCATCCGTTAAAACAGACACGAAATGAATTAGGGCAGATTTTGTTTATGTGTTCCGTCGTACAAATAAGGAGGGAAGCCCCTATGTGGCTGACGCCCCTTTGTGAGTCCTTCAGCTCGGCTGACGGAAGCAACGGTTACTCATGTTATCGATAATTAATGCGATGTATCCTATGTTTGTTTTTATTTCCTTTCGTGATTTAATTTTATTCCTGCAAATTTAAATCGATAATTATTCAGTCAACAACACTTTAAAAAGAGAACTATATATTAATACTTTTGTTTTTACTTTCATGTTACAGGAAAACACGTCATTTTTTCTTTTTATTTTCGTTTTGACTGCTGGACTATTTTACCACATGATCTGTTGCCTGTCCACAAAACATAGTGTGGCGTTGAATAGAACGGCATGTGCTAATGGTGTTTTTGTATTAAGGCAGCCTGTTCACAAAGCTGCGATCACCCTTCAACGAATTCAGATGGGACTGAGATCCGAGTTTTGTGAGCTTTTATTAAATCTTCCCCATCTCTAGTCTGAAAGAACCCCAGATTTGTCATACTGTGTAAATATATGATTTGAAGGAAAACGTAAATTAAATTTATACTAATTATTTCGTGAGGTCACATCGAGAAACCGTTCGCTTTTATCGGACAACGTGTCAGATAAAAGCCGTTTGTCGGTGTGAAATCACGAAAAAAATCTTTTGACATTTCATTTTCTTAGATCTCTGATGCAAATCATATGCTTACACTGCTTCACAAACGTTTGGCTCTTTCCGACCAGAAATTGAGAAGATTTTAATAGTAACTCACACAAATCGGATAGGAATTCCGAATCAGTTGTAGTGTGACGTCGCTGAAAAGGAAAAGTGCAGTGTCTCCAACTTGAAATAGTGTAGTAGACTTTTCTGTGTCCTAATTGGCTCTTGAGAGTCATGTGACAATTATTTTCTTCTAAAATTGTGAGACGTACGAGGAAATGTGCTAGAAGTATATGCTTTTACCTTGAATATGCAATCACGAAGTCTTAAAATAGTATGAAAGATACTTAAAAGAGAAAAAAGAAGAAATTGGGAAATTTATCTGTTGCTTCAAAATAAATTTGTGCGGGTGACAGGTCTTGCCTCAATTGGTTCAAACTTAGCATTTTCTTTTATCTGACAGTATGAAATCCATAGCATGTCAAGTTTTACGATTTTTAGAGTTCATTGACTGCTTATTTCTCTGGCAGACCTTTTCAGCACAAAAGAAAATAAAAATGGTCAAAAACTTCTTTTGAACATAATAACTGAATTTTAGGTCAATCAACTTCGGAAGTAACAGTTTTGATACTGTCTGCTGCCCTTATTTTATGTACCCACATAAACTTCGAAGCATGAAAGCAGTATATATCATGATATCTTGGGACTTTAAATATATATATCCAATGAAGCTAAAATATGGGGATGGGGTGGGGGTGGGGCTTAGTCTTTTAACCTGTATGTAGAGTGCCACTGCCCTGAAGCGTGGAACTACTACCTCAACGTAGTAGCTCCATGCCTGAAGACCGAACGAAGTCCTCCGTGGTCTAATACACCTACTGGTTACAGTAGTTTTCATGTTCCGTGAGTAGCAAGCACATTTCTGGTTCAAGGATATTCACGAATCATTCGTGGGAATATGCTCTCAAATCTTTAATGATCAGCCGCCATCCGGACAACAGAATGGAAGTGCACTTTTAAATATGATTCGCTCATGACTCAATTATTTTAATCACCACAACTGCTTTGTTAAATTACCAGTAAGCTTTGCCTGTTGAATCGGGATGGGGAGGGGGAAGGGGGGCTTCAATTTCGACTGGAACCCTATTATTGAAAGTGTTGGTTTTTATAGTACACCGTAACTATCGACTATTCCGCCCATCATTGATTCGCCAAGTAGCTGCTACACACGAATTTTTCACATAACACAGATATGTTACGTTTCGTTGACTATGCATCACTATAGTTTTCATCGGTAATTGCAAACTCCCTCCTAAAAATATATATACGGCACGGATCTGCTACTTCTTCTTAGTAGCTCCCTGATCCATGATACAAGCGTACATTTCACGTAGAAGAGACTTTTTGTTCAGTTCATAGCTACAAATAAATAAATAAATAAATAAATAAATAAATAAATAAATAAATAAATAAATAAATAAATAAATAAATAAATAAATAAATAAATAAATAAATAAATAAATAAATAAATAAATAAATAAATAAATAAATAAATAAATAAATAAATAAATAAATAAATAAATAAATAAATAAATAAATAAATAAATAAATAAATAAATAAATAAATAAATAAATAAATAAATAAATAAATAAATAAATAAATAAACGGCGACTTAAGAGGAAGTTTAAGCAAAAATTTAATTTTCATCTTTGAAAGAGGAACAAAATCTACACAGTGTGGTGAAAGTTCCATTCAAATCGGACATGTATTTTTTGAGATATCAGTAAATGAAGTCAGTAGATTTGTGTTCAAAAGTGAGTTTGGGGGCAGCAGAGCTTATATCACTTCCTCACATTGACAAGTCATGCCTTCTTTCCCTTTGTTTTATCAGTCTGTTGTGTTGACCTTGAAGTTAATAGGAGTATGACCTCCCTGTGGGGGATGCAAAGTTAGCAAAATTCCCAAACCAATTATGCAATCATATTTTAATAATATGGCATTGTTGAGGAGAAAATCCAGTACAAAGTTTAAAGAAAAACAAAAGACTGCCCATTAATGTGGGGATGTGATATCATATGTGCTTGCCTCAAGTTCACTTTTTGTTGAAAATGTGGAAACTTTACCTGTTCATATCTTGAGAACCACACATCGGATTTCAATGCAAATTTCACCAAAATGCTTAGAATAGGTACCCCTCTGACAAACCAAATCCTGTTTAGACCTTAAACCCTTCTTTTAAAAAGGGGAGGGGTTACAGCAACCGATGCACTGCAGAGGCTACATTTTCCATATTTATCGACGAAACCTTCCGGTGTCACGAGGGGTCTAGCTGTGAAGATGATACCCAACTTCGCAGACTCTTGCATAGGAGGGACACTTGCATGCCTTCACAAATCATGTCAATTAACTTGATGGTCCTAACTGAGATATATCTGCGCTAATCTTGGCATGTCCCAGCTGACAAGTATTAAGTAGAAATCATCGATAGTGTCCTGTCCAAGCTGCAGGAATTTACACATTACGGTCATCCGATTGCCTCTTGTAAGATATTAGTCCCCCGTGACGTCATCCTGTCATCCCTTCATCAGGCTTTTCCTGTGAAGGGCAGCCCGGACATTTCTTTGTGATGACGGGGAATGTCACTAGAGATAATATATCACCACTGTTGACTGGACACCCATCTTTAAAGGAACCTTTTCATCGGGTATATATAACTCGGATGTTTTGCGTGTCATTCATCTTTACCGTGGTACTGTCGAGTAAAAGTGTAAAGAATTGATCTCCAATTTGGGAAGGGCTGAGAACTCTTCACGAAGCTCTGGCACAAGATTTCGCAAAAGGAACAAAACTTACCACATCTCTCGTACCCACTTGAAAAATGAGCTGAGGCCACAACAGTAAATCTAGCCTCGTAAGCTCAAGCCCCTTTTCGTGCAAGACACTGTAGGGGGTACAATTAATGGTTTTTAGGGACGCGAGAATTTTTTTTTGGGGGGGGGGGAACATGTCAAGTCGGTAGCAACTTGAAAGTTTCTAGCCCACGAAATGCCTCGATACCTGACTCCAATTGTCATGAAAAATGACACATTGGACTG
This sequence comes from Holothuria scabra, assembly GCA_037179385.1. Taxonomy (NCBI): domain Eukaryota; kingdom Metazoa; phylum Echinodermata; class Holothuroidea; order Aspidochirotida; family Holothuriidae; genus Holothuria; species Holothuria scabra. The sequence goes on along the minus strand of CM074196.1, from coordinate 11,905,685 downwards.
TTGGAAGGTTTAAAGGCATATTTTCATCATCCCAAATATTTCCAATTCTCCCAACCTACTTACTTCTAGCCCCTCCCACATTTATCTTAAACTCATCTTTATCCAGACACATCCTTGTTTATTGCTTCATGGCTTGTCCCAGTGGCCATACAAGTGCATAATGTGTAGGCCTAATCAAGACACTCTCAGTGCCCATGCTGTGTAATTTAGCTATATGATGCATTGTTTGAATGTGATGCCAATCAAAGAGTAGTACCAATTGAGAGTTTTGATATATGTACACTGAAACTGTAGTTTATGGTGACGAATGACTGACTTTAACTTTTCAGATTTAGGGTCTCTTCTGTCTGGGATCGTCCAAGACACTGTTCCAGGGGCCGATTCACTACCGTTCAGTGATCATCGCTATTGCAAATTCCATCGCCAAATCTTAAATCGATCGCAATTTAACGAACAATTCTTCAAAACGAGGATTTCACTAAACTTTAGCGATCAATTTTACATCGCTAAGTTGTGTCGCTTACCAAAGGTTTAGTGAAATCCAAATTCATTTTATCGCTATTAGCGATAATTATCGAGTGGCTAAGCGATTACTGCTAAAATTATTGTTGGTTAAAGCGGTCCCAAGTTGGTCTTCATAAACACCGATGAAATTTATATTTCCTTTTAGAAGGAAATACAGTTATCCTTTTTAGACAATTCACCATTACCTCACTGGTTGGCATTGTTTGGCATATGCATGCGTATGAACATATGTCTGTGTGTGTGCATGTTAGGTTTTCAGTGTGGATAAATCTCGTGATTGCAGGGAGAATGTAGACGAATTACAATCTACATTTCACTATGACGAAAATGTAAGCGCACCTCATTAACTTTGTTGTTAAGTAGCCGTGACGTCCTCTATAAACATTGATGAGTCTATTTGGATTAGTGAAGTTGACTTTCATATTTCATGAATTGCTTTTGAGAATCGTATGACAATATTTCGCCCACCCAATTAAAATTTACAAGGACTCTCTCTTTAACCTTCCCTGAAAACGCAATGTCTATGAAAGATACTTGTAAGAGTGATTGGAGGAAATTAAAGAGATTTAGCTCAGTGTTGCTTTGGAATAAGTCTTAGACGACTGTTTTTGCCCTGCCAGAGGTGCGCTACTCACATATCCTATCCAGGCTGGACCGCCTGTGTAATGTCTCCATTTTGAGGTACTTGCGTGTACCCTCTGTTTTTATCCTATATCCTAAAGGTTGCTGGGGAGGACACTTCGCCGTGAGATACTGTTCGAAAACTAAACCATACAAAGCTTACGCTAAAGCTCATGCTCAATTTACGTTTTGATTTAATCCCTCACGTCCCCGCCCCAAACAGTTTAACAGAAAAAGCAAGGTGTCAGCACCCACCAGGAAATTCCCAAGTGTAAAGTGGAAAGAGAGGATGGAAAACCAATTTTTACAGCATGAGCCATACTTTTGATGGCCAAGGGCTAATCCTCTCACCCCAAACTACGATTTTTGTAGTAGTCCACAGCTCAGCATGTACTGTACTGAGGCTGAAAGTGGTTGATTAGACATGGGGTCTTGTATATTATGCTTACCCTTGCATTAAACTGAGATTGTGTCTAAGTGAGGATGAATTTAGTTGTGGGAGGGGCTTCAGTAAGTAGGTTAGGAAAATTGGACTGCTAAGAGTGAGAAGATCAGGCCTTTAAAAACAAGGAAAAACATAGACTACCTTCGTCTCAGTTGTAAGGTTAAAAAAGGATGACCAAACAGTCTCAAGTATTTCCCATTGTCCACTATTGGGTGCGTGAGAAGGGAATAAAAAGATTATCGACGAGGCGGATAACCCACAGAATACAAATATTGTCAAGAAATTTGTTTCAGTTCTGATCTTAATTGCTTCCCACACTTATTTCGCAATGAGTGCAACCCCTTTTCATTTTACCAATTTTATTATACCTTTCTATAATAAACACTTGAGTCTAAAATTGCCCCCTACTCAAACTGAAAAGGGACTTAACAACAAAGCAATTACATAGGTGACTTGATTTGGTTCATTTTGCAGTTGATTCTTTTTCGGTTATCAGCCAAAATAAACCAAATCTAGTCAAATACTTGACCTTTTGGTGGTTAAGTGCCTATTTGATCCTCTCCCCTTCCAATTTGAATTCACCTTTTTAATAGTATATAGACAATTAGGTTACCTGAGCGTTACACATAGAGCATTTAGTATAGTCTCTTCCGCAAAACGTTTGTCGAGGAATTAAACGTACCGTATAAAAAGGCATATTTAACCAAATATGTCCGAACGAGAATAAGGTGGTCAATCATATTTCTCATTCCTCCTTCGTCAAAGCGTTTACAGCCCTTAGTGGTTAATGTGCGCATGCTCAAAGCGATAATCTATTCTTACAAGAAAGATGGAACTTCATCACTATTCGTCGAAGCCAACTAGAAAATATGGTTACGTACCGTAACCACAATGGACATGACATTGTGGTAGTCTTTGGTTGCCCATGTAGGGGAAGGATGGACTGCCTGGTTAATCCAACGGACAACAGGGACGTAGATCTGGTATGTGGTTTGGGGGAAAAAATTTTCCAACAGACTATGTTGAACCCTGTATCGTGTCCAGGACCGGAATGATCTATAAGCAATCCACCCTATGAAAGCGAGTGCACTCGTAGGCCTACACACACACACAACCAGACACACATACACACTCACAATGACATGCACATACACTCAAAGTGACGTTTCCAAGAAGCCCCCCATATCCCAAAATGTTATTACATTTTGGTTATTCTCCTTTTTTTTTATTTTATTTTAAATTTGCCTGAATTATTGGAGGGGCAAGGCCTATGTTTGCTTCCCCCAATATTTTCATTGGTGATGCAATTAGTGTAATTTGCACGGATAACCACTCGCTATCCTATAACCCGGTTCCAAATCTACTACGCGAAGCTTAAATATTTTGCATGCGAAAAGGATTACCCAATTTACGCTATTCCCCACGGTAATGGAATAAACTATTTTACAATTAATTTGGTAAACATTCTCGGGGCCTGAGAATGAAGAGAGCCCTAGAAATTATGTGTAAGTTTGTTTGTGTTTTGTGCTTAATATGTACCAAATAAATAAATCAAAAGTTTGAAAGTTGTTTGTACTTTATTTCCTGAAGTTGAAATTTTTATCAGCGTGCGGCCCGATCGCGCTTTATCGTCACGCAGTGAGTTACTTCTCACACATCAATGTACGTCACTTTGTTCGAGCAAGCTATCCGACGGTGATTCAAAATCACTTCGTACTTCACGCAGAAACTAGCAGACACCCCCCCCCCCCCCCCCCCCGCCCAGCTTGCAGAGACAGTGCCCGTAGCATTCGGCATGCTAGGTAAACTGAGCCTTGCATGTATACGATCTTAATACGGCGGTATGACACCTTTATGTCACCATGTCCAGATGTCAACATGAGGCCTGCTACGTACATAACCCTACAGTGAAAATTCCAATGTGCATTGTGCATTACTGTGAGAGAAGTTCACGAGCATGACGTCTTTGTTTACAATCGGTAATTTTGGACGTGCAAGGGAAAACCATAATACAGGGCTGTGATTGGTTGATGTTTTTAAACCGGTGTTTTAAAAGGAGAAGCTTCGAGCTCTTAGGATGCTTGCTTTTAGAGTAGGAAAGCGTCCAAAAATTTAATATCAAATATTGATAGAGGCCTTGGAAAGTACTTATTTTCTTATTTGACTGTTTTCTGTTACGTTTCTTTGGGATCATGGCCACTACGCGTCCGGTCGTTCCACTAAAACTTAAATACACTTAAAATAGGGGTGAAGGTTGTTGTGTGTGTTTACGGCACAATAAATGTTCCAACAATAGCCCTTTCTCGTTTCTTTTACTTGTCATTTTGATTTAAAACAAAAGGAGATGATAAAACCTTATGGAAAATCAAATGTTTTGAACTTGGGAATGTGATCATCACCTCTCCAAAACAGCTGTAACTATTATTTTGCATGTCTGATATGGAGCATGCCTAACAAAATGTTCTAATCTTTTAAGTCAGTGTAACACCAGGTACCCGACGGGTATGGCGATTTGGTACCAGGGTCCTACTTTTTAGTAGGGCCTATACCCGTGCAAAGGCACTTGTTGCAATTCCCTACCTGCCACCGAGGATTGACAAACCTGTCCGAAAAAAGTACAGCAAGTGTGTAGTACTAAATTTGTCTCTGATTTAGAATAATTGCCCGGAATGAAGTGAACCTGCGAATGTACGTGCAGTTAATGTACACAAGCTACGTTCACGTTTGACCTCAGCTGGCCTATGCCAGTCGAAAACCTATGATGGTTTATACGTATGGTAAAATAGGAGATTTGCATCGAAAATTCGGACTTGAGGTTTGATTGCACTTTGCCTTCGATCGATCTGTACGACATTATGTGAAATTCTTTTTGTTTATACGTTCAATCGGTCACATTGCTTGTACACGATCGCAATGGACCGTTAATGACTTTATACTGCTGAACGCTGCGCCAAACCCGGCACTTACACTACTGTACACGTCATTCCTTCACTGAAAGCAGTTCAAACGGAGACATCGTAGCATGCCGCTCCGTCGAACTTCCAGGGAATTGCGACAAGAAAATTATACGAATGTTTTCAAATTTATACAATTGTCTTTATAATCACTTCATAAGTCAAATGTAAAATTAATTTGGTGACCAAACAGTTCTACTAAATAAAGTGATGTTGAAAATACAGACCAAAGTAGGACAGCATCCCTCGCGTTGATGACTGCGTCATATGTAAAGTAACAGGTATATTACCTACTTAATATTAATATTAGCCTACTTAATATTACTATTAGCCTACTAAATATTACTATAAGCCTACTTAATATTACTATTAGCCTACTTAATATTAAAATGTCGAGTATTTGAGGAAAAATGTACCGCATTTCGTAATTAGCGACATTTTTCACACAACCTTGTCACATACCGGTCTCCTTTGCTGTACAAATCTTTTCCCAAAAGATCGGTTTGTTTCTCATTGGGAGTCGTCCGATAAACTGAACGAAAGAAATGGGGTCACGTGATCATCAGAAAATGCGACCAACCACAATAATGGACATGCTGTGTCATGTCCATTAAATATACTGAACCACGAGTAACCTTTCACAAGAATACACGATTCACAGGCAAATATATGGCAAAGGTGTACCGTATCTTGTTTGAACACTTCCCGAATACTAGACGAACATGATGTACACTTAAAGGGGTAGTTCGAACAGAAGGTCAATTTCATATGTGAAAGAAGGGGTAAGTTTCCTTAATTTGGTGAAACTTTCCATAAAGTCGGACTTATATTTCTCAAGATATGAAGAGAATGATGTTACTAGATTTGTGTTCCAAAGAGTGTTTGAGCCAAGGTTAAATCACTCCTTCACATAGACTAAAGAATACTTTGTTCCCCTCTGTTTTTCAGAATGTTGTGCTGACCTTGAACAAGGACGGCGAACTGTTTCAGATATTTGGGGAAGGGGCATTTTCACGAATGACAGGCGGGTAACCAGGGGCACCGATATGGGGGAGGGTCACACCAGCGAAGGGTTATGTCAACAAATAGTAAAAAATGACCGAAAATCTCTCAGAGAAACATATTACTAGACATCATAGCTCCCCTCCCCCCTCTTTAGAAACTTGCCTTTGCCAGGGGGCTGAGATGAAATTATGTGTTTTGTTTGAACATTTTTTCACATATTTACAAAGGCAAGACAGCCAAAACAAGGATGGGGGGGGGGGGGGGTTACGCGTGTTGCTGGGTCAGACAAAAACTTATTTCGCACGACTAGCTAATTTTCTCCGACCACCCCATCTGCCCATTTCGATCAGCAATTACAGACTTGATGGAATCTTGACCCTACTTCTAAACTTGTTCAGATTATAACTCGAGATCATCATGTGCAAAAAGGCATAAAAAGCATAAACAAAATGTAGGGAGTTTGGATATAAAATGTTTAAAACACAACTTTATAAGCTTTGAAAACGTTCTGTTTTTCTCTTTGCCCATTTTCTTTTTTTCTTATTCTTTTGCCGTGTAATAAATGCGATATGCATACTACGTGACTCCTAACAGATATCCTGTTTCACTTTGCAAAATCCTTACGGAGAATCCTAAAAAGAAACGCAATAAGCAAATCAAAGCCTTACTACCATATTATTTCACTTCAAAACTTTTAACAGCAAATCCAGGGAGTTTTTATTTTTCTTCGTCGAAAATGCTTAAAATATAATTATGTACATATAGCCTAGCTGTTAAAGACATTACGTCAAATTTGTGCACCAGGTATTATGAAAAACAATAGAGCACTAAAGTTAGTTTACACTCCGTTTTAAGAAAATATTACCATACCCAGAAGTATGAAATGTCAACTAAATATGTTATTAGAGAAAGTTAATTATGGACCGCATGAATGAAAATTCATTATTTTGTGAACTGGTTTTCAGTGTTGTTGTCAGACACGGTATACATTTGGGTGATAGGTCATTTTTCTATTGGAACAAGTTGTGATTGTTTTGAAGATCAAGAAATCTAAGATACTTTTGCAGAAAGAAACAGCCAACTAGTGGGTGTAAGGAGGGAGAGGTATTGGACTTTTCCCTTCTCCCCTACCTCTGTCCCCTAGGTTGCTGAGAGGTAACGTTTTTCTTGAAAAGGATCAGTCTCAATAACCAGCTTAGACGGTTGACAAACTGACCCGGGATGATCTATTTCCTACATAAATTATGAAGATAATATTTTCTAGACACTCATACTTTGTAATTAATTCCAAACTCTGTCATTCGACATTCCTCGCGATAAATCCTGTTAATAACGATTCCTACACCCCACAATCTATTTCACTCCATTTTCAGCGAAATGGAAAATGAAACAAACTCAGAAAAGGAGGGAACTAAAAAAATGTTCTGGACAAGAGCAATCGAATTTGCCCAAGGAGATTCACCTCTATAGATCGTATTTATTTACCACAATTTGGTAGAAACGAACACGCCAATGAAACTAAGTATAGACTATACAGCAAACACAATTCAGATAGGTTTATTCTCAAAATTTGCAACCCGAAATCTGCCCCAAATGTCAGCGGGGCGGTCCCAATCCTCTGAAGGTCACTACTCGTATACGACGTGGACTTCTCACAGCTAACTATGAGTGCAGATACATAGGTCTGTACACTGTAAAAAATGCAGTAAATTTACAGAACAAATATTTAGGAGATAAATGAAGTTTAGGCCAACAGAAGATGTCTGGACACTTATTACCAGACCTTTTCAGTGACAAGCGCCGTTTCGGGGAGGTGGGGGGGGGGGGCTTTACGGCCCCAGCGCTCCCCTTTTCTCCACATCAACAGTAAAACATATGGGGAATTAGCATTGCAACTCCTTCATACCCTTGCCCTCTCTTAGGTCAGCCCCCCCCCCCTTTTCAGAGTGACTGGATCCGCTCCTACGTAATCTTTGTGTATATCTTTACTTTTGCTACTCAAATTGACAGCGATTTTAGAGAGTCATATTTTAGAGTGTATAATTTGTTTCTCCGTGTTACATCAAGTTTTGTTATAGTTAACGTTTCATAACTAAGGTAGGTTAATGCTTGGCCAGTGTGTTGGCGTTTGTACCAACGGGCTATAGCTCCACCATGCTTGTACCACTAGTTTGGGAAGCAAATGAAAATTACGTAAAGTCAACTCTCTTATCTGTTCTACCTAGTCGGTAAGCTATTTGTTTCAACATCAATTCATATCTGGCTTCTCGGCCTTTTTGCTAAGATCATGTGCAGTATCTGTTCTTTTCATCCAGTGTAGAATGGAGCCATACATGACACACCAATGTTGTAAATGGTCTGAGTGCCGTGAATTTGGTCACGTATTGTCCTTCAGCGGAGGTATAGCTTCTTCGGGAAGCAGTTTAAAGTTTGGTTTTGCTGAATGGCCCTTTGCCAGAGAGTCGGGAGGACAAGATTCACATCTGAGTGGATTTATATTTAAAGCCCAGGGCAAACCTGACGAAATCCGTCGACCTCACTCACACAAGGGAGCATATCCCGATTAGCAGGTGTATTAATGCGTCCGTTTGTTCGCCCTCAGATAGAGTCCCTAAAAGGAGCACTTTTTTGATATGTTATGGAATGAACTGGGGTTTTCTGTAAGTTTCTTTTGAAAGAATATCAAATGAAGTACCATTTGTGAAAATTATGGGCCTTAGACGCTGGCGGAGGCATACCGAGATTTTAGTGAAAAACAAGGCTCGAAAAGGTGGTTTGAACTTTGAGGTGAAATAGCAAAAATACTTCACGGTCATGATATGGTAAATTGAAGCTTGTAAGCTTTCATAAGAAGGGTAGCTTGACCCTGGAGAAAACTTCGACAAGCTTTTAGAGGCCGTTTACTTTTTGGATTTAGTGTGTAAGTCAATGGAAGAATTAATTGTGGTATGCTGTCACAAACGAATCACCAAACGTTATATTTGAGTCTCACAAAAATGGCCCAAGTGTTATTTCCATTTGTGTGCCCAGTTTAGTAGGCATCGAATGTCACCCTGCATTTAATTAAATGATATGATTCTTTGCCATGGGCACAATATTGTTTATAAATTCCGGTAGTGTGTTGGCCCGTAGATCCCGGCATGGCCCTACACCTCTCCAGGACACACAGGCTTCATTTTGGTGTGGTCTCCACACACTTAAAAACTCCAGAAACACGGCTGTTTATACTTATTAACTTGTTGATAATGTTTTCCGTTTTTTAAATAACACAATATCGTTTTTAAAATACATCTTTAAGGGGGATCTGTAAAATGAAACCTTTGCTTCAAAGTGGATTTGGGATGACACTAAATGACATCATTTGTAGTGCAATGTTTATTCAATTATCAGGGACGTCGGAAACACTATTGGCTTAATTATCTGCTTGCCTAATGATTTAGTAAGGACGATTTTTGCAAAGTCCTTGAACACGCACCTGTTAAAGAGGCACTTTAAGTTCCTTTTGAAATTCACGATTTTGGTCAATATGGCCGAATTCAGACAATCACAGAAAATTGTTTTACGAGTGTGGGTTTAGTTAAAGATTCAATTGTTTGTTATTATTAGTGACCGGGCACTTTTTTCAAATTATGTACGAAAGTGTTTAAACCACCCACAATACAGAAATCTTAAAATTTTTAAACTTCTTGCATAACTTTTGGAAGTGAAACTAAGTAAAAACGGCTCATTGAATTGGTTCATGTAATTCAACGAATCTTTCCCAAACCTGTTATGTTTTCTTCATAAACCAATGACAAATGGTCAAAATGATACAGTTCCCATATCCTACATGCAAATAACTGTTTCATGAGAGCCTACTTAATGGTTCAATTTGGTTTTCAAAAATTCGTGACCACACACTTTTCCAAATTATGCACAAAACCGGTACATATCAGAACACCTCAAAATTCACAATTGCCACTTTTTCCGTAACTATTGGATATGACACTTGACTCATTTTGCTAACATATGCATTGTCATGTGGTTGTGACCCTAAAACAATCCCATTAAATTATCAATATCAACTCAATGAGCCTGTTTAAGTTATCGGTATCTAGTCAATAAGCCCCTTTAAAAAAAGATCTTCGAGCTTTTTTGTGGACTTTGGTGTTCAAATAATTGAATTGGCACGTGAGTGTCTCTTCCGGTCACTCATGTATGGGAGTCGCATCACCTCTGATTGGGGCATGAGGTGAATATAAAGTGTTATACAGTGTAAATATATCTAGCTACACTGCCGAACCAGGCTAAAACCAACAGACTTCAATCAATTTTAAGGGGACATCTACGTAACGACTTGGCCACATGTTTGGCTTCACTTTTTTAAAGGCAGATGGTCATTCCCCAGCAGCGGCGTGCGCAATAGGGGGGCCGGGGGCATGGCCCCCACCTCTATATGTAGTCGGGGGAAACAACCCAGTCGGGGGAATTTGCACGGGAGCAATCTGACACAGTTAAGACACCCTTCCCTTTGAATTGATCTCCACCTCCACATCAGTCGCGGAGATGGACATACTGCCCCCAACTCAAAAAACCTGCGCACGCCACTGTTCCCCAGACAGTTCCAGTTCTCCCAACCTGCTTACTTCTAGCCCCTCCTACTACTGTCTAAAACTCACCCCTCATCCAGACATAATGCCAGTTTATTGATTCTTGTGTCTTGGATTGTTGTGCACCTAGATTGTATCTTGATTACCTCAATTTCACTGAATATGGCTGGGTTTAAAATTCATGTAAAGACTACATGAAGACGATTTAATTAAGGCTGATGGACCCCACTAATGGCAACCTACAATCACTGAACACAAGCACTAATCGGATTCGTCTATAGGAGAAAAGGTGTAGTAAAATCTTGACCAAGACTAATCCCGAGCATACCAGGGTGAATATACAACTCTCTTATATATCTGTAATTAGAACACTCTCAGTTCATACTGTGTAACATGAAATACCCTGCATTTTTTAATTGGATGTCAATCAAAGAACTGTGTCAATTAAGAATTCCTGTAGACTGTTAGTAAAATTATACACTGGTGTGAATGTCTGCCTTTAAAACTATTGGAAACAGTTGTCTTTTTTATAGTTTATGTTATGATTCGCTATAAACATAATAACATCTTGTATTTGAAAACCGATTTCTTACAGTCTTATTGATTATGATGAATAAATTCATTCATTTTTAACTATCAATACCATACGTAGCGATTAGTTAGTCAATCGATCTATTGAGAATTGATTGATAAAAATATTTATGAATGAACGTTTTCATCAATATTAAACATAAATAGAAACATATTTTTCCCATTAACTTTAATTCGTCAAACCTTTAAATATATATGAGGTCAAATTCACGAAAAAAAATAATTGTATCAATCAATTGTAGTTTGAGTTTGGCCTTATGAATAAGTTGTTTAAATATTATTACAGCAGTCGATGTCCTTGTTGTTCGCTACACTTATTAACCTAGTTCGTTGCACCGTGAGAGAGCAGACTATTATAAATGCACTACTGGAAAACGTATAATACACATAACCATCTGACGTGTTAATCTAAAAATTTAAAACTATTTATTAATATTTCCGCTGACGATGCATCCATTAAAATGACTGGAAGTAGGCCATAATGGTGACCTCTTCTTCTTCAAGTTGCAACTGACGTTTAAGGAGTACGTAGCACTTTCTGTAACTGTGACAGATATAGGCTACATTTCCACACTTGCAGAAATAGAGTAGGCTAATTGCAAAGTGGAAACATGTGTAAATGCTTAACTTACGGCCTTATTACGACCTTATTTCTAATAACCCTAGGTCAATATTTCCTTTCTAAATTAAAATGTAAACACATATATATTGCAAATTAATGCATTTTATGGCCAAAAAGTACTTCGATATTTATGTATTTCCTTCTCATAGCGTATTCTTGAGAACTTTTCCGAAGTCACAATCACATCTCCAAAATCAATGAATTTGAACGTGAGAAAAAGTAATAAGTGACTGGCAATTAAATTTAATTGAAACCACGTAATCTATTCATAGCTTGTGGCGGGATGGTAACGTGGTTTTTGTTAAAGGACTCCATGCCGAGGAGAGGCAAACAGATTAAATAGTCTGAAGCTGATCCATTCTATTGTTATGGTTGGCGCGTGCGCAGTCTAATGACCTATTTCCGATTGAAAACCAAGGGTAAGAAAAAGAAAATCCCCAACTACGGGTGATGATTGTGGTTAGAAGGGAGGGGGACTTTTAATTGTGTAAGCGTGTTAGTAGGTGATAAAATTTCTTCATCAGTGTATGCACACCTGTTTAAATTAGTAAGCGATTTTGACGGCCGTGTGTGATGCAGTCGTTCCAAATTTATTTTTCAACAACATTCAGATTTCACAAATTTCTGTTTATCGCTACCAAGTAATCTTCATAACACTTTAGGGCTTAGACTTTGCATATGCTAAATAAACCAATGGGACTACACTTCCACAGTTTCACATGACTCTCAAGAGCCAATCAGGAAACTTACGACACTCATCCAAATTGTGGTGACTGCATTGGCTGCCTTTCCCCTTTAATTACTTCTATGGTCCCGCCCACATTGTCTAAAACTCATCCTTGTCAAGACACGATCCCAGTTCATTGCTTCATGGGCATACCCTGGTAGGTATACAATGTGTATTCAGAAACTCTCAGTGCATGTTGTGCAATGTGATCTACTCTTCATTTTTGAATTTGATGTCAATCAAAGAGCTGTGCACACTGAGAGGCTGTAAATTACAGTAGTTTGGGTGACGATCAGCTGCCTTTACCCTCATGAAAATGGAGTAGAGTATAGATGTTTGTTACTTATTTAGGTGTTCTTGTGTCAGTGTATGGATTGGCTGTCAATGTTACGAGATTTTGGATTACAGTCGGCATTCTCTGGGAGGTCGAGAGGTCAGGAGTTCGAGCCATGGCCGGGTGACACCGAAGACTATAAAAAACGGAACCTACACTGTCATTGTTTTTGATGCTCAGCATGAGCAATGGAGTAGGAAACCAGTGAGTCACGAGTGGAAAAAAGGCCATGTCTGCCCTGCTCGACATGAACCAATTGGTTGGACAGAAACTGGACCCTTCCCAGCCAACATGCCCAGTTGGGCCCCAACTGGGTTTCAGCTGGGCTACTTGCTGGGCCCCAGCTGGGGCCCATCGGTGTTTGTCAGGTGTTCCCACGTGGGGCCCAACTGGGCTAGCCTTTCCCAGCGGAAGCCCAGCTAAAGCCCAGCTGTGCCCCTCTTCAATAACTGAAGCCTATCTGGGCTTCAGCTGGGAAACTCTAGCCCAATTGGGCCCCACGTGGGAACACCTGACAAAAACGGATGGGCCCCAGCTGGGGCCCAGCAAGTAGCCCAGCTGAAACCCAGTTGGGGCACAGCTGGGCATGTTGGCTGGGTTAAAACTCTATGTAACCATGAATTCATTCTAAGTGTCAAGGGGACACAGGGTTAAGCTCCTACAAAATACCCTTGGAAATTTCCATGGAATGTATCGTTGTATTGTCATGATCTGTACATCCTATTTACTCTTAACTTTGCGACATTTTACTACTCAAAACTGTTTTCTTCTCTCATTTAACATCTTGCCCGGTTACGACTATGATTAGTTTATGATTAGGGATGCCATCCTGCGCTAAGGCATAAAAAGTTCAAAGTTTCATTTCTGCATGAGAATGCGGTGTTTAAGGTAACAATTTATCAGTTCTGTGGTAATAAAATCAATAGTAAATGAAAAAAAAAACAAACAAAGAAACAAACAAAAAGGAAGAAAAGGAAATATTGGTCATCAATGAGAATCCATGATGTTTGCTTCCAGTTCACATTTTGTAGAGAAAAATGTCAACTTCAATTGCTAATACTTCGGAAACCGAACATGGGGAATAAAAGAAAATTTCACAAGAATGCTTAAAGCTCAAGGGCAGTCTCCCAAAACTTACTTTGAAACAACACCAAAATATCATAGTTTTCCACTATTTTCCTAAAAGTATCTTTCACCGACTTCTTTATCTTTCATTGGATTCAATATTGGTAAACAATGCAGTTGCGTCTAGTAAATATCACATTTGAAAAGAAAATTGTTTTCACATGTCTCTCAACAGCCAATCATGAAACAGGACCGTGTAGTACACTACCTCAAGTTGGGGTGACCATCGGTTGCCCCTTTTTAATATGTCCCCCTTTTACTTTTAAAAAAGAAATTTGAACTATTCTTTCCAGTGCCACTGGAATCAAAACCATGCAGAGTGTCAAATTGTGTATGCTTCATTCCAATTTTAATGTTGTCTTAAAAGATGAGGTGGCCATAGCGAAGTTTGTACACACCAGACACCGATATTGTACGCATGTTACGGGACTGTAAAACACTGTAACCTTGGCAAGAATATAACTAATTGAAATACCTGCAAAGCTTGAAAAAATGACAACATTAAATTCATTTTTGGAAGACAATAAAGTTTTACTTAAACGAAAAATTTTCCCGTGTTCAGTTTGAACCTGGGTCTTATGTAAAAGTCGTTCACCTCCTCTGCCAGTGAACTTGGTAAACATCATTTTGTGTGTTATATAGATAGAGTACTGTTGGAAAGTTGGTGTTTACATAGCATGAACACGGTGCAGACATAAAATAGTTTTTATCGTCACTGAAATATTCATCAGTTCCCCTGCACCAGGAGATCTTCCTTCTAAACAAGATTTGTGAATATTTCCTAATTTGAAACCTTGGACGCTTGTGTAAACTACTTGTAATTAGTCGATAGTATAGTATACTGCAAACCAGGCAATTCGCTATATGAGAAGCATAACTGCTTCAGAAAAAAGTCGTCCAGGTACCTTATATTAACAATTTTCGGCCAAATGAAGCATGGATTTTAGCCGCAAAGAAATTATCATGTTATTTGGTTATCCTAAGCCAGTGGCGTAGCCAGGATGTGATTTTTTGGGGGGGCCTAGGTAACAAGTGGGGGGCCTGGTACCTCCGAGGGTCAGACACGGCAAGACTATCTAAGCGGAGCGCCACCATCAGTTGGCGCGGAGTGTTCAAGAAAATTTTGGACTTTAAAACCCCTCCAGATGGCCGGAAACGGCACTTCCCAGGTGTTTTAAGCTGGATGTATCCAGCCTTGAAATACGAATCTCATGTCTGCGACTTCTCAAATGATTAGAATAAAAATCAATCTATGAAAAATGGTAATACATGCACTTTTTAGTGCCCCCGAAACTGGGAACTTCTGATCTGTGGCCTGGGGGATGAGACTAAAGGGAACCGGTAGCTCCCTTCCCCTTGGGAAAAATTGAAAATATCAGAAGGACGTAGATCGCAAATGCGGCAATATTTGAATCTAAGCGGAGCGCCACCATCGGTTGGCGCGGAGCGTACAAGAAAATTTTGGGCTTTAAAACCCCTCCAGATGGCCGGAAACGGCACTTCCCACGTGTTTTAAACTGGATGTACCCTGCCGCAAATGCGCCAATATTTGAATGGATTTCAGCTTACCTCAGGCAGTACCTTACCCTTTAACAGGAAAACCAAAAGTAGTTGTGTCCCCCTCTGAGAAACTTTCTTTCTAGATGCAAAATGGTGCTATGTTTGGCAAAACTTTGAACTGAGTACAGGCCTAAGTTTTAGGATTTTCCCTTTTTGGGAAGCATGAAAAATATCAAAATATTTTTAGTTTTTGTAGAGATTTTACAAGAGACATACATACTGCCAAAGAAACAATTTGCAAAATGGTGCAGTATTTGTTCATCGGTACATTACATAGTCAAAATTAAAATACTACGAATAAATCTCTCAAAATAATTGAACCGCAAAGCAGAAGTACGGATCATGTGGGAAACACATGAAATCCGGACCTTGTGGACATTTTACAAATCCCCCGGACGCCAGTGCCAACTAATAAAAAGAGGACTTGTCGAAGAAAATCGTCCTACAGTGGCACTTGTCATGGGCAGGAGTGAGGCACGACGTAGGCCTACTTGTTAAGGATGGAAGGGAAGAATTGTCCGAAGGCAGTACCTTACCTCACCTGCTTTCGGCATATTTTGGGTATGATAAAGTATAGGAATGGTCGTGTAAGAATGGTCTCCAGTGTATGATTGCCTTATTTTCAGTAAATCAATCAGCAATCCGAAAGGCAGAAAGGGTCTTAACCTAACAAAGTCACATTAAAGTTTGTCGTCGAGACTTTCGTTTCATCTTCGAAGTGAAATGCAATAAACGACAGTGCAGATCACAAACGGTATCTAATTTTGAAAGTAGGCATTTTGAAGTTATTACTTGATTTCATACGTGCGCACAAAATGTGTTTTACACACATTCATCCATGTTTTTTTTTTTTTTAATTTTTACACATTTTATTTATTTACTGTTTTGAAGTTTATTTCCGTTCAAACATTTATTTTTTTCAATTACTTTATCAGTACGCAAAAATTCTGGGGGGGGGGGGGCTGAAGAAAATCACTGTCCTAAGCCATAGCGAAAGTCTAAGCAAATTTCTGCCAAGAAACTCCGTGATAATAAATTTCCCTCCTTGTTATACCTATAACTGATCTACGAGGAAATCGTTCTGATTTAAATAACTCAAAGCTAAGAAGAACCGTAGACCTTCTGCTAAATTTATGGACCATGAATCCATGATGACAGGGGACCGTGACAAGCCTAAAACATTGAGCGCCTTGTCAATCCTTTGATTGAATTCGACAGAAGTGTTTTGCAGAGACCATACTGGTTTTAACAAAGATATTACAAGCATATTTATAAAATCAAAATGGCGCCATGACTACTTATATGGAGGCCGAAACGGAGGGCGGAAGGCGCTGATCCTTGGTCAGTCGTTTTGGAAGCCAACAGGTAAATTGTTATCTTCTGGTAGTATAAATACCTGTGATTTCAAAACATCTCAAATCATAAATCACGATTCTTCGATACATTTTACCTACGTGGAACAGTGTTTTGCTTTTTTTGAGGCTTTCCACTTAAAATGAACGCCTAATGACCGGTTTAAATGTCATGGACTTGCCGATTGATCAGTTTCTATGGTATCTTTACAAGCGCACATCTGCACAAGCGTTAAATTCTCTGGTGTTAACAACTCCAAATCAACTACCGATTTCGTTTTTCATTCCTTGCCGAAGGCAGGCAAGGAATCTATGCGTTGGTGATGTCGTGTGTATGTGTGTGTGTGTGCGTGTATGTGTGTGTATGTATGTGACGCTTTGGCTTGTAAACACGATATCTCAAGAAGGGTAAGTGTGACTAACCTCATATTTGGTGTGTAGGTTGGTCATATTGAGTAGAGGATCCTTATTGTTTTTGGTTGAGATCAAAGGTCATTTGGGGTCACAAGAGGTCAAAAGGTCAAAACTTCGTAAACACGATATCCCAAGAACCGTTCATGTGACTATGCTCATATTTAGTGTGTGGGTTGGTCATATTGAGTAGATGATCCTTATCGATTTTCGTGGAGGTCAAAGGTCATTTGGGGTAACGAGAGGTCAATAGGGAAATTCCTTAGAAATTGCTTGTAAACACGGTATCTCAAGAAGAGTAAGTGTGACTAATCTCATATTTGGTGTGTGCATTGGCCATATTGAGTAGACGATCCCTAATGTTTTTGGTGGAGATCAAAGGTCATTAGGGGTCACGAGAGGTCAAAAGGTCAAAACTTCCTAAACACGATATCTCAAGAACGGTACATGTGACTATGCTCATATTTATTGTGTAGGTTGGCCATATTGAGTAGATGATCTCTATTGCTTTTCGTGGTGGTCAAAGGTCATTTGGGGTCATGAGAGGTCAAAAGGTCAAAACTTCGTCAACATGATATCTCAAGAACGGTACATGTGACTGTGCTCATATTTAGTGTGTGCATTGGTCACATTGAGTAGATGATCCCTATAGATTTTCCCAAATGTCAAAGTTCATTTGGAGTCAGCATGTTCAAAGCCTGACAAGCTTTCCTGTACTGTCTTTCAAGAAAGGTCACTTGTAGGGTCCTGTAACTTGTCATTTAGATGGCACATAGTGAATGCATGGTCCCAGAAGTTTTTGGTGGAGGTCAAATGTCATTTGGATTCACAACGGGCAAGGGTGATCTCAATGTAGGAAGATTGCATGTGCACTTTGTGGGCACATTATGGAGCCCCCTGTTAATTGAAAAACATTGCAAAGCAATGTCAATGTGAAAAAAGGCCTTACATTTCAGCGGCAAGGAATCACTAAGCCTTTTGGTTTTCTGGTTCAAGCACGCAGAAGTGCCCGTCAATTACCCTACACAGAGAAATGTTGTGAGCGTTGAAAAGGTACAAACGCCGACCTCTCGTTCCAACGGAAATTTATGTCAAGCATCCATAGTTATGCGCGCAGATCACCGAATAGAATTGTGCGCATGTCGCATCAGCACTCCCGCCCCTTCGTTTGAGCCCCCTTGAGGAATCAGCCCGTCTTACAATGTAGGAAACGACTTTGGAATCTAGTTACCCAGTTAAGTATTTTTCAGTATTCCCCTACCAGCACTGATCTAGATAATGTTCAGAGAAATATAGAACACTCAAACGATATTTTATAATGTAATTATCATTTTCTACATTTATCAGGGTAGCAACTCTCTCATTTTGCTAATTTATTGCTGCCTCCCACGATGTTGTTTGTTACATAAGTAAACATTAATTAGACACCAGACTGTCAGGCAAAACATGAATCATCCAATCATACTATGGCCAACGACAGCAGACTGTATTAATATTGGGAACAAATACGATTTTCTGGATAATGAATGTTTAGTGCGACCCAAATTAAACTTCATGCTTATTAATATTGCAGCATCGTTCATTGTCTTTACAGACATTTATAATCGTTCGGTTAGGAGATAATGATTAATCAATTTCAGTTATTTTATTGTTAAATTTTTGTCTTAACCAGTTTATTTACTTGATTGAACACCACTAGGAGGAGTTTTTGTCTTACTTACTTTTCTCAAATAAAATATCCCTGGCAGCGTAGCGCCAGAAGTGTATCTTGGGGAAGGGGTGTGGGTGTCGGTAGTGAATGACACCCATCATGGATGTCACTGATATTTTGGGATTTCCTCTAATTGAGCAGTTGAGAGAAACTCCAGCCACAGCATTGACCATCTGCACTGAAAATCACTGAGTTTAATTCCCTACAATGTGAGTAGTTAATTCACATTCGAAAAAATTCTGTCATTTTGGTGGATGAGGTAAGTTAACACATGGCAGCATTCCCGCCGTGAAAGAAAATTGAAAGTGTTTGTGCATGTTTGCAGCCTATGATCCCCAACTGGTTTGATATCTATATTTATATAATACATGACCTTCATATGAACTCTCTTTTTACCGTAAAGTTTATATAGAACTATTTTATATGGAACTATTTTACACTTTGTCAGTTTGTGGTGGACTCTTTTTTACTCACGCTCTCAATAATACTGACCGAATGCATTGTCAAGTGGTTAGAGTATCCGACTTGCACCCGGGAGTCTTGAGTTTAACTCCTGACCGGGTCATACAGACAGACGAAAGACTACTGCTTCTGCCTACTGCCACTGTGCTTGCAGACTTTTGCAAAGTCTTTCTCGGCAATATCATTCCCTGACTAATGTTTTTAACGTTATCATTCAAGCTATAGCAAATGTTCAGATATAGCAAATACCTGTTCTAAAAATGCGCCCTTTCTCTATGTCTCTATAAACTTTAAAGGTAAAGAGCAGTCCCCCCAAACTTATTTTGAAGGAAAAGCTTAATAGCACAATTTAGTCTTGTTTCTCTTCAAAGTATCTTTTATTACATTTTATGATTTAACTATTGCATATTCAAGGTAAACCAAGCAGTTATTTCCAGTATATTTCACATTTGAAGAGGAAAAACATTGTCACGTGACTCTCAACAGCCAATCATGGAACTGGACAGTCTACTAAACTACTTCAGTTTGGGATGACTGCTCCTGCCCTTTAATACCCTTTGTTTGCGAATCGCCCTGTCCGGGAGTATGCACACTGAATATAAGGGAGAACGTCCTGGAAGAACATTCATTGGAACAGGACTGATTGAGGGTAGGTCTTATTCAAGAGGGAGTGAAATTCGATTTGTTAAACATTCGAACAGTCTATACGGAATCCACTGAGCTTGGTACTCAGCAAAAGCACTTGTAGTAGGGAAGATATGGCAATGAACCACAGGTGGAAAAAGGCCGTGATTTAGCCAGTTGGTTTGAAACTTAGCCGTAAAATCTCATGTAACTAAGTAATACCGTCTTAAACTGGTGGATAGCTGGATCCACATTGCAGTTCGTCACGTGGTCAGTAGCTGTCCCGGTTTGGTGCAAGAGGGAGACTATTGCTTTCTGAACCTGTTTACGTAGTTAATTCTAGTTTATACAAACTTTTGCGAGTTGTTTTTTGTGGGTGTTCGGAATAATTTGGGGAGCTCGATCACACTAGTACATCGTCGTGGGCCACTTCGATGGTCGTCGACCTTTAATCTTTCAATTTCCTTGCTTACCTGTATAATGGATGGACGGTCAGTTGACTGCTGATTGGTTAAAATTTTCTACCCACTGTTCACTTTCGTGGCAAGTCAGTGGACTCAATTGCTCTCCGTCTGCCCGCTAGAGAATAGACTGTTATTTTAATTAGCAGCTCTTGAGCCGTCAATGGCCGTCAGCGAATCGTGACATATTTCTTTTGATATCCCTAAACCCCGATGGGGGGGGGGGGGTACATTTAATTTTACATTTGCAAAAGTTACAAAAGTTTGCCTTATACGTATTGTCGCAAATAATCTGCTTAATCAGACGCATTAATACTATTAGTGTAACATTTTTAGCACATGCATAGTGCACAACATAACATTAAAACAACCTGTACCCACCTCCAAACCCTTCGTTTCACATCTAAATATTTTCACAATGTGGAAAAATGTTTTCTTAATACTTTGTTTTATTTAAAAAAGTAAATTGACCTAATGATTTTCAAGTTTCGGTTTTTGGACGAAGTGGTCAGACATCCCAGAAAAATGGTATGCCTATGATCATCGCCATGTTATGTTACACATCCGGAAGGACTGAATTGAGCCTCCCACTCATGGGAGAAGTTCAAGGTTTCGAGAGGGGATAATTGGTGGGCTACTAAATGACACTGAATGGACGGAAGAGTATTTTATAGTCTCCCGAACATATCGCTGCAGGAATTTGTTCCCTCGATGGCAATACGTTCTCTTAATAATATACTTGCTGCCACTGACAGCAGTTGTTTAAACTATGTTCGCACGCGACAGTACCTTACTCGCAATGGTTGAACAACGGACCCGTGGACGGATGGACGTCAAAATAGAAAGATACTCAACGAAGTGACGTTGGAGAGAAACCTCTACGGGTATATTCCACCGAAAAGTACCTCTTCCAGGTGGCCGACGAACAGTTCCCTGCCTCATATAAAAGATTTTTTGCCCTTCATGCTACCTGGAAAAAAGACAAGTAAAATGTGGGCTATGAGATTCCTGTTAAACCGTAAATATCGTTCATGATCGCAAAAGACCAATAGGCGAGTTCGGTCATCCTTGTTGGTGGCTATGGGCATGCGCACATCTTCGAATCACCGGGACAAACAAACCAATCCCGCACCTACCGTACAATACGTGTTCCAAATTTAGAGTTTACATGAAACTTTGGTGACATCCGTCATTCTTTCTCAGTTAAGCAAACCTCATCACAAGGAGGAATCATTAGGGTGATTCTCTGCGCTGAACCGTGTCTTAATTGGCTTTTTGGTGTAAAAATATGTATTTTAATCTGCCGTAAAGTAGGGCTGAGCAGGCCCGTATCCAGGGGAGGGGGTTCAGGGGGTTCGGACGACCCCCCCCCCCCCCCCACACACACACACACACAAGATCTGGAGTTCCGCTCAGCCCATGATAGTAGGCCTACGCTAGCAACATATATAATGAGTTTTGATTTTGAAATGCGCCAAGTTAGGCCTATCTGATAACGTTTTGACGCATTCAGCTTAACCTTTCTTTGCACTAGTCGGTCATAATTGTCGGGTAAAATGTTCCACTTGTGTTAAAATTGAATCCCCCCACTGAAAAAGCTGCATACGGGCCTGCTGAGTCCCTATTTTCGTTCGGGTTGGCTTTTCAGATTTATGCATGGTGCTGTATGCAGTTGCTGCACGTAAACAAGGGAACACCGTACACTATGTGGTGAGCTCGATTTGTGTATCCAACGAGCTCCATGATCCAACGAGTACCCCGCAATTCCATGCGCGAAGGAATAACCGAACTAACTTACGGTACGTGATAAGATGGAAGTTTGTCTCCAACGAGTTTTTCGAACATTTCCCATTTGATTTTGACTTTTTCGTTCCACGACGTACTCTTATTCCAAAAGATTATTTCAAGAAAAATAGGGTTAGTGCGTTTTGGGGGGAAGGGTGTAACTGACGAAATGTGTGACGCATTGCGCTTACCCAATCACAGACGGTGAATTTGAATATTATTATCAACCAGTGTGCTATAGTTCGAAGAAATTATGTACAACCTGTTGGCATCTATATGACAGTGCAATGAAGGTAGTGTAGGCCTACTTCTATATGTAGGACACGTTGATCTATTCTCTCTCTATAAAGGAAATTACAAAACCATGCTAGTTAAAGGTCAAGTATTAAAGTGTTTGGCCAGTGGAACATTTCTGGGCCAAGTAACGAGAAAGTTACATTTTGATTAGGTATTATTAAGAAGAATGTCCAAATGTAAGCCATCATGCCAGTGATTGAATAAAACAGACGGTTTCAGATAATTTATTTCTGGTCTCATTTTTTCTGTGAAACATTTGTATGATGAACACGATTTTAAGAAGCTTGGTGAGTTGGGTTTGCAGTTGGGTTTTACTCACTACCTTCCCAGCGGAGCTGTTTCCTCAGCTCCACAGCTTCCAAAACCACTGAACAAGGAATATGTCTTACAGCCTGCTACGTAGGTAACTCACAACCTCACGTCTAACCAGGGACAGAGCTATGGATGAGGTTTTACGTCTCAGTTTCTAAGTAATTGGTTTAAAGGGCTAACCATGTCACCCGAGTGTCAGCTCCCTGCCCAAACTACAATTTTTGTAGTCCCCAGAAATTATCAGTTTGCGGTAAAGCTCTTTGATTGACAGCTGGTTCAGAAAATGCAGAGCACTGCAACTCATATTACACAGCATGTACTGTACTAAGAGTATTTTGATTACGCATGGGGTCTTTTAATACTCACTCTGAAGAAATAAACTGATATTGTGCCTGGAGGAGTATGAATTTTAACGGTTGTGGGAGGAGCTTGAGACGAATTTTATGAAATTGGAACTGTTGGGGTGAGAGGGTTAGGCCTTTAAGTCGGACCGGCCACCGGCTTTTCCCCAGTTTTGGCTTCACTGGCTTGTTTCCTCCGTTTCTGAGCACCAAGCACAATGGCAGTATGTTCCATTTTTTAAAGTTGTCGGTATGGTTCTGCCTGGATTTAAACTCCAGACCTCCCGGCTGCAAGTCGTTCTAACCCACTTGACTATGTGCAAGGGTAAAGAGACATGGGGTTAGGGGAAGTTAACCCCCCCCCCCCCGTTTTTGACAAAGGTTGTCAACACAATTAACCCACCTCTTTTCAGTTCAAATTTCGACAATAAAATCACAAAGACAGATTGGACTCAGTGGACATTACACTGCAATCCAAGTCTGAATCTTTGACTTAATTAAATCGGCAATGTTAGTAGGGTTAATATTTTTGTTAAAAAAACTTTCATTACAAAATTTGTGACCAAACGTTTTTCAATACTATGCAACTACGTGTTATCCTCATGCAGCTATTGCTAAATCACAACCAATGGTGGGAAGCTTAAAGGCCAAATCCTCTCACCCCAGACAGTTCCAATGCTCCTGACCCACTTGCTTAAGCTCCTCCCACAACTGTCTAAAAATTATTTCCTCCAAACACAATTTTAGTTCTCTGCTTCATGGTGACTGTATACAAGACCCAATTGTGTAATCAGAAGAGTAGGCTTACATCTGTGTAATATGAGTTCCGTGCCTTAACGTTCTTAATTGGCTGTCAATCAAAGACCTTTGCCGATTGAGAATTTCCGTCGTCTAGCTGTAGACTGCTCCAAAAAATTTGGTTTGGGGTAAGAACTGACTGCCTTAAACCAACCCACAGGCTGTCAACTCCTCTTACAAATGCCCAGAAAAATATTGCCAGATGATTGAAAGTACCAATAACCATTTCTGAGGTAGCATAACGGGTACACTTATTAACAGGGGTGTATTTTCAACTTAAATTTTGTACAAGTGTCAAAATGTTCCTTCTGTCTGTCTGTGTTAGAGTGCCTTTCTATTCAGTATTTATGTCATTACTGCTAATCAAGAGTACAATCAACCCAACATTTTGGCTGATGGAGACCGCATGGTCAATCAACAAGAGAATATTCCGGACCCAATCTTCTGATAATATTTACGGTTGGCAGTAGCCTTTCCGGTATCTATTAAACGATTGCTAAGATTTCAATGATAAATTTCTCAGACTCAAGTTATTTTCGCTCGAGTGGCCGCCTCGAACAGATCCGAAACTAATGCACACTGTACACGAACTTGAGCTGCTCAATCAATGTTCACGGTAAGGTTAACCCATTCGTTTCCCTCTCAAATTGAAGGGGCGATACCTGCCAGTAAATATGGATAGGCTTAAATGGACAATGGAATATTTTAGAGTACAGCCTACGGCGATCGGAAAGGATTAAATGGAACAATTGCCTGGTTGAAGACTATAAACCGAGTTTTGGGCAAATGCTTGATGTTTTCAACATAGAATGAAGACAATAGCCTATGCGTGTTGCACTAGTACTGAAGGCACATGCGATGCAGATCATTGTAGATGTAAGTTAAACTGGCGAAGTGAATAAAACTTATTTAAAAAACCCCTAGCACACAAATATTTTTTCACGGGGGGGGGGGGGGCAAGAAGGTCAACCGCTTCTCAAAAGTGAGAGGGAAATGCAGCATGGCTAGAACTCCTTTAGTCAATGAGAAACTCGAATTCCTAGAAATGAACGCCCTAAGCACATGCAGTGTTTACTTCCTATGACCTTTGGTGTGGAGCTTATTCTAATGTACTGGTATGTGCAGCATTTACTATTATAAAATGACTACTAGCAAGTCAGTATAATGGAGGGTAGAACTGGCCACGGCCATGTGTTCTATTTTCTGTTTAGATACCGTAGTTAGGCGAACGTCAGGAGCAAGATTTTTAGGCAAGGCCAACCTAGTTGTCATTCTTATTTTACTATCTGGAAGGTTAGCCCGCACAAACTTGGTTGGGACTGACGGACATCACAGAGAAGTTATTCCCTCTGTCAGATTTTCCGAGTTCCAGGCCCGTGCCAATTGATATGGTGCTACATTTGCTTTGTAAGAACTTCGCCAATCATCTGATAATTAAAAACTTCATGTTATAAGGGAAGTTAAAATTTCAAAATTTTCATACTTGGGGGAGAAGTATTGTCACATGATTCTTAAGCAGTCAAGAGCCAATTAGGAAACACATGATGTAACTTTCCTTCTTACTTTTAAATACGTCCTCCCTTTTGCCTGATTACATCTCATCCCCTAAGCAATAAAATGAAGCCCCCTACATACATATTTGATATAGCCAGATTTCACATCTGATTAATTGATTGGCATTCAATAACAGATATATCAAAATACACAAAAATGTAAAATTTGGGGTTTGATTAAAGGCCAGAGTCAAGTTGGGCTTACTGATTTTTTACGCAATGTGAACACAATGAAAGCATAGATTACTTGGGGCACAGATCATGTTACAAACTTAGATACCAGTTACACCCCACACCGTATTTGTTCTACTGGGGTGTCTTTTATACATTCTCAAGAAGCAACGTAACGGAATACAGGACAGTGTACAAAGACTTCTTCAAGTAAGGGTGACTTTAGGTCCCCTTTAGAAGACATACTTCTGATTTGTCCAGCCTTATGGAACTGTCCGACTTCAAATCTTCCTGGCTTCAAAGGGGAGAAGTGTAGGGACAAAGGAAGCAACGGCCCGTGCAGCCAGTGTTCCACAAACTGCGGCAGCAAAAATAAGGGAGTTCGGTAACCCGTGGCTATGCACATCCTTCAAATCGTCGGGATAAACAAACCGATTCCGCACCTACAACACGTGTTCCAAAATTTGAGTTTTCATGAAAATTTCGTAAAATCTTTCTTTCCATCCATACTATAAGGAGGGATCTCAAGTGTAATATTGTGCGGTGGTTTACGGTGTATCATCTTTTTGGTGTAAAATTATGCATTTTAATCTGCCGTTAATTAGGACTAAGAGCTCTGGCTATTTTCGCTCGAGTTGGCAAGACACTTAGATAGTGTTGTAAACACGTACTAACGAAAACAAAGGAACGACATTCACTGTGTGCTGATCTCGTTTCGCGTATCCAGCGCTGTGCTCCACAATTCCATGTGGCAACAAATCACCGAACTAGCTTATTCGTCAGCGACTGAGACAATAGGTGCGTTCGATTTAGCGGCTCGAGCTGGCTCAACTGGCTCAGCCAGCGATCGATCTTTCGCAAAAGTGATTTTAACGTCATCAAATCGTCACAACTTGAGCCGGCCAAAACGACCAGCCCTCTGAGGTGGTCTAGTTGAGCCGGTGACGTATTTTACGTCACATTTTGACCAGTTAAAAAACTGGTTGAGCCAGTTGAGCCGGCTCGAGCCGCTAAATCGAACGTACCTATTGTTACACCTAACCGTGACGCAATTGATTGACTAGACAACAGTCGTTGTTAAATAAGATATTTCCCTTTCTCTTAAGCAATCGAAAAGAGGCTAAACGTTATCCTGGTGTTTTGAAACTTTACGAAACTAATTTGGTTTTGTCCTGGGTTCGACGGTGGTTTTCTTGAGTTTATCTGGCACAGTCTGGAGCCATATTCAAATAATGCTCTCCCGCTTTCGAAATTTAAACATACACAGTCTTTTAATAACATTAGGAAGTCTCAATATGTAAGCCATTAACATCATTCTTACAATTACTTGAAAGTTTTTCGTCTGGGGTCTTGTAGAAAAATAAAGAGCTTCCTGTGAAGCAATACATGCAAGTGCATTGCCCGAGCTAAAGGGCGTTAGAATGAGGCGACGATTATAGTATTACCCGGAATAATTTTACTGGTTGCCCACTGTTGACCTTCAATGTAAACATATTGCAATAGAAGTATGATTCATCCCAATGAGCTCTGAATAGGTTAACTAGTTCACAGTCACGCATGGAGCTAAGAGGTTCACCTCCGTTGAACAAGAACTATACACTTGTGACAATCTGACCTTGAAACGTGGGTCAGCCTTGAAACAGTTTAAAATATTTGGATCAAAAATCACCCAAAAGAGGCTGACTGAAAAATAATCTCCATTGGGTTAAACTTTGGTCCAGAATATTGGTTACGTTCCCTCTTGACCTTAGTGTACTTACAGGCATATTTCAGTTGCCTTTCACTTGGGTCTTTTACGAAGGACAAAAAATAATTCACACCGTCCTCCAAACTCTGTAACCCCCTTCCTAACTCAAGATATCCCACTGTAAAGACTGGTTATTTTTCTTGAAAAGATACCTCTCTTTTTCAACAAAGCCACAAAAAGTTATGTAATGTGGGCACGTTGTATCAGATTCCTTTTACTTTTCTTTATTATTGAATGCCCTGTTTGTCCTTGAAGTTTGATTCTGTTAGAACATTTGAATATCTTTTCGTGTAGGTCTTATAATACCCTATACAATATGTGGGGTGTAGCAAACAATTTTGCTTAATATTCCCTTCAGGGCGACGTCAAGTTATAACTAAATTGAATGAAATGTCAAATTGATGTAGGCGACAACATTTCCCATGATGCATCAAATCTCCAGAAAAAATTGCATTGTTTTAACATTCTGAAAGAAAAAAATGTTCTTCATATTTTAAAGTCCATCATAAATTTACCTTCGAATATACCAAATTTGTATATCAGTACCAGAGAGTCATCCCAGCGGATATAACGTTTGGAAAGTAACAAAACTAGTTCCGTATCTACGAAGGGTTAGTTAGATGAGGTTTAACGACACACTAACACGAATGTGAGAGTCAACTCGATAAAAAGTTCAACGTTTATTTTTTGTAAGTATAGTTCAAGTTCAAGTTTGGTTTCCCTTTGGTCGCCTCTTATGAAAGGCGGGAAATACCACGGACGTATTCTATACAACCCCCATCCCACAGAGGCCGTAGAAACGGTCGAGGAGTGAGGTACGAGTAGACTCGTCCTCTCATAAAAAAGCCCCAGGTTCCCATGATGACAAGTTTGGAATGTATATGTCCTCTAGAGAGGGAGAGATGTTGGAAATTGCGCCCCAATCAGAAATTCGTGACCCCTTAGTGACTCCTGCTTAATACACGCCATGTGCGCAAAACATCACAATTGTCACAAACAATCGGTTAACTGCAAAATTTCATATACAATTTCGCGCATAAGCAAACACAGAATTGAGATGTATTTACCTGGTATAAGTGAAAGCGGGCATGTGTTACACCAAACGATGGAACAAACACGTGTTTATTCCACGAGGTGATGTTTTATAGGATAGCTTCCTACTCTTTTAATCGGGATAATCAAGCTCGTGATAGGAAGTAATTACTCCTGTATATAATAGAGATAAAGTACATAAGAGAAAGAAGTGCTGCCCCCCAATCCAGCAATCAGGAATGAATCGCTTTAAATCGCTGTTTGCGCATCATGGTGCATGAAACCACATAAGGAAGGACATAGTGTGTGTGTGTGTAGGGGGGGGGGGTATCTCTTAAAATGTAACATAAAGGTTATGTCGGTGCAGCAAAAGGAAGGGAATATTATCCAGTTCACAACAAGAATACTAAACCTTCAAAATTAGCGGTAATTTTGACAAAGTGGAAAATCTCGCCCTATTGCATCTTGTCGATTGAAAAGGCGACCGTACGTCCCTACCCTTAGTCGGACCCCTGCCCCGGCCAGGTGAGCCAATTGATTTGAAACTGGCAGTGAAGGACCGTAATATCCCTGTTCGTTGCCAGTCTTTCCCAGTTCATCGCCAACCCTGACAACCTTCAGTTCTATGACATCATCTTGGTAAGCCGATTGATTTAAAACTGGCAGTGAAGGACTGTAATCTCCCAGTTCGTTGCCAGACTTTCCCAATTCATCGCCAACTCTGACAACCTTCAATTCTGTGACATCATCTTGGCATGTTTATTTCAATGGATCATCGTAATCGACCGTGACCGGGTCTGGGCCTGGTATTTGATGTTCTTCCTTCCAGCCGCACTTGTGTCAAACCGTGGCGTATCAAACCATGACGGATTTCAAGCATATAAATTCAACATTACGTGGAAGTAAAGAAAATAGAACAAACTTCGTTGTGAGAAATATCACTTTCTGCGTCCGAAGAGAGGAAATGGAACTTTTAAAATTAATTGGTATCGACGTTTTAGGATGGACTTACGTTAATTACATTACGTTACACACAAATAGAACCATCTGGGGAGACAGTGGGTTTGTAGTAGTCAACTGTATCCAGTGTAGTATAATTAGTATGTGGTTTTGAGTTTGCTCGAGCTTGAGGTCTCAACCTAAAAACCCTGTTAGTATGTAGGGACGTGCATGATTCGTGGCCCGAGAATGGTTTAGTCCATTCCATCACAAAACGGGTAGTATTGAAACGACTTTAACATTGAAATTTTATAGAAAGAGCTGGTTAATCTAGTTTAGAGATTAGAAAGGTCAGACTTAGGAAGGCAAATATTGAATAACGCTTCTTTGGGAGAACCGTTACTGACTTCAGTGGATGACCGTGGGCCGAAGCGTTGTCGGCCCTTGAAGCTCCATAGAACTAAACCCCGGCCTTCCCGTCCTACGTTTTGCCACGGATACCTTGGTTAACAATGCGAAGACCTAAGAAAACGTGAATACTGAGGAAAATGACCGAAATCCCAAGAACTCTTGGGCACTGTTTAGCAAGATGTTTCTTGACTGGCTATCGCCATTGAATTGTACCGATTGTATTCTTTGCTTGGGTTAGGGGTAAGTTCAGGAATTAGGGCTCTAGTTATTCATTAGCCAATTAAACAATGCACATCGCGCGGTAACCGTCAGGAACATAGTGTAGGCCTATAGCATTAGTTAATCGTGTGTAGCACAGGTGTGCACATGGTGCGTTGAGTGCGATATAAAATCGTGTTTAGCAATTTAACTGCCATTTGTCTTGTCCCACTTTGTAAACTTAAAAAAAATCTAGATACTAAACACGTTAAGCTATTAAACACTAAATCTTCAGCATAGGAATCAAACAACCGTGTTTAGCAGTAAACATGTTACAAACTGGGCCCAAGTGTTTAGAAAAACGTTTATATTCCTTTACACATTTTCAGAGCTTAGTTTTGGTTGCACAGGCTTATGACTATTTCTCACAGGGGCAACTTATTTAAATATGAAAAGATCAATTGCGATTCAGTGCAATAGCCTGTCATGACCTATGACGCAACAAAATGATGTGGTGATTTTTATCTCCGGTGGAAATAATTAAAAGGGCTGTGGATATTTGGCCTTGGGGTTCCATAAATATTGTTTATCTTCATTAGAGTGGTGTACAGTCACAGTCACGGGGTTTGAAGGGGGCAATCAAAGTTTTTTTACTCACTTTTCCACGTTTTCTATTCTGAGCCACAATTAAACATGCGTTATAGAGTTATAAAACCAACAAAAATGACCTGTCATCATTTAGTCCGACTGATTGGTCACCATAAGGATGAAGCTGTCTGGTCTTGCATTAGTGTGGATTTTTTTTACCCGAACAAAATTGCAAAATCCCTTTGCGAGACTAATTTACAAAGAATTGACTTTCTTCTTGCTTGAAAGACCTCTTCAGTGTCTGTTGACTATCGGTGAATAATCAGTCAAAAATGACGGAAAACGAAGTGCTGGACTGATTGTCCGTGGAAATGTTTTATGCGAAAAAAGGATTTTAAAAAGTCATTTCTTTGACTTAGACCTACAAGCTAATTACGACAAACCCATTTACAGATTTGAGCAGACGATCACTTTTCCTTTGCCCTGAATAAACTTTCATTATTAAAATGTGAGGTCTTATGAATGAGCGGTTAGTTACCTTCAGTATAGACGAGTGTCCAGGAAGTTTCAATGAAGAGTGCGTATGTCACGGTTTATTAACTGTATGGGTCTAACGGATCTTTGGAAAAAGCTTTTTCTGAACTTTTTGGAAGAGGAATGAGTCGCAAAATGATGTTATACCGTATTTGATATTAGCTTGCATTAATTGTTTTCACATACGACGGCCAATAGATGAATCCGAATAGTCAAGAGGTGCATGGTTTGATTTATTCGAACATAACTTGGAGTCCATACGCTTTGATCTTTAAAACTTTTTGCTTCACTGTATCATGAATGCTTGTACACTAAAGTACTCCATGATTCCCTCTATTGCACTAAATATGAGGGTTAAGAATTGTTTATTGACTTTAAAATTCAGACGATTTTAGACGAAGGACCCCAAAAATGGCCGCCTTCACTAGCTGCTCAAATCCGTCTACAGGTGGACGATCGCCTGTTTCACCCTCTGCCTGGTTCCACCACTACCTCTGCAGGGAAAAAAAAACTTCACAAGAGCAATAACTATTCGGTGCTCACGCCAAGGCCTTTCCTCATATGAGACTTTTTTGGTAAATAAATAAAGACAATTGCTGACCCGTGTTTCACTTTAGACCACTTTCTTCAATTAAACGTTCATGAAACATGTAAGACTCACCAGTAGGTCAATCAGACCATGGTGCCCCTTGCCATTATTTATGATGTGAGTTTCCTTTCAAAGTACTGAATATCTCCCAATAAGTCGAAGTTTGTAGACGAGTTCAAAGTTCATATCTGTGCATGCGTTGGACCTTTCTTTTCAGATCGTCTCATTAAAAAAATGAGACGTTTGTAGCAAATGGTAATGGAATTTTCTTAGAAACAATTACGAATTTTACAGACCTAAAAATTACAGAATTTCCAAAGACTGTAAATGATTTTTTCCTATTTTTGAGGAATAGTTTCTGTGAATGAGTGCGAGATATTGGGACTATGTTAGCATAGTTGGTATACAGATAAATTCCGCTCATAGGCGGTGTGTAAATATATTTTTTTCTTGGGAGGAGGGGGGTTAATTAAGTTTCTTTCAATTTTTGCTTTAAAAAACATGGTACACCCTTGACAACATTCCTGTGTTGGAGAGTGATAATGGTGGCTTTTCAATTATTACCTACCACAGGGCACGAATTTTCTTCGTCCAGTTTACCCTTCCTACAGGAGGCGACAGATGCTAAGCCCAATCTATACGGTGCCATTGGTGTGAGACTGTTTTTAACTAAGTCATGAAAAATTGAGAATTTACCATTCTTTTCTTTGGATTGAGTTCCTTAGAATTCCAAGTTCAATATAAGCATATGTGACTTGATAATTATCAAAGTTATAGGTCCCATACTAATAATAGTGTGCGTCAGGATAGCAGGTTAGGTTAGGTTCAAGGGCGTCCGCAAGGGGGGGGGGGGGGAGTAAATCAATCTTGTGAAAAAATTAATTAAAAATTAAAATAAAAAAAATTAAAAATTAATCATAAAAATACCTTCATTCACAGGCTCAGTTTTTAGTCGTGAAATATGCGGACATTTGACCAGGAATAGCAAAAGAGAAGATGGTATGCTGAATAGTGAAATCGTAATTTGGGGACCATCATTCGTGTCATCTATTGTAAATTTGTAATCGTAAAAACTATGTCAAAATTGTACTAGCCTGGTTGTCAGGTATGTAGTGTGCATATGGCATCCGACTATTGATGAATGCGTTGGTCTTGGTTTGGTCCCGTGCTGATCTCAAGTGGCGACGCGCGGGTGTAACTGGGTGTAACAAAGTGAATATGGGGGGTTTTATGGTTCATAATTAGGTAACGGACATAGGCCTATACATAGGTGGTATGGTTCATAATTAGGTAACGGACATATGCCTATATAGGCTCTTTGACAGTTGTAAGTCTTATCGTGCCTAGAGGTGCTAGGCCGTGACCGAGAGGCCGATTTCCCTTCAACAATTCTTAACAATGAAAATTTTAAAAGTCTAAAAATTACAGACATGAAATTCCTGTTTCAGGGCTGGGAACATGCAGCTTAGAACACTCGCCAAGTGTCGTTTCCGGCCATCTGGAGGGTTTGTAAGGCTCAAAATTTTCTTGTACGCTCCGCGCCAACTGATGGTGGCGCTCCGCTTAGATAGTGTACACAATTCAATCATTCATGAATAACCTTCCCCCCCCCCCCCGTTGTAAAAATTTCTGCGGCCCGCCTAACTTAGGTTAGGTTAGATGCAGTTATACGACCCAGTTTCTAATCAATTGGTGTAAGTCGAGCTGGCCACGACCTTTTTTCCATTTGTTACTCTCCTGCTTGGTTTTCCTACTCCAATGCTTATGCTGAGTACCAAGCACTATAGCAGTCTTCGCCATGATCCGGCCAAGACCCAACTTCCGACCCCCCGACTCCAAGTCTGATACTCTAACCACTTGACCATGTAGTCGGCCAAGTTTTGGGAGGGGATCTATTCGGAAGAAGGATTTTGTCCATTGACTACTTGTCTGACCTCATGTCAAAATCATGACCCTGATGAAAAGAGTGGTGACATTAAAATTACAAAATTTGATCTGAAAATCATTTAGAATCGACCAAAAACTGCAATTTGCATCCACATAAATCAAATATTGACCACTGGACTGACAGGATTATTTCTATTTTACCCACGACTTTCAACGAGAGAAATGACTTATTACGCAAATTTGTGAATTCAAAAGATAAGCTACATGTTCCATCTATGAATGATGTCATTCTTTGTCTTTTCCAGCCTTATTTCAAGGACAGTTGTGACATTGGTATAATTTAAGTGACTTATTTTGGAAGTTACATTTGTCCTCTAAAAGTTTTAAAGCACTAACCAAACTATGAATTTTTTAAGTATAGCATTCAAAGGGTATCTATACAGAGCTAAAAATATCAAAGCATGTATGAAACCATCCAATTCAATGGTTAAACACAGATTTTGACTTACTCCAGAAGTTGTCCAACTTTGAAAGAGTTACACTTTTTCTGGGGAAATATATTCTTTAAAGTGGAAATGCAATCATTCAATTTAAATTAGTCACGGTTAAATAGTCAATGCAATTTTGCATGATTGGCTCTTGAGAAAGCCATGTGGCAATTTTTCCTCACTTAATATGGATTATTTAAGTCGTGCAATCACATGATAGATACTCGGTAAAGAAATAAAAACGAAATCTGGAGAATGTGGTTGTTGTTTCGAAATAAATTTGGTAAGAGTTTTATTGTTGGAGACCTGGGCCCATTCCACAAAGAGTTACGCACAATCTTAAGTTTGATTCCCCATACTTAAGTCAACAGTAAATCATACTTAAGATTGTGCGTAACTCTTTGTGGAACGGGCCCCTGCGCCTTAACTTTTAACCTCCTGGATTAATCTATCGGCGACCACGGCCTTCTGGTGACGTATTCAACATTACTTCCCGTTGACTTATTCTAAGCTCTAATATTAGATATTGTTGCATAGGCTTTACAAATACCTTCGTTCAATGACCGTCAATTGGACTTCGAATTAAAGTTACCATAACGAGAAAAATTTAAAGATTTTGTAACACTTTCATCTTATCACGTTTCATCAATAATATTCAATTAATTACTTATCTTTAGCAATCGTTTTATGGTTAAATAACCTTGGCTTTGTTCTACTCATTGCTTATTTCTCATCAACAACGAGTCATATTGTCTTTGATTGTCTAATTGTAATACCACAATAGTTTTACCATCAATTTCCTTGAAATACTTGATCTCATAAAAACTACTGCAAAGATTTGATCTATTTTCCATTTCATTAAACCGAACGCAGCAAAAAATTGCAGCAACACTACTTTTGTACTCGAATACGTATAAATCTAACCTCCTTACACTCCGTTTTTCGATTTACTTCTTGTTAAGGCAGGCTATAATCTTTTTATCGTAAACTATTCACCGAATTCACAATCTGGACACCCTTGCATTGGTTAAGAATCAAGAGCAGTTCTCCAAACTTATTTTGAAGCAACAGCTTGATATCACAATTTTCTTCTTATTTCCTTACAAAGTATCTGTCATGATGAAACGTTCCTTCTTACTTTTTGTTACATCGTCCTTCTCTGCCTGATTACCTCCTTTTGCTTTAAGGAAGAAATGAAGCTCACTACAAGCACACTTGATATAGTCAGGTTTCACATCTAATTAATGAAGTGACAGAAACAGATATATTAAAATACACAGAAAGCTACGTAACATTTGAGGTTAGCTAACAGGCCAATGTGTTGATTGCTTTTCCCTCAAGGTGAACAAAATGAAAGCATAGTTCATTTGAGGACACATGTCATGTAACAAACTTAGATTCCAGTTACACCCCACACCGCCTTTGATCTACTGGGGTGTTTCTGTTGCTTTTT
This sequence comes from Holothuria scabra, assembly GCA_037179385.1. Lineage (NCBI taxonomy): Eukaryota > Metazoa > Echinodermata > Holothuroidea > Aspidochirotida > Holothuriidae > Holothuria > Holothuria scabra. Next base: position 11,870,443 of record CM074196.1, on the reverse strand, counting down.
CAAGAAGTAACGTGACAGCAGGGTATTTTATAACTTCAATCTTGTGTTTTTCAACGTATAAAAAGCAGTGATTTCTAGTAAATTTCACATTTGGAAAGAAAAAGTGTTGTCACATGACTCTCAACAGCCAATCATGAAACAGGACAGTCTACTATACTGCTTCAAGTTGGGGACTGCTCTTGTCCTTTAAGTTAATGTCATGCAGTTAGGTGGTGGCAGTCGTTATCCAATTTAGAGATGTACGTCAAAGACTTCATGTATCAAACATGTAAAATCTGAAGTTCCTTTCCAGTCCGGTTAACACCCTGCCACTGTCTCAAACTTATCTTCTCTATATACCAACATTACTTCATCACCCGCTATCACAGTAGTCTTTCAAAGGGTTATTCGGGAAAGTAACGCGATGATGAAGTGAAACATTTTATGCTAGGAACCATCTTAAAATCAATCATATGTCTGTATGTATTAATACACTGTGGTATACCAACAGGCACGTAATCGGGGTGTATACATAGACAAAAGTTGTTTAGAAGTCAGACTATATAAGGCGAAAAATGAATAGCGGATAAACACACTTTTTATATTGGAATAGGTTAATGTGTATACCTACTGTCATCGTATTACCGGACTCATTGTATTACCGGACTATCAGGGATAGCTGGCCATTGAAAAAACGTTTATCACATCTTGAAGACATTGGGGCAAAATATGCGTACATGAGGAAACCTTTTGGTCATAGCACTAAAATGTTAAGATAAGGTAGTCGTGGTTCATGAGGAAACGTTTGTTACTTTAAATACCACAGCAAGTCCCTATCAAAACCCGTTTATTATAAAAGTTTAACACTTTTTAGGCGGGCACAAATTTTTCAGACTCTTTTGAAGACCGTCATTTTATTTTAACCAGAGTATAGACACATTCTTTTGAAAGGCCTGCAAAAACAATTACTGAATTATATGTGTAAATGTTATACACTTGTCAAACCCTGTAATCATGTACCATTTTATGAAAACCAGATATTGGAACGTTTACTTTTTAATGAGGAAGGTGGTGCTGTTTCCTATGTGTTCTTGCATTGATTTGGCAGAAAATTTTAATTTTTGTTTTTACTGATAATGCATTTATTGAAGAGATGTTCGAATGTTTATGCTCTGTAGTTTGAAACCTTTTCTATTGTCACTGCTTAGCAATTGATTTCCCCTTACAGGATGTATTAAATTTTTGTATTGGTACAGTTACCATTTACGGCAAACCTTTGGCACATATAGGAAATAATGAAGCTATCATCCTGACGGACATGTTTGCAATGCTCTGTACGTGATTTAGCCGTTCTAAACAATGTGGGCCTTCAGTCTGTAGACAAAGACAATTTACTTAAATCGGGAGTCGTAACATCTATTATCAAAATTTGTTAGTTAAATGAAAGGGGACAGCTGTGTATTGGGCATTAACGACTAAAAAAATGTACATCAGCTGTTCTGTGGATGTTAAACAATGACAAATGTTCTGAACTTTATTACTTTTTGTGCACAGTGTTTAACTAATTTATAAGTTCATTTTTCTGTAATCTTTTTTATATGTATAATTTATGTATAAAGCTGCAGTGTTGTATGACCTTTGAATTTTGTAACCGTTTTGAAACTGTTGATGTTGTTAGCCGTTTCATTTTTTTAATAAGGTCGCTATCAGATATTTGGTGTCTTCGCTTGTTTTTCTGAACAAAATGCTAGCAACCTTCCATATGAAAATGAAGAGAAATAAAACAAAGCTTATAAACCAGTCTCAAATAGGCTAAGCTAGAGACGATTTTTAATAATAACTTAAACATGAATGTCTCATAATTTCATGGGTCTAATCAAGGGCTGGTCAAACCCATGGAAAGATATACCCTAGATTATATCTGTACATCTTTACTACAATTCATCCCTTCATGTAGGATAAACAAGAACGACTATTGACATTAGGCTTCCAGCGTACAGGAAAATCATTTGGTAAATTGTTTGGGGCTCTGCACTTAAAGGGCAAGAGCAGTTGCCCCAAACTTACTTTGAAGCAACATCTCAATCTCACAATATTCTTCTTACTTCCTCTTTAAAGTATCTTTTTATAATTTTTTTAGAACTTCAATATTGCATACTCAAGGCAAACCAAAAAATTTTTCCTCGTAAATTTCACCATTGAGGAGAAATGATATTGTCACCTGACTCTCAGCAGCCAATCATGAAACAGGAGACAATGTAATACACTACTTCAAGTTTGGGGCTACTCCTGTCCTTTAAAGATGTCGTCATGTGACGTAGGCTTGAGCGAAAACTGCAGTCCTCTCTATTTGGATAAGTATAATATACTGTTTTAATGCCGTGCATGGGTGGCTTTTGAGAATCAATTGACATAATTTTTCTCGCTCAACAGAGAAGTTAACAAGAAATTACGGCTTCAGCAATTGTTGCCTGAGAAAGCGACATGGACGTCCTGAAATATCATGAAAGATACTTTGAAGAGTAAGAAAAGAAACTTAGAGATTAAGTTGTTGTTTTGAAATAAGTCTGGAAGACTATCCTTTCGCCTTTAGGACTTAGCCAGGGATTATTTTGTATGCAATGGAGTAACACCTATATAAAGATACCGTTGACAGGTTGATATAATGATACGTAATGCTCGGTTTCCTCCGGGACGATGCGCATTGTTTAACAAGAAATTTTCCCCACTGGTTAACTTGGCCAGTGAGGCGATAGCCCTAACTCGAATACAATCGATACAATACAATGGCAACAGCCAATCAAAAAACACGTTAAAGAATGCGAATCGCGCATCTACCCTTTCTTCCGTACTTTCGGGCTAGATACTAAAAACACTTACATCAATTTGTATGTGTATTTTCCAAAGAACAACGTTGTCCCGATCTTATCGAGAAGGGTCTGGAATTTATCGGAAGGGGGGGGGGGGGACTTCACAGGCCTCTGGATGTTTTGCTACAAGTACAGCATATAAGAATGTTAATGTCATTTTGACATGCATGCATATTGGTTCACACTGACTCTTGGTATTCTGCTTGAATGGCGTTTTCTGAGAAAACCTGGATCGTGGCAATTGCGACTGACATGATCATGGAGAAATAAATGGCCTTTACTTGAAGTTGTCAAGATCGTTGCATTTTCTGTTTATCTTATCTGAAAGTCATGCCCTAGCTGGCAGCTCCTCTAAGAGGATTTACTGCTGGCTAGCTGAAACAACAATGAGTAATTGTTTGGTCATCCAATTATTATGTAAAAGATCCATTGTGACAGTGGTTAGCTGGGTGTAAACAAAATGCATGGTCTTCGAGCTAAGTCTGCTAGGTGCAAACAGATGCAATGTAGCAAGGTTTGAAACAGGAAGTCAGGATCAGAATGTTACAGCAATTTAGGGACAAACACTGTGGTATCAGGTTCACAGTTTCTTGTAGGCAGAAATCTCATTATGTTTATAATTAGTATGAATATTTCATTAGTAAAACTTATATTGAAGTAGATCTTTTTCCCTGAATTGAAATCAACAAAGGATCTTAGGATAGATATTTGGTGCGGCGTAACGTTTAATTGGCCATAGTATAATTATATTGGCAAAATCGGCGCGCACCAACACCTTCCTCGAAACCTTTATAATTAAGAATTTGATGTTCGTAAATGGGTTGTTTACCTCGATTCAAGATTGTATTTGTTTCACAGTTTCACTTTTTAGTTTATTTTCTTTCTCAAACCTTAATGTCATATTTATTAAAATTTGGTACCGGTACATACCGTACAGTTAATCCTTTGGCCAAGTTCAATACAGTAATAAAGCAACATAATGTATAAAGACCTTATATATTACCACACATCTTAAAATTTAAATAGGTTTGAAGTTTACAAGTATCAGGTTTTGACTTTTATGTACAAATTTATTATTGGTAGCTTGCCCATAGTTTTGACAACCCCTTATTTTTAGTCGGGATCACCACCACTATCACACTAGGATAGTTTTCATGTAAGTAGGTTTGTAAGTAACCTTTTCAAAGCCCTCTTTATTTCACGGGCCGAAAGCTCTGTAATAATCTCGATGATCAGATAATATCGTGAAGAATTAGAAACTCACAGGTACATCCAGCAAAAACTTAAAGGAACATATTTTACAGATGTGCAATGCTTAAACTACTACTACTATCATCTTCTTCATGCTGTTTTAAATGTTGTTTTTTATATGTTTGTTGTTACTTAATTTTTGTTTATATGATTCATGGGGCTGCTAGAAAAAGCATTCTGCTTCCCCAGACCTCATCCACGCCCTATTCTTTTAAATTGTACAGGTCTTCCATTTCAATGTGGAAATGTATTGATTTTAATTGAATAATATGGTACATGACAGGAATAGGAAGAAGAAGGAGGTTTCCACTTTGAGGCTGGTCTGATCCCTTTTAAATACCAGTTCAAGAATTCATCATACGTAATACCAGGGAGTGGTTAGAAAGAAAGATACAACAACACACAAATGTTATTTTACAGACAATATGTAGACTACTTTAAAACAATTAATATCTTTGAGTTGACACTATGTGTTTGACAAGCCTTTTTAATGGCCATTTCTTCCATTTTTCAAGTAATCAAACAAATATATCCAAAAAAGGCAATTGTTTGTAAGTGCTTCTAGCTGACGTCTCTTTCCGCCAAAGAAGAAACTTATAATAAGAATTCTAAGTACAACGACTGGAAAGAAGTTTAAACAATATGGCTCAATTGTCACCGGTTCCCTTTTTGGGGTGGAGTATTTTCCACTAACATCTCAGGCTATTCTTCTCCCTCAGTGTTAAACAAATGTTTCACCATTAAGAAACATAATTGTTAAGGTAATTTGTAAAAAAAATTGTAACTGAGTTCAAATGAGATAAAATATCGTTTCTCGGATAACACCGAATGACTTTGAATTTGACAATGTATCATGATTGCATGGTATTGAAATGTTAACGAGTGGGATGTAAGGAATACGTATCTCTTCATTGCGTAACTTATCTTGGTTGATCGAAGCAGAGAGTTGCCAACAACAACTTTCTGATTATACAAAGGAGAAGAAAAGGGAAAGAAATAGAGAGGGAAAGTAAAAAACATTGTTAGTTATGAAATAAATAGACCAGTAATACCATTATCTTTATCAATCGGGGCATACTTAAGTTTGTTTTACTGAACATCCTTCAAGTGGGAGTACTGTTAATGTCACCGGACGTATAGTGAGTTCCAAAAATTTACACATGTAACTCTTACTTGGGACTTGGAAACGAAATCCTTATGTACGAAGAAAGGAGACTTTCCTGGAATCTAGTGAGAATGGAAATTACTATTGGCATGGCAGAGTGAGGTAAAATCGAAATGGATGCTGGTATTTTTGTGTTTGTATGAAAAGGTTCTCAGTTGTATTTGCAAATGTCATCCAAGGAGAGAACTTGATACTGAAAAGCAGAAGTTGTTAGTGTCCGTTGCTTTCTTTGTAAATATGTTCGATCAATTATATAGACAGCCGTTTGGTTCAAACCTACACTTTGGCTTGGAAATTCATTAAGATATGTTCAGCTTTTAATGATGCAGAAAAATCAGGGCACTTTCGGGTCAGATCTCTCCAGCTAGTAGTAGGGTCGGTTCATTAGATATCACTTCGTAACATAGTCATCATTGCAAAATATAACATGCATCTCCCGATTTTATTGACCATAACTGTGTCAAGTTGATAATATTAATTCTTTCCAGATCCCTGAAATTTCATGTGTTGGATTTATATGAATGGTAAGCTCCAGTCCATGCTAAATAGTTATAACTGTAAGGAACCATAACAAGGGCCACTTACATTTTAAAGCGAACCACGAAAATATACTTTTGATAATTTCCTGTAACGATCAGACAATGGATGTTTAAAACAAATTGCCTTCGGGTCAACTTTTTGAAAGTAATTAAGCAACAATTTCTCTCAAGTTAATCCCATATGTTGAACCAAACGCGGATGATGTTTTTCGGTTTGGAAACAGATCTCTCTTTAAACCACGCAATTCACCATAATGGTGATATCCAAAGAAACATTTCAACCAAGTTAGACCTATAAGTTTTGTTTTTAATGGATATTTGGGAATTTTTGAAACCTCTGCCTACGTATTTATTGTCATAACCTTATATGTGTCAATACAATGAACGTTGAACCCTACCAACAACTTCCTTTCCGTAATTCCATTTGAAGTTTCCGATCTTTGGTGTTTCACCATCTCAGACAAGTCAAAACAGGTAATAGGAAACGAGTATTTAGTGGGACCTCGCTGTTAATCTATATCCAAGCAGAAAAATTCATACAGTTTTGTGTTTTACATTAAGCAAAATACGTGGTTATTTGTAACATTTTATATATGCATCGGGAATGACCTATGTAATATCGTGGTGTATTAATAGTGATCTGTTATTGGGTATGCTGCTTACTTGTACAGATCCAGTGCACACGCCCGTGATAACTATCTGCAGATAGATCTTCATTTATTCATTTTGCAATGGGTCCCACCTACAATTCTCTGTTATACAAACTAAAATGTTAACTACATTCATGAATATGCATTTATTATGTTGATTAGCTGTAAACCATTTCCATAGAAGATAAAAATATGTTAACTACATTCGTTGAAAAAAATGCATGTAAAATGCTGTTTGGCTGAATATCATTTCCATGGAAGAAATTAAAATGCTATCTCCATTCGTGGAAATGTTGATTCATTATGCTAGCTGTGAAGCATTTCTACGGAAGAAATTAAAATATTAACTGCTTTCGTGGTAACAATGCATATAAAATGTTAATTATTTGTTAAGCGTATTCACGGAAGAAATTAAAATGTAAACTTTATTAATTTCGTGGAAATACATGTACAATGTTGATTGACAGTAAAGTAATTCCGTGGAAGTAGTTGTATCTCATTGTACACGACTAAGCGTCGCCTCCCAGATCTAGTAATCGAACACCTTAGGGCGTCGATCTTGGGGGAGGGGGAAGTGGCGCGGGGAAATTACCACCCCAATGATAATTTTTAGGGGAACATACAAATTGTTTTGCCCGAAATAGTTCAGACAGAATAAAAACGGCAGACAGACTAAAAAATCAAAATATAACAGTGTGGTATACCTATCACTAAAGGGCTTCCAAATGTATGAGAGTATGTGTGTGTGTGTGTCAGTGAGAGTGTGTTTGCATGTTTGGGTGTGTCTGTATACGTGTGTATACGCTCACGTTTATTTGGGTGGATTGCTTATATAGAAGATTCCGGTCCTGCACAAGATCCACTGTTCCATCGGCTGTTGGGAAAATTTGCCTCCCCAATTCACAAATTAAATAACGCCCCTTGCCTGAGATCAATCAGACAAGACCTCGTAGGCCGGCGCGTAGCCATGATTGTGTCATAGGGGGTGGTTGGTGTCATGGGGGAGGGGGGATCGGGGGCACGACATTAGGAAGTAATGTGTCGAGGTTCTGACTGTGATCGCTTAAGACGGTCTTTACATCAGGATGGACTTTCTGCAACATGTCCCCATTCATTACTTTTCACCAGTTGTTATTGACTTGTTTAACGCTGGGGTCTCGTTCGGTCTTGGTCCTCGGTTGCCCTTTTTTCAATTTTTGCGTGGGATTCTCCTATCAATTTTCCTTCAGTATTTCAGTTTCGATTGTACTAGATGATGAAAGGTTTATACTCGAAACGTCTAACGCATTATGTTGTGTTACATTACCTTTTATTCCTGCATATGTACCGTATTACATAAACAAAATCGCTTCTCTGGATTTAGTTTAAAATATTCCATTGAAATGAGGACAGGTGCTACGCAAAGTATGAAGTTATTGACACCTGTATAAGCACAGAAGCAACTAGCCATCTATATCAAATTGAAATAGGAAGACTAGATAATTTTGCTCCAAATACAAACTCCATGTACCAAGTATAATTGCTTAAAACAGCCAGTTTTACTCAGGTTAGGAAACATTAGTGTAAGGCAAACCAGAATGTTCCTCAATGGCGATTTTCGTTTTTCTTGAAATTACCGAGTTATTTGTTTCGCTTAATCTTTGGACGATATAACCGATACCAGACGTCTACACTCACATGATTACTAAAATCACTCACTACTGGCACTATAAAGTAGGCCTAATACGAATGACTGTTATTGTGACAGCTTCCTGTCGTTACATACTGTGAACGCTTCTTAACAACAAGAATTGAGGGAATTTAATAGGGAGGCTTGACCAGGCCTGCCTCATATACCTTGGGTCTAGGGGGAGGGGTGTACAGTCCTTCTTCTTTGAAATCTTTTAAAGCAGTGGACCTTGGGCATATAATGTCACAATGGCATAAAGTATGCCCTACTTTAGGGGCAAAACAATCCAACACAGACATATGCTGCACGCAGCTGTTTTGTCAACCAGTCGAATACGCACATAGTCTGCTACACGCGAAAGGCGAATTCTTAGGCGTGCGGCCACGTGGTCTATTGTTTGGCAACCAAGGTTGACGTCAGTGTGTTATCAATGCACTAGGTCTAGAAGTGCCCTTACATGGAATCTGGTTCATCAATAGCCTGCGTATATAGCGCCTCTGTGCGATGAACTGGACGAAAAAATTCGTCCGCCCCGCGGGCTAGTTCATCATATGCTACCTATTGAAGTAATATTTTTGGTAAAATATTTGACATATTTAAGGAACTTAGCACAATGTCGTGACATCTGTAGGGGACAAGGTTCAATTTTCCCCCTAAAAATGTTATTGCAGTGTACCTCAAGTCAAAAACTTCAAAAATGTAAACTAAACAGCATGAAAAAGGGGTTTTAATAGTCCAACTCCCATCTTCATAGGACGTTCTTGAGATGATATATAAAATGTTGAAATGTATTCCCTTAAAACAAATCAGTTCATTGGGCAATAATTGTTGTATAACTCATATTACCTGCTTTTGAAATTAAAAATGATTCTATAACCTTGATCACTTCCTGTTTGCTTGCATAGCATGTTGCACATGGAGGCGTTAACTCATTACATCAACCCACAAGAGTAAGATTGTTATCATATCTTGGTGCAAGGTGCAGTAACTTTCAGAAAAACAAAGAAATGCAAAGACTGTAATTTGAGCAGCATATCAATGACATCACAAATTATTGCGTAATGCACCTTTTTAATTTGAGTGAATTAACTTCAACGTTTTATATCTCGGCACAAGAATGTCCTATGAAGATGGGAGTTAGACGGTTAGAGATCCTTTTCATATTTTGAATTGTGACTTGAGATAAACTTTAATAGATATAGAATTTTAGGTGTCTCGTGTAGTCTGTGCCCGGCCAAGCAATAACTCAGCACGTCGAGGGATACCCCCTCGAGGTAGGTTGGTTTGCTAAAGACGTTCCAAGATATGTTAACTTAAAAAAAAATTAAACGGCGTTAATGCAGTGGTGTCCAGGGAGGCGAGGTTGCTGAGTATTTAGTTCGAAATATAATAGTTCTTTCTGCTATTGTTATGTTAATATATTCATTTGCATGTTATGTTATTCATTTAATGTAAAAACCGCACCTGAAAAGAAGCAGTGCTTTACAGGCATAACATTTGAGTTGTACGTTTGCCGTTTTGTTTACCTTTTAACGTTTATTTGTTTGTGTCTGGTTTGTCCCCGGGGACCTATACTATCCCTTTAGACGTCGTGGGATACCCCCACGAGGTAGGTTATTTAGCTAAATCTGTGAGCATGTTAGTTCCCAAGATATGTGCACTTTGTAATTGTTTTGTTAGAAATACGGCGTTAACTCAGAGGCGTTCAGGGAGGCAAACTGATTTTGTTATAATCTAGACGCTGTCTCCAGAGAGAAGGTGAGAGCCTGATACTGTGGTCTGGCTTATGCCGCGCTCGAGGTAACACCGTGTCACCTCGCGCTCGAGTAACGTGGGAACGCAGGTTCACGCGGGGTCGGTGTTAAATTTCGATCCACCTCAAATCGCAGGGTTAAGCAGTTTTACACACCGTGTTTGTTTTAATAAAGCACGGTCACAGGTGTTTGTGACACTGATGACAGTTTTTTTCTTACATTTCACAGTAATTGGTATGTGAAATATTTGACCTCGTTACGATGGTAACACTACCCAATCAACGAAACACGGGGTACGTGAGAACACAGACTGGAAAACACGGGGTTAACCGGCGGTTTTGCCTGATTGTAAACACGAGGTAACACCAAGTGTCGTGGGGTACGTGAGACCAAGCTTTGAAGTCAAGAGTAACGTCTAACATCTCAGGGACTTTTCCAAGTTGGTGTACCCTATCATGCTGACAGGAAGCCCATTTTGATAAGTGGGACCGAAATGTGTCCGTAAGGACGCGGATCTAGATATTTCGAAAGAGTTGTGGGGCGGGATGTGGCGAGGTGTGGCAGGAGCGTGTTGCTGACACTGTGCAACTAACGGAAAAGAAGTAAAGCCATAGGCCTACAATTACTTTTCGAGGTCAGAACCTGATAGTTCACACTGACTGTTTAATTTCAACACTCTTTTTATATCCCTGGTGTTGGTGGTATTGACATAAAAGAGGAGCTATATATTTTTCGGTGTTAGGCAAACATGGGCTAAGCCTTCATTGGCCTACCCTCACAAATTTTTACTGCCCATACAGTCTATTGCACTTCATCTTGGCTTACGCCTCGGCCTGCGCAAAAAGTCTTCTCCGGAGTATTGTCATTTTGTGGTCATTGTATCGTACGTTAAAGAAATTGTAATCTAACGTTGTGTAGGCCTGTCGTTAAACTCGCCTTCCCCATTTTCCACTCCATCCAGAGCAGACTGCATATTTACTTTAGTTTTGTAAACATGCTCAGTTGAGCCGCGAATAAGCTGGAGGCAGCTGGGCTCCAACTGGGCTTCATCTGGTAACGGCCAGACCAGTTGCGTCCCTCGTGCGAACACCTGACAAACACGAATGGGTCCCAGTTGAGGCCCAGCAAGAAACCCAGCAGGAGTCCATGTCGGTCCCAACTGGGCATGTTGCTTGGGATACTAAACACTGATGCATTACAGGAAAGTTTGTCGCAAACGAAATCAAAGCTTACGTTTCCTTCATTTAACAAACATCTGTAAACATAATTTTCAACTCAATCAAATCGTTTTTTGTTTTAAGAATGTCAGGCTAATCATGCAATTTTTACTCAACACCAGTCTCCTTGTTCCTTGAATGTTTTACATACTGAATGAAAATGAGCAAACTTAATTTAGAATAATCTCGAAATAACCAGATAAAATATATAAGTATAATTGGATGACATGGAAATGTGAAGAAGACGAATCATTGGGAAATGAGTTTGTATGCAGATTCTAAAAGCTAATGTAATCCTGCAAGAAAGATAATTAAAGCGGAGCGGTTCCTTCAATGGATTGGAAATTACAGATGTTTTTTTTTTTAATTGCGCCCCTTTAAATAGACGGACATGGCAAGCGTGTAACTGTAAGTATCATATTATCAGTCAGTTTTGAGTTTTGGTTTCAAATAAAGGTTTCCACTCATCTCCCAAAACTGCCGTTCCGCCAAAAATTTCGACGGGGGGGGACACTTTGTTGTCACCTGGCTCATACCCCTATGATTCCCGCGACAAAAGCAAGACTAAACGCCACTAGTACTGGGGACAGGGAAAGAGGACTAACGAGTTAAGGGGTGATTTTAATATTGCGTTTATACTACGGGTTTCTATGCATGGACAGAGCATATTCTCCGTAGATTGTCACTACCGTACGTGTAAGTATAGGTGTAGCAAGATGGCTGTCTGCTATGTTTTTGTGTGTGATAGTTTGGACTTGCTCAAGGTAGTTCAAATAATCAGATTTTGGAAGAAACTGGAAATATTTTCAAAATAATGCAAGGTAAGGTCTAAATTGCTACACGTATTGCAGGAATATGTTATTTTTCCCATTCCAAGTTTATGTTTTTAAAATTTTACCTAGCCGTCGTCAGATTATGCAAGTTATAGCTTCAAGGTGGCCATCTTGGTGGGCTTTTTTGCCCCAGAGTGTGGCAACAATCTGCGGACAGAAAGCACGCGTGACATGCTCTTTCCATGTATATAAGAAACCCTTGGTTTATACCTTGCATCTTGCGAATGTCGGTTTCACCACTGATGGGTTTGACTCATTATGGAACACAGTTTGTAACATGTTAAACGGTCCACTCAATTTGCTCTTGTGAGCAAATTGAAAATGTAGAGCTCATATAGAAGAGAACTGGGAAGTGTGGAGATCGGCATTGTCGTAAACCCGTGTCACCTAATGACCTCAGGTTGGTGTCACACGTTACAAGTTTTCAATTTTTTCATTTCGTAAGGCCAGGAGGTGATCGCACTCTGCCACCTGTAGCTACGTCTCTGGGCACTTTTTCAAAAGTTCCTCGACTCTTTCGAGGAGAGCCGAGGGTGAAACCGAATATTTACCGCCTAAAAGCTCCCTAAAAGCAGCGACTCTCTGCTTAAAGCTACTTCTGTCTTCTGCATGCAAGTTCACTAGTAGAAGGGTTTACTTTACAGTTGCCAGCTTACGGTATGCACCCCTACTCTTTGACGGCACATAGCAGACCCAAAGATGTGTGGTGCTGCTAAGGTTACGACACTATAGCCTTCACAGTAGTAGAGAAAAACATGAGCAACAATGTTACGGCAGTTCAGCTAATCCTTAGTAGGGTATGCGAAAACAAAATGATATATTCCTCAGTCATTAAGGTAAAATCATGTGGAATCCGTTCTTTTCAGTGAGTCTAACCACTCATGACAGCCCCATGACAAAGTCGAAATACATGGAGATTGGTCAGTTATGTTGAAACGTTGATTGGGACGTAAATATGAATGTATATGTTAAGGTGAGTGTATTATACGAAAACAGCATCGCGAGCCTTTCGCAGCCGAGACATGTAGACTTCGACCCTTTGACGGGCCATACCGAAAACTTGCACTTGATACTCAGTATAGCAAGCAATGGAGCTGGGAAAGAACCGAGAGCCATAACTGGACAACAACTACGCCAGCCATCCCGACTTAAAACAATTGATTAGAAATATCCTAGGGTTCAGAGCACCATGTGATCGCTTCCACCACGAAGTTGCCACTGCCTACTTACTAAAATGCAACACAATATTGACCAAATATGAATGCTTATCTTCGAGGTCAAAAGTGTAAAACATCACTACTGTCATTTGGCCATACTAGGGATGAGTTCTGTGCAGTAGTTAAATGCACAAACACTGAGTAGGCTATACTTAAAGTCAAAAGCATTCTCTTACACTTATTCTAAAAAAAGACCAGCTCCCACAGATAAGTTCTTATTTCGTCTCCATCTATTTCGATTCTAGTATATACCATGTCATTGCAGGACGGAAACAATGCATAATATGCATAGATCAATGAGTTGATCTTCCAAATTGCATAATATTTCCCCGTACATCTCAACAGCAAACCGTCTAACCGTAAAACATGGAAGATTACTGCACTAACCGAAATAGGAATGACTGGATTTCTCCTTTGGAAAACACTTATGTTTTGTATAGTATTTAAAATTTGTGATATTTTTCGAGTGTTATCCATCATCGAGTATTCGACTTTCACTCTCATACCCGGAAGATTAAAAATTTAGGTTAAAATACCATTGCTTTGTCTAGACAATATGTAGACTAAACATTCATGCCACAGTGAAATTCGCATTCAAAATGGTTTTAATAGAAACATAGAATTCACAGACTGAAGAATGCATTTACCTGTGATTTCAAGTTTCTTTCCTGTTTGAGACTGTTTTTTTATATTCTTATAAGACAAATAAATGGAAAACAAATTGGAACAGAGGCTTCCTTGTTTAGTGTACTCATACAATAGACGCAAATTGACAAAAAGACAAAAATAGGGTTTGTTGTTTGTTTTAGGATTGATCCAGAAATTGAGAAAAAGAACATTGACTTTTTCTGGATGTATGGAAAACAATATTTCTATAAACAAAATTGCTTGTATTTCCTTAAATACAGGCGTGGGTACAAACAACACACTGCCTAAAATACTTCAAAACCTGAGACACAATTTGAAAATTTAGAATGATACACTACAAAGTATAGATCGTGGCTACGATATTCCTTTGCAGGACTAACTAAGAAAATCCTGATTAATTCTCTTCGAATATATGAAAATCGTCGTTTAAGGAAATGCATGGACGTCCGCAAGGGGGGGGGGGCAAGGGGGGCACTTACCCCTGGAAAATCACACTTGTGCAAAAATTAATTAAAAATTAAAATAAAAAAAAATTAAAAATAAATCAAAATATATTCACTCAGTCTCACAGCGTCAGTTTCTACTCGTGAAATATGCGGACAGTTGACCAGGAATAGCAAAAGAGAAGATGGTATGCTGAATAGTGAAATCGTAATTTGGGGACCATCATTCGTGATATCTATTGGAAATTTTTAATTGTAAAAACTATGCCAAAATTGTACTAACCTAGTTGTCAGGTATGTAGTGTGCATATAGCATCCGACTATTGATGAATGCGTTGGTCTTGGTTTGATCCCGTGCTGATCTCAAGTGGCGACGCGCGGGTGTAACTGGGATATACAAGGTGAAAATGGGTGGTATGATTCATAATTAGGTAACGGGCATAGGTCTATATAGGCTGTTTGGCAGTTGTAAGTTTTATCGTGCATAGGCGTGCGAGGCCGTGACCGAGAGGCAGATTTCCCTTCAACAATTTTTTACACTAAAAATTCTCAAAATCTAAAAATTACAGACATGAAATTCCTGTTTCATGGCTGGGTACATGCAGCTTAGAACACTCGCCAAGTGTCGTTTTCGGCCATCTGGATGGTTTGCAAGGCCCAAAATTTTCTTGTACGCTCCACGCCAACTGATTTTGGCGCTCCGCTTAGATAGTGTGCACAATTCAATCATCCATGAATGACCTTGCCCCCCTCCCCTTGTAAAAATTTCTGCGGACGCCCACGAGGAAATGGTACCCATATGCAATATTATCAAGCCTATTGATTTTGAAGTATGTTTAGATGGAAAATGATGAACAGATTTTTCAAAGAAAGGAACAGTGACATAAATTCTCATGAGAGGCTGGGGTGTAGTGGCGGTAGTGATAATCCCGTCACTATGTACCCCATGTTCCATTTTCACCAAATACAGGCGAATGGGAAAAAGGCAAAATGGACTTTTGGGAATCTTCATGGGGGAAGATTGCTTTCCCATATGCTTCTTTCTAAAACATGCTCTTGAAGCAAAATATTCCAATCCTTTTAGTTTCAGGGGTTTTCATCCAGCCGATTAGCTACTCCTCCTTCTGAAATGATTAAACCTGTTTTCCTGATAGTACACACCATTCCATAGGTGGTGATTCAAGTTATTAATAAACATGGACATCCGCAGGTAAGGGCAAGGGGGGGGGGCAAGTCTTGAAAATCAAAAATTTGAAAAAACGTATAAAAATCAAAGCAAAAGCCCGAACAAGACCTGTTTTTCAAGTTTCTATGCCAAAAATAGGCTTTAGAAATGCCATTTCCGGCGATCTGGGAGGCATTTTGGGATGAAATTTTCGCACGTTTCATGTCAATTCATGGTGACTCGGAGGTTTTGCCCCCGTCTAGAAATTTTGCCCCCCCTGACTTTTTTTCTGCGGACGTCCATGTTAATAAAGCCTCTCGGCCAAAGTAGGATTTTGACTGCCTTTGACTAAACATTTAATATTCTCGTCTACCAGACATTTTATCAACTGTGCATAAAATCACACGTTATTGCTTCACATGGTCCCACAATATCCTTGCGCATATCCTAGCGGATTTTAACCCTTCCTTTGTTCGCCTGATATTTTTTCGAAAGTTTAGACACTTCAAAGAATCATATTGAACGAAACTAAAAACAGTACACAGGAAAGACAAATCTAGAAACTGTAGTGAAAGCCTTCACCTGGTAAGTCAAAACAGTATCAGTCCAGGCACCATGCAAAAAAGAAAAAAAAAATGTTGCTCATTTCGTAAATATGAAACAATACAACTGAAAGTTTGACCTACTTATTTGTAAGTTGTTGATAAAAGCATTTCCTTTCATTTTACTATCTCTAAAGCTAACGAGGGAATGTGTTTTTCAAACCTTTTTAAACCTTGTGACTGAAAACGTTCATCAAAACGTCTGTCAGGAAACAAAGAGTCTAACTTCCATTGATGAGGCTGTTGTTTTCAGAGGAGTGACTTCACCAGGAATTTGGGGTTTGCCGTCTACTTGCAATGAAAAAGGGGTGCGTCTTGGATGGTCATGAGAAAATTTTTCATGGGGTGAACTTGATGAAAATAATTTACTGGAAGGAGCCTTATGATGATAATTTTGTGAGCAGCGACTATCTTCAGGATTTTCCCCTAAATGTTCCAATGCAATGATAGTCGCACGGTTCTATGACGGTTTTTGTTCAAGTTGATTCCATGCATTCTATTCATAAGAATCCACTCTCTCTCTACACTGCTAAGGACCATAGAATGGGGTCAGCATGTTTCGCGTTCACCTTTAAACAAACATATGATTTTAATGAAATGTCAGCTATAAGCCTTCCGGGGAAAAGTTTTTAGACAATAAATCCCATATATGTGTCAGCATTGGAAAACATTTTTATTTGTATATACATCAACCATATCAGAGGCTCAGAAATTTTTTCGAACGGTTTCAATGAAATTAATCCAGGAATCTCTGCAGCCAGCAACGGGAAATCACATTCTAACATGAAGGCACATTCTAATACATATAAACTATCGGTAAGGTATCACCTACCGTGAAAGCGAAATCAGTTGCAGGTGCGACCCTTCTCAATCAGTTCATAGTAGTACCTTAGCATAACCCCACCTATACAGGGTGATGTGCAAATAGTCGTGTTAGCTAATTCGTTATACTAGTGCGACTGCTGCTCTATACAGCCAGAAATAAATCAGAAGAGCTAACATACTTTCCCAATATCCAGGCTTTTTTCCTTCTTTTCTTACTTTCTTAGCTATACACCTGTTTTCAAGTTCGTATCACTTTTGTAAACTTACTATATCCGAAAAATGAGATGTGATCGTACACGCTTTAGGCCTTTTTTCACACCCCCACAATCTATAATCTTAATGTGTAAATTTGTAGAATTTAAATATATCTGGATTTCATATGATTGCGGATCTTGTTCAGTTCAGTCTCAACACAAATTACAATGGTCAGTGTTCTTTGAAATGATATTGACGTTCATGCAGTCTGTTAACCATGTTTCTAAACTTATGACGTCTCAGCCTTCTGCTCAAGTAGAATGTTTCGGTTTTCTGTATTTAACGTTTTATTTTTCATTTGTCAAATATCACGTGAAGGACTCTTTAGGTCGTTAGTCTCGTTTGATATTGCTTATCGCTTTAAAACATTTCATTATCATTGTTAGGCATAATGCTTTAATAAAAAACAAGTTGGCATGTAAACTCTCATCTGTCTATTCACAGACGTCGCATGCAACAAGTTTACTTTGGCAACAAAGAAGACATCTCAAGTGAAACATTTTTTGGGGTGAAAGTTTGTAAAGTGTTTAAAAGGAAAAAACATCTTAAAGTAGGATAAATTATCAAGTCACGAATGCCAAAATAAATACAAGAGAGAACACATCCTTTGAAAGGTTAATCACAACGAAGAACTAGCTGGGAGTGATTTCCGTTAAAGCAAGTTTATCAATAGCCTGACTTTCTAAAATCTATGTTGACAGCTAAAGCCATTTACAGCCTTGCAACACCAAAATACTGGCCATCATATCAGTATATTGGGAGTTAGTAACGGAACGTTTACTACACTGGACTGAACTATGTCTTAGTTTCCTACAGGAAAATACTGATAGTGATTAAAGCAATATATTTTGATGAGGCTATTTTGTCTAAATAGTGATACTGTGCATCAGTATATATTACTGTTCGTTGATACTATAAATGTTTTCAAAATGAGCTAAATTACCTCTAGTGCTTCCTCCACAGGCACGATAATGCGGTTACATTGTCACACACGGCGCCTAGCGCATGAAAGCTGGCTTCAGCCATCACCATTAGATCTATGGTCCCAAAGGAAACACTTTTTATCACCATATGGAACTGAAGAGCAAACCTTTAATGAGCAGTTGTATTGTAAGTTGAGAAAATTTATCATCAATCTATTAAGAAGATGGACTCGGTCGTTAACCTCTTGTACATCAATTTTCTCCAACATAGCAAGTTTTCAAGCACTAAGGCTGCTTTTGAAAGTTAAAACCTTCCTACAAAATCAAGAAATGATATATCCCAGTTCAGGACCAAGAATAGACAATATTGAAATCGAGAGAGGATGGATTACTCCCTTGTGATTATAGATAAATCAGTTGGCCTCCCCATTCATGTAAGTTTGTATGACAGGAAGAAGAGTTAGTTGAACTTTGCTATCATTTCTTCCCAACGTTGAGTAGAATTTTTCGAACCTTTCGAACCTCCGTGGGGAGCTACATGTCAACCAAGGAAATATCAACTTAAAATTACCCATGCATATTGGTAATAATATAAAGAAACACGTGATGTTGAGTTTCGTTGTGTAAGTATTAAACAGAAAGAGTACGCGCACATGTGGACTGAGAGGGGCAGTAGGAGTTTTTTAAACAAGTAAGTTCCACGAATTTAATTTTTCACCGCAGTCACACTTTGAGTTGAAACTAACAAAATAACCTCTGATCAGTTCTGGTCAACGCATGGATAAGGCCGTCTAGTCGTGCAGGTGTGTGGAATTTTATTACCCGAATAAAATTTCAAAATTCACATTCTCAACAGCAATTTACACAAAGTTTCTCCTCATTTGGAGGGTCTTCAGTGCCTATTGATTCTGGACCACCAGAAAGGGAAAACGAAGTGCTGAAAAAAGGTTTATATTCTCTGGCAAGCTCTGATTACTCCTTTAAGTTGTCTAATGGGAACTCTTGTACTGAGTTATTGTCGAGTTTTGTGGAGTTAGATATTACGCAGAGGAAGCGAATCTAATTTTTGACCGTCGATGTGTCGCATTTCCATCTTATCTGGAATTTATAAATCGGGTAGCGCCATTTCTTCTTTTAATATTCCACATGCTCCATCCAAAACCGATTGAACCTCAATGGTACTAATCATGCGCAATGGACGTTAGAGGGAGGGAGGAACGTGGCGTTTCGGACGGAAGCTATGACAATAGGCATGTTGAAATGTTTAATTCAACTTAATCAAAAGGGCAAATTTGCAAGGCTGCTCGAATCCCTGTAACTACTAAAATGTACACTAAGAACCCCAGGCTGGCAGACAGAACTAACGCGTCCATGACCATACCATTTTCTCCGAATCGGGAGAACTTAGATTCTCCTAAATGTCGTAATATATACATTAGGAAGTAAACAAAATAATTAATGCTTTCAGCAGGCAACGAGGTACGTGTTGACTATTGCCATATGCTAGTTGGTGATTTGACAATTTGATGAAGGACTGATAAGGCTTTGTGCTCTCGGTCGATGTCATTATTCTTTCTATAAGCTATGACTCCCGTTCCCCGTCATCTGCAGCGCAGAAAAAATAAAATTACAAAGATATTCTAGGACGTCATAGATTGAAATATGTCAACCTAAGTTTTATTCCACCAACACTGATAGTTCACTCTCGGCACTTGCTCCAATAGACCTAATGCACATGATGTCACAACAGAAACTTACGTTCTCCATTGGAAAAGAAATAAAGAAACCGGAAAAATGCAGCCATCTGATTGGTCAACCACATCGGATATGCGTAAAAGTCTTTACACTCGAGGGGAGGATTTTATTGCGTACAACCTACCGAGCAATATATGTTCTACACAGAGGTCAGTGATGCGACCACGTGTTTAAGTGTTATACCTCCAGAATGACGTCAGTGTTTTGTTACAAATGGACAAGGTCTACAGTTTGTAAATTATCTTCCGAGGGTCTGTCTATACTCCACAGATAATTCACCAGAAGCCCACCAGTATTCTGCCAGTTCTCATCCAATGCTACAAATCAGCAAATAGCTCAACAGTACATACCAAAAAGACCCTCGAGTATCAATCTTCCTCAAACCATCGATTAATAATCCAAATCTGCCTAAAATTGACCACGAGGTCAACAGTATACACCATTATTCCTCCAAATTACAATGTTCCTACCTTTAATTCACTCGTGGTCCCTCAAAAGATAATCAATATTCTACAACACATCAACAACGTCCCTCAAATAGTCCAGCAATGTTTTACCAACGTCCAACCATATTCCACTAACGTTCCACCCGTAATCAGTAATCTATCATTAGTCTGCTACTTGCATTCCTTTGTCCACAGTTTCATAAATTACTATAGTTAAAACATATAAACTTTATCCATATAACGTTGCAGAGCTTCTGAAAGGGTATCATCCTATGGGGGCAAGCACGGACCATTGTAACTTGCCTCTGGAGTTCCAATCTGGTCATACAAAACGCTTTAAAAATGAAAGTTACTACTCATTGTTCTTGGTTTTCAGTATAAGCAATGGGGGAAGGGGGGATGGTCGTTGCCTACTCGACTTAAACCAATTGGTTAGAAACTAGTTCATGAAACTCCAACTATCTATCTGTCTGTCTGTCTATCTATCTATCTATCTATCTATCTATATGTAAAATTAGAGGAAAATCCGTAGAGACAAAGATGGACAAAAGAGAGTACTAATTTTTTGTAGTCAGATATTTCCGCCCCACCTGGGGCCTTCCTCGGTGACAAATGAACAAAGCTTAAAATTTAAACATACACAATGGCAGATTGCGTTAAAAGCAGAGATGAGATCGTTACGAAATAATAAAGAAGAATGTTACGAAATAATAAAGACGCGCATCGTGTTGCGTCATAATCAAGGATCTTCACGTGACGTAAAAGCGTTACTGCCCAAGCACTGGGAGTGGGTTATTGATACGCGCGCATGACTCGGCCTTAGTAACAAAGGAAGTACAGTACAGAGAGAGAGAGAGAGACACAGAGCTATGAAGAGCGGTGAAGAGCCTAGGGAGTAAGAATTAAAAATTATAAAATGTATCTATTGTGCTAGAAAATGAAAACTTGACAAAGGTTATTATGTACAGTAAGATCCTACTATTGACAGGGAATCAGAAAAAACAAAGCTTTCAGAGTACCATTCTTAATAATATCGATGAAAAAAACTTAGGGTAGAGAAGAACGAGAAAATAGTTTCAGATAGTTAACTGATAAGGTATCTTAAAAAAATTTACAAAGAGTTAACGAAGGAATATCCCTTAAGTAGTCCCAAATCTCTGTTTAAGCCGGATTTGAATGATTTTACTCGGAGGATCCACTTCAGTTCTTGTTTTTTCTTTCCGAAGTAGATCTAAATCCTGAAGCTACAAGGACGCATTTCATATCATGAATGTTATGGTTCTCAGAATTAAAATGTTCCGCCACTGGGAAGCCACTCCATTTGTCTCGGATGGATTTTTTGTGGTTGTTAAATCTCATCCTGAAGGGAGTGGCGGTTTCTCCCACATAGTTGCCTAGTTTAGTACAGTAAAGGATGTAAATGACGTTATGTGAGTCACAAGTTAGACTGGGGGTCTGATGGTGAAGTTGTTACCAGGTGGCCTGAAGGGGGTTTCGCAATTGATGAAGTTGCAAATTTGGCAACGTGGTTTTCTGCATTTGAAATTACCTGTACTGTCGAAATCTAGAGGAAGGGAGGAGGAAGTAGGGATTTACTTCAAATTAGGTGTTTGCCTTCTCCCATGAAGAGGGGATTTTGAAAAAAGAGGGCGAAGGGATTCCTCTTCACTGAGAATTCTGAAGTCGCTACGTAGCATTTTGGACAAATTTTCAGTGGCGGGATGATAGTCGAACACCATGGGAATACGATCGTTATCGGGCTTTGTTTTGTATTGTAAGAGGTCTGCGCGAGTGTACTTCGAGAGTTTGGAAATTTCATTAATTACTAATTTGAGGGGATAGTTGCTAAAGAAAAGATGGCCAACAAAAATGGCGAGCTGATGTTCAAAATCTTCAATATTAGAACAAATTCTTTTGATTCTAAGACCTTGGCTAAAAATAATAGATTTCTTGAGAGGTAGGGGTGGCAGCTATGAAAATTAAGGTACTGATGGTTATCTGTAGGCTTCGGGTAGAGCGACGTGAAGATACGGGAATTATCAAGTTTGACAAGGACGTCTAGGAAGGGAATGGCACGGTTGGAGTGGTCAATGGTGAAAGAAATACTGTCATGGAAATTGTTGATCAAGGAGTGCAGGTTTAGGAGTGACGTTTCACCGTGTGGCCAGATGAAGAAAATATCATCTATGTAACGGTAGTAGTGGATGGGTTTAGAGGGGGAAGAGGCAATCATTTTTTCTTCTAAACAAGCCATAAAAATGTTAGCATAGCTGGGTGCCATTTTTGTTCCCATGGCTGTACCTTTAATTTGGAGAAAATTCTTATTATTTAAGGTGAAATCGTTATGTGTCAAAACAAATTCAATAAGTCGGCAAATGTCATTACCAAAATTAGGAGGTTCACCCTTTTTAGTGAGAAACTCTCTACAAGCTTGTATACCATCGGCGTGGGGATATTAGAGTACAGGGCCGAGACGTCTAAGGTGACCAAAAGTGAATTGGGGGGTAAAGTCGGAATATCGCTTAAAATTCTTAAGAAATGTGTAGTGTCTTGAACAAAGCTAGTGATACTGTTAACAAAAGGATTCAAGATGGAATCAATAAACCCTGATAAAGGTTCGGTGAGGGTGCCTATTCCTGAGATAATGGGTCGTCCTGGAGGTACAATATTGAGTAATTTGGATAGTTCTATGATTTCTTCAGAACTCAGGTTAGTTGAGTCAGTGGTACTACTGGAATGCTTCTCTTTAATTAATTTCGGCAATTTGTGCAATTTAGGAATAGAGTAAAATACAGCGGGTTTCTGGTTCTCAGGAATAAGCTCTCTCACCTGTTCTCGTAACTCTGGAGTGTCTAACGATTCACCAGTGTTCCTAAGTTCTTCTTTAAACTGCTTGGTGTGGGTCTCTTCTAATGTTTGATAAAATTCCAAGTTGGATAGTTGAGATTCTGCCTCCTTGACGTAATCCTTGGTGTTTAGAATCGTGATTGCACCCCCTTTATCAGCACGTTTGATGATAATGTTTTTGTTTGATTTGAGAGTGCGTATTGCACGGGTCTCTTGAGACCCTGGTGGGGAGATTGTATCGAATGTCCGGCAGTTGCATCAGGATTA
The DNA here is from genome assembly GCA_037179385.1 of Holothuria scabra. NCBI lineage: Eukaryota > Metazoa > Echinodermata > Holothuroidea > Aspidochirotida > Holothuriidae > Holothuria > Holothuria scabra. The sequence goes on along the minus strand of CM074196.1, from coordinate 11,847,123 downwards.
GTTTACGTACAAATGTAATGAACTTTGAACCTTGAAAATGACAACAAATAAACAACAACAAAGTTTCTGTTTTAGTCGATGCTTATCACATTCCAATTTATTCAAAGATTTGCGAGATCATAAATAAGTAATTATCCATCATGCAGTTTACGGATGATGGTCCAATAAGTCACCATTTGAAAGTCCCTTGTTCACCATTTTATTTGGAAGGCTAGACCATTACTTGAAAAATTCATTTCACGATATCATGGCAATATCATATCAAAATATCAATCGTACCTTCAAAGGTCGTAAAACGATTTCACAAAGAAGAAAGGACCTTTACAAAGAAGGTCACTATATTTGTCAAAGATTTTACGATAATGGATTCTTAAAAACGATGCAATGTATAGTCCATTTAATACATACAGGTGGTTAGGTTAAAGGTAAAATACAATCATGGAAGATGTTGGCGTTTTAGCAATAATAAATATAAAAAATATTAAAGCATTGTACAGAACAGTGTAAAAATGCCTCCTTAAAATACCTGAATTGGATTAATTGTTCGCTTTATGACTTTTCAAGGCGAAATACGAATAGCTCAGCTATCTGCTTGGATTTAAAAACAGTTGTGCAATGTGACATTGTTTCTTAGAGGTTAAAAACAGAGTAAGGACACATGTGTAAATCCATGTGAGGAGCATTGAATGTTGCACCGAGAATCCTTAATGGACCCATGAGGGTAGCTCAAGGGCAATTCTACACATATTTTCAACACATATCAGTAAAGAACATTCTCCCAAGAACCTCCCCGATACGGGCCACAAGTTCCATGGTTTCTGGCCTATACATGACATCTTATCAAACCCGACTGTAAAACTGTATGGATCAATTATGAGCTAAGATACAGGGCCCCTTAAGGTCCTTCATGTAATCATTACCTTGTTCGACTGATACTCCGATGTGAAGATGAAAGTTATTCTTTTACAAAATGAGGATTTGAAGAGGCAGAAACTGTTCGAGCTACAGTGCGAGTATAGACGATATTTAGTATTTACAAAGACATCATACTTTAAAAGATTCATTTTCAAGGACAAGCATAAACCCTGGATAATTCAGGTTTGGATCTTTTTCAAAATTATTTGAGTAAGTGAAAAGATGGTATTTGAAAATTGGATTACCAATATGCTTCACTTTCTTCCTCTATAAGGTTCCCTTGCACAAAGGGCCCTTCTTCTGTATCTGTTTCTCTTCTGCGTACCTTCGTTTCTACAATAAAGGGTTATGATATTTTACTATGGACACTTTCCACGATATTTCCTTTATAGGACCATTCAAAAGCGCTATTATCCACTTCCATTTTGCACTAAACCTACAAGCCATCTTGCTTTTTCTTTCTGACTACGTGGGATGTAGTAAGTAGAGCGAGGTAATTGTTGCATGGTCCAATTACCTAAAACGTTTCTCCAATTCCGTTTGACAGTTCTTTTTACGAAGATGATACGAAGATGATGTTCTGGGGTGGACAACTGCAGAACCTGATCGTCGGCCTGAAAGAGGGGAGCTTTGAATATTTAAAAAAAAAACTTCAGATAAAAACCTGGTGCATCAGTACGCAAGATGTGAAGTCAAAATTTGAGTCTTATGTCAGATTTAAATCACAGTTCAATGGGGGAGGGGACGTGAGGGTACATATGGCCTTCATCCCATATCCACGTTTTCACGTATTTTCGGCAGTTGAAACTCAAACATTCGCGGAATGGTGTGACCCTACGATATAGTTATCAGCAAGTGAGTATGAATTTTAGTACACAAACAATACTTGGAAATCTGTCTACGGTTTGAAAACAAATGAGAAAAGAAAATGCAGTGATGTACTTGATAAATTAAATACAAAAATATAACCACGAGAAATATCTTGGAAGTTAGCCTTAGTTAAATATCTATTACAACGAAGTAATGCAGCATGCTGCTAAAGCTTTAACGCTAACAAATTCGACGACACATAAAAAATTCTGAAGATACAGTTTAACTTAGCAAACACACGGTGTTGGGCACTTCCACATATTCCGGTATTATTGCTTTGAGCACGCATATCAACAGCAACAGCACATATACAGTCAAACATTGCTTAGTAATATCGCACATCAATTTACATTAACGACCAACAAACCACATTAACAAAATCGAAGAAAGAAAAATTGCACTTCAAGAAAAATAAAAAAGTAAAAAATGGCAAGTTCAATGAAACATGGATATTATTGTCGTAAACACCAAACTTTGACTTTGTAGCAACAGGATTAGATCCATTGCTAGTTTTTTTTTAATTCTGACTCGTCAAAAACCTAGGTTAGTCTCTTGACCACTATAATGTGGTCATGCGATCATTGTGCGTAAACGCGTTACACAAAGCCACATAGAAATGAACCATTGCAGTGAATCATTAAGTTGCGCCCAACGGCTTGTCTTGTGCAAACAAATTGAAGTTTTTTGACGATTTTCTGTTCTCTGCCTTGCACAACCACCTTAACTGTTTGTAAGCCAATAAAACATTGTGCAATGAATGTCGACGGCTCCTCTACCCCTTGTAGAACCCCATCTATTTGTGTATATCGAAGAACCTGTTCGTGGTACATGCAAATGATTGTGGTTGTCTGCCCAGAACAATGTTTAAGAGGGACACACGTTTAGTACGCACCCTTTCACACCCGGGCAAGGTCGGTCAAGGTTCTCTTTGCGCGTAAAATATGACTCACATATGCCGAACACGCTAGGTTGCTTTCATTTGGAAAACTGTGGCACACCACTGGGTCACAACTCGGGAAAACATGACGCACATTTGACTCTCTCATGCCTCGGGTTAGAGGGTGCGTCTCATTGATATGTGCATGTATTGCAAACAACATTGCCCAATAGAACAATGTTTTTACCCTATTCCACTGGTCACAAAATACAAAAAGAATAAGGCGCCAACGAATTTATCACATTCGATGACAAAAATTTTGATTGAGTATAAATTTGAAAGTCCATCCTTGCAAAGGCAGCCAAATGAATTTTGAAATTCGAAGAAGGTACAGGCAGATTATTGAGGCACAAAATGGAGGACGTCGAGTAACAGCGAAGCACATTCCAATCAAACAATGTTTAAAGGCCTAATTCTTTACCCCAAAAACTCCAGTTCTCCTAGCCTACTTAGTTCATCCCTCCGCAAATGCCTAAATCTAATCCTCATTCAGACACAATGATAGTTTGATGCTAGAGGGTTGGAAACAAATCCCACTGTGTAATAAAAACAGTACAGTATATGATGTTTATTATGTACGACAGTACTTTGCATTTATTTAACTTGCTGTCAATCAAAGAGTTGTATCAATTAAGGATTTCTGGAGACTACTACGAAAATCGTAGCTTGGGGTCAGAGGTCACTGTCTATAAATTGGGCTCCTTTTTCTCTCCTCGGATATTTCTTTTGAGATATTGGTTAATTCTGTTTGTAACGGGTTACCTAAACGAAGTTTATTTACAATATGTACATACATAATCAAAACGTATTGCAAGTAAACTTTTCATGTTCAGTGTGCACCGTGTAATGAAACATACCAGCATTTCATAGAAAACGGTATTCCTTGATAATACTAAGGCAGGATAATTGGCAAGTGTCTGTTTACTCATTTAATTAAATGATGACATGCAGATAAGCTGTTTGCCAGATTGCATTAGCATAAAGGTAAGCCATAAGGCCATTGAGATTTTAGAAAGTTTTCAAGTGACATATACGCGTTTCTTTTGCTTGTCATGTTCGTTATTACCTGAATTATTTCTAAAATAACGTTTGGCAATGCTTTCAACACACTTCAAGATGCAACAATGTCGGTGAAAACACATGTGTCACCGTATCAGTCTTCCAAAATATTTTTAGTAGGCTTGATACCAATGTGATGGTTAGACAAAATGAAGAAGTTCCACTAAACACATTTCATCATTTGCCATAATCACACACTCACGGGAGCAGCGCGTTTGAAACTTGTCCATTGCTTCTATGGAAGATAAATTCGACGTGGATGTAGGTTGAAAGGAATTCCACATTGAATTACCACATTAATTTTGTTCACAGGCAACTAGAATTAGCACAGCAATTCATGTCTTTGGATGATCTCAAAGAACGAACAAAGCTGGCAGGCTCAGGGATGTTCTTCCACCGACAGAGTAGGATGCACTTAAACACCTGTTTGAAATAAGGGTGTTTCGTCGCATATATAATAGGGTTTATACAGCTATTGAATAAAACAAATGCACCAGTGTAAGGTACCGCTGGATCACTATCGTCGTACACCAAGCAGACACTGTAGGGTGTTAAACAGATGAAAAACGCACAGACGACGTAAAAGAGGTTTTTGGTAATCTCAACCTGCCTCCTTGAGAGCTTTGATCTGTTATCACGACGCACCGTTGAATTGAGATTGTTGTTTGGAACCTTAGAGTTGGCGCTGGACAAAGGCCTCGTTGGTGATTTGCTGCAATAAAAAACAGAAGCAATTTACTCAATCAATTTAAATTCTATCAGAAACGACTTTCGTAAGGCTCGAATATCCAATTCTTCAAAAAGTCTTTAGTTTAAGAATAAAGTGGCTATGAAATTATAAATTCCAATGTGTAATAAAATGAGAAGTGAGTGGAACCGTACAGGTTTCACACATCAACACAAACACTCGTATAGTATGAAAAAACGCGACTGTTGGGAGGACTCGACCCTTGGGCGAAAAAAATATTTCGTCTAAACGTTTTACACACTGTTTTATATGGGAATAATTCACATAATGTCTATGCAATAACTTCGATATTGACCAAATTACGTACATCTATCCGTTAACACGAAGGACTTACGGGCCTTTGAAATAACGTGCATGTATATCTCAGAAACCAATAGGGGAAATGAATTCTTATGTATTTTATTGTTTTCATTTTCTCCGGTTTTACTGGCGGTAGACCGATTTCGCCTAACAGCTCGATCCAGCGTTATATATAACGCGGGATCGACCGGTAGGGGGAAATCGGTATATCGTCAGAACGTAAAGGCGAAAATAAAACAATAAAATACATGAGGACATATTTCCCTTTTGCGTTTTTAGATATGCATACACGTTGTATCAATAGTTCCTCATACATTCGTGTTGACGGATACGTGTACGTAAGTTGGTAAACATTGAAGTAATTACATGGACTAGCCTAAGTATGTTATGTGGGGATTTACTATACTGTTACGTATTCCTATTGAAAATGTGTGTCAAAACATTAAGGGGGAAACGGTTTTTCGCCCTTATCCGCAATACGAAATAATATATATATATATATATATATAGTGAGAAGAATAAATAAAATCAACCTCAGCGAAATATTGACCACCCTCACTGGGACTCGAACCCAGACCTCCTGCTTTATATATATATATATATATATATATATATATATATATATATATATATATATATATATATATATATATATATATATATATATATATATATATATATATATATATATATATATATATATATATATATATATATATATATATATATATATATATATATATATATATATATACCACTAAATCATACCTTAGGCGGACATTCGTTAAAATGACACCTTAGAAGGACACATATTAAAATCACATATTTGCATATATTTGCATAAACGAGTCATTGAAATTTATAATTAAAATACCATAAGAGTCTTGCATAACGGTCATTACCTATAGTAATTGTCTGTTAAGTAAATTGCCTATGTAGAACATTAAATTAAATAAACAAAATATTACATGTTATATGTACTTGAATATTTAAAACGTGCGTGTCCCTTACAGGACATTTTTAACAATATAACTAATATTCCAGTGGTGTACTATACGCAGTGCGTTTTGTGTACGGTTTTCACACAGTAACCCAATGCCAAGGGCTATACAACTATTTCATAGGTATCGAAATTTTTTAACTAGCATGAGCACAAGGGGGCAAATTATGATGCAAACATTAGCTGGTCTCCAAAATGTCTGCCTAAAGTATGATGTTCACCTAAGGTGCGGTTTTAGACGACTTTGTGTCCACCTAAGGTAGGATTTTGGCAAATATATATATATATATATATATAAATATATATATATATATGCCTGGTTGACATTATTATTTAATTTTTACTATTACGGTTACATATATGTATATATATTTACCTGGATCCTACCTTTGGTCGACATTCCTTCGTCTTAAATGTACATTAGGTCGACATTTACGATAGGTCAACATTTTCGTGTGGACCTAATGTTTGGTTCACGATTTCAACCCCTTCTGCATACATTCTTAATAAAATAAGTGCATGTATAATACCTTCATGGCGCCCTCTTTATTGTGTCTTTATATAGATGTAATAAACACAATGTATAGTATGTAGATTTGCACGTGAAAAAAGGGATGTTATATCTTGCGTTGTCTAAAATGTACATTAAGTTAACACGTAAGTATTGCAAAATACCTTTAATACTTTGTTTATTTTATTATAACTTGTGCGTACGTCATACATAATAAATATACCATATATATTATTGTTGGCGCTGTTGAAGTTTATGGGGGTATTTTATTTGAATTTTTTAGTGTCTGTATGTGCAGATATATTCAAATATGTGAAATATTTATATGTCGACTTAAGGTTGTGTTTTAGACGATGTCGACCTAAGGTAGGATCCAGCGTTATATATATATATATATATATATATATATATTCATATGTATATATATGTGTGTGTGTGCGTGTGTGTGTGTATTGATATTCACTAGGATTTACATAACGATCTCACAATAGGGTCCTTGAAAAAGTTAACGCTAAAACGCATCTGGTTTTACTACAGCATCTGCTTACAAGCCTACAATTAGATTTGTACCCTACAATATTTATAAAGTAGCGTGTGTTGAAATTATATGAGGCACGACAGCGGCTTTGAATCGGGTTGAATTATTATTATTTTTTTTTTTTTTTCATTTTAAAACCGCACAGCAAAAAAGGCTGGTTGTTTGAGTTGTGACTGTTCAACACGATTTGACAGAAACATTTCAAAATGGCTGTTCAAATTTGCTGGTAAACCAAGCAAAGACACGCAAGCTTAACATAAAATATGGCTTTGTAATTAGCAGGAAATTTGCCATGTTATGCTTTTCTTTGCAGACCATTCAAGTACTGAGGTGATCAAAGTAGTTCTACGAACCTATACTTGACGGAATCAGGAGAAAGTCTCCGAATTTTGTTGAATTATAGTGACTCTACTGTCTTTTAGAAAAGTAGCAACAGTAGCCAATGCATCATGGTTATCTATTGAATCTTTTCGTACTATGTATGTCCAATTAGGCATTTCCAAAAGTGGCCTTTGAAAGGAGTCTATCCCTAAAAGAGCCTACTCTTCCTTAAGAAACGTTACGTCCACTGTTGAGATCTAAAATATTAAGCATAGCCATTCTTGACATTCAAACTACTATGTATATGTACATATCATGTTACACCTAGACCCATTCCACACTGACGGTGGGGAACAGGTAGAACACGCGATCATATTCACTTGGCCTAAAAGCGATAATACACTGCATGGAGTAAATGTAGTTGGTCAAGACAATAAACTGACACAAAAAATTTTCTCTCCATGACCAGGGACTAAATTCCATTTTAATAAATTTGAATTGTTTTGAATGTTTAAAAACCTTGCGATTTCAGTAGGTAGCCTTCTGGAGGTCTTAGGAAGTCATAAAAGCTCCACAGGATTGGTTTTTAAATGGGCAGCCATCTAAATTAAGCCACTAGGGACCTACAACATCACAACTGTCCAAAAATCGAACAAACACGAATACAAACATAAGGTATATTACATGATATGGGTTCCACATTTTATGTCCAAAAAATGTAGCTCATGTTTTTTCAGAAAAGATTTAATATTTAATTATTGCAAGTAACTTTTAGCTCTGTTCACTGACCTTAAAATATGATTGCTGGTTCTCAAACAATGCCAGTTTCAAAACTTACAGTGGGGTTTTCCATGTCTAATGTATCGCTTTTCCACTTGTTAGCTAAGATGAAGAAACTTTGTCCCAAATCAATAGGACTTGAACATTTACTCAGTTAAGATTTTTAGATAAAGAGAAAGCTGGATACAAGAAGAGCAACAAGGGTTAGGTGTCTACTGATAAAAACAATCATTGGGAAATAGTGGTCATCTTCAGGATTTTAGCTTGACATGCTACAGAAGAACGTTAAACCAATACGTACTTTACATCTTCGTTACCAATGAAAAACCAATGGTCTTAACTCTGGCAGCGTTTACTTATGGTATTGGTACATGACAACGTGAGGTACGTCGAATCCTAAAAACGGTTGCTATGCAATGAACAATATGCAGGTACACTGTAAAATGTCAATCCCATTTTTAAACAGTCGAGTTGCATACGAAGCATGTGAACATTTTTGCCTTTCAGTGTAAAGATATCAAACTTATATCATCCTAACAATTTATTCCACCCACTTGTATAGAAATGAACGAACTATAACCTTTACAACAGTTTTAGGTATTAACACTCGTATTCATAACTTCAACATCTTTACAAGGTGGGGACAGAACAGTGTTTTTTTTATTTATTTTTGATAACAAATGAACCTTTCGGAAAAGTAAGTTTCATATCTAACGCCATCAGAAAATCTTAACATGCGATCACTTTCTCAAATGCATAACCCAACTTATAATCTTCTGGTTTAATACACCCCAACCACGCCTGTGAAGACACTGGATTTTTAACCTTACTCCACTGTGTATGTGGAGCGTCACGCACAACGGAGGTGTCTTCAATTTTTAAAGCTTTTTGGTATGATCTGGCCCGGGAGTCGGTCCCGGGAACTTCCAAATTAGAGTCGGATACTCTACTGGATGCACCACTACGTCGGTAAACAGAATATCCATGCAGTCCCGAAAATAAAAAACCCTGTTCACCTCAGTGTAGACCACTCTCTCGGTCATTTCAAATGCTACTATAAAATAATACAGTGGCTATATATGTGTCATTGTATACAATCATACAGCAACATGTTCCCACTGACTTATTCGACATTGCTTCTGAGGATCCAAGAAGGCCACATCGATATTGCATATTTTTGTAAAAATTAAAAAAATACATCTATTTTCCTATTTCCATTATTTTATATTTTTTAAATTTCATTGTTTTTTTTTCAGCTTTTGGAACGTCCGATTTTCGATGCCAATTTAAGTATTTGCATTGATTGAATAAACAATTGAATTAAAACCACTTCAGTTTTCCATCAAACTATTCCGACAAACTTTCGATATTATTAACAAACAGTCTTTAAAAAGATATCTCTCAAATAGCTTCTCCGTCTTGACATGTTTTAACTTGGTTTTTCCGTCTGGATCCACTGCTAGAATCGGATACCACATTGACCACGTGGCAGAGTTCTTATACATTTACCTCACATGGCAAACACGAGCAGTTTTTTTCTTAAATCAAGCCATGATTACAGTTCTGAGTTAAACCACGTTTTTAAATTTTAAATTCGATGACCAATTAAGTAGATTTATCAAACTCTTGACATTTATGGTTTTTGAGTTCTACAACAAACTTTAGAAAAATTCAGATTGAGTTTCAGATGCAACATGTGCAATATGACGAGAGGTTTAAAATAACCAACATTTTCAAAGGTCTGTTCTCAGTTTATTTCGATTGCGCTTCTCAAAGGTTTGCAATTCTGTTAGTAAATGGTGGCTAAACCTGTATTGATAGGTCCAATAGCGCAGAAATACAAAGAAAGAGAGTCGCATGGCCTTGTACATGTGCATGATCCCAGTCTGTAAGTTACTGACTACATGGTCAAGTGGTAAGAGCATCCAACCTGGAGGCGGAGTTCTTAGGTAAGGTGACATACCATGCAACGAAAGGACCTCACTTTACTTGACAATTAAAGATAACTGTTACCTTCCTTAAGAAATGCCTATTTAAAGTTTGGGTGTCATAGGAGTAACTCATGGACTATACAGATATAATGGCTGAACGATGAACGGTAAGTGGCAATGCACAATGTTTGCATTTTTACCGCTGTATCAATTATCGTTTACTTATAATAACTAATCAAGTTTACGGTCTGGTGAGTGAAACCTATCGTTTTCAAGGACACACTTTAAAATTCCGAGATAAAACACTCGTGATTTAGTAGTGGCACAACTTAACCCTTTACCGTTGTGCTCCGATCGGGGCATATTTGCGCGCCTCGGGAGTGGGCGGAAAAGCGAAGGTAGCCCGCCCCGCATTGGCTTCCGTAGGCCATTGACCCCGTGACCTTAAACTATTGTCTCTCTCGTTGTTGTGGCCGAATTTTCGGGTAGCTACTCGCAGTTTCGAGCTCCGCGTGAAACAGTAAAGATGTGTGACAGCCGAGCTCTCCAAAAGGACCCAAACAACGGTAAAGGGTCAAATGAAGGTTGCTAAAAATAAAGGATAAGAGTGGCCGTATATGTTAAGTCCATAGCAGGGCATAGTCAAATATTGTCATGTTTTTTTACATAGTGACTAACATTTTAAGATCAGTAGTGTACTTTGTGAGAGGATTTGTTAAAAATTATAATTTCACTACTCTTCCGCCATGGTAAAATTGTACGATACTTTCGCTAAGAACTGTGAGATAATTTTGGCCAATACACAATTTTCACTCCCTATTATTTAAGTGGACGGCAGTTCCATCGCAGTTTGACCGCAGTTACGTAACAGAAACACAATGTAGCCATTCGGATCAGTTAGTGGTTGTGACATTACTTGATAAGAAGGCAAATTTAATATTGCCGTGTTTCGTACATAGTAGCTGACATAAACATCAATACTTCTATGATATTTTTGATTAAAATCACTTTTTGAAGACTTACTTTTTAGCCAAGATACAGTTTTTACTCCCTATAATTTAAGTAGAAGACACTGTACCTCTTAAAGGGGCCTATTGAGTTGATATGGATAACTAAATGAGAGTATTTAAGGGTTACTACCGCATGAACATGCTTAAAACTGGCATGATTAGTTAAGTTTTATATACAGTGGTGACATAAAAAGTTAAAATTTTGATTTTTTTTTAAATGTCCTAACTTCTAACGGTTTTGTGCTTAATTTGAAAAAGTGTCTGGGCACACATTTTCGAAAACCCAATTCAACCGTTAAGTATTCACTCATAAAACAGTTATTTGTATGTAGGGTTTGGGTTTGTCTAAGTTTGACCATTTGTCATTAGTATGAGAAGAAAACGGACCAGGTTTGGAAAATTTGCTGAATTTCATAAACCAACTCAATGAGGCGCTTCAAAAGGTCACGCCTCCGGTCGGCCTTTCGACCGCATTCATGTGAAAAAACAATTTCCCTGATTGTTCCACTTACATCACCTAGTGTACTAAGACTGAAGCAAACGCGATCAACGATTTCAATTGTCCAACTTGAGTCTCCTCACTTTCGGAAACTTTTCTTAATTAGGTTTTGGTTAAGTCAGGGAGTTGGAAGTCGTCGGTATGACCCGGCCAGGAGACGAACTTCAGACTTCAAATCAGATTCTCCAACCACTTGATCATGCACTTGGTCGTAACTGTCTTTAAGTATGCCACAAATTACGTATGCTTCGCAACCTTTATGCGCTGTGCGTCCCAAAATACACTGTGGCAATTTTAGTTATATAACAGCGCTTTTGCTGTTTTGAGTGATGAGCGTTGGGCTGATGAATAAATGAGGAGTTTATACGGCCGATAAAAAACTGATGTGTACCGATAAGCCATTTTCCTTTGCACACTTTCATACAATGTCGCCTGTAATTTGCTGCTCGAAGACATTCTACAACTATGCGTTACTATTCTTGGAAGTAACGTCATGAAGAAACAGTCAGCTTAAAAAAGGAACTGGTTTTAAAACGTAAATCTTGCTAAGGCAATGTACTTTTTCTGTATTGTCATGATTCCGCTGCTATACGGCATATACCTACACAATCGAATAAGACGGGCACTACCAGCATTTCTTTGAGTCGAGGACAAGTCGCATGCAGTATTGCGGAATAGCAAGACAAAAGTATACCATGTTTTTTCAATAGTCATTCGGATAGGCTGCAGAATGTTATTAGAAAGGGGAACAGTACTTTTGTTACTCCTTACGTCATCAGACCGCAGTTGTATAAAACTGCAAAAGAGGGATACATCTAACGCCTAAATTTTCCGAGAATTTGCTTCTTGTTAGATCTATTCCGTAAATGCCAAGTAGGATGCCAAGTGCAATGACAGTGGCGGATACAGGCGGGCGAAACAGAGGGGCGTCTCCCCTCTGCGTCATTAGGCGTGAAAATGAGGCAAAATAATAATCACAAATAGCACAATCTTGCCCCCTCAGCCTTTTCAACAAGCTAAACTGAAAAGCGAATTTTGTAAAGCAATAAAAATTGAATTATAAGATCTGACTGTTGTTTCAATACGGGTTTGGGTGAATGTTTTGGCCCTTAAATTCACTAAGAGTTAAGTTATACCTCTGACATTTAATAAAAGATGCTCGTCTGCGAACCCACCCCAAACAACAGAGTAGTGGATTGGTTGGGCAATATTAAGGGGCAACGAAGGTTCAGCAGACATTCAACCAACCCGAAGCTGGCGTGTGCAAGGTCTCCCTCTTATACTGTTTACCTCACCATGGAGGTTGGAGCAGTGTTATGAAAGTGTGTACGCCGGGGCTACCGAAACATTAACGTTCAAGAACTAGAGCAACAATACCACTGAAACTCAACAGTTAAGTAAATAGGTGATCATCGGTAATCTTGAAACAGTAGGCTATCCTTTAATGTTTCTAAGACTACAACAGAAAAGAGAAAACTTCGCTTGGTAACCATCTACAGCATCATGCATGAAAATGAAACAAACTTTACATATCATGACATACAGTCTTTCATACAACACAGGTAGGTTATTGTAGAAACTTAGATATGGCCTTTAATAAATTGATAAGAGATTTGCAGTATCCTGATACTGTACATTTTAAGCTTAAAACTGAATATGATAATACTTTAAACAACGAAGTCTAGAATAATACTCTTATACTAAGTGCAATATATTGAAATCATGTAAAGCATATTGAAACTGTCAAAAAAGCAATTATTCAGCTAGATGGAGATTAGCATTTCAAGTCATGGGCGTCCGCAGGTATGGGCAAGGGGGGCACTTGCCCTCCCCCCCCCCCGGAAAATCAAAAAATTGAAAAAACGTATAAAAGTCAAAACAAAAACCCGCACAAAACGTGTTTTCCAAGTTTCTATGCGAAAAATAGGCTTTGGAAATGTCATTTCCGGCGATCTGGGAGGCATTTTGGGCTGAAATTTTCGCATGCTTTGTGTCAATTCATGGTGACTTGGAGGTTTTGCCCCCCTCTAGAAATTTTGCCCCCTGACTGTTTTTTCTGCGGACGCCCATGTTTCAAGTAAAAGGTGTGTCCAAAGCTAATATACTGTTTAGAAACTCAGTCAACCGTAAGGAACTTTTCCAGCCTAACACAATGAATGGACAACATTTGTTGGTCAGACCAGACACTATCATATAAAAGTTACATTATGCCTCATTTACAGAGGGTTCGGAGCCAAAACCAAAATACCCAAACTGAATACAATACACAAAGAGCAGTATGGGAAACAGGAGTATAAGAAATTGGTTGCAATGACCCTATTTTCGTTTGCACAACTGTTCGACCACTCTCCAAGCAAAACCATAACCAAGTTATCAACTTATCAGATTGTTAACTTGTAAGTTATAAGTTTACTGAACTAATAAGGTAATTGAGTTAATAAGTTATCAACTTATCAGATTATTAAATTCAAATTTTCACTCGTCAATAATTATACCATGGTACAATTTTCACTCGTTAATAACTATATCGTACAGAGCTACAAGATGCAATGATGAAAATGTAAAACCTACCAAACATGGCAATGATGAAAAGGGTATTTAGCAGTAGCTAGCAACCGGCTAGTGTGACAATATCTCAACATAATCTGTTAATACATGTTGTGTATTGAGATAAAAATACTGTAACTTTTTATAATATTTTGAGTAAAAAACGAGTTTAGCTACAAGGGTTTGGAGGCAACGGTTCTGGAATTTCTATGTCTTTTATCCGTATTTCTAGTAAAACAGCAAAATACGTTTAAACTGCGTTTGTCAAAAAAGTCGCTGTTACTTACAAATGTTGGCAAGTTAAAATAAGAAAATGTAATAACTTTACCAGGTGCGTAATTGCCTATGGTAAGCCTTTATCAGCCCTTCGTTTGGTTTAATTCTCAGTAATCTCAATAATAATCCCAAAAGATCCATTGGGAAATGGGTAAAGTGTGCGTGCAGTCTACGTGGCTGTTGCAAATCCAGTGGACTTTTAGTTTTACTGAGGACAATGCAGAGTAGAGGATGAACGTTCGCTGCGTGAGCTTATAGACGAATCCGATTGGCGCTTGTTTTTAGTGACTGTAGGCCGCCATTAGTGGGGTCCATCAGCCTAAAACCGTCTTTATTTATTGTTTACACGAATTTCAAACCTTTGTATTTAGTGAACTTGAAGAATTTAAGATGCAAATTAGTGTACAACCATCCATGATAGAGGTAAGTAAGGAAATCGAAAGATTTAAAGGTGATGGACCCCAGTTATGGCCGACTGAAATCAGACCATCACTTGCTGTCCGGATTCGTGTATATATCTCCCTGCGCATACGTTAATATCTTACGGGTACTGTTAGCTGAGAACTAGTCGGAAGAATCACATTTGCAACCTGTCTATCCTGTTCCTCACAAAATCTGAATTAATTAAAGACAGTTATGCAGGTACTAAAACTATTAGCTCACCTGGGAATCTCGTGCTCATTACAAATAATCACTAATCAGAGAACAAACTGATTTTCGTACTACCACATGTTTTGGAAGATGAAAACAACAAAGGAAACAGCCATAAATTCCATCAAAAGCCATAATAATAACCATTTAACAGGATAATTCCTGATCTGCCCTCAAACATGCATAAACGTATAGCTAAATATGCAAATTGTTGTTCCAGATGAGGGATATGCCACATATGGCTTATGTTATCCTATGTCTTTGCAACACTCATTTCAAGGACAGTTGTAATTCCATCATTAGTTCGTCCTTGGGGTTTATATGTGTCCTTGAAAACTATCAGTATCACCTACCAAACCGTCAACTATCTCATGGGTAATTTAGAGATAATTAATTCTGGGTTAAGTTAGGTTAGATTCAGTTTTACGGCCCAGTTTCAAATCAATTAATGCTGGGTCAACACAAATGTCAACACTATATTACTACACATTATCTTCTTTTTTTGCATAGGCAATGTGTTGCTCAGACAGACTTAATACCTCGAGAAATACATGAATGGAAGTTTCACCAGACTGTGCAGTCTTGGTTCCTCTTCCATATACGAAAAGATGAATCTTTGCTTTGACTTCCCATTTAAACACTCACATAAGTGGCGGGGAAAGTGACTAAGCGTCCCTCTCGTAAGCGAAAACTCCACTATCAAAGCTAGCGAGGAATACGATGTGTGGTTGTTATAATTGACACTTTTCCCGCGGCATCCCGTCAGCCAGAGATTTTTAATTAATGAGTCACAAAAACAAGTGATTTGTTCCTGCCGGGAATTAATCATAATTATTTATCACACACTCTTTGTTAATTTCATCAATAGTTTAAGCTGCAGGCGACGAGTCTGTATGACGTTGAATAACTTCATAGTGAAGTTTCTGCAGTGAGACTCATTGCTGTTGGTAGAATTGTTTGGATTAATAAGTGAACAGGTGTTTGCGCAGCACGTAACCTATGCAACCGACTAATGATTTCATAAGTGATGTGCATCTAATGTTTCGGTCATGCAGGGGACAAACCCTGACCGGAAACAATATCATTGATGCTAATTTTGTGTTCAAACTCATCCCTTAAATGATGGTAAACGCCTGTGCTGAAATGACAAGCGCTAGTCGTCCCAAACTTAGTAGTTTTATGCATCAGCTAAATCTTAAAATTTTCGTCTTATTTCTCTTGAATTCATAGTACACTCTTAAAGTGTTGGGCAAATTTTTCGACCAACTTTTAACCAACACTTGGGAAATATATATCCGACCAACTGTTGGTCAAATATTCACCAATCTCGGTTGGTTAATTGCTTTACCTATTGTTTGGCAATTTGTTTTACCCAAAATGTAGTGATGTAAAAATTACCCAACTGGCCAGTTGGGTAAAATATTACTAGTTATTGGTAAAACTATCAATTTCTCATTACCCAGAAGTTGGGTGTTGTTGTTGTTTTACCTATTATTGTGAAACGCATACTGGAATATATCAGAGAAAGTACCCTGTACAGGTCTTAAAAGTTACGGGCATTACTTTTTCTAAAGTCCTCCCGACCCTTCGCAAATGGCCGTTCGGCGAAACCAAACTTGAAACTGCTTCCCGAAGAAGCTATTCGTCCACGTAAGGATAACATTTGACCAACCTCAAGACATTTAGACCATTTACATTATTGGTCTGTCACCTTAAAAGTTACGGGAATTAATAATACTATAGCAACTTCAAAGAGAAGTAGGATTTCATTTGGAAGTTCATGTTCGGCTATTGTATATATTCAGGGACATTTGTTTGTTATTATCAAAGATTAAACATGCGACGTTTCTTCATAACATTTCATGTACTCCTTCTCTATGCTGTATTGTACAATTGAGAAGCATGATTTTCTACAAGAATTCACCATCGGCAGCTTTAATTTCTTTCAATTCGACCTGCATTAGGTGATAAACACAAATTTTATTTGAGAAATTCAGGATCCTCCATTCGGATGGAAGGTATATTTACTTGGTGTTCCAATAAATTTCATAGCATTTTTACATCGACTTTCAACTCTTTTTGTGTTAGAAAAACTGCCACAGTGTACGTGAACATTTTGCAAAATATTTACTGTGAATGTAAATAATTAAAAATAGCATTTATATTAAAAATCATTAATTGGCGGTACGTTTAACCAACGTTGGGTAAAGAAATTCACATAATCTTTAAACCAACGTTGGTCAATAAGTTTCTGGGTTATTTTGCCTAATATTGGGCAAACTTTAACCAACCTATACATTGCCCAGAAAATTTTAGCCAACTTTTTGAGAGCGTAGGCTATCTTCCGTAACATGTTAGGACCTGACATTGCATATTCAACTTAAACCAATCAGTTACTCAAAGAAAATTTTACACTCGGGGAGAAAAAGGATTTTCACGAAATTCTCAAGTGGCAATCATTAAACAGGCTGAAGTGATTGCATTTCTTATTTGGGAGACTCTCAAAAACATTCAACTAAGAGCAGATCCTCAACACCCGTTACCATTTCCAGTTAACTTCACTCCCCCGGTACAAAATCTTATGGAATAAAATGTTTTCTACGTTTCACTCCGTTTTTAATTTCTTTCGCCCCCCCCCCCCCCCCCGCTTATGAATATAAGGGAACTGGTTTCCATGGAGCAATTTAACCTTTCTCTCACAACTTATCGTTTCTCTCAACGATTCTATTTTCTTCTGTTTTATTTTTTTTTTATCTGCACCTGTTAAGCGCTTTGAGCATTATTTTAACTTTGGATTCAGCGCTCTGAAAGACTAGTGATTAATTATAGATATTTTGTCAAGCTGAACAAAGTCGTGGTCGGCAGGTAGGGATAACCATGTTAATGGGAACATGATTACATGATTGACCAAAGCTGACCAAAGAGGACTATCGGTTTTTGCAGTTGATGCTATGGTCATCATTATGTAGCCATAAACAACACTGCAAATAACAGTAAGGCTTTTAACTAAACAAGAGATAATAGTCACGGTCGAGTCATAAGCGTGAGTCGTCTTTTCTTGAACTCCTGCAATTTATTTCAAAATTTCTATTTTTGTATGTCAGATGACGTATGACAGGAAGTATTTGAATGACCAAAGGGAGAGGAATGACCCTGGATCACTTGTCAGAGAGGCGGAGTACCTAAGTGGACAGCCCTGTTGACTATAACCGATGTTACAGCGGTAACATCCGAGTCCGGGACTCCGAATCGAGTCTATTCAGTATTGTCGGACTCAGGCTCGGAATTGTCCCGGAATGGGCTCAGCTGGACTCGCATTCGAGGCAAAAGTTTTACTAATGCATTAAGTTACAAATAAATGGTGTCGTAAACAATTAAATTGCAGTTTCAAGGACGGTATGACTTTGACTCTTGGAAAGTCCGTTTCTACCCCAAGTGAAATTGTAAAAAGTACAGAAATCATTGGGGCGATAACCACTGTTTAACAAGAAATTTCCTAACTGGCTAACGAAAACCCTAATCCTTATCCCTTATCCCTTATCCCTTACCCGAACAAAGAATACCATCGATACAACGCAAGGGCAACTGCCAATCAAGAAACACCTTGTTAAACAGTTCGCCTCTACCCAAATCATTTGTGCGAGGGCACTACATTGTCAAATAGACTTGATATTCGCCCTGGAATAAACTAGTTCGGCTTTTCGATTTGGGGGGTATGATCTTGCCTGCCTAGCAGACTGTAGGGCATACCCCATGTTCAGTCATGTGAAGCCTTAAAGGGGGAGTAAACAAACCGAGTACGCTCAGCGGGGTAGGGTATGCACATGCTCATATCCTCAAATCTTCGGGATGAGCAAACCGCACCTAGAACATGTGTACCGAAATTCAAGTTTCTTGAATATTTCGTTAAATCATAGTTGGTAATAAGGGAACATTAAACTTGCAGCTTAATTGTTCTTAGTGTGTCTTAGCATCCATGATCACCAGATCACCAAATACTTCGATGAAGGAAGAAGAGTAGTTACAAGAGGGAATAAATTCATAATCTGCGAAACGTTTAGAAAGAATCATTTTTTTGTTTGCCACCAGGAAATAGTTCATGTTTTACTTTGTTTTCCCTAATCTTTATTAAAGTGATGTTAGTTATTGTAAGTTATGATTATGTTTAGATACTTAACATGTTTATTATTCGTGTCGGTTTGGATAAATATGAAAGTTTTGAAAAAGGATTGAAGTCGCTTTTCGTTGTTTTCTTACGTACTAAACAGTCTGGAACAGTGTCCCCACGTAGGTACCTCGGAACCAGTCCAAAACGGTTTAAGGTAGACTGCTAAATAAATCTATCTGAAATGTTGTTTTGGTTGACCTAGTAACAGATTCTATTAATGTTTTATGTTTTCCCATTCAAAAGGCCTTTAACTCTCACCCCAAACTAAATCTTTTTTGTCGTTTACAGAAATTCCCAATTGTCACAGTTCTTTGATTGACAGCAAACTATTGAAAAGAGTACTCTAGCTAATATAGCACAGCATGTTCTGTAGGGAAAGTGTTTTGATTACACATTGGGTTCTTGTATATTCCCCTGAAGCAGTAAACTGGGATTGTGTCTGGATGAGAATGAGTTTTAGCCAGTTGTGGGAGGGGCTTAAGTTGGTAGGTTAGGAGAATATATATATATGCTAACATAAAAGTTCGGTTGACACCTCCAAATCAGTGCTCGATTCTAAAGAAGAGCTACGTATAATAATAATAACTCCATCCTTTATTATTATTGTTATATATATATATATATATATATATATATATATATATATATATATATATATATATATATATATATATATATATATATATATACATATACATATACATATATTTCCCTAATTCGGCACTAAGGGGAAAAGTTGTTGTTGAAAAGTCGACTTTAGGGGGAAAAAATTTCGGGCGAAATATAAGTTTCGCCTCCACGTTTCTACACACTTTTTCTATAAGAATACGTTAACGTTAGGGCGCCCTCCTAGATTTATAAAGTAGATGCAATTACTTCAAAGTTGTCAAATTTACGGACACCTAGCTGTTAACACGAACGGATGGCTGGCCATTGAAATAACGTTGTTTATATTTTTGGACGTTAGGGCGAACACTTTTTCTTATGTATTTCATTGTTATTTTTTCGCCCTAAGTACGCGCAGATATAACAATTTCCCCTTAGGTGGGAATTAGCGTTATATATATATATATATATATATATATATATATATATATATATATATATATATATATATATATATGTATATATATATATATATATATATATATATATATATATATATATATATATATATATATATATATATATATATATATATATATATATATATATATATGATCCATTACTTGAAAACAGTCTCCCATGGCTTAAACAAAGATCGGGGTTTCCTATCATTTTTACCCCACTTCATTTTGTAATCATCTCTAAGCGTGTCTTTATCACAGTTGCGTCACAATATTGTAGCCATGCGTCATAATTTCTTTATTTTGATCCTTGCAAACGCGTCATTTATTACTAACTCATGACGCGCGCATCAATGTATTAACTTTGAACAATAACTTAAAATCGTTAAGCGTTATCATTTACATTTTCATTTGTAATCGCTGTACGTTCTCCGTCTAATCCGCTGAGGAAGATCCCAGGTGGGATTGAAATATATTCGGATATCTATCAATCTTGTTGGTCATCAGTATTATTAATTTCTCAGTCTTGTCTATATATATATATATATATATATATATATATATATATATATATATATATATATATATATATATATATATATATATATATATATATATATATATATATATATATATATATATATATATATATATATATATATATATATATATATATATATATATATATATATATATATATATATATATATGGGTATGTGCTACTAACCCAGTTACCATAATATGTCGCAAATAAAAGCATTTCTGAAATGCATCCTCTTTTGAAGTGTCACGGTCATGTGTGCTAATTGGGCCTTAATTTTCTCCACGTGTTAATTTGGATATCCAATTGCTCAAGTAGGAAAAATTTCAGTTGATTATCAGAAAATTATCCCATGTGGTCATATCAGTGTTTGATCTCTGTGGCATTTTGTTTTTCGATTAAGTGTTTGTGAGGTGTCTCTATACCAATCGGGCCTACCTCTGGGACTGCTAGTGAATCGTTAACTACAAAGGTGCACATCACGCGGCCTAAGAGGTGTAAAAAATGGCATGTGAACAGAGGTGTTGTCCCCATGGGCATTAGGGGCGGGCGCAGTCTCCTCTGATTCCTTCACACAAGCCTCACTTCTCAGGGCACAAAACTTTCAGAGCTTCGCTCCCACTACGCAGGCAAACCGCCTGGTAGACAACCGTGGGCAACCGAATTAAAAACTACAAGTCTGCATAGTTCATTGGTCTGCATTACTGTAGGTCAATAGACCGAAACGTTTTAATGATTCTTTGAGCCACGTCGTTTTCACCCGTCTATAATGATATAGATAAATCGCTTTACGGAAGCGAAATCCCATCTAAGTCGGCTAGGTAACTGGTCCATCAAAGGGTGCATTAGTCCAGCGTGACACCGATCCCATTGTCTGGGCGACTGATTCTAGTGGCACGCCAAATGCCAAGTGTTTGAAAGCCGAGGTACCCGAAAAAAGACACGTACAACGACCGGAATTTGAACTCATGCATATCTGAAGCACATTGATGCACACCAGTTGGAACAGACCACTCTGTCAATCGAAGACACCTTAGAGGGGAAATGAACTCTTTTACAAAATACAAAAAAAATTAAAGTTAAAAAATAAAACCAAAAAGAAACAGAGAAATATCGCTTCAGTCGCACTTTTCCTCAGTGACTGCAGTGTTGATTAAAGGTAAAGAGCATGTCGCCCCAAATTTATGTTGAATAAAAAGCTAAATAACACAATTTTCATCTTATTTCTCTTTAAAGTATCTTTCATTACGTTTTATGACTTTACTATTGCATATTCAAGGTAAACCAAACAGTTATTTCCAGTAAATTTCACATTTGAAGAGAAAAAATGTAGTCACATGACTCCCAAAAGCCAATCATGAAACTGGACAGTGTACTACACTACTTTAATTTGGGATTACTGCTCCTGCCTTTTAACTTCGGAAATAGCCTGAATGTGTAAGTTGTTATAGCAGTATCTCCCCCTCTCCTTTTACCCCAACCCCCCCCCCCTTTCTCCACTGAGTCCCCGGCTTTTTAAGCTTTTAGAAGATAGGCCTTGTGGAAATTTGAATGATACTGCAAATTATTATGAAAAGTTGAAAAAGAAATTTTATGTTGAACATCCTACGGGATTTTATGCTTTTTCATTCTTGGTGGTTTAGGCTATAAAGTGATTCGGACTTTTGAGGCACCGGTTGGGGATGAGACAAAAATTGCTATCACGCTATGAGGATAAGCGGATAATGATGAATGGGGCAAACATTATTTTGCGTAAATTGCCTTTGACATATTCAATACTGAGTAGTCAATTAAGGAAATCCTTGGACGCAACGCGTAGACATGTACGTGAACTTCCTTGTAAAGGGCAAAGCCTAAATACAGTTTGTGTGATCTGTATGCTTCATGTGAGTCGTAGGAAGTATAATTACTTTTGCCAGCTAAAACTTTTTAAATTTGTTTTCTTAGCTACAAACGAATCCGCGCAACTCATAATGTTGGCCATTAGTGGGGTCCACCCGCCTTAAACCGACCTAGTTTTTATTGTCTATATGTCATTCTTAACAATGATCACATTCAGTTAAATTGCATGATGGGAACAAGAGGCAGTTTATTGTACAACCATCCGTAATATGGACAGTGGCGTAGCTAGAGGGGGGCGGGCAAGGGGGCAAGTTGCCCCGGGCGCCACCTCTACGAGTGCGCCAAATCGAGATCACTTAAAAATGTTGGACCTACCATTTGCATTGATATACCAGTTTCATCTTTTAAAAATAATTTAGTAATTTTGACACAATTAAATGTCAATCTAAACTAGAGAAGGGGCAAATGAACTCATAAATCGCCAACAATCCATCAAGTTTTGCGAGAATTCTCGCTGGCTAACCATACACCCTACAGACTTCCTATGTATTTTATTAGTCCTTTGGGTCAGACTTTTACATTTGTTCTATTTAAGATCTTGAGTGGTGTAAGTATTCATAAGATACCCATCGAAGATGGGGGTAGAGACGCAAATTTTGTTTCTTGCCCCGGGCGCCACCAACCCTAGCTACGCCCCTTAATATGGGTAAAGAATTTGAAAGATCAAAGATGAAAGACCCCAGTAATGTCGGACTAAATCAGACCACCGTGTTTCTAGAGACGGAGATAAAACCAGGGAGTTGAGTTGTAACAACTCCTTGCTTGATCAGGCCGTCACGTGACTGTTCGGACTCGTCTGCAAACTGTGAGAATAGGACGATGAAAAATATTCAAGTGTAGATGGTGTATGTGTCGGGGGGATGACATAGAAACGTTTGATATCTTCCCAGACTACTTTTGATACAATCATTTCAAGGTTTCAGTCAGTTGGGTTATACGGAGAAGGGCGTTCAACCACCCCCCCCCCCAACATTTTGTCCATTCCCGTTGCCCCCTCCCAACGTAGGTCAGTTTGGAGTTAGGTTGGCGAAAATACCTAATTTACCTCTCCAGAGTCTTTGCTTTTCATCAAGAGTTGCGCTCAAACTTTTGAGATTCCAGGGGCTTCGCCCCGGAACCCTATCCCCAGGAACGGGCTCTGAGCCCGGAGATGTTTGTCCGCCGACGTTATCTTTTGCCCTTAGTTTGCCCCCCCCCCCCCATTTTGACATTCTAACGCAGTCACTGGCTGTAGTATAATCACTGGTACACCAAACTATTTATGTCGTTCCATGGAAAGTAAAGACGCATGTTCTAGGAAGGAAAAGGTTGTATACCCTTTAAATTGTTAAATGCTCGGAAATTTTTATATCAAATGTGGTGCAAACTCTGAGCAATTTTTACGGAAACTGTTCGATATTACCACAATTTATACAGAGGGAAGAGAAAGTATAGCCGTCTCCATCTTCAGTCTCTAGTGCCGACGCCCATTGAAAAAAAATGAAGACATTAACATTCAAAACTCACCTATTATCGACGAATGACCCGGAAGCAGAATAGGACAATTCAGTACCTTCTCGTTCCTTGCGCCTCATCTTTTGAACATGTTTTCTTACATGTACGTAAATTGTTATATAACAACCTATAATTGTTATCAACGGAATAGGATAAAGTCCGACTGCTTGTATTATATCGAATGTGTTAGAGTTTTCATGGGACGATTTTCCGCTGCATGTGTGGTATTTTTCATTATAGCCGAGCGCCCCCGCACCAAATAATGGGGGCACGACGGCAAGGCATAACGGTATCAGCCATATTAGAACTATAGAACATCCTATCAATTTAGGCTGAAAAAGTTTCCTGTACACGTGCAAAGGCCTAGTTATCAGTATGAGTCGATTTAAAGCTATCGATGCAAGAGTATACAAACTGCAACCCACGCACGTGAACATAACCCCAGCCGCAATGGAACAAATAGGTTCCGGAACTGGAAGTCCTTCAAAACCGAGCAACGCAACGGCGTTCCAGGGTACACACAATGCTGTTAAGAGATCCGCCACTGCTAAGTTGACGACAAAAGCATTTGTAGCAGTCCTCAATTTTTTCGAAACAATGACAGCTAATATGACGAGAAAGTTTCCTATAGTCCCGACGACAGCGACGAAAATAAACATAGATGCTACGATTGTTCTTTGTCGAGTGTCTGCAAAGTGAAAGGCAATTTCTTCATCTGGTCCGGTGTCTGAAATGACCGGTGGGTCGCTTGGTATGGGCTGAGCTTCCATTCTAATTTCTATTCGGTGTCGCTTTCCACTGTAAGCCCAACCACACTTTCGAGGGTAGTCCTGTCTCAGTAAGCAGTGGGTTATCACTGCCACACTGTTCGTAAATCTTCAGATACAAAAACTTTCCCTGATCACCAATAGCCAAAGTTAGGACACCTGCGGATAAAACAAGGAAACTTGTTAAATCGTTTTAGGCGAAAGCATTATTGTTTAGTGGAATAATAATACTTGATGTTGAACTTTGCTAGCACTGACACGCTGACCTAGTCGCTCGTAGGTTCCTGGTATAGGCCTGCTTATATTTGTCTTTTACAGACAAAGCATTTCCTAATTTTCATACCAGCAAAACATGTTAGTATAATCTAAACAATTTTAAATTGAGCTGTTTCATAGTTTTTTGATGTAATTGTTTCTTGGTATTTTTTTAAGCTTTTGTATGCTCCAATTGTGTTACTTTTAATGGCTCTTTTTATCAGATTATAGAAAATATGGACAGCCGCAAGATTGCATACAATAACAACAAAATGACAATATTTTTCTCACTGAATCGTGAATTTTCTTTGTTTAAGTCCGAGGTCTACGTTACCTTGAAGTATTTTCTGAGGTGTCATATGCATTTGCTGAAAGGGGAGGCGGTTTATGTAGTAGCCTACCCTATTTCATGTGTGCCTCGTGAGAATCACGTGACATTAATTTGCTTACTGAATTGTGAAAAGATTACAGGTCTAATCCACTCACCCCAAACAGTCAATTCTCGTAGCTACTTACTAAAGCCCCTCCCTCAACTCTCTAAAACTCAGCCTAATCCAGACACAATCTCAGTTTATGGCTTCAGATCGAGTGTACAAGAACCAACGTGTAATCAAAACAGTACATTGCATGCTGTGTAACATGAGCTACACAGCAATTTTTGAACATGCTGTCAATCAAAGAGCCAATTGAGAATTTCTGTGGCTACTACAAAGTAGTTTGGGTGAGATTTGACTGCTTTTAAGTCATAGTTTACCTTGATCTCCTATTCTGATGTACCGTGAAGGAGATATAAGAAGAAATTTGTGAGATTTAGCATGTCTTTTCAAGATAAGTTCTTGAGCGCCTAGTATCCACTTTTTACGTTGTAAAAACTCTCACACCTGCCTGTTCCACTTATCGCTTTGAAGAAGTTTCTGAGTTTGTTTTTGCAGTGTCAAAGTCACAACGATAAACGCGGGTAATCTATAAGATTACCTAAGACGTTTCAAACAGAATTACACCATGTTCTCCTTATGGTGTTGCATATGACAGCCAGTGATCAATGGAAGAAATATAAATATTCAGTAGTTAAGATCGCAATGCTTAACATTTTAACATTACATTTGACCATTGAAGAATAGCGACATAGTTTAATGAATATTCATATTATCTAATTCATAGCTACGCATCGGAACTTTTTTACGGCAAAGGGAAAGTATCTTCATATGAATATATAATTTCATCCATTAAGTTATGAGCGAGGGAAAGATGGAGAAAAACATGACTATCTCACTGCCTAACATTATAACTATTGGAAACAGCAAAATAGTTAAATGAATATTCATATTATCTCATTCATAAATACGCACAAGACCATACTCTTCGGCAAAGTCAACGTATCCTTCTATGAATAATACAACAAGGCCTACATCTATTACTTGTTTTAATTAATTGATAATTCAAACCAAAACACTAACTAGAATGGCTGTCTGTTTGCATTTTGGGTTTATCAAACTGTCTTGATAACTACTAAAAATAAACAAATGACCAAGGAACAAAAGATAACAATTCCACTAAACACTTATTCAAATGAAAACATAATTTTCAAGGGAACAAAGATAAATAACGTTTTGAGACATGACTATTTACTTGTCTCCTGAATTCGTATCTTTAGTAATTTGTTCGTGCTCCAGTGTCAGCAATACTACAGAGACATTGTTCTACCCGCCGTCGCGAATCGACGGCGTGGTGAACAGGTCTTGAGTTGGACTCCTGATCGGGTTCTACCGAAGACTTTAAAATGGAACCCACTGTCACTGCTTGTTGTTCATGCATATGGAGTTAGGAAAACAAGCCAGTGAGTCACAACTATAGAAAAGGGCCAACCCGAACCGACCCCACCTAAACCAACACAATACGATTCACCTTATTTTCATCAATGTTGTAAGTAGATATCTTGATATTCTTGGCTGAAACGTCCTTCTTCTAAGTAAAATTATGAGGCATTGCATAACATGAAGCAGTTATACACGCCCAGTACGAACCTTCTTTCTGCACTAGCTCACCATTTACTTTTACTTACAGCTACTCTATGATTGGTCTAAAGTTATGGAAGTGTATTGGTGATCTCTGAAGAAATAATAGAGGTTTTATTTTAGATAGAAAATAATGATACACTATAAAAAACTTCTGGTGAAATTTCACCGGATCCATGTTGATATAGCACATTCACAATCCTGGTTATTTTTTACCAGGAAATCATGGTCACATTAACCATTAACCTAGTGCTTTTAACCACTGTCTATTCTTTTAGTTTTTAACCAGTTTCTTAAAAAAATCCTGGTTGAATTTACCAGAACTCTGTGGGTGCTATACTGAAACGGAATCTGGTGAAATTTAAAGGGCCATTCCTCTCACTCCAAACTGCAGTTCTTGTAGGGGTACCGAAACTCTCAATTGGTTCAGTTCTTTGATTGGCAGCTAATTCAAACAATGCAGAAAGCCAGAGCTTATATTACACACATGAACTATACTGACAGTGTTTTGATTATGCTCATTAAGCTTTTCTATACTCACCCTGAAGAAATAAACTAAGATTGTGTCTGGGTGAGAATGAATTTCAGACAATTGTGGGAGGGGCTTCAGTAAAAAGGTTAGGAGAATTGGTTCTGTTTGGGGTGGGAGAATCAGGCCTTTAATCAGATATTTTTTTAGAGTGGAAGTTCAAAGACAAGAAGAGAAACCCAGTCGAAGTCAAACTCCGACAAAACCATTTTTTTCAAAAATCATTATCGAGAGTGCGTGTCTAGCTAGTTTTGAAATTTGATGGTAGTATTGTTTAAAACCCTTTCTCATTAAAAAGTAATTGCCCTGGTCAAGTTTCTCAAGTGTCCCGCCTACGATTGAAAAGTCTTGACTTCTTCAGAAGTAAACTTTGTGTTTCAGGAGAAAGGGTACAAAAATTTCACTAAAATGTGTTTCCATTGATATTACATGACTTACAAGTCTACAATTTCAAGCTTTCGTCTGAAGTATGATAATGAATCTTAAGAAAATTCAAAATAATGCAACTTGTTATCTTTATTTTCGACAAATAATTTCGTCTAAGCAAAATGACATATAAATGCCCAAATTTATTTCCTCCCAAATTTCAATTTTATGAGTATTTTGGGGCACTTAGTCAATGAAACTCGTTGAACTTTGAACTGTTTAGATGGAGTAGCAATGCTGCAGTTGCTCAACCTTTTTGAATTGCATTAACCCTTTACCGTTGTTTGGGTCCTTTTGGACCCATGCGGAGAGCTCGGCTGTCACACATCTATACTGTTTCACGCGGAGCTCGAAACTGCCAGTAGCTACCCGAAAATTCGGCCACAACAGCGAGAGAGACAATAGTTCAAGGTCACGGGGTCAATGGCCTACGGAGGCCGATGCGGGCGGGCTACGTCCGCTTTTCCCCCCACTCCCGAGGCGCGCAAATATGCCCCGATCGCAGCACAACGGTAAAGGGTTAAATGTTCATGGGGTACATCTTCCAAGTCTCATAATGCGGAAAAAAGGGATTCTTACCTTTTTAAGTAAAAAGTTATTGATCTGGTAAATTTTCTCCGTCGTGCCGACGATTGAGCCGTTTTGACATTTCCAAGCGTGAACTTTGTTTTTAAGACTTTGGGTGGTTGGAATATCAATGGAACGTGTTGCTACGGCTAATATGGCTTGAATACATTAAAGCACTAATATCAGTGTTTTTTTTTCTCTCATGTAAGTTAAACGTATACTATCTAATTGTCTTTCATTTATACTGTCAATCACGTGGGCCTATGATGATGAGTTCCTCATAACTTGAGGAACAACATCACTGAAAATAAACTGGATGACTGAAAATAGCTGCAAACTGCGGTATTCCTACGCTTGAAAAATGGATGGTTACAGTCTCACCAACGTCAGGCAAGCAGTCTAATGTAACAATATTGAAATTTGGTAAAAGTTGTCCAATAATTGATAGGAACTGGTTTAGCGAGTGGTCACCGTTTCACAATTAATACAGGTAACCATTGTCTCAAACTAAACAGACACTAATTACGAGACATATTTTCAGTTTAAGCCATTGTTAGGTTATGTTTTAGTATTTCAATGCGCCGAGTTGCATAGATTTAAGAAGACTGTCCTGCTTCATGATAGGCAGTTCAGAGTCACGTGATGACATTTGTTCTACTCAAAATATCAGATTTACTAGGAGTAACTGCGTGGTTCACTTGAATATGCAACACTGAAGTCTTAAATATAACGAAACATTATTTAAAAAGATATAAGAAGAAAATTGTGATGCTTAGCTGTTGCTTCAAAATAAGTGTGGTGAACTGCTCTTGACCTTTGAAGGGCAAAATCAGTCACCTCAAAATACATTACAGAAGACCGCACCTTTGAAATAGATTGAGTTGTCTATGGAACAATGTATAAGAAAACCTTCACAATCTGATATGATCACCTAGAGTTTTTTATGAAAATTTGTTGATTTGGCACGGAATGACGCTATTTTGACTGTTTGACATCTCGCGACCCCACTTTACCGAAAACAAGCATGTTTTGGATTTGTTGCCAGTGGATGTTTTGGAAATGTTTTGCAAATGTTGCTCGTGTATACAGGCCTTTAGGTTTGTTGCACAGTGTAGACAGGGTAAACAGCATGTTTTGGAAATGTTGCAAATGAAATATCCTGTCAACTCTTTTCGAAACATTTTCAAAACATTTTCAAAATGTTTTCAAATTGTTTTTACTCTGTCTACACTGTGCAACAAACCAAAAAGTCATGCAAGTGTTAGAACGACATTTTCTAATTCCAGTTCGCCAGCCCATGTGGCCAAAACCATGAGTCTTTTCTGCCTAAAAGCCAAGTTCAACCTCTAATTGTGATTATTTATGTAGACTATATATGACAATAGGAAACTTTACAAAGATTTTCAAGTTTCTTGCTATATCTCTCCAGATTTCTAAAATATCTTGGAACTTTATTCTGTTTGCACCGGAAAAATTAGAAGCTGCGTAATCTTGGTGAAACATCATTAATGGCGATTGTAAATTGTAAATACGATTCCGTACACGAAGCCAGAGAGACTTTTTTCTAAAAGTCCCCACGACTCTCTGGCGAAGAGCCAAGGGCGAAAACCAAACGATTACTCCCGGAGGAGTTCTGCTCCCTTAAGGAGCTTAACGTCCCAAATGGACAAGTACGCCCTCCAAAGGGCAAACACTGAGTGGTCCTGCTCTAGACAGACTACGTAAGCTAGCGCCATGTATTGCCGATGAATTAGCCCCAATCGCGTGATATCACATATGATACCATCATACCCAGAATATAAGTCGCTGTTTAAACTAATATACTGGTTAGTCTTTGAATTCATAAATTCACCAACGTTTTCGGATCCTTCTCAGTTGTAGGAAAATTAGTCTTCTTGGTTTCCGTCTAGGCGTGTGACAGCTGCAGAAAGCTGGACAATAAATGAAATATTAGCCTACGGTACAGGTTCCTTATGTACCCTTACCATATGCGTACTTTCTGTAGATCAAATTTTATGTATGCCATGCTTTCTATATGAAAAGAAGGGTCAATGGATTATGAGAGTTTAAATAGGTTTCCCAAAATATCTAGTTATTCTTATCCGACATAACTACAAAACCGTACCCTTCAGAAAACAAAGGAAAAACTGTTTAAAATTTAGCCCACTGAGCAGATAAAGATTTCGATTGGTTCATTGTTTCGAAAACTCGAAGAATTTTCTTCGAACTTGCATGAAATGAGAGCCAAGACGCCACTCAGGCTTACAGTTATTGAATTGGTAATATTGAAAGGAGATGAAAAAGTCGAAACCAATTTTTCTTTTTCCATGAAATTGTAAAATGTAGACGTAAGAAAAGGTGCTAAAGCATAACTTCTCTGAAACGTTCATAAAGTGCTTACGAAATGATATACTATTGGATATAGGCAGCAGGACGAGGTTCGCAACTCCACAGTCTGGTTAATGTCAATGTAGTAGCTTAAATCTCGAATCAGACATGACTCTGCAGACTCTTAACTTCCATTGAAGGTGTTAACGTCATTAGTCATCCCACTTATGCATTGGGGCGGGGGTGGGGGGCTGTACAGGGAGGGGTGGCTGCACAGGGAGGGGTAAAAGACTAACGTATGAATACTGGGACTCCAGCAGAGCCTGCTGTCATTAGGGGCGTATTCAGGAATTTTCAAAATAGGAGGCGTAAACTGTAATTAATAGCAGCCAAAAGGGATGCTGCAAAAGGGTCTACATTTGACATGTATTGAAGCAATCAGCATGATTGACGGTCAACAGATCTGCCAAAGGTGCTCATGGTATATGTGTACTAACCAGACCACGCCTAAATGCGCTTAGGTTAACCCTACCCCAAAGTCACACCCCCACACATGTGCTTGCTTGCTTACGGACCGCGACAGATTTAAATTTAATGACAAATTTGCAGGCGTAGTACGTGCCAGTAGTGGAACTGAATTCGAATTAAATGAAAGAGCACGTACATGAAAATGAAATAGGATGGCAAACAGGATACCTTCATGGACGGCAATCCCCAAGGAACAGGGGAACATGTTACTCAATATTTGAGAGACCATCCATTGGCTTTAATTTTTCACACGGTGACTTCATTTTTTTTAAATATTTAAAACATCTCTCCGCCCCTGGGAACCTTGGTATTAAGACCGTGCACCGTCACTACTAATTAGTTAATTACCATTCTGAAATGAATACTTACCAAATAGTTTAAAATATATGTAAAAAATACTAACGGACCCTTACTTGCCACAGTTAACGAATTTATAGAGAAATTTCATGAAGACCCAGTAGTTATAGAAGAGGGTTATAATGTGCACATGGCTTTTGAACTAATTTATGTACAGAGGTCGATTGCATGCATATGCATATTCTTCACAGGACACATGAAGGTACACCCCTCCCCAAATGACGATAAAGTGGTTGTGGCCAGTGAAGTCGCTACAAGGTCGTGAGGACATTTTCCCCTCATATTTTCCCTTAGGCCTATCCCCCATTCGCCCTTCCCCCACAAATTAGATCAGTTAGGAGTTTGATACATAGAAGAAAACATCATATACCTCTCTTGAGACATAACTTTCACTCAGAGATATGCTAAAACCTCATAGTTTCAGGCACTTTACCCCGTGGACCACCGGGACTTCCCTTGGACCCTCCCGCAGGAATCCGCGCTTAGCGTTCGGTTTCTCTCTGCATGCAAAAAGTTTTCCCCTAACATTTTCCTTTGTCTTTAGTTTGCCCTCCCCCCCCCCCCCAACACACACATTTTGCTTATGACTTTCTGGTGCCGCAACTGACTGCAGCTCACAGGGGAAAATTTGTTACGATTACTTACTAGTTTCATTGTGGCAGGTATTTGGCCGCACATTGCTCACCTTGAATCTCCATCTGGAATTGTACGCACCGATTTGCCCTTGAAATGTGTGGCAAATATAAGGGTATTATTAGTCAAATCTTTCGCGATTCAATAATGAATAAGAAAGATTGCACTTAATTATGCACAATCTCTGCATACACTAGAGGCAAAGCTAAATCAGTTTGCCGATATGGCCGAATTAGCGTTGTAAATACCCGGCGATAAGCACGGTTTTCCAGAAAAGGTGATGCAATACCCATTTGCAATCTAATTCCACTTAGTCTGGAGCCGGGTACTTGAAGTGCTTTCATTCATATCTAGATTTCTTACCATTCATTAAATAAAAAACACGCATGCACGCATCACAGTTATACCTTGGCATGGCGCCACCATTTTCAAGTGGGCTCCAGCGTTCTGAACTACGCCCGCACATCACACGAAAAGCAAGGGTTATTCAAGATAGATGAGCTTTGTTTGCGAAAATGGTCCAATCATTACTACACATTGAACTGGTATATCAGATTCAAGTTTTTCATAAATTATAAATGAAATTATAAGCAACACATGTTGGCATATCCTATGCAGAAGAAGGTAGACAGTAGACTAAATAATGCAATCGCAATTTAGGAAACCTACAACTGTTGCATTTTATTCCAAGCGTAAAAGATTGTCGCACCTAATTTTTACAGCTGCTCGAAACGATGTTATGAATCGGGATTTAAACGTGGCTTATTGTTTGGGTATTCGCTATATGGCGGGTTTCCCTGTCCCTTTGCTTCATTTGTCACGCCTCGTGATTCTTTTGACGCTATTCTTTGTGAACAAAATAGAATCCAGGAACGGCTTGTATGTGTAACGGTTATTGTGTGAGTCACAGAGAAAAGACACTATTTAGCAATCAGCTGTGATTCAGCCAACCTGCAATTTTATATGCGAAATTTGGTAAATCCCAAAATTTAGCTAACAATTATTGGAGTGCTTGAATAAAATCATTTGTTGAGTAACGCCTAGCATTATAAGTAAACCTATTGTCTTTGAAAAATCAGAACTCGGGTGGGATAGGTTACCGCATCCTTATTGTTGTCCAAAAGAACAATGGATGTTATATCTGGAGGTAACAGAGATGTCTTTTGAGGACTTACGTTCCCCTTCTCACGATTCCTTTAATAATGATAACTATGACTCAACAAAGAGCACCTCAATATTTTGATGGCATTCGTTTAAAGGTCAAGAGCAGTCGCCCAAAATTATTTTGAAAAAATTCTTCTTCTTCCAAGAAGCTTTCAGGATATTTTAAGGCTTTTAAGTTAACCAAGATATTACTACATGTAAATTTCACAATTCAGTGAAAAACACATTGTCACATGATTGTCAAGAGCCATTCAAAATCTAGTATAGGCCTAGACTACTATCCTTGTTCAAATTGGGGTGAATGCATTTGTCCTTTAATCAGGTACATTGTGTTGGTTCTTGAAAATTAGGATAAGAAAATACTTTTTGCGTAGCTGGTGGATATGAACCTTGACTTATTGTGCAAAAAAGTGCAATGTCATGTTGTGGTACCCTCCAACATTCTGATAAAAATTTTAAAGGGGTAATTCTCTCACCCCAAACTACAATTTTTGTAGTCTACAAAAATCCTCATTTGACACAGCCTTTTGATATAAAAAACCGCAAAAGGCCAAATATCATAATACACAGCATGTACTGTAGTCAGTTAGATAGTTACAGTTTTACGGCCAAGTTTCCAACCTAATGATTCAAGTCGAGCCGGTCACGGCCTTTTTCCAGTTGTGGCTCACTGCCTTCTTTTCCGTACCTCATTGCTTATACGTAGCATCACGCACAACGGCAGTAGGTGGGATTGTCTAAATTTGACCATTTGTCATTGGTATGTGAAGACCTTGACAGGGTTGGAAAAATTTGTTGAATTTCATGACCCACCTAATAAGCCGTTTTAATGGCTTTGCAGCAACTGAGCTTTGTTTCATCCTGTAAAGGCTACGTAAACTTGAAAAAAACGTATTTAGCACTTAAACATTTATTTGGCCCCCACTTTGTAAACAAGTTCAAATTCTGAATAAGTTTAGCAATTAAACACTATTTTTTAGCAATCAAACATCTTTTAAAACGAAATATTTACGAATAAGGTAGTTAGCTGGAGTTTTACGGCCCAGTTTGCAACCTAGTTACAAATAAGACACGCGTGTTTAGCATCAAATCATATTTACACTGCATGGTAGCAAAACGTGCTTAGGAAGGCGTAATTCCTAAACACTTTTTGGAGTGTACCTTCACTAAGAAGATTACAACAACAGGCCATCGGGAAATAACATTTACGCAGTGGTCTACCTGGGCAAAGGACCGGGAATTGATACTGCACTGATACCTTGAAAATGGACTCGGGGAACTTAACGCGTTGTTCGCAAAAAATACGAATTCAGTACAAAATGTTATTATTTGACTGACTAATTACTATTGTATCTTCTGTCTCCCTATCTTCCTTTTAAAACCCCAACTTAGAGAATTTCATCCAACTTGCCAAAGAAATGGGTGAGGGTTGGGTTGCTAATTCAATGCGTAACAAACCAGAACCATAAATTATGAGAAAATTATTAGAGTAGCAAAAATGCTATCGGATGTGTTGAACATTGTTTTGAAAGATGGAACACGTATTTAAAAATTTGAACACGGTCACACATGTTGGACGATGTTCAATTATAAGAGTTGCCTACGTAGCAGACTGTGGGGCATATTACTTGATGGGTCATATGCCAATAAGGTTTGTGAAGCCTTAAAGGGGACTGAACAAACCGAGTCCGCTCCGCGGGGAACCATTAGAGGTGCAACAGACACATTTGGAACTCCTTGCTTGAAATTTGGTACAAGAAAGCTCGTCTACCAGTGTACACAATCATACCTTTATTAATGAAAATCTCAAACAAATGTGTGTAGTACCAGATAGATGGTGTTTTACGGCTCAGTTTTCTAATTGGTTTGAGTCAAAGAGTGGCCAAAGACCCTTTACCACTTGTGGCCTCTGTCTCGTTTCCCTGATCCATTGCTTATGATAAGCACCAAACACAATGACAGTAGGTTCCATTTTTAAGTTTTCATCTATAACCGGGCCAGGGGTCGAACTCCAGACCAGAAGTCGCATGCTCAAACCACATCATCCTTGAACGGAAATGTGTGATGAACCTTTCAACAAATGTATTGACAATCGTATATGTGTTTCAAACTGTTTCCTGAATTAGACAGTAACTCAAATGAAGAAGGTGTCCTATCTATTTATTGACAAAAGATTCGAAACTACATTTTTAGCAGATAGAGTCACACCTTCAGTAGGTAGAGCCACATCTTTGCATTCTGACACCCAATTTCCCGGATGTACTACATAAAATGCAGGATAAGAGGCTCTTTCCGATTGGGCCCAAATTTTTGTCTTTTTATAAAAGATTTTGATAAAAGTTTTCTGTAATAAACCCCTCTCGTAGACCATGACACCACCTAACCCCTAATCCGAACCCTCCACAACTTCTAAGATGACGTAACCAGATTCGATTGAAAGGAGAATAATTGCCGAACAGACAGTAACCATCACCATCAATGATTCATATGATATCTTTCATTACATTTACAATTAGACAGTTTTGAACAAAGATCTACTTCGCATACAAAAGTACAACTGTCCATTCATTCCCATGGTCTTGTTCGGGGTAGCCTATTAATGAATGATATAGGCCTATTCCCAGCTGGATATGTAGGCTATAGGAAATTGTCATATATCCAGTGAATGATGTGTTGTCTATTTTATGATGCTATAAAATGCAAGAATTGATAAACGAGTGTATAGATCTATATAAATATATATATACATATATATATAGAGAGAGAGAGAGAGAGAGAGCCAGTCAGCTACATTAGGTAGTTCTTTATATTAGGCATATGTGACAATATGCGTACTCACATGGTCCTACACCAGTGCTTCTCAACCTTTATGATCCACTTCCCCACTTGAGAAAAACATTCCGACGATAATTGCCATCAGTAACCGTCCATTCATACAACTAGAGAGCTGATGTTTAGCATATCTCTCTAAACACCAACTATGTACAGTTATACACTCTATATTCTGACTGATGGCTACCGGTCAGATGAAGCTAAGAATTTTCAATTCTTAGTATGAAAACTCAATTCATGCAAATTTTCCCCTATTCACAAAATTTCCCCCTTTGTGTATTATTCACCCACAATTCCCCAATTTTCCAAATTTCACCCCCGAGCATTTCGAATTCACCCCTGGGGGTGCACGTGGACCCCGGTTGAGAAGCACTTTCCTACACCATGAAAAAAGAAAAGGAGAATAATGAGGTCAAAGATGACATAATACCCTTAAAAAATTAATATACCCTGGCATCTGAAATCATGACAATATTTTGATACCGAATCGTAAAATTCATCGGAAATGTTATGGCTTGCTTTACTTTTATTAAACCTTTTTACTACGCATGTTCGCTAACATATTCATAGGCACATACTGCAAGGGAAATATGTAAGTGGTTTTCAAACCTTCCAAACAAATTTGGGGCAAAGGCTTATTCATTCCCAGCATGCAATGTCCATCCTTCTTTTGATATCTAAAAAGTAATAAAATGCACTGACTGTTCTCAAGCAAATCATGTTGAAACATCATATCTTTTTTGTTTATAAATAGAATGAACTGAAAGTAATCGGTGTAGGCAATCGTTCATACATTAATAGCCACAACTCGCTATGGCAAGCCCACAATCTTGTTGCTTGGCGTGTTCTCAAATCCCACGCTGGAAATTCCGTGGGAAGGATATACACCTGCACAATAAAGATATTCTTCCATTAATGTCTGACTTTCTCACGGTCATTAGAGTTGCCCTAAAAGTTTTTCATACATCCTTTATGTTGATGTTTTGCGGATGCTCGTCTCAGACTGTTATCAGGTTATTTGGTCAATATACATCATTGGTTTAGTTTATGCAGATCACTGGAACAAACCCTAAGTTTGTCATAGCCTACAGTTATTACATTAATTTGTATCGATAATGCCAATATGCAGAAACTCTATAACAAGCCCCCCCCCCCCAAACACCCCATTATGACAGGGATTGGTGTGCTGATTGCATAAAACGAAATCTTTTAAAACATTTAACCATTTAGCCAGGCCTTGGAGGACAGGAGCAGTCTCCCAATATTACATTGACACAACAGCTAAATCTCACAATTTTTGCCCCTTATCTCCCCTTCCAAATATATTTTTCATGGTACTCCGAGTTCTGCAGGACTAAAATATTGCAAATTCAAGAGAAACCGAAACAGTTATTCTTGACAAATTTTACAATCGACGAGGAAAAGCAGCGACACACCATTCTAGACTAAATCAACTCCCTGACTAAATCAAGTTGGGGCGACCGTGATCCCCGTCCCCTAATTCTATGAAATTTCAATTCTTTATTTTAACCCATAGACCTACTTGAATTTTCCCTTTTCTTAAAAGGTGTGGGCCGGTATGTCAGTCCTGAGATTTTTTTTCGAGGAAGTAATACGAAAGTAAGACCGAGGTACGTCGGTAGCCGTATTAAAGGTGCGGGGGGAGGGGGTCTCCGCATGGGGCCATTGGGAAGGGGAGCATTCTTCCCGGGAAAATTAAAAATATGATAAGAGTGCATTAGAAATTGGAAATTTACTAGGAGTGACACTTTTACTACTGCCTTCTTGCCATGCACAGGTTACGGGTGGTACTCTGGCAAGTTTAGGCCTGTACTTGTTAATTAGTATTTTGAGTTTTCAGTTTTGTCTATGATGGAGCATACAATATACTGCAAAAGTAAAATTGTAGTAAAATTTCCTTACCTTGCAATGTTTTCCAGTCAGTGAGTAACCAACGTACCTAGAAGGCCTATTATAGAATTGGTAAGGCTACATCTAGCATAATGCCACTGTAACAGAAGCTAGGCACATAGGCTATTTGTCATTCTTTTTCTCCAGGCGAGATGTGATAAATGCAGGCAGACTAGCCTAGGTACATACATACCATCAAGTTAGCGATAAGCAGTCGACTTGATAGAACCTAATCAAGCAAAAACATGTCTAGGAGCAACAAAATGAACCGCTTCAGGACCACACAGCTTACTTAACGAGCTGTGCCAGCTGCCGTATAATGGCTTTTGAAAGCAACTGAAAAGAAGTATTAGTCTCGCAAAACTTAAACAGATACAAATGTAATACTTACCAAAGGACACCGCAAGAATGAACTCATCCAGCATGCACGGAAAAGAAGGTGCGTTATTGTCCTGCACCCACTAGTGGATATTAATCCAGAAAAAAGTTTCAAGAATTTTGCAATAATTACATGCTTTGATCACCCTCTCAAGGAAAATTATCGCGAGTCTCGACTTCACGAGGTGATGTTATATAGGTTGCTCCAATAGTGCTTGCTGCCCGATCGGGCTACATTAAATTGAAGCCCCAAAAGTTGGACTGACAGCGTTTGGTAGAATTCATGCAGTTGCAAGGTTTCCATGCAGACACATTGTAAACTTAAACACAAACATTGCAATATTTCTTGCTTCCTATTGAAAATCTTCCTGCTCCTCGTTGTCAATCTACAGGGCTTGACATAGCGCTAAAGTTGGATGGTTGTAGATAGGCTCCGTGTTATCACTGCTGAGTTAGGAATTAAGTTTTCATTGAATTAAAGTTTTGAATATCCCTATAATCCAAGAGACAAAATTCAGCTGGAAAGAACTATAAACACATCGATAATGACTTCTCTGGCAGGCAGATTTAGCCTTAGATAGATGAGGGTGGTGACCTTGCTATTTTAATCTGTTGTACTTTCAATAGTAGCCTTACATTCAAGTACTCACCTTAGCGGATTGTTGTGTGTGGGTGTGGCTAATGAATTCCGATGTGCTGATTGGTCGAAAGGCAAAAATTTTGCCTTTAGTACATAGTCTAAGGCTGCATGACAAGATAACAGTGTAGATGGGAAGCTTAATGGGCATATTAAATTATTTTGCTTTTAAATTTGGATTACATTGTTCTAAAGAGCTATTTTTGTACTAACAGAAGTTTTTCAAGAAAAGGGAATAGCAAGTAAGACAAGTGCTTTGTCAGGTCCGGTTTCGGGTCTTCCTGTTTTGACAGTATCCGTTTCTATGCCCTTGAAGGACCAATCCTCTCACCCAAAACTAGATTTCTTGTAGGGGTGACCGAAATTCTCAATTGGCTAAGTTCTTTGATTGAAAGCTTAATCAAACAATGTAGAGTACAATACTTGTATTTCACATCATGAACTGTACGGAGAGTGTTTTGATTAAACACATTGAGCTTTTTTAGTCTCACCCTGAAGCAATAAACTGAGATTAAGTCTGGAAGAGGATGAATTTCAGACAATTGTGGGAGGGGCTTAAGTAAGAAGGTTAGGAGAATTGGTACTGTTTGGGGTGAGAGAACTGGGCCTTTAATTAAGAAGTTAGGGGAATTGGTACCGTTTGTGGTGAGAGAATTTGGCCTTTAAACTGGGGCAAGAGCGGTCAGCCCAACTTAAAGCAGTGTAGTAGACTCCTGTTTCATGATCAGCTCTTGTGAGTATTGTAACAATATTTTTTCTTGTGGAATATGAAATTTACTAAGAGTAACTCATTGGTTTACCTTGAATATGCA
This sequence comes from Holothuria scabra, assembly GCA_037179385.1. Taxonomy (NCBI): domain Eukaryota; kingdom Metazoa; phylum Echinodermata; class Holothuroidea; order Aspidochirotida; family Holothuriidae; genus Holothuria; species Holothuria scabra. The sequence continues at coordinate 11,806,919 of CM074196.1, read as the reverse complement.
ATGTTCAAGTCCTAAAACATTGTGAAAGATGCATTGAGGGAAAAAATAAACAGAAAATTGAGAAATTGAGCTGTGGCTTCAAAATACGTTTGGGTGACTGCTCTTGACCTGAACACCCTCATGTATATCCGTTGACAGGTTGAATTAATTTGGCAATTGAAAACGTCCCAGCATTTTTTTAACCTTTGCCCGAATATTTGACCATTTCGGGCAAATTTTTGATGAAAACCTGTTTTTCACATTCTACCCAAATGTGTCGCAGATCTTTTTTATTTTCCATGAAAATTGTACTTTAAATATAGCGTCTTAAGTCTGTTTTTCGGCAAAGATTTGAAGCTTTTAAAATAATCGGCCATTTCGGGTATTATGTTACACAAGATTTAAAAACAGTCTCAAGAATAATTGTTTCTTTTAAGCCAAAGGCTTCCCAAATGTGTCACGATATTTTCATCTCTTAACTTTTCTTAACTATGTTACCCTTACTATGATACTTTTCCATTTTCGGGCAAATGCTTGAAAGAATTTGGATATTCGGCAATTTCGGGCATTGTGTTGTGATTATCTTTGAAGTAACGGTCATAGCTTTTTGAGCTAATAGACCCAAATATTCTACCCACCACAAAAAGGATGATTTTGACTTGTGCATCCCCAGGAATTAAAAGAAACTCTTCATGAGGTAGAAACATGCCAGATGCTAGGAGCACACTTCAATCCACACCAAGGTAGCCAGTTTTAGCCACTCCAAATCTTTTAGAAAATTATCCATCATGAAACTCGACGAGTAAAAAGTCAAGAGATTCCGAAGATATGAAGCTTGTCACAGCCTACCTGAATTTATTTCGAAATTCAGAGTGGGGCACAATTGCAGAATACCCTGCAACTGTTTGAAGGGCGAAAATAAACTCTCCTACAGGTAATCGTTAGTGTAGGGGTCCAGTGGGCGAAGCCCCGGAAGCTTTGCAACTTTTGCACTCTGAAAAGTAATATTTGAGCCAAAGAATAGCCGAAATGTAATAAAAGCAACTTTGTTTAATTACTTTTGAAAAATTTATTTTGCGACATTCAGTTATTGGGGGCTATGCCCCCCAAAATCTCATAAAAAATATTATTGGTGGCCAGGCCCCCCTGCCCCCCCCCCCCCGCTTCCGCCGCCTATGATAAATGATTTTTCTACGAACGCCGTTTGAGAAAAAACCCGGCTTGTCACATAGATGTTTTTACATGAATTTGGGGACAGACTTACTTGCAGATTTTTTCACACTAAATTCGTATGAGTGAGCAAACAAGCTACGCTGATTTGTTTACCATTGCCCGAGCTTCGGTATCACAGCACTGCAGGTTAAGAAGTTTCGCACAATTTTAAGTGGATCATTCTGAAAAGTGCAAAATCGTCATCTCATTCATACGCTGTCCCAAAACCTCTCGACCAAGTACGTTTTAGCCTTCTGGTGACTATTGGTGATTGTCATTTAGTAATATGATGCGTCACAAGATAGCTTGATTTGTTCGGGCAAAATTTTGGGGACTGTATACATCCTCTCTCCCCTTGTAATCTGGCAATTAAAAATATCCCAGAAATTTGTTGGAACTTTTGCCCGAATATTGTGTCATTTCGGGCACAGGTTTGCCCAAGAATATGAAGTGAGGCTGACGAAAAATTGTTTTTTCATAAGCTGCCCGAATGTGTCGCGAATTTTAGTATCTTTTAGAGTTTTCATGAAAATTGTACCGTGACTATGATGCTTTTTTATTATTTTTTCGGCCAAGTGTTTGAAGGAATTCGGGCTCGCCTAGGAGTTTTCTGTGTAAGTAGAAACAATCAGGTTTTAAGAGTCAAACGGCTGCCCGAATTTTCCAGATCCCTGCCCGAATTTTAGGTCTTGATAAAATTTGAAGGGGGGAGCAGTCTGCCCCCTGCCCCCCCCCCGCCTCGTACGTCTATGATTTTAAATGTGATTTACAAAACGACAAAATACAACAAACATCAATAATGTTTATGGGTGTAGTCACTCCGAGGAACTGAAGAGAACTTCGGTTACTACGGGTTTAGGCAGATATGGTAGCCTATGCTCAACCCATGAAGTGGTTAGTTTTTTATTTTTTTTGCCATGGCCTGAGAAAGTCAGAAAATTTGACTCGTGTTGAACAGGTGCCGGTTTCTTAAAGGTAAAGAGCAGCCCCCCCCCCCCAACTTATTTTGAAGAAAAAGCTAAATAACTCAATTTTCATCTAATTTCTCTTCAAAGTATCTTTAATTACATTTTTTGACTTTACTCTTGCATATTCAAGATAAACCAAGCAGTTATTTCTGGTAAATTTCACATTTGAAGAGAAAAAACATTGTCACATAACACCCAACAGCCAATCATGAAACTGGACAGTCTACTACACTTCTTCAATTTGGGATGACTGCTCCTGCCCTTTACTATGGTACTATGCGGTGCTCTTTTCATTTTTTCAGGCTAAAATAGTTTCACATGTTACATATGAAGGGAAAGGACTCGGTAGCCTATGCAGCACCCAATTTCAGTACAAGCGTACCGGTGATAGTCTGCGCTGATTTATGATTGGCTCTAGAGAATCATGTGACAATATTTTTCTCTATAAATTATACAATTTTGAAGAGTAACTCGTTTGTTTTACCTTGAATATGCAATGTCGGAAGTTCTTAAATGTCATGAAAGATAGACTACTTGGAAGCGAAATAAAAAGAAATCTGCACTCTAAAGTCAAACGCGTAGACTTAGTCACTTTCTAAAAGTACTTAAGTTTGAATTCACTCCATTAGAGTGTTAATTTACTCAAAAGAATGGGGAAAATCACTCAAAGAAGACTGAAATTCATACTCTCTTTATCCGTAAGATTTAAAACACTGGAGTTCAATGGAGACTTGAATTAGTGACCTATCGGATGTTCGATTGGTCACTAGTTCCATTCTTTTAGATTTATTTTAACTCTATTAGACTAATTTTAAATGTATTGATTTAAGGGAGTATTTTACCACATATTATTCCAGTTTTCCCCTCATCTCCTAGTTATGATCTAAACAGTCTCATAACCAGAAATTTTCCAACACAGGAGAAGGCTCTAAAGAGGCTCCGATCTAGGCGTTTGGTCATCATGATAGTACAAAACGTACAAAAACTTTGGGCCGAAAATGAGTTGGATTGCTTGGAATGGCACTTGCAGATATTATTCAACGCATGCAAAAGGGGGGAACATTATCAGCGATATCGTAATTAAGCAATTGAAAAAATACCAAATGTGCAGCTGCCCTCTTCTCCCCCCCCCCCCCCCCCCGTGGCCAGACAGCCGAGTCTGAATTGGGAGGAGACCGGCATTAGGAGGGGGTTCCCGTAAGACCAAACGTCCGGAAGACCAGAAGTCTGCGAGACCGAAAGTATGAACTAATTAAAGATAAGGCCTAGGGCCGTTTCCCCGAACTTCTATTCATTCACTTTGCGGGATATGCATTTCAAATTATGGTACATCTATACGAACTTATCAGCTCACGACATTTCCGTTTCCTTTTTTAAAAATGAGAACTTACATGGGACGACATAGTGAACAGGGGCGTTGCTCCTGTAGTGGGAAGGGGTGAGTGTCACCCAAGCTGATGGAAATATTGGGGGAAAACATATCGTTTGTCCCCAATGATTCAGATTAAAATAAAAACAACAGGCATATTAAACAAAATATAACATTGCCGTATGCAGATGACTTTAGGCTTCCAGAAAATGTCAATGTGAGTGTATGTGCGTATCAATGGGAGCGTGTATGCGTTTTTATTTGCGTGTGTATTCGTGTGCGCTGGCGTTCGCATGGGTGAATTGCTTATAAAGGATTCCGGTTCGGGACTTGAGCCAGGGTTCGACCAGCTGTTGGAATATATTTGTCCCCGCCCAAGATCCACAAACCGTATCTACGCCCCTGGTAGTGAACTGATTATTGTGGATTCTATGGTTCTTGGGCCCGGGTCCTTCGGTCTCGCAGA